>OY743173.1:15457948-16085948 GCA_963555705.1 Ligustrum vulgare | reverse complement strand
TCGCCAAGCCAAGGTATGCTGAAGTATAAGATCCATTGGGGAAAGTAAATATTGGTGATGAAGGAGAAGATCGTCCAACTTTTATTAGCTAGTTTTTCGATGAAGAGGTTAGTAACAAGTTAGTTTCTTTATTGAAAAATTATAAAGATTGATTTGCTTGAAAATATGAACAAATGTCCAGTTTAGATAGAAATTTGGTGGAGCAAAAATTACCCACGAAACCTGACTTCAAGCTTCTTAAACAACCACCTAGGCGCTTCACGCCCAACGTATTGCCTAAAGTAAAGAAAGAACTTGAGCGGTTTCTAAAAGCAGATTTTGTTAGAATGGATAGATATGTTGAATGACTGTCTAATATTGTACACACTTAAAAAAGAATGGTAAAATAAGGTGTGCATAGACTTTACAAATTTAAATCTATCAACACCTAAGGATGAATATTCAATGCCAAAGTAGACTCTTTAGTTGATTCCATTGTTGGACATACCATATATTATTTTATGAATGATTATTTTGGGTATAATCAAATTTATATAGCTGAAAAAGTTGTACATAAAACTAGTTTTAGGTGCCTAGGAGCATTAGGATGTTATGAGTGGGATGTCATGCCATTCGACTTGAAAAAAATTGGGTCACTTGTCAAGGGCAATGAATTTGGTTTTTCATGACATGAATAGTGAATTTATTGAAGTATATATAAATGACATAGTAATCAAATCGCTAAAGAAATAAGATTATTTTCACCAATTAAAACATTCATTTGAGCGAATGAGGCAATACGAACTGAAACCGAACCCTTTGAAGTGTGCATTTGGTTTAAATTCAGATAACTTCTTGGGTTCCTGGTACATAATAATATGGGAATTGAGCTGAATAAAAATAGCAAAGATCATATTAGAGGCCAAACCGCCTTACAGTAAAAAAAATTGTTACAAAGAAGGCGTTTTATTTTCAATTATGTAAGGGGAACAAAAACTATTTCGCCCTTTTTAAAGTTCACGGGTTAGGACGAATTCATCTGAAATGAAGAACATAAAATTTTTTTTGACAACTTGAAGATATACTTATCAAGTCCACCTGTGTTGGTCTCTTCCATTCAAGGACGACCAATAAAGGTATACATATCAACAGACCAAGACTCTGTAGTCGGAATGGTCGCTCAGGAAAACCATTAGGCAAAGAGAGAGAGAGAGAGAGAGAGAGAGAGAGAGAGAGAGAGAGAGAGAGAGAGAGAGAGAGAGAGAGAGAGAGAGAGAGAGAGAGAGAGAGAGAGAGAGAGCAATTTACTATCTTAATAGACTATTGAATAAATTAATGTAATTATTCAACCATAGAAAAACTATGCCTAGCTCTTTATTTTACATGTAAAAAATTAAGGGCTTGTCTTTAACGTGTTACTATGTATTTAATATCTAGAGTTTAATCAAGTACATATTTTCTCGTCCTATTTTGCATCAAATAATTGGATTGTAGAATTTGGCTTTATCTGAGTTTAACATACAATATTTGCCACAAGAAGCCATTAAAAATCAAGTGTTGGCAGATCTCTTAACTGATCATCCATGTATTAATGTTCCAAAATGAAATTGAATTGAAGATCAAGTTATGTGAAATGAAGCCTTGGATATTATAATTTAATGGTTCAAAGAATGCCAAGGTGCGGGAGTTGGTGTAGTATTTATAGATCTGTTTGGGGTAAATCATCAATTCTTCTTTACTTTGGATGATTTATGCATCAACAACCAGGCGAAATATTAAGTTTTTATTGTAGGCTTGGAATTATTGCTAGAAATGAGAGTAAAAATGTGATTGTTAACGGTGATTCTCAGTTAGTAACTCATCAATTAGATGGCACGTTCAAATGCCAAAGTGGTTAATACGTCTGTACAAAATTTCCCAAGAGTTATTAGAGAAATTTGATCAAGTAGAACTTCAATGTGTGAATAAGATATATAATGAATTGGCCCAAATGGCATCGGGTTATTCCAAAATATTAAATGTGGTTTTTATATGTGAATATGGATAAAGAAAGGCCTACAATAAAACTTATGGAGAAAAAGGCTTAATTGTATAGAAAGTTAAGAAAAAATGGATTTTAGAGGATAAATCAAAAGGTTCTTGGAAAAACCTGAAGAAAAGGACGAGAAAAATAAAGTTGCAAGCCCTAAATTATGTGCTAATAGATGGAGAATTATATAATAAATGTACATATGGAGTTATGGTAAGATGTGTTAATTTGTCTGATGCTAAAATAATTATGGCAGAAATGCAGGTCAAAAGATGATATGGTTAATTATTAGAAGTTAATATTTTTTGCCTAAAATGGGTGCATTGTGCATCCTATATGCTGACAGTTGTTTAGTATGTCAAAAACATGGACCAATTCAAAGAGTGTCAGTAAAGGAAATGGCATTCATCATAAGACCTTGTCCGTTTAAAGAGTGGACTATAGACTTGATAGGGAAAATTTATCCTCCCTCGTCCAAACAACATTCTTTTAACATACTGGCTACAGATTTCTTCACCAAATGGGTCAAGCTCATTTTTTTAAAAGAGATCTATCAAGGAAATGTCATAAAGTTTATCCAAGATCACATAATTTACAGGTTTGGGATACCACGGTCCCTGATGATGAATTATGAAACTTCTTTAAATGGAGATCAAGTCAAACAATTCTTGGGTGAGTTTGGTATTAAGTTAGTAAACTCAACACCGTATTCTGCCCAACCAAATGTCCAAGCCGAATTATCTAATAAGATTCTTAAAAATATCATAAAGAAAATGATAGATGAAAATGCCAGAAATTGGCATGAATATTTAATCAGAGCTATATGGGCTTATAGAACGTCTCCACGTTTAAACACGAAAGTTACTCATTTTCAACTAACTTACGGGAAAGAGGTAGTATTACATATGGAGATCAATGATACAATCAATCAAACTGGCTTTGCAAAATAATTTGGGCAATAAGCAATATGAAGAAGCCATGGTTCAAAACTTGTTAGAATTGGACGAGTTAAAACTGAATGTAATGGGTAGATTGCAATGGATAGATTGCAAATTCAGAAGCAAAATATGGCTAAGTATAATAACAAGAAGTTTGTAGCCAAAAAATTATTTTGGGTGAATTGGTGTGGAAAAGCATACTCCCGTTGCATAACAAGGATCCAAAGTATGGGAAATTGTTTCCCAGTTGGGAAGGTCCATATAGGGTAAAATTATTACCTAATTGTACCTATCATTTAGAGGATTTAGATGGAACAAGGTACATGGCGTCTATTAATGGAGAAGAAAAAATATGTTCCTTCTGTATGGGAAAGTGAACAAGTAAATAATAAAGATGCGTGCGAGTAAAAGTATGTGTCGATCAAATCAAAGTACTTTCATAAATAGATATTGTTAACTTAGTATAAGTTGACATTTTCTATTTTTATACAAATATTTAATTTAAGTAAAATTAATATAATTACTAAATATGTGTATTTAGTAATTTGTTAAGTTTAATTAAATTGTGTAAATATTTCTTGAATATAATATCTTCTATATTTGTGATAATCATTTTATTTTTGGAGATGATGATTATTTTGTCTAACCAAGAAATATTGATCTTTGATCAAAATATGTTGATCTCGAAATCTTGTGGTATAATCTTATGATTGAACCGAGCTTCTTGATGATTTATTCCTTGATATCCAAGTTTATCATTAGCCGAGTATAAGCTTGTGGTTAGGCCAAAATCTTGATGATTTGATTCTTGGTAGAATTCATATGATAAGATCTTTTTCTTGATATGGCCGAGAATCTTGATTCTTGGTATTCAAGTTTATCACTTCATATGGTAAGATCTTTTATTCCATAACCAATTTTGATTATCTTACCTTATCTTTAAGGATGGTAAGATTTTATGATTATCTTAATATTATCTCTAATTATCTTTGATTGACTTGCAGGTAATAGAGATTATATGCAACAAGGATTCTTGATGGACAAGCAATCCGATTGCATTTAAATTGGAGAAAATGGGACGTTTTCCCCAAGAAGTCTTTTTGACTTTGGTTCTCTGGGAGGAGGAGTCAATCACTTAGAGAAGAAAAGACTTTCAGTATGAAAATCAAACGGGAGGTTTGAATCATATTCGAACGGGAGTTCGAGGTTGCTGAAGAGTGTTTGTTCACTGATATCTCGCGAAGCGAAATATCCCCACAAGTGCACGGGTCGTGAAGAGTAGTAAAACTGGACCTAGAAGTCCGGAATGTCGTCCCTCAGAGGCTGCTCACTAATTACCGAAATATGTAAATCCTTATCCTTATTTTAACAAATGGTGAATTTTGATGTTTGGACTAAAAATTGAAGATTATACTTAACAATTAAAGTTTTAAGAAAATGAAATTTCAAAATTTCTTTTGTTTTTAAATATGATTGTAATGTAGTTGGGATTCACGATTTCACCTAACTAATTAAATCAATTCCAATTCCATGTTCTATTTTTCATATATGTGTTCGGTCGAATTCACTAATTCAAATTGAGATTCCTCTATCGAGTTTAAATCAACCCTACCTAGATAAGTCAACATTGTATCTCTACAGCGGGTCCGAATATTCCTTATTTAGATGCATTACACATAAGAATTCACACACGACCGCAATAATCACAAGAGTATATCTCTATCTTTTGTTCAATTACCGAATTTATTACCTAGATCTATGTTATTGACTCACCTCTCGGATTATGGAAATAACACGTAAAATCATGAAAGAGCGGCCGGTTCATTCACGCATTAAACGCAATAATAAATCAACACATGCATTGAAGCGTTAAAACAAGGAATATAGAATTAAAAATAATTGACTAGGCTACATCGTTCATTCCAACGTTAAAATTAGTTACGCATCATGAATGAAGAACAAGAAAGATAAAAATAATAATCAAACTGATGGGTACCTGAGTGACCCAACGAGTAAGGACCCGTTGCATGTACCAGTGGGACCAATAACGAGGCTGAGGGCTAAGAAGATCAAACAAGCAATGCAGTGGTTTATGCAAGCTTGGGTGGATGATTATTCAAGTGCAAGGTCGAAGACTCCATTTTCAATGCATGACAAGATGGAAGATGAGCCAAAATCGTTACAATGCATTTGGGTCAAAGAACAAGGAGAAAAGAAGTCAGAGGGCCTTTTACGGCCGTAAGTTCTGGAGTTACGACCGTAACTTTGTTATCACACAAATTGGGCAGAAAGTACTTTACGGCCGTAACTATCATTTTCACGGCCGTAATTGAGTTGTGTAATTTTATTCAGTATGTGACTTACGGACGTAAGAACACATGTCACGGCCGTAAGAGATAAAACAATTTTTGGACCCGAGGGTCAATTACGGCCGTAAGAACGATAGTTACGTCGTAAAAAGGCGATGCGTTTTATTTTAAGAATTTTGCGGCTAGGGTTATTTTGACACGTTTTTGGACTATATTAGGTTTTCTTTGTCATTGTAACGAACACAACTTTTATGATCATTGAAATTACTTGAATTAGGTGAGTTTTTCCCTATTCTTCTTCGTTCTTGATTGAACCCCTTGAACTTATCAAAGGATTTGACAACCTTTGTGGCGTTCACCCCTTTATGGTTCTTCATTCCGAATCTTAACGGGTCTGGGATTTGATACATCCTTGGTTCTTGAGTCGTGAGTGTCGGGTCATATTGTTATCATCTAATAATCTAGATTTGGAACTTTCCAAGTGTTTAATTTAATTTCCGCGAGACTACGTGATTCCCCATCAAGGATTACATCATTTGGTATCAGAGCTTGGCTCTAAATCCAGGTTTTGATATAATTCTTGTTTTGTTTCATTTTCTTCATTAGATTTCATTGTTCTTGAGCCATCATTGAATCGGTATTAGAATCTTGGGTTTCTTGAAATTCTTCACTATTGCAAGATTGGTCTTAGTTTCAATTCTTGTTGTTATTGATTGTTCTTGATTAGCAAAAAAAAAAAAAAGTACGAAATTCAGAGGAAAAAAAAAAAGAAGAAGAAAGAGTAATTATTAGTGAAGAGCAAGATCAAGAACACAATTCCATATTCAAGAAGACCTCTCTTGATATCTTTTATTTTTCCACATTCTTGGTAGTTTTCGTCATCAATCACTACTTTCAAAATCTTTCATTCCTTTTACATCAATTTTCTTGAGTCCAATATTCCTTCAAATTTTCTTTTCATCCATTTGTGTCTTGCACTTGGGGGTTAATTCCACAAAGACCAAGTCTGTGACTAGTTTGGTGGGTTCTTTAAGAACTTGAGAAAAGGGAATAGAGAGGAAAAATGCAGAGTGGTGAGATAAATAGAGGGAAAAGCCAAATAGAGTGATACACGAGTGCTAAACACGTGAGGATATATTTTCTTAAAGAAATTATTTCTTTTCTTTTGATCACTAACCATGTCACAGAAGGAAACATCATCGACAGGGGAGGATAACCAACAGTTCCACTTTCTTGCAATGCTGGAAAAAAACGATTCGAGAAGTGGGATGCGAAGTTGGGGGAGATTAAAAACTCCGTGGACACGCATAGTGCAGCAATTGCCCAACTATGTAGAGAGCAGCCGCACACAGCTCCTAATATCTGGATGCCGCAAAGGTATGACAATAATCCTAGAAATGGAGTTTGGGATGATGATGATGTTGAGATAGGTGATAGTGTTGATGATGATAGTGAAAATGTGTCAGTGGCTAGCTTGGGTAGGAGAAGAGGTCGTGGTGGTCGGCGTGGAAGAGGAAATAGGCGTGAAAATAGGGATGATGATGGGATGGATAGAAGCTTAGGAAACATTAAAATGACCATACCTGTAGCGACCGGGAATTTTCATTTCTTTTTAAATTAAACGTTTTAAAAACTTCAAATGCGCGTCGCTACGACTTTTCCAATTTTTATTTAAAGGAGTGTTCGTTTAGCCAAGTTATAAATTTGGAGCTGAAAATAATAAATTTCAGTCCAACTTGATTTTACGTTCAATAAATTTAAAATCCATCTTAATAGCCCAATTTTATTTATTCAGATTAAATTCCAGCTAATCTTATTTGAAAAATTTGAGTTTATCATCCTATTAAATTTCAAATTTAAAATTCAGCATTTATCTTGACAAATCATGATAATCATCCTATCCCACATTTACTCGGCCAAGTCTATCACAAGAAATCTTCCCCGGTTACAACTCCAATCCAAACCACAGACTAATCCCCAGCTATTTTTACTCCCTTCCACGACCAGAACTACCCACGGCCAAGATACAAGATTCAGGTATAATCTTCATGAAATTTCCATCTTCATCTCATCATCATCACCATCGACCAGATCCGAACACCCACAGCCGGACTCAGCACCACCACAACCACCAGCCTCCTCTACCTATCCCAGTCGAACCTAGCACACTACCTATGATTCGAATTTCCACAACCAAACCTTCACCTTCGACCTCAAATCAACCGCCACCACCATCGAGCAGCCAAGCACCCCCACTGCCGACCGGATTTCAAACATGTACAGCCAACCACCATCACCTACCAACCCAAAACAGTAGCCATTTCCACTTCCAACCCCAATACCGCAACCACCGTCACGATCGCAACCCCTACACGCACGACGGCATCACCGTGCCCAACCTCAAATCCAAGCCAAATCCCCAAAATCAAACCTAAAACCGAATTTTAAACAGTACGCATAACGTACCTCGACCCTCACCGGAGTTTCTTCCCCGGAAAAGCCAAAAACACCGAACTTCTTAGCCTCGGCCCGGTCTCGGTTTCACCCAATCACAACCCAAAAACCTCAAAATCCTAACCTCAGGCACACCCACGCCACTCGCCGCCCCTCAATGGAGGCGTTACGTCGGCAGGTTGTCGGATGTGGCACCGGTGCTGCGCGGATAGCTCTCTCTCTCGTCTCCTCTGTAAAAATCAAATGAAGAGAGAAGATGAGGATATTTGGGTTATTTATTGAGTTTTCAAGATTTTGCCCACTCAGCCCCCATTTTTTATATTCGTGGGTTTTAGTCCTCACTTTTAAAGAGATGTTATTTCAGCCCTTGAAATTCAAAATAATTTTCATTCAGTTTCAGTGTGTAACAATTGGTCCCTGCAGTTCTTAACTATTTCAATCAGTCCTATTATTTTCGAAAAAAGTCTACTTCAGTCCCTAAATTTTAAATTCAATTCTCTTAAAATTTCATTAGATCCTTATATCTTATTTATTTTAATTACTTTAAATTCAAGTTCGAAAATACTAATTTAATTAATTTTTCTTGGCTAGACGAATCATTTGGAGAATTAAGAGATTGACGTACTTCCCGCTCCAAAATTTTTGAGAATTCGTAACATTAAAGGTAGACTCGCCCCCACTAATTGATTTATTTTATAATTGCACGTGATTATGTGGATTTGTGTGATTTTGTATGCTTAATTGCATGAGAAAAGAAAAGAATATCTCGTATGAGATAAATTTGAGAATTTATGTTATGCATGTCATAACTTATCTGCTAGCATGATGCCAAGAAAAGAATGTGTTCATTTGCACTCATTTTATGATGCTTATGGATAAGAAAAGAACATCACTACATCATTTGCATGATTACTTGTCCAATTATCTTATAGATTATTTATTGGAGTTGACTCTACTGAGTATTTCATTTTTGAAATGCTCACCCCGTTGTTTTAACAAATTGGAGATTTCGGTGACGGAGGCGAGTGATGGGCAATGGTGAAGAATATAATTTGGATATTATTTTTGAAAGTCGTGGATTTCGAAATAAACATTTCATTTTAGTAAGAATTTTTTTTTGTTTATTTAATCTGAATTATCGCTAAACTTATATCCAATAAATGTGCTATTTAATATTTAATTCATTTTCCGCAACAAAGTTTATTCCAGAATTTAGAAAAGTGACGTTCCCGCGCTCCTCGAAACTCGGGGCGTTACAGCGTGGCCAATGGATTGTCCCTGCCATCAAAAGAGGACGGGCGATACCTCCTAAATTGTTCAATAACTGGCACTGAGGAACCTGTTGGGGCCTGCCTCAAATCCTGAACTGCCTGCAGTAGGTCCCTAATGATATTGGCCTGGTTTGGGGGATCCTGCCTTGGAGCAGTCTGACCTTGGTTGGTCTGATTCGGTGCATCTCTGATTAAGCGCCGAGACATTTTCCTTTATCACGTAAAACAAATAGGTTTATTATTTCTTGATAGGAAAATACAGACAACCAATCATCTCATACATTCAATCTTAATAACAACGTGAAACATAGCTCGTGAAATAAATGAATCTCTTTATTAATAAATAAAATTCCTCAATGAGGATACATTATTATTTCAGGAATGGGAAAAACTGTTGAAAAGGAAAAATGCCAAAACACCTATCACTAGTCCTATCCCACTAAATATGACTATTGATAGGGGTAGTCCCGGGCGTACCAGGTGTATAATCTGGGGCACCGGGTGAGGCACTTGGTGAACCTGGGGAGAGTTTAAGGAAGTGATCAAAGACAAGTTCTTCCCACAAGCCCTCCGAGACCACAAGGAGACCGAATTTTTACAACTAGTTCAGGGTGAGATGGACATCACTGACTATGAACGAAAGTTCGAGGAACTGTCACGGTATGCTCCACATCTAGTGGAAACCGAAGTTAAGAAGGCACGCCGATTTGAGAGAGGTCTGCGTTCGGATATCAGGCAGATTGTTGGCTCGCATGAACTGCCCACTTACTGAGAAGTTGTGAAGAAAGCTCAGGCTGTGGCTTTTGCTGGTGCAAAGATTGGCACTCAAGGCAATCGGAACAATCAAGGGCAGCAAGGTAAACGGAAATGGCATGGTCATCATCAGAACAGGAACCAGAATTTCAATAAGAGACATAATACATGACCTAGTAGAGGTTAGGTGATCAGTTTCCTTCCACCATGTCCAAAGTGCCAGAAGACACATAAAGGAGAATGCCTCTTTGGCAACAAAGTGGTTTGTTACCGATGTGGCCAACCGGGCCACTTTGCTCGAGATTGTAACACAGCACCTACGCAAGGCTCGGACCAGAAGAAGAACATTGACCAGAACAGGAAAGGGAAGGGAAGGCTAGGGTATTCTCCATGGACGCCGTTGAGGACTCCGACGTGATTGCAGGTATACCATTATTTCAACATTCATATACTTGAATTACTTAATTTCATGTATCATGCATAGCTCGAATTAATAATATGAACGGCGATAACAGGCATTTTATCTGTTTCTGGTATTCCTGTATACGTCCTAATAGATTCAGGTGCTACACATTCATTTATTTCCGACTCATGCTTAACTAGATTGAATTTAGTGGGTGAAATAACTGGTAGTGTGCTTGAAGTAAGCTTACCGTCAGGAGAAATTCTTAATACTAGTAGGATAGTCAAGGCTGTACGAATAGATTTTGATGGGATAGTGCTTGAGGCAGACCTGAATATTATTTCGATGAAGGACTTCGACATTATCCTAGGAATGGATTGGCTGAGTTCTAACCTTGCCACGATCATGTGCCATGAGAAAGAAGTAGTATTTCGGAAGAATGGGGATGAGGTGTTCAGATTTTATGGTTCGAAGGTTAAAGCACTCCCTCGGCTTATCTCGGCTATGCAAGCCGAAAAGCTGATTGCTAAGGGAAACTGTCAGAGTTATTTGGTTAACCTCCAAGGAAAGTCTGCCGAGGAAATCAAATTGGAGTCAGTGCCAGTTGTGTGTGACTTTCAAGATGTATTTCCAGAAGACCTATCTGGTACTCCGCCTGATAGGCAAGTGGAATTTGCTATTGACTTAGTGCCGGGAGCTGCCCCTGTTTCGAAAGCCCCGTATCGTATGGCACCGAAAGAATTACAAGAATTGAAGGTCCAACTGGAAGAACTGCTAGAGAAGGGCTTTATTAGGCCAAGTGTGTCTCCGTGGGGAGCACCTGTGCTATTTGTGAAGAAGAAGGATGATAGTATGAGAATGTGCATCGACTATCGGGAATTGAACAAGTTGACGATAAAGAACAAGTACCCCCTGCCCAGAATTGAAGATTTGTTCGATCAACTGAAAGGAGCTGTGGTATTTTCAAAGATGGACTTAAGGTCCGGTTACCATCAATTGAAGATCAAGTCTGCGGATATACAAAAGACAGCGTTTAGGACTCGATATGGACACTATGAGTTCACGGTGATGCCATTCGGTCTTACGAACGCACCTGCAGTATTTATGGACTTGATGAAGCGGGTTTTCCATCAGTACTTGGATAAGTTCGTTATTGTCTTCATTGATGATATTCTAGTCTATTCTAATGATTCACAGCAGCATGCAGAACATCTGAGAATCGTGTTGGAGATACCACGGGCAGAAAAGTTATACGCCAAATTTAAGAAATGTGAATTTTGGCTCGAGAAGATAGGCTTTCTGGGTCATATTGTTACAGTCAATGGCATCGAAGTTGATCCGTCAAAAGTGGAGACAGTGAGTAATTGGACTACACCAGCGAATTCCGGTGATGTAAGAAGCTTTTTGGGACTAGCTGGATATTACCGGCGATTTATAGAGGGTTTCTCTAAGATAGCGGGTCCCATGACTCAGTTGACATGAAAGGGTGTAAAATTCCAGTGGACAGAGCAGTGTGAACGAAGCTTCCAGGAATTGAAGAAAAGACTGGTTTCAGCACCAGTGTTAGCAGTGCCGGATGGATCTGAGGGTTTTGTGATATACAGCGATGCCTCGAAACATGGTTTGGGATGTGTGTTGATGCAAAAAGGTAAAGTGATTGCCTATGCTTCGAGACAGTTGAAGCCATACGAGAAAAACTATCCGACGCACGATCTAGAACTGGCCGCCGTTGTACACGCTCTTAAGATTTGGCGGCATTACCTATATGGGAGTAAATGCGAGATTTACACCGACCGTAAAAGCCTCAAGTATTTCTTCACTCAGAAGGAATTGAACATGAGACAGCGTCGATGGCTGGAACTGGTGAAGGATTATGATTGTACCATTCTTTACCACCCGGGCAAGGCTAATAAGGTTGCAGATGCACTAAGCAGAAAGGATGTGGGTCAATTATCAGTTTTGGGAACAGTACAAGAACGGTTGATTCGGGATTTTCAGAACTTGAGAATTGAAGTAAGAAACCCAGGAATCCAAAGTTCTAGCAGATTGGAAAATTTGATAGTTAAACCAGATTTGAGAAGCAGAATCGTGATGGCTCAAGAAAGTGATAAGTTTTTGGAGAAGATCAAAGCCGAAGTTGGAACTGGCAAGAGAGCTGATTTTGAAATCGGAATTGACAAGGCACTATTATTCAAGGGTCGCCTGTGTGTACCGAAAGATGATCAGATCAGGAATGAGATATTGCGGGAAGCCCACTCAGCTCCATATGCAGCTCATCCAGGAGGAACAAAGATGTATCGAGATTTGCGTACCACATTCTGGTGGAGGAATATGAAAGGGTGTATTGCCAAGTTCGTCTCACGATGCATGACTTGTCAGCAGGTCAAGGATGAACATTAAAGACCGTCAGGACTGCTAAATCCTTTAGACATTCCGGAATGGAAATGGGAGAAAATTTCCATGGATTTCGTAACAGGCTTACCAAGAACAGTGAGGGGACATGACGCCATTTGGGTTATTGTAGACCGACTTACAAAGTCAGCCCATTTTCCTCCAGTGCGGATGACTCTCAGTATAGATCACTTGTCCCAGATTTATATAAGGGAGATCGTTCGACTTCATGGGATTCCAGCGTCTATTGTCTCAGATAGGGATCCGAGATTTACTTCGAGATTTTGGAAGAGCTTACACACGGCTATGGGGACTAAATTAAATTTTAGTACCACTTACCACCCGCAGACAGACGGACAGTCAGAACGCACCATACAGACTTTAGAGGATATGCTTAGAGCTTGTGTTCTGGACCTAAGCGGCAATTGGGAAACTCACTTGCCATTGGTGGAGTTTGCTTACAATAACAGTTTTCAGGCTACCATTGGTATGGCACCGTATGAAGCACTGTATGGGCGAAGATGTCGATCGCCGGTATATTGGGATGAGGTTGGCGAGAGGAAGTTATTGGGTCCCGAGTTAATTGAAAAGACTGTAGAGGCTATCGAGAAAATCAGATTACGAATTAAAGCTGCACAGGACAGACAGAAGAGCTATGCCGATCAGAGGAGAAAAGACTTGGAGTTCGTGATTGGAGAGAAAGTGTTTTTGAAAATCTCTCCTATGAAGGGTACTATTCGTTTTGGCAAGAAAGGGAAATTAAGGCCTCGGTTTATCGGACCTTTTGAAATATTGGAGAAAGTAGGTAACGTGGCTTATCGTTTAGCATTGCCACCCGAACTCTCGGCTATACACAATGTTTTTCACATCTCTCTGTTGAGAAAATATGTTCACGATCCCAGTCACGTGGTGAACTTTCAGTCAATCCAAATTCAGAAGAATCTACATTATGAAGAGGCACCCATGTGCATCATTGATAGAAAAGTCTATGTCCTAAGAAATAAAGAAATTTCTCTAGTCAAAGTCCAGTGGGGTAGACATAGTAGCGAGGAGGCTACATGGGAAAAAGAAGAAGAAATTCTGGCCAAGTATCCAGATATTTTAGACCAAGTAAGTTTTAAATTTCGAGGACGAAATTATTTTAAGGTGGTAGGGTTGTAGCGACCGGGAATTTTCATTTCTTTTTAAATTAAACGTTTTAAAAACTTCAAATGCGCGTCGCTACGACTTTTCCAATTTTTATTTAAAGGAGTGTTCGTTTAGCCAAGTTATAAATTTGGAGCTGAAAATAATAAATTTCAGTCCAACTTGATTTTACGTCCAATAAATTTAAAATCCATCTTAATAGCCCAATTTTATTTATTCAGATTAAATTCCAGCTAATCTTATTTGAAAAATTTGAGTTTATCATCCTATTAAATTTCAAATTTAAAATTCAGCATTTATCTTGACAAATCATGATAATCATCCTATCCCACATTTACTCGGCCAAGTCTATCACAAGAAATCTTCCCCGGTTACAACTCCAATCCAAACCACAGACTAATCCCCAGCTATTTTTACTCCCTTCCACGACCAGAACTACCCACGGCCAAGATACAAGATTCAGGTATAATCTTCATGAAATTTCCATCTTCATCTCATCATCATCACCATCGACCAGATCCGAACACCCACAGCCGGACTCAGCACCACCACAACCACCAGCCTCCTCTACCTATCCCAGTCGAACCTAGCACACTACCTATGATTCGAATTTCCACAACCAAACCTTCACCTTCGACCTCAAATCAACCACCACCACCATCGAGCAGCCAAGCACCCCCACTGCCGACCGGATTTCAAACATGTACAGCCAACCACCATCACCTACCAACCCAAAACAGTAGCCATTTCCACTTCCAACCCCAATACCGCAACCACCGTCACGATCGCAACCCCTACACGCACGACGGCATCACCGTGCCCAACCTCAAATCCAAGCCAAATCCCCAAAATCAAACCTAAAACCGAATTTTAAACAGTACGCATAACGTACCTCGACCCTCACCGGAGTTTCTTCCCCGGAAAAGCCACAAACACCGAACTTCTTAGCCTCGGCCCGGTCTCGGTTTCACCCAATCACAACCCAAAAACCTCAAAATCCTAACCTCAGGCACACCCACGCCACTCGCCGCCCCTCAATGGGGGCGGCGTTACGTCGGCAGGTTGTCGGATGTGGCACCGGTGCTGCGCGGATAGCTCTCTCTCTCGTCTCCTCTGTAAAAATCAAATGAAGAGAGAAGATGAGGATATTTGGGTTATTTATTGAGTTTTCAAGATTTTGCCCACTCAGCCCCCATTTTTTATATTCGTGGGTTTTAGTCCTCACTTTTAAAGAGATGTTATTTCAGCCCTTGAAATTCAAAATAATTTTCATTCAGTTTCAGTGTGTAACAATTGGTCCCTGCAGTTCTTAACTATTTCAATCAGTCCTATTATTTTCGAAAAAAGTCTACTTCAGTCCCTAAATTTTAAATTCAATTCTCTTAAAATTTCATTAGATCCTTATATCTTATTTATTTTAATTACTTTAAATTCAAGTTCGAAAATACTAATTTAATTAATTTTTCTTGGCTAGACGAATCATTTGGAGAATTAAGAGATTGACGTACTTCCCGCTCCAAAATTTTTGAGAATTCGTAACATTAAAGGTAGACTCGCCCCCACTAATTGATTTATTTTATAATTGCACGTGATTATGTGGATTTGTGTGATTTTGTATGCTTAATTGCATGAGAAAAGAAAAGAATATCTCGTATGAGATAAATTTGAGAATTTATGTTATGCATGTCATAACTTATCTGCTAGCATGATGCCAAGAAAAGAATGTGTTCATTTGCACTCATTTTATGATGCTTATGGATAAGAAAAGAACATCACTACATCATTTGCATTATTACTTGTCCAATTATCTTATAGATTAATTATTGGAGTTGACTCTACTGAGTATTTCATTTTTGAAATGCTCACCCCGTTGTTTTAACAAATTTGCAGATTTCGGTGACGGAGGCGAGTGATGGGCAATGGTGACGAATATAATTTGGATATTATTTTTGAAAGTCGTGGATTTCGAAATAAACATTTCATTTTAGCAAGGATTTTTTTTTTTTTTTGTTTATTTAATCTGAATTATCGCTAAACTTATATCCAATAAATGTGCTATTTAATATTTAATTCATTTTACGCAACAAAGTTTATTCCAGAATTTAGAAAAGTGACGTTCCCGCGCTCCTCGGAACTCGGGGCGTTACAATACCAGCTTTCCAAGGTAAAAGTGATCCGGAGGTGTACTTTGAATGGGAGAAGAAGGTAGAACTGATTTTTGAGTGCCATAACTACTCAGAGGGGAAAAAGGTGAAGTTTGCGGTTATAGAATTCGCAGAATATGCACTTGTGTGGTGGGATCAATTAGTGACAAGTAGGAGGAGGAACCGCGAAAGACCTATTGAGACCTGGAACGAGTTGAAGGGTTTAATGAGAAAAAGGTTTGTGCCCAATCATTACTATAGGGACTTGTACCAGAAACTCCAAAATCTGTCTCAAGGTTCGAAGAGTGTAGAAGAATACCATAAGGAGATGGAGATCGCTATGATTCGAGCAAATATTGAGGAGGATCCGGAGGCCACAATGGCCAGGTTTTTGATTGGTTTGAACAGAGATATTGCCAATGTTATAGAACTGCAACATTATGTTGAGCTTGAGGAGATGTTGCACATGGCGATGAAGGTGGAAAGGCAGCTTAAAAGGAAAGGAGTAGCAAAATATTCTTCGGGTTCTACTCCTTGGAAACCTACGTGGAGTGGAAATAACAAAAATGAAGGAGCTGCTCCAAAGGGGAATTCAGAACCACCAAAGGCTCAAGAGGAATCTGCCAATATAGGTAAACCCACTTCTGACTCTCAACCTCCTAGAAGTAGGACATCAAGTGTTTTAGGTGTATGGGAATCGGGCACATTGCATCACAATGCCCAAATAAAAAAAGAATGCTTGTGCGAAATGGTGTGCTGGTGTCGGAGGATGAGGTTGAGGATGACGATGAGTTTAAGGATATGCCTGCCTTAGAAGAAGCTAGTGATTGTGACGACGGAGATTATGTGGTAGCTCAATCCCTTATTACTAGGCGTGCTCTTAGTACCCAAATTAAGGTGGGGGAGTCGGGTGAGCAAAGGGAAAACATATTTCAAACTAGATGTTTTGTTAATAATAAAGTGTGTAGTTTGATAATTGATGGGGGGAGTTGTACCAACGTTGTTAGTACCACTCTTGTTGAGAAATTGTGTTTACCTATAATCAAACACCTTAGACCTTATAAATTACAATGGTTGAATGAGTTCGGTGAGATCAAAGTGAATAAGCAGGTGTTAATCAACCTTTCTATCGGGAAGTATGAGGATGAGTTAATTTGTGATGTGGTTCCAATGCATGCTGGACACATCCTGTTGGGTCGGCCATGGCAATATGACAGGAGGGTGGTACATGACGGGTACAAAAATAGGTACAATTTTACAAAGGATGGAAAAAGTATCAGACTTATGTCGTTAACCCCACAACAAGTTTATGAAAATCAGTTGAAATTAAAGAGTGAGGAAGAGAAGACAAAGAGAGTTGGGACCCCGATCCCAGAAAAAGGAGAGTTGAGTGTTCAAAGGAGAGTTGGGACCACGATCCCAGAAAAAGGTGAGCTGAGAGAAAAACAGAGGGTTGGGGGTTCCGCCTCCGAAAAAGGAGAGGGAGTGACGAGCGCCAGAAAAGAAAGAGGAGAGAAAACCAAAGTGAGCTTCCTTGCCAAAAAGAGTGAGATCAAAAGAGCTGTCCTTGACCACCAACCAATGATCTTACTAATGTACAAGGACTCCTTTCTTGCACTAGATGACACTAACTCTTCCCTCCCCCGTTTAACTGTTTCTCTTTTACAGGAATTTGATGATGTATTCCCGAAAGACACTCCAGATTGATTTTGCACCAGGAGCTGTCATTCCAAATAGGCCTGCATATATAAGCAATTCGGAAGAAACAAAGGAGCTTCAACGACAAGTTGACGAGCTGTTAAGCAAGGGCTATGTCCGCGAAAGCATGAGCCCATGTGCTGTGCCGGTCTTATTGGTGCCCAAGAAGGATGGAACCTGGAGGATGTGCGTGGATTGTAGAGCTATCAACAATATCACGGTAAAGTATTGCCATCCTATACCTAGGTTATATGACATGCTTGATGAATTATATGGTTCATGTGTCTTTAGTAAAATTGACCTTAAGAGTGGATATCACCAAATACGCATGAAGGAGGGAGACGAATGGAAAACTGCATTCAAGACCAAATATGTGGTTTATGAATGGTTAGTTATGCCGTTTGGTCTCACCAATGCACCTAGTACATTCATGAGGTTGACGAACCATGTTTTACGAGCTTTCATTGGTAAATTTGTGGTCGTATATTTTGATGACATTTTAGTTTATAGTAAAAATGTAGATGAGCATGTTGATCATTTAAGGTTTGCACTTGAGGTTTTACGCACTGAAAAACTGTATGCTAACTTTAAAAAGTGTACTTTTTGCATAGATAAGGTCATATTCCTTGGTTATGTTGTTAGTAAGGATGGTATTGAGGTTGACGAGGAAAAAATATGAGCTATTAGAGAGTGGCCAACACCTAAGAGTGTAACTGAGGTAAGGAGTTTTCATGGGTTAGCAAGTTTTTATAGGAGGTTTGTGAAAGATTCCAGTACAATCGCCACACCCCTCACTGAGGTAATTAAAAAGAGTGTGGGTTTCCATTGGGGGGATGCACAGGAAAATGCCTTTAAATTGCTTAAAGATAAGCTATGTTCTGCACCAGTCTTAGCATTAACTAATTTTAACCAGACCTTTGAGATTGAATGTGATGCATCGGGAATAGGGATTGGAGCTTTTCTTATGCAGGAAAAGAGGCCGATAGCTTATTTCAGTGAAAAGCTGAGTGGGGCAGCGTTGAACTATCCGACGTATGATAAGGAGCTTTATGCTCTTGTCAGGGCATTGGAGACTTGGCAGCATTACCTCTGGCCAAAAAAATTTGTCATCCACACAGATCACGAGTCATTAAAGCACCTCAAGGGGCAAGGTAAGTTGAACAAAAGACATGCCCGATGGATGGAGTTTGTGGAGACTTTTCCATATGTCATTCAATACAAACACGGTAAGCAAAATATAGTTGCAGTTGCATTGTCAAGAAGGTATGTGCTCCTTACTTCCTTGAATACTAAATTGTTGGGTTTTGAATATGTTCGAGATTTGTATACTAGCGATCATGATTTCTCCACTATTTATGTCTCGTGCGAAAAGGGAGCATTTGATAAATTTTATAGGCATGATGGTTATTTGTTTAAGGAAAGTAAATTGTGTGTGCCTAACTGTTCTATGCGTGAGTTGTTAGTACGTGAAGCTCACGGTGGTGGTTTGATGGGTCATTTTGGTGTTTTTAAAACATTGAAAGCGTTAAAGGAACATTTTTATTTGCCTAGGATGAAACGGGATGTTCACCAAATTTGTGATAAATGCATAACTTGTAAACAGGCTAAGTCTAAGGTCTTGCCACATGGGTTGTATACCCCTTTACCTGTCCCTAGTGAACCTTGGGTAGATATATCCATGGATTTTGTGTTAGGACTGCCTAGGACAGAAAAAAAAAGGTCGAGATTCCATATTTGTGGTGGTGGATAGGTTTAGTAAAATGGCTCACTTCATTCCTTGCCATAAAACTGATGATGCCTTGAATATAGCAGACTTATTCTTTAGGGAAGTTGTCAGACTCCATGGGGTGCCTAGGAGTATAGTGTCTGATAGGGATGTCAAATTCCTTAGTTACTTCTGGAAGGTTTTGTGGGGGAAGATTGGTACTAAATTGTTGTTTTCCACTACATGCCATCCTCAAACGGATGGTCAGACAGAAGTAGTCAATATGACGTTAACACAACTCTTGCGTGTTGTCATAAATAAAAATTTGAAGAGTTGGGAGGAATGTTTACCATTTGTGGAATTTGCATATAACAGGGCTATACATTCCACTACTACTTACTCTCCGTTTGAAATTGTGTATGACTTCAATCCACTAACCCCTATGGATCTAATTCCTTTGCCTGTAGATGACAGGAACAGTTTAAATGGCAAGAAGAAAGCTGAGCTTGTGAAGTCACTCCATGAAAAGGTCAGGCTACAAATAGAAAGGAAGAATGAGCACTATGCGTCCCATGCGAATAAGGGCAGGAAGCAGGTGATTTTTGAACCAGGCGATTGGGTGTGGGTTCACATGCGAAAGGAACGATTTCCAACACAACGGAAATCTAAGCTGCAGCCTAGAGGAGATGGGCCATTTCAAGTCATTGAGAGAGTCCATGACAATGCTTATAAGTTGGATCTCCCAGGTGAGTATAATATATCTGTTACTTTCAACGTTGCTGATCTCTCTTTATTTGATGCAGGTGATGATTCGAGGACGAATCCTTTTCAACAGGGAGGGAATGATGAGTACCTGAGTGACCCAACAAGTAAGGACCCGTTGCATGTACCAGTGGGACCAATAACGAGGCTGAGGGCTAAGAAGATCAAGCAAGCAATGCAGGGGTTTATGCAAGCTTGGGTGGATGATTATTCAAGTGCAAGGTCGAAGACTCCATTTTCAATGCATGACAAGATGAGCCAAAACCGTTACAATGCATTTGGGTCAAAGAACAAGGAGAAAAGAAGTCAGAGGGCCTTTTACGGCCGAAAGTTCTGGAGTTATGGCCGTAACTTTGTTATTGCACAAATTGAGCAGAAAGTGCTTTACGGCCATAACTATCATTTTCACGGCCGTAATTGAGTTGTGTAATTTTATTCAGTATGTGACTTACGGCCGTAAGAACACATGTCACGGCCGTAAGAGTAAAAACAATTTTTGGACCCGAGGGTCAATTATCGTAAGAACGATAGTTACGGCCGTAAAAAGGCGCTGCGTTTTATTTTAAGAATTTTGCGGATAGGGTTATTTTGACGCGTTTTTGGACTATATTAGGTTTTCTTTGTCATTGTAATGAACACAACTTTTATGATCATTGAAATTACTTGAATTAGGTGAGTTTTTCCCTATTCTTCTTCATTCTTGATTGAACCCCTTGAACTTATCAAAGGATTTGACAACCTTTGTGGCGTTCACCCGTTTATGGTTCTTCATTCCTCATCTTAACGGGTCTGGGATTTGATACATCCTTGGTTTTTGAGTAGTGAGTTTCGGGTCATATTGTTATCGTCTAATAATCTGGATTTGGAACTTTCCAAGTGTTTAATTCAATTTCCGCGAGACTACGTGATTCCCCATCAAGGATCACATCACAAACATAATGGATTTTAAGAAAATTAACTACGAGAAAAGAAAGCTTGCAACAAGTGTCAAATTCCTGTGTCAATCCTCGATTCTCCATCCTTTTGCCGTGGTTGAATCTCCCTCTCAATTGCAGTCGAATCGCCAAGAATTATGTGTTCAAAGGTTCAGTAAAAGCCCTCTTCTTGTTGCCTCCCACGCTGTTTATATAACTTAGGGTAAATTCCCGCAAGTATTCAGCCAAAATCGCGCAAAAATGCCCAAATTAGGCCTAGTCAGAAGCCCACGCGATCGCGTGGGTGAGAGTCCAGAGATCGCGTGGCATGGCTGTTTTAGCCAATGCTGGATTTTCACGCCGATGTCGTGATCATGCCTTGGTTGAAGAGGCAATCGCGTGGGTGAGTTTATTATGCAAATCCTCTTCTTTTCTTTTCCTTACAAGTTAGTCCATGAGCTTTATTTGCGTGGCGCGTCCTCAACTTCTGATTTGATCACTTTGACTCCAAAACTTCTGTTTCTCTTCAATTGTATTTAATTTGACCTTTATTTCTTGCAATTGCTTCCTTGTCCCTCTTTTTGAATAAAATATGAAATAACAACAAATAAACACAATTTAGGTAGAATTTATTCATAAAACACAATGACATATCCCTAATTGTATAACATACACTTATAAAATACCCCCAAACTAGAATCATTGTTCGTCCTCGAACAAACTAGATAAAGAATTTATTTATTATATATATATTGAAGAACAATTTGCATACCAAAATGCCTCAAGTTCGTCTCAAACATCCACCAAAGGAGAAATAATTAGACAGCACGACAAAATCATTTTTTTTACTTGCTTCGTGCCCAACTTATCATGTGTGTGTGTGAATAGCCAAAATTAAACACATACTCATATCAAGATCCATTCAACACAGTGTGGCTAAAAAAACTACATAAGCCCAGATCCCAAGTGATTAGACTATGCTACTCTATCAATTCCTTGCATCTCTCGGGTATGATCACTTCCTTATTGTTTTTCTCTCTAATCCACCGGTTCCTTCTTTTCCCGTAGTTTCTAAACATATATCATTTGCATTTTTCCACACCAAGCGGTCAGAACCAGCTAAGTCTGCCCAAACGATCAATGGTAAGCGGTTCCCTATTCCATGCCTTTTGCATCAAAGTCTCAACCAACAAGCTTATACCATTTTAATTTTTTTTTTTTTTTTTTAAATGGATGACTTTTTCTTTCATTTCCATGTCTTTTACCATCTTTGTGCAGAACTTTTCATACTTGCTTTCTATATAACCCATGTAGCAAGCTTTAGGTCGATGACTCTCAAGCCAGACGGCTTTAGGGCACCAGGTTTGAAAGACCCCTTGGACTTACTTACTCGAGTCATAAAGGCTTAAACAGAAAAGTTAAAGATGTCTTATTGTCTTATGTGTAAGTCCACTCTCCGCACTTGCTTTCTAATTGACCCATGTAGGGAGCTTTAGGTCGATGACTCCCAAGCCAGATGGCTTTAGGGTACTAGGTTTGAAAGACCCCTCGGACTTACTTACTCGAGTCAAAAAGGTATTTGAAGAGCAGAATAAGACCTTGAGCATTTTTCTGTTTTTATGCTGGAAATGGTTTATACCCGTTGACCAAGACATTTTCAACAAATGACACATTTCAGGAACCACAAACCATTAAAAGTTCAAACCAACATTCACCACTTCTCCCCACCCCCAAACTGCTCTTGAGCAAGTTTAGGTTCTAAGTTAATGGTTGGGATATCTAAATCTAAGTTTAGGAATCATATAGTCAAACCTAGGTCGAAAAATTTAAAATTACCCCACATATATTGAATAAATCTATCCATGAGTACTTATTCAATCCTGGCTATGTGCATCAAATAAAGGCAATTCGAACATAAAGAAGTAATTCTAAAAATAGCATAGGTAACCATGATGTCCAATGTTTATCCCCCAGCAGAAAATCTTACCCGAACTACATCATAGGCTGATTTTTTTTTTTTTTTTTGGGAAGTCGAAAGCAAAAGACAACAAATATAGAACCAAGTTGTTG
This sequence comes from Ligustrum vulgare, assembly GCA_963555705.1. Taxonomy (NCBI): domain Eukaryota; kingdom Viridiplantae; phylum Streptophyta; class Magnoliopsida; order Lamiales; family Oleaceae; genus Ligustrum; species Ligustrum vulgare. The sequence continues at coordinate 16,062,982 of OY743173.1, read as the reverse complement.
TATTAGTTAAAAGGAGTTGAAGAGTTACATAGTAGCAATTAATACAGGCCAATAAACGAACAAAGGAAAAACAGCCTAAGGTTAGTAACCACCCCTAAACTTGGAAAATTACATTGCCCTCAATGAATCAACCAAACAAAGAAAAATCAAAAGTAGAAGGCAAAGTAACAAGAAAAAGATCAAGAACTTCCTGGGGGTAAATCAGGCTGCTGTGGTTAAGATGGTCCTGTGGGTTCCTGATCCAACTGACCCTCTATCCTCTCCAATCTGCCTCAATACCCTCGACTCTGCTCTCAATCCCCTCCAATATGCTCTCAATGGAGAAAAGTCTGGCTGATACCCGTGTAAGCTGACCGCTGAGCTCGGTCATCGTATGGCGTATAATGCGCTGCTCTCCAGCTATGTCATCTTGTACCAGACGGCAAATTTGTTCTCCCATATTTTCCAACTGCCTCTACTGAGTTGCTTCGGCCTCCCTCCTCATGCTTACAGTACATGCCAAGTCAGTTAACTCCAATAGCATCTTCCGCAGGAGTCTCTCATCACCGGGAGGTGCTGGGATATGTACTGGTGCTGCTGGCCCTGTTGGTTCTGCTGGCGCTGCGAGGTCCACTGGAGCAATTGGGTCTACTGAGGCCAATGGAGGAGCTGGTGGTCCCCGAGGCACCCTAGGCCTCGTGCTCTCTCGAGTCCGCCTGCTGATAATTGCTCCAAGAGGTGCAGGCTCTTCATGTGGTAACAGCTCCACTCCCTCTGCCACGCAGATAGCGCCGATCAAACAGGGAAACATAATCTGGCGGCCTGTGTCCAACTGGGAGGCAAGTGTGATGATGAAATAAAAAATGTGTAGTCCTAAATCCAACTTGCGCCCCCTGGCCAGATGGTGAATCATTCGAGCCCTATCTTCATTGAATTCAGTCTTGTGCGAGATAGGTTCTATGTTGTGGCACATGAAGATATGAAAAATCCTAATGATTTCCGTGAGTTCACCATGTTCGAAGCGCCCCGGCTTTTCTAATTCGACATTTTCCATACCATATAGGAAGCTGGTAATCAGATCAATATCTATATCAACTGGGACTTGCTCAATTCCCTCTCTAGTTAGCTCCAACACCCTCTCAATGACAGTCTGTGAAAAACGGATCCACTTACCCCGAACCCAGGTCTTATATCTGATAGGTGCACCGTCGGTTTCTATAGCATGGTTGAAATTGGCTAGGAATTCTTTGACTAGCAAAGGATAAGGCTTGTACAGTGTGCCCGCCAACTTGTGCTAACCTGCTCGCTCAATCAGATGAGCTAATTCGGTATCAGGGAAATCCGCCACTATCAACTCTCTTTCACTCCAAGGTTTCTTCCCCCTGAGCAAGACTTCATATCTGGGAAATTCCTCACTTCCCAGGAATCTTTGAACATTTCCTACTTCTCCCTGATCTGCTTCTGGATCCACGGTCGAAGCACCTCGTCTCCGCTTAGAGGGACCAGCCCTTTCCTTCCCTTTCTGTGAAGCGGTGGCTTTTGGAGGCATTATTGTACCTATAATGAACAAAACTCATCATTAGAATCAATGGTTGAGTAGGAAAACAAAAGAACAATTGCACACACCCCCAAACTTGTGAAAAACTGCAAAATAAAAGTGAAAAATGAAGAACTGACTGGTGCTTTTCAACCTCGATTATTGTGTCGAAAAAATAAAAATTATTGAAAATTTTCCTGAGCACAATAAAGTACTTCACTTCATGAACAACATATTAAAATTTGGGAGCAAATGGATAACAAATGACTAGTGAAATGGAAGGACGAAGTGGTGACGTGAGCTTGCAATGGCCCTGCAGTGGCCTTGCAGCGGTGCAACGTGGCTTGCAATGGTGCTAGAATGTCAAACATGCAATTTTGTGCATTGCAATGACCCAAAATGAAAAAATATAGCATAAATCCAATGAAAAACATGTAATAAAGGTAAATGCTCAAGTGGATTTCTCAAATTTAAACAAAGTTTTCGTTGGGGCATTATGTCGAACACCCTGAATGCATAAGAAAAACTATGAAGAAATCATTACATTATTAAAATGGAAACACCCCAATTTTTTATCCATCAAAACAACACACAATCCATCCAAAATCTAACCTAGCCCATACTCCAATCGATCAAAATTTCGAATTACTCAACTATAGGGCAAAAATCGGTCAAAAGAGAGAAATACCTAATTCCTTGTGATTACATACCTTGGATTAGTGATTAGGATTGTTTTGGACCTTGATTAATCACCTCTTTGATGGTGGTAATGCAAAAACTGGTGATTGAAATGAAGGGTTGGCGAGAGGGCGGAGTGAGTCCCGGCAGTGTAAAATAGGAATAAAGGGTAGCTGTTGGGTTTTTAAAACTGGTCATCTCGCGCCCATAACACATACGCGATCACGTGGTGTAACCATTAGAGATTGCGTGGTGAAGGTAAAAAAAAAATTGTTAAAATTTTAGTGCTTGGTGGCGATCACGCATATGGCTAGGCAGCAATCGCGATTATGCCTGTGACATCCTTTGTTTTCAAATTTTGTGCAATTTGTTTTGAAACTTACAATGGACTCTAAAATGATTTAGAATGTAAATGATTATGATTCTCGACCTCTAACCATGTTCGAATAGGGAGGGGTAATTGGGAATGACAACTAACGCCTATATCACTCAAATTTTATAAAAAATCTAAAATGTGCCTAAAATGCCTAATCATGCAATGAATGACTGATAATAAATGAAAATTGCACACAAAAATTATAAAATAGCACTAATGCAACCTAAACTTAACAAATGCACAAGTCATGAATGCAACTATGAGAAAATGATGAAATACTGAATTAAGGGAAAAAACAAAGCATAATAAATAAAAGAGAAGAAAAGTTGGGTTGCCTCCCAACAAGCGCTCCGTTTATAGTCTCAAGCCCGACTTTTTGTGTTGTTCACTTTGGAATGGCAATGTCAATGTACGACTTCTCCTTTTCAAAATCCAGCTCAAAGTAATGCTTGATTCTCTGCCCATTGACTTTAACATGTCCTTTTGTTGGGTGATGAAGCTCAAATGTGCCATATGGAAAAACTTGTGCAATTGTGAATGGACCAGACATCTGGACCTCAATTTTCCCGGAAATAGCTTCAAGCGTGAGTTGTACAAGAGCACCTGATCTCCAACCTGAAACTCTCTCTTGTGAATATTTCGATCATGCCACTTCTTAGTCCTATCCTTATGAATTGATACATTCTCATAAGCTCCTAGGCGAAACTCATCCAATGCATTAAGTTGCAAAAATCTCTGATCTTTGGCTAAGTCCATATCAAGATTTAACTGTTTTAAAGCCTAGTATGCCTTGTGTTCAAACTCAACAGGCCAGTGACACGCTTTTCCAAACACCAACTGAAATGGTGATATCCCAATAGGGGTTTTGAAACCTGTTCTGTACGCCCACAAAGCATCATCCAATTTATTAGCCCAGTCTTTTCGGGATGACTTCACTGTTGTTTCCAAAATCCTTTTCAACTGTCTGTTTGATGTTTCCACCTGCCTACTAGTCTTCGGATGATAAGTTGTCCCCATGCGATGATGAGTCCCATATTTGGCCAAAACTGCCTTGAATAACGTGTTGTTAAAATGAGTTCCTCCGTCACATATGATTGCTCTTGGTGCTCCAAACCGAGTAAAAATATTTTTCCTGATAAAGTCAACTACAATTCGAGCATCATTTGTTGGACATGCTCTTGCTTCCACCCACTTCAACACATAATCCACTGCCACCAGTATATACCTGTTGTTTTATGAAGGTGGGAATGGACCCATGAAGTCAATTCCCCACACATCGAACACTTCAACCTCCAAAACGTTGTTAAGTGGCATATCATGCTTTGATGATATATTTCCAGTTCTTTGGCATCTGTCACAAGCTTTAACGAACGAGAAGGCATCTTTAAATACAGTAGGCCAATAGAAACCACATTGCAATACCTTAGCTGTTGTTTTAGTGGCTCCCATGTATCCACTATATGGAGATGAATGGCATCTTTCAAGGACATGAATGATCTCCTCATCTGGAATACATCGTCTGATTATTTGATCCGGTCCCCTTCGGTACAAAAATGGGTCTTCCCAATAAAAGAATTTCAGATCATGGAAAAATTTCTTCTTTTGTTGATACGAGAAATCAGGTGGCAAAACATTGCTGACCAAGTAATTTACATAATCTGCAAACCAAGGCCCCTTATCCTTCTCTACCTGCATCATGTGGGCTAAAAGCATCAACTGCTCGTCTGGAAAAACTTCTTTTATTTCCTCAATAATCTCCTGATCCACTTGCTCCAATCTGGATAAATGATCTGCAATCTGATTTTCTATACCCTTTTTATCCCGAATTTCAATGTCAAACTCTTGAAGCAGTAAAACCCATCTGATCAGTCTAGGCTTTGCATCTTTTTTCCCAAATAAATACTTCAATACAGAGTGATCAGTGTAGACCACCGCTTTTGATCCTATGAGATAAGACCTGAATTTGTCGAAGGCAACTACCACTGCTAGCAGCTCTTTCTCAGTTGTGGCATAATTGATATGTGCATCAGTCAATGTTCTGCTAGCATAATAAATTACATGGAAGATTTTATCCTTTCTCTGCCCTAATGCTGCCCCTACAACATAGTCACTCACGTCACACATGAGCTCAAAAGGCACACTCCAGTCCGGTGCTATGATGATTGATGCAATAGTTAATTTTTCTTTGAGTGTATTAAAAGACGATAAACACTCTTCAGAAAAATTAAAGAAAACATCTTTCTCCAACAAATTACACAGGGGCTTAGTGATTTTAGAAAAGTCTTTTATAAACCTTCTGTAAAACCCAGCATGACCCAAGAAGCTTCTTACCCCTTTAACTGAGCTAGGTGGTGGTAATTTTTCAATTACTTGAATTTTCGCCCTATCCACTTCAATCCCTTTTTCTGAAATCCTGTGACCTAGCACAATCCCCTCATGCACCATAAAATGATACTTCTCCCAATTTAACACCAAATTCGTTTTCATACATCTTTTTAGCACTAGAGAGAGGTGGTGTAAACATTCATCAAACGAAGATCCAAAAACTGATAAATCATCCATAAATACCTCAATAAAGCGTTCCACCATATCGAAAAATATTGCCATCATACATCTCTGGAATGTAGCTGGAGCGTTACACAGTCCAAATGGCATTCTTCTGAAAGTAAATGTACCATAGGGAAAGGTAAATGTTGTTTTCTCCTGGTCAGCTAGAGCTATGGCAATCTGATTGTAGCTCGAATATCTATCCAGAAAACAATAGTGCGAGTGACCTGCTAGCTTCTCCAACATTTGATCGATGAATGGTCGAGGGAAATGATCTTTTCTGGTTGCAGCATTCAATTTCCTGTAATCAATGCACACTCTCCACCCTGTTATTGTCCTCTTCGGGATTAACTCATTATTTTCATTTGCAATCACTGTCATACCACTGTTTGAAATCGGATATATGATACCAGCATCAAGTAGTTTTAGAATCTCTTTTCTCACCACTTCTTTCAATGTAGGATTTAGTCTGCATTGTCCTTCAACTGATGGGTTGAAATCATCTTCCATCAAAATCTTATGCATACAAATAGCTGGACTAATACCCTTAATTTCGGAAATAGTCCATCCAATTGCAGTTTTATGTTCTTTCACCACCCGCAGCAACCTTCCTTCTTCCAAAGCTGTCAAGTGGCTTGAAATGATAATTGGCAATGTTGATGACTCCCCCAAAAATGCATAACGCAGATGTCCTGGTAAGGGTTTCAACTCCAAAGTGGGAGGGTTTTCACATGATGGTAGATATTTCTGCAAATTTTCGCCCAATGGCTCAAAATAGCGACCTCCTCTAAGTGTGAATCTTGGTGATGCTTCCAGTTCATTAGCCATTCTTGCCACCTCTTCTTTATCTGAGTTTATAGACTCTGATTGAACAATACACGCCTCCAATGGATCTTTCGGATGCTCTTGATCATATACACCCTATACTGCATCTTGCACAAGATCAACCTTGAAACAAGTATCCAAAGATGAAGGATACTTCATTGATTTAAAGATGTTGAAAGTGATCTTCTCCTCATCCACACGAAGCACCGTGTTCCTTCGTAAACATCTATCAATGCTTTCCTGGTTCTCAAGAATGGTTGTCCCAGAATGAGTGGGATTGTCTTATCTTCTTACATATCCAGGATAACAAAATCTGCAGGGTAAATAAATTTTCCCACTCTTATCAACACGTCTTCAAGTAACCCCCAAGGGTATTTTATCGAACGATCTGCCAACTGCAAGGAAATTGTAGTTGGTTTTGCTTCTCCAATCCCAAGCTTTCTGAAAATAGATAGAGGCATTAAATTAATGCTAGCACCTAAATCACAAAAAGCAGATTCAAAATCAATAGAACCAATTGTGCAAGGGATTGTGAAACTCCCTGGATCCTTCAATTTGGGAGACAATTTCTTCTGTATTATTGCGCTGCATTCTTCGGTAAGCATCACTGTCTCATGCTCATCCAACTTCCTTTTATTTGTGAGGATTTCTTTTATAAATTTTGCGTAGCTCGGAATTTGGGTCAAAGCCTCCGCAAAAGGACTGTTGATGTGCAATTGCTTGATCTTCTCAATGAACTTAGCAAACTGCTGGTCAAGTTTATGTTTCCTAAGCCTCTATGGCTATGGGATGGGAGGTACATAAGCTTTAACTGGTGTCGGAGCCTTCTTCACTTGATCATCTGCACTTTGTGATTTTTCTGGTGGGTTTTCTTTCTCCATTTGATCTTCTTCCTCTTCTACTGCCTCAGTTAAAACCTCCGATTTATCTGTTCTTTTCACATTGATTTCTGCCAACTGGACTCCACTTCTAGTTGTTATGGTCTGTACTTGCTCTCTTGGGTTTGTTTCAGTATTACTAGGAAATTTACCTTGTTGTCTTTCCGATCTGTCATTTTCCAACTGTCCCAGTTGAATTTTTATTTCCTTAATGTCAGCTTGATGACTTTGCAGCAGTTGGAGTATCAATTCTTCATTGGAGGTCTTTTTTACCTGTTGTTGTTGCTGTTGTTGTTGTTGAAAACCTGGCAGGCGTTGGACGTTTTGATTATTAGCCCATGAAAAATTTGGATGCTTTCTCCATTCGGGATTGTATGTTTGTGAGTTAACACCCCCTTGTTGCCTCTGATTGTTCCCAACAAAGTTAGCATGTTCCATATTCGGTTGACCTTGATGTACCATAGGACAATCTGATAATGCATGATTCTCAAAACAGTAGTCACAAATTATGGTTGTTTGCACTGCATGTACTGGCTGCTGATTCATACTATCGAATTTCTTTGTCAACGCATTCAATTTAGCATTCATAGTTGTAATTTCATTGACTGAAGCTATTCCACCAGACTTCTGCGCAGTACGATCTGAGTACCACTGATAACTGTTCGCCACCATTTTCTCGAATATTTCTGAGGCCTCTTCATATGTCAAATCCATCACAGATCCACCTGCTGCTGAATCTGCATGCTTCTTGTTGTCATTGGTCAATCCATTGTAGAAGGTTTGAATTAGGATCCAATCAGCTATCCCATGAGTAGGACATTGTCGAACCAGCTCATTAAATCTCTCCCAAGCTTCAAAAATTGACTCCCCTGGCTGTTGACTGAATGAAAGAATTTCACACATAAGCTTTGACATCCGGCCAGGTGGAAAGAACTTATCAACAAACTTCTGGCTCATAACTTCCCAAGTTATAATTGTGTGGAGGGGCAGCGTGTAGAACCATGCATTTGCTTTGTCCGCCAATGAGAATGAAAATAGTTTCAACTTCACCACATCACTTGGAACTCCATTCAAGCGCTGCATGTCACATAGTTCTTGGAAAGTCCGTAGGTGTGTATGTGGATCTTCAGACGGCAGCCCGTGAAATACGGGAGAATTTCGGATCAAAGAGATCAAAGAAGTCTTGATCTCAAAATTGTTAACTGGGATAATAGGGGGCACTATGCAAGTTCCAATGCTTCCTACTGGAGAAATCATGTAATCTCTCAATGCCCGCCTCCCATGATTCGGTTGATTATGTTGTTGAATAACAATTTCTGCTGGCAGATTATCTCGATTTGCTTGATTATTCTGAATTCTGTTATCCACCATTGCTAAATATGTGTGTTGAGCTGCTTTCACTTGTTGTTTGTGCTTTTGTCGAAAAGTGCGTTCAATATGTGTATCAAAAGGAAGTAACTCAAAAGATTTAGTTCTTCTTAACATGAATTAATTTAAACAAAAATTGAAAATAAAACAAAAACTAAAATTAAGCAAAATAAAATTCAAAGTAAAGTAAGAACTTATTGGTATCGATATTAGTAAAAACAGTCCCCGACAACGGCGCCAAAAAATTGTTCACTGATATCTCGCGAAGCGAAATATCCCTACAAGTGCACGAGTCGTGAAGAGTAGTAAAAATGGACCTAGAAGTCCGGAATGTCGTCCCTCAGAGACTGTTCACTAATTACCGAAATATGTAAATCCTTGTCCTTATTTGAACAAATGGTGAATTTTGATGTTTGGACTAAAAATTGAAGATTATACTTAAACAATTAAAGTTCGAAGAAAACGAAATTTCAAAATTGCTTTTGTTTTTAAATATAATTGTAATGTAAGGATTCACGATTTCACCTAGCAAATTGAATCAATTCCAATTCCATGTTCTATTTTCTAAATATGTGTTCGGTTGAATTCGCTAATTCAAATTGAGATTCCTCTCTCGAGTTTAAATCAACCCTACCTAAATAAGTCAACCTTGTATCTCTACAGTGGGTCCGAATATTCCTTATCTAGATGCATTGCACAAGAATTCACGCACGACCGCAATAACCAAAAGAGTATATCTCCATCTCTTGTTCAATTGTCGAATTTATTATCTAGATCTATGTTATTAACTCACCTCTCGGATTATGGAAATAACACATAAAATCATGAAAGGGTGGCCAGTTCATTCACGCATTAAACGCAATAATAAATCAACACATGCATTGAAACGTTAAAACAAGGAATATGGAATTAAAATAATTGACTAGCCCACATCGTTCATCCCAACGTTAAAATTAGTTACACATCACCAATGAAGAACAAGAATGATAAAAATCAAAATCAAAACATGTTAACTTATTTTAAGTTATATTTATTGGCGTTTTCTATTTTCCTATATGTTTGTAATTTGATAAATTTAGTTTATTACTAAATATTTTTATTTAGTAATTTATTAAGTTTAATTAAATTACTTAAACATTTCTTGAACGTAATATTGTCTTTATCTCCTATATATTGTGATAATATTTGTTGCTTATCTTCTATGATAATGACAAGAAATATTGTAATAATATTTTGGAGATAATGTTTGTTGCTTATTTTATATGATAAGTATTATGATAATGGTAGAAGTCTATCACTTATCTTTTGTGATAAGAATTGTGATAGTATTTTACTTGGCTTGAAATTATATCTTTATCAAGTATAAGTATTCTGATATTCTGATTGGCCGAGTATAATATTGATTTATTAGGATCATAATATCAAAATATTGATATTGTTATCTTGTGATTTTGGTAAATTTCGTGATAATCTATTTTATGATTATTCTTGGCACTCAAGCTTATCCTCAGTATTGTAAGTTTCTTCTTGATATGGTCAAGAATATTTCAATCTTATCTTTGCATATGGTAAGATTATTTGGTCAAAAATCTTGATTGTGAAGAATTTTCATAGGGCCAAAAATATGGTTGGTAAATGGTAAGATCTTTCAAGATTTATCATTATCCTATTTTATGGTAAGATCTTTTAAGATTTATCATTATCATTGTTTATGGTTAGATTTATTTAAGGATAACTATCTTACCTTTTTCTAATGATATCCACTGTATTTTGCTGGTATTAGAGATCTTGTGCAATAAGGAAACTTGGGAGTCAAGTAAACTTAATTGCACTATAAAGAGGAGAAAAACGGGATGTTTTTCTTGGTGACGTGAAAAGATACAAAATCCGTTTGGAGCTTCTCAAATACACGTCCACCTTGTTAAAGAAGTCTTGAAGCCAATTTTCGTGTGTGCACAAATATAAAGGGTTTTTGTCTACAGGTTGCGGGCCGTGGGTTTTCCCTGTTAGGGTTTTTCCCACGTTAAGCTCAAATTATTGTGTTCTTGTCCATTTACAATCCGCACAATTTATTCTGGTTGTTTACGTTTTACTATCCAGACGAATCTGCATTTGCAAGATTCATCTGGTATTGCGCTAAACAAAACTTAACGATTTACTGTTAACTGGTTACTGTCCAGACTCATCTGTGACAGTCTGTTTATAAAATTTAGACAACCTCAAATTTTCAATTGGTATCAGAGCGGGTTCACTTCTAGAAAGTGAGATCTGGTTGTCTAAATGGAGAATTCTGCATCTCTTAGGCCACCTCTGTTAACTGGTAGTAACTATGCATATTGGAAAATTCATATGGAAATTTTTATTCAATCTATTGATGAACGTTGTTGAACTTCTATTCTTGAAGGTTACACAACACCCACTGTCACTGCTGGAGGTGTTGTTACAACTATAGCTAGAAGTGCTTATACTGCAGATGAATTAGCTAATGCAAATTGGAATTCTAAGGCACTTAACGCTATTGTTTCTTTGGTTGATTCAGGTCAATTCAGACTCATCTCCTCCTTAAGAACCGTTAAGGAAGCATGGGATGCCTTGAGGATAGCAAACAAAGGAACCAATGCTGTCAAAACCTTCAAGCTGCAGATGATCACTCTAGAATTTGAACAACTATCTATCGATGAGAAAGAAGACTTCAAAAGCTTCTATGCCAGATTAAGTGATCTCACCAACTCAGCTGAAGCTCTTTGGAAAACCTCAAAAGATCCTTAGATCTTTACCAGACATGTTTCATGCAAAAGTGACAGTAATTGAAGAAAGCAAGAATCTTTCAACCATGCGAGTTGAGGAACTTGTAGGGTCATTGATGACCTATGAGTTAAGTCTGGCCCGAAGAAAGAAAGACAAATCACCAGGGATTGCTTTCAAGACAAACAGTGCGAATCCAGACAACTCTGGCGAGACAGATGAAGATGAAAATTTCGTACTTCTCACCAGAAAATTTAAAAGGTTCCTCAAGGGCAAAAAAAAGAAAGATCCACAAATCTTCAAGGCCAGAATCAAAAAACACAAAAACAATGGAGGAAAACTAATTTCTATCCAAAAATTAATACTAACTCGTCTGAAGGAAAAACTAGGAGTCGAATTCAATGCAGATAATGTGAAGGATATGGACACATAGCAGCTGATTGTCCCATTACTCAAAAGAAGACCAAGGGAAGGAAGGCCATGAATGTTACATGGAGTGATGGAGACTCAGATGAATCAGAATCAGACAGCAGCAATTCCGAAAAACAGGTAACTACTCTTACTGCTTTACAGTTGTCTGGTACTGAATCTGGTAACTCTTCTTATGCAAATGAATCAGGACCAAACTCTGAAAAATTGAGAAAGGAACTTCAAGATGCAGAAGAGAAGATCCAATTGTTGCAGGCCTTCGCTGAGCACAGCAGGGAACGTCAACTGGACGTATCTGCAGTCTCAGATGTTGAACAAAATGAGGTAAGCATGTTAAGTTCAAAACTTGCTAAAGCACAAGACAAAATCAAGAAGCTGGCACTTGGATCTGTCCAGCTTGATGAAATCCTGAGCAGTGTCAGACCTGTTAGCTTAAAAACAGGTCTTGGATATGAAGGTAAAGGTAAAAATCATGACCATAAAATAAAATTTGTAATAGAATCTGGATACAGATGCATGGAACAAAATAGAAATTATACAGATGCATCTACCTCTCATCATCATCATCAATACAATGCGGCTGGAACTAAAAACTCACATCCATCCAGGAATTATACAAGAAGACAATTTCAGTCGAATCTGTACAAGCCAGATAAGTCTGTCCATCAGAACGGCAGGAAATTTCAACCTTGACAGAGTCAGCAGGATACATCTATTTTTCAGGTATTCTGTAATTTTTGTTCTAAATCTGGTCATGATGTATTTAGGTGTCATGAGACTTGAAGTTAATCAATTCACACAAAAGAAGACTTGTTTCTGACAAGAGAAGAAAATTCGAACTAATGCTTATGTAGTTCAATTATCTTTGAGTGCTTTGATTCCTAACACATGGTGTTTTGATAGTGGATGTTCTAGACACATGACAGGTGATCTCTCTCTACTAACACATTTTGAAAAAGGCGAAACATGTACTGTTACATTTGGTGATAGCCAAAAGGGAAAGATAGATGGATCTGGTATCATCAACATCAAGGGATTGCCTACATTAACAAATGTCTTATATGTTATAGGGCTTAAGGCAAATTTGATCAGTGTAGAACAATTGTGTGATGATAACTTACTTGTCATGTTTTCAAAAGAATATTGCAAGTCCTGTTACATTTGGTGATGGCCAAAAGGGAAAGATAGATGGATCTGGTATCATCAACATCAAGGGATTGCCTACATTAACAAATGTCTTATATGTTATAGGGCTTAAGGAAAATTTGATCAGTGTAGAACAATTGTGTGATGATAACTTGCTTGTCATGTTTTCAAAAGAATATTGCAAGGTTTTAAGTTGCGACAAGCAGTCTAACCCTTTAAAAAGTGTTTTGTTTAAGGGAGTTAGATCTAGAGAAAAATACTATACACTTGAAAGTCACATAACTTGCAATTATGTTAAGTCCAAAAATGAGAAAGTGTGGCATAACAGATTAGGGCATCTAAACTACCATGATCTCATGAAGCTGACCAGACTACAGGATGTGAGAGCCTTACCCATCATAAACAATATTCCAGATGAAATATGTGGTGATTGTTAAAAGGGTAAGCAAATCAAAAGTCAATACAAATCAGGTACATCTATTAATACCTCTCATATACTTGAATTAATTCACATGGATTTGATGGGTCCTATCCAAAAGGAAAGTATAGGTGGCAAGAGGTATATCTATGTGCGTGTTGATGATTTCTCCAGATACACCTGGGTCATGTTTATTCGGGATAAATCTGATACCTTTGATAATTTTGGTAATCTTTTTCAGAAATTGAGCAATGAAAAGGCAGACGAACAGGTAAGAGTCAAAAGGATCAGAAGTGATCATGGAAGAGAGTTTGAAAACTTCGAGTTTGCTGATTTTTGTATCCAATATGGGATCAAGCATGAGCACTCGTCCCCAAAGACTCCTCAACAGAATGGAGTGGTGGAAAGGAAAAATAGAACTCTACAAGAGATGGCCCGTGTTATGCTAAACAGCAGCAAATTGCCCTCGAGATTTTAGACAGAGGCCATAAACACTGGTTGCTATATTATCAATAGAGTCATGCTTAGATCAGGAACAAATCAAACTGCATATGAATTTTGGAAGGGTGGAAAACCTAGGGTTGATTACTGTCATGCCTTTGGAAGTAAATGCTACATTTTAAAAGATAGAGAACACCTTGGAAAATTTGACTCAAAATCGGATGATGGAATATTTTTGGGTTATGCTAAAAATAGTAGGGCCTATAGAGTTTGCAATCTAAGAACCCAAACTGTTCTTCAGTCAATTAATATGAAAGTGGATGACACTAATTGCTTGAACTCGGATGTGCAGGAAGTAGATGGTGATCAACTGGAAATTCCACCAGAAGACAAAGCTGGAACTAAAAGGTCAGAAGAAGAACAGCATCAAGCTGGAATTCTCGATGATACTGAAGAATCCGATCAGGATGAATCTGGGCATCCAGTAATAGCTGCAGATCGAGACACATCTGAAAACCCAGATACACCTGACATTGCAGAAACAGAAGCATCAAGACAACCACCTGCTAGGATTCAAAAGGCTCATCCACTTGATAACATTCTCACTGATATGTCTAAAACAAATGTGACCAGAAGAAAATTTGTTGCCGAGATGGGAAATATCTGTCATATGTCTCAAATTAAACCAAAAAATGTCAAGGAAGCTTTGACAGATGAACACTGGGTACAGGCTATGCAGGAAGAACTCAACCAATTTGAAAGAAACAATGTCTGGGAGCTGGTTCCACGTCCTAAAGAAGGTAATGTAGTTGGAACCAAATGAATCTTCAAGAATAAATCAAATGAACAAGAAAATGTGGTAAGAAATAAAGCCAGACTTGTTGCTCAAGGCTATACCCAGATTGAAGGGATAGACTTTGATGAAACATTTGCTCCCGTAGCCAGACTGGAATCCATCAGGTTGTTGCTAGTTGTATCCTGCTACATCAACTTCAGACTATTTCAGATGGATGTCAAAAGTGCCTTTCTGAATGGTGTGCTTAATGAGGAAGCTTATGTGGAGCAGCCCCAAGGATTCACATATTCATCTCACCCGGATTATGTCTTTAGATTCAAAAAGGCGTTATATGGGTTGAAACAAGCCCCCAGAGCTTGGTATGAAAGGCTCACATCATTCTTGCTAAGCAACGGATACAAAAGGGAAGGAACCGATAAAACTGTTTTCATTAAGTATCTAAATCCTGGACTAACTGTAGCTCAGATATATGTTGATGACATAGTATTTGGGTCTACATCTAAGTCAAAAATTAATGAATTTATAAACACAATGAAAAGAGAATTTGAAATGAGTATGGTTGGTGAGCTAACATTTTTTCTTGGTTTGCAGGTACAGCAGGATGAATCTGGCATATTCATATCTCAAGCAAAATATGCTAAAAATCTGGTGAAGAAATTTGGACTTGAAAATGCAAAAGCAATGAGAACTCCCATGACAACTACTCTAAAACTTTCAAAGGATGACAGTGGTAAAGATGTAGATCCATCCCTCTATAGAAGCATGATTGGAAGTCTTCTGTACCTTACTGCAAGTAGGCCAGATATATCCTTCAGTGTTGGAGTTTGTGCAAGATATCAAGCCAAACCTAAGGAATCTCATGTTGCTGTTGTAAAAAGAATCATCAGATATGTAAGTGGTGCGTTGAATTACGGAATTTGGTTTACAAGAGATACCATTGCCCATCTTGCAGGTTTTTCAGATGCAGACTGGGCTGGGAATGTGGATGACTGAAAGAGTATATCTGGAGGATGTTTCTACATTGGAAACAATTTGGTGGCATGGCTAAGTAGAAAATAAAATTCAGTGTCACTTTCCACAGCCAAAGCTGAGTATATAGCAGCTGGCAGTTGCTGTACACAACTCCTTTGGATGAAACAAATGTTGGAAGACTATGAAATCTCTACAGAACAAGCCATTATGTATTGTGACAACACCAGTGCCATGAATATCTCAAAGAATCCAGTCCAGCACTCCAGAACAAAACATATTGACATCAGACACCACTTCATCAGAGAATTAGTGGAACAAAAGATTATCAATCTGGAGCACATACAGACTGATCTATAGCTGGCAGATTTGTTTACTAAGGCCCTAGATACTGTCAAATTTGAAAGTTTTAGTAAACAAATTGGAGTATCACCTCCTTCTGAACAGGAACATGCATATTTCATTAAAAAAAAGAAGGAAAAAAAACCGCATTTGTTCTTTTCTTTTTGCATTAGGCTAATTTATCCTATTCTTATACTAAGTAGATCATATTTTTGCTTGCAGATATATCTGAGTGCTTGTGGCGGATAATGAGACAGATACGTCTGGCTGACAGCAGTCAACATGTCTCCAGATGAATCTAACTAGCACTCAAATCTGGACAATCCTATGGATAAGTCACTGCTGTCTAAGTCATATGATTTTTACTGGATGAGATCTCACATTCTGTGTGTAGACCTATGATCTAAATCTTGCTTATAGAATTGCACGCATTTTTCTTATTATCCAAGGGCAGGGCTAGTGGAAAAGAAGGTTACCTATCCAAGCCAAGTTCATACCCTTTAGTTTCAAAATACGATGAATTGAGATAAATGTGGTAATATTGTAGAAGTAAGGAGAAAATCTAGTAAGATAACTTCTGGGGATTGTGTAAATCTACCAATCCAAGCCAAGTTCATACCCTTCTTCTAACCTAAAGGGGAACATACTGTAAGATAACTTCTGGGGATTGTGTGAAGTTGTTTTCACCTCCAAAAGACATTGCCATACTATAGAAAAAGTCGGCAAGCTGGATTTGAGAAAATGCACTTCTTATAGATTTTGATCGGTCTTATTGTGCATTACGGTGATAAATCGATAAGTCAGGGCAATCATATGATTTTTGATAGTATGTGGATAACTAAGGATTGCTTGGATCACACACGCACATTAATTAACTTAATCATGCACGTGGTGGACTGTCCACTGCCAGATATATCTGCCTCAATAGATGTCAACAAGTGCTTAGACGTGTCTCAGGTATTCAGATGCATTTAGTTTTTTCCTTATTCACGAATTTTAGATTTTATTCTGAAAATCTTTATTTTTAAGGCAGTATATAGTGGGCTAATATGTGCAAATTTGGGAATTTAATTGTTTCTTAATTCTTAACATATTCTGGTTCTATATTTATCCCATTTTTTTAAGGAAAGGAAATTGGCATAAACTAGGATTCTCAAGAGATATCTTTCTCTACAAGGAATGGAATTAAAAATCTCTTGAATTCTACTTGTACTCAAATTCCTCAAAAATCTCTCTTCAAGTCTCCTTCATTGCCTCCACCCCAGCCGTTCTTACTAATTCCAGAACGAGTTCAAATTCCAACTCAGCCTATAGCCGAACCAAGCCACAAGTTATGGGTGCAAATTCGACACCTATGTTTAATAATCTTCCTACCAGTCACTTTTCTCCCTTAGATATTCAAAGTGGATCGATTGTTGCTAGAGAAATTTTGAGCAAACAGTCTGAAACAAAGGGGGAGATGCCAAAAGATGATAAAAATGTGAAAGAAGGTAAATCTAAAAATGGATTGGCAGAAGACGTAGATGGATCTGACCCGGACTAAGGTACATCAGATGAATCTGGTGATTCAGAGTCAGAGGCTGAAGAAGAGAAATCAGAGGAATCAATTGTTGGTTTATCCTTGGATTATTTCACAATTGATTCGTGATTAGGGTATTCAGATACTAGAGGATAATCTGGTGATCAATCCCAATGTGTTAAACAGGGTCAGATGCAGGATAACACTGGAGGTGCAGACCTCTCACAGGAAATAGGTTTTGGGTGACACTCCGGGTAAACAGGATTCGTCTGGCCAGGATGCCAGAATTGGCCAGCTAGAAGCAGAGACTGTTGGGTTAAAGGTAGAGGTATCTGATCTCAGGGTTTGTGTCAAAAGACTTGAAGACACGCTAGATCAGTTGCTTGGAGGTTCTTCAAAAGAAAAACCAGATGAAATAGAGGAATCTGAGTCTAGAGTTGAAAATGAAAAATCAGAAGAGCATAATGAATCTGATAAGAGAGAAAGGCCTGAAAACAAGGATGATGCTGTAGAATATGAAGAAGATGAGACTGCTAGGCCAGATAAAAAGAACAAAAAAAGGAGAATAACACAGTGACTACAAAGAAAAATAAACTGAGTACAATGGCAGATGAATATACTACACCAGGTGGATCCAGGTATGATCATTCATCATTTGTTAGCGGCCTTATGCAGACTACCAAAGGTACGCTTACACCTTTCATTTTTAAGTTTTGGTCGACTGGTGCCTATGCTGATTATCAAAAACCATATATCTGGGTGTCTAGAGACCTATAGATGGATCTGGGCAACCTGATTCGACTGGTCAGGATGGCATAATTGGGCAACTGGAATCTATTTGCATGAATTCTATGTTTAAGGGGTCGTTGGGGAGAGACATAGATATCCTACTGCATTAAATTTCTAAGCATTGCACTAAGGGGGAGCATTTGTGTTTTCTGAGTTTTCTAAAACTCAACCTTTATTTGCAGGTTTTATTGTATGTAATTGAATTTTTCCTAATTTTTGTCTATTCGTGCTTACATTGGCAGGTTACAAGACATGGATTGCTTCCCCTATTTCTTCCAAAAAGGGGGAGTAGTATTTCTCTCATCTTTTCTGTTTGATTGAATGTTGAAGTAACTTTTGGTTTATTTTGATTCTCCTTTATGTGCTTATTACTTTTCTCTAATTACATGCATTTGTTGAAGTGAGCTTATTATGATGCATGACTTGAGGGGTAGAATTTTGATAGGGGGAGCTTAATAATTGCAAGTTACTTCTTTCTATGTTTGTGAAAAGATGATTAGGTTTTGGAAAAATAGAAAAAGCCAAAGGGGGAGATTGTTAACTTATTTTAAGTTATATTTATTGGCATTTTCTATTTTCCTCTATGTTTTTAATTTGATAAATTTAGTTTATTACTAAATATTTTTATTTAGTAATTTATTAAGTTTAAATTACTTAAACATTTCTTGAAAGTAATATTGTCTTTATCTCCTATATATTATGATAATATTTGTTGCTTATCTTCTATGATAATGACAAGAAATATTGTGATAATATCTTGGAGATAATGTTTGTTGCTTATCTTATATGATAAGTATTATGATAATGGTAGAAGTCTATCACTTATCTTTTGTGATAAGAATTGTGATAATATTTTACTTGGCTTGAAATTATATCTTTATCACTTATAAGTATTCTAATATTTTGATTGGCCGAGTATAATATTGATTTATAGAATCATAATCTCAAAATATTGATATTGTTATCTTGTGATTTTGGTAAATTTCGTGATAATCTATTTTGTAATTATTCTTGGCACTCAAGCTTATCCTCAGTATGGTAAGTTTCTTCTTGATATGGTCAAGAATATTTCAATCTTATCTTTGCATATGGTAAGATTTTTTGGTTGAAAATCTTGATTGTGAAGAATCTTGATAGGGCCGAAAATATGGTTGGTAAATGGTAAGATCTTTCAAGATTTATCATTATCCTATTTTATGGTAAGATCTTTTAAGATTTATCATTATCATTGTTTATGGTAAGATTTATTTAAGGATAATTATCTTACCTTTTTCTAATGATCTCAACTGTATTTTGCAGGTATTAGAGATCTTGTACAATAAGGAAACTTGGGAGTCAAGTAAACCTAATTGCACTATAAAGAGGAGAAAAACGGGATGTTTTTCTTGGTGACGTGAAAAGATACAAAATCCATCTGGAGCTTCTCAAATACACGTCCACCTCGTTAAAGAAGTCTTGAAGCCAATTTGCATGTGTGCGCAAATACAAAGGGCTTCAATTGTGTTGTGACTTCGGTACTCCGGGAAGAGGATTCAATCACTTAGAGAAGGAAATAATTTCAGCGTGAAGATCAAACGGGAGGTTTGGATCAAGATCGAATGGGAGTTCGTGTTGCTGAAAAGTGTTGCAGATTCAAAGAAAACTACTAAAGAGTGGTGGGACGCTAACTCACATTACATGCCATAGAAGGATCAGGGAGTGATTTATTTCTTGGATGTTTGATAAAGTCTATGTGTAGATTTATCCTGTAGTTTAGATTGATCTATATAAACTTTTTCCTTATATAGTGATTGGTTTTTGTCCGTAGGTTGCGGGCTGTGGGTTTTCCCTGTTAGGGTTTTTCCCACGTTAAGCTCAGATTATTGTGTTCTTGTTCATTTACAATTCCGCACAATTTATTTTGGTTGTTTACGTTTTACTATCCAGACGAATCTGCATTAACAAGATTCATCTGGTATTGCGCTAAACAAAACTTAACGATTTACTGTTAACTGGTTACTGTCCAGACTCATCTGTGACAATCTGTTTATAAAATTTAGACAACCTCAAGTTTTCAAAACATAATGGAGTTTAAGAAAATTAACGACAAGAAAAGAAAGCTTCCACCAAGTGTCAAATTCCTGTGTTAATCCTCGATTCTCCACCCTTTCGCCGTGCTTGAAGCTCGGAGGTATGTTAACGAGTTGGTCCATTAGAGAAACGAGACTTCATAAGTTCAGGGACTTGAGAATGGAACAAAAAAGAGGAAGACTCCCTCTGAATTGCAGTCAAATCGCCAAGAATTATGTGTTCAAAGGTTCAGAAAAAGCCCCCTTCTCATTGCCTCCCACGCTGTATATATAACTTAGGGTAAATTCCCGCAAGTATTCAACTAAAATCGCTCAAAAAGGCCCAAATCAGGCCTAGTCGGAAGCCCACGTGATCGCATGGGTGAAAGTCCAGCGATCGCGAGGCATGGCTATTTTAGCTACTGCTGGATTTTCACGCCGATGTCCCCATCACGCCTTGGTTGAAGAGGCGATCGCGTGGGTGATTTTATTATGCGAATCCTCTTCTTTTCTTTTCCTTAGAAGTTAGTCCCAGAGCTTTATTTGCGCGGTGCATCCTCAACTTCTGATTTGATCACTTTGACACTAAAACTTCCGTTTCTCTTCAGTTGTATTTAATTTGACCTTTATTTCTTGCAATTGCTTCCTTATCCTTCTTTTGGAATAAAATCTAAAATAACAAAAAATAAACACAATTTAGGTAGAATTTATTCATAAAACACAATGACATATCCGAGTTTTGATATATCCCTAAGTGTATAAAATACACTAATCAGTGTTGCAGATTCAAAGAAAGCTACTGAAGAGTGGTGGGACGCCAGCTCATATTACATGCCATAGAAGGATCAGTGAGTGATCTATTTCTTGGATGTTTGATAAGTCTATACGTAGATTTATCCTGTAGTTTAGATTGATTTGTATAAACTCTTTTCTTATATAGTGATTGATTTTTATTCGCAGGGTGCGGGCACGTGGGTTTTTCCTATTAGGGTTTTTCCCACGTTAAGCTCAAATATTGTGTTCTTGTTGTCTTACAATTCTGCATAATTTATACTGTCTATTTATGTTTTACAATCCAGACAAATCTGCACCAGTAAGACTCATCTGGTATTACGCTGAAACAAATCTTAACGATTCACTGTTAATTTGTTACTATCCAGACTTATCTATGACAGTTTGTTCGTTCAAACATAACATTTAGAAAACTTTAAATTTTCAATTGGTATCATATATGGTTCACTTCTAAAAAGTGATTGGTTGTCTAAAATGGAAAATTCTGCATCTCTTAGGCCTCCATTGTTAACTGGGAATAATTATGCATATTGGAAAATTCGCATGGAAATTTTTATTCAATCTATTGATGAACGTTGTTGGACATCTGTCCTTGATGGTTACACAACACCCAATGTTACTGATGGAGGTGTTGTTACAACTGTAGCTAGAAGTGCTTATACTGCAGATGAATTAGCTAATGCAAATTGGAATTCTAAAGTACTTAACGCTATTGTTTCTTTGGTTAATCCAGGTTAATTCGGGTTGATTTCATCCTTAAGAACTGATAAGTGTGCGTTTTACACACTTATTGTGCTTTTAAATAGACAATTTAATTGACAAATTGAGCAAATATCTACTTATAAATTGTGTTTATCTTGTACAATTAGGTACAAACTCAATTGGAAAGAAAATAGACAAAATCGGAGAGCAATTGAGCGAAAAGAAGAGCAATTTCGGTGTCCAAGGACGTAATTGAAAGAAATCAAAAGTTTGGGGACTCAATTGCAACATCTCAAAAAGTTGGAGAGCTAAAGATGCAAATATCTCAGGGGCATACTTGTAATAAAAGCCAAAATTCGAGGACTAAATTGAAGAAGACCAAAAGTTGGAGGACCTGGATGGCAATTAATTGAAGGACCAGACCACAAACACTCACTCAGCGGAACCACGCAAACGCGTGGTTAAGCACAGGTCGCGTTCGCGAATCATGCCTAAAATCCAACCCAAGAGATTTCAGCTTAGCCACGCGATCGCGAGGCACTCAGCCACGCGATCGCGTAGGCAACTTTCTGGCCAATACCGGATTTTATTTATTTATTTTTTTTTAATTTTAAGTTAAGGGCGTGTTTGGCTCGATTGGGGACGCATTTTTGGACATTTTTAGGTTAGATTTTTGGGGGTATTTATACCCCCACTTCTCTCTTCACTTAGGATCCCCATTTTTCTTGACAAAAACCCTATCCCCCTTCCCTCTTTTCTCTTTTTTCTTTTCTTTTCTTTTCTTTTCCTTTCTTTGTTTTTGATTTTGTTTGTAAATTAGTTGTAGTTTATTTTTGTTTCTAAGTTACTAGCAACCATTGGAGCAAAGAAGTAAGAAGTAAGTGGAAATACAAAGCATTGTTGAAAGATTCTTGGAGCAAAAATCAAGGGAAGTGTTGTATTTCATTTTTCTTGTATTTTTATCCTTAATTTCTATATTTTGTGATGTATTTTCACAAACCTTATCTTTTGTGGAATATTTATGTTGGGATGATTGATATAGCTTAACTTAGTTTAAGTAATTTTAATGTTTGTTTATTAATGTTGAGCTTATTTCATGTGTGTTTGTTATTGAGATTATCCCATGTGTTTGATTGATCACCAAATATATGTTTTGTGAAGTGTATGATAATCGAGAGATATTATGCATTTTAGACCAAATAACAAATGCTCTAGGTTCTTGTTAAGGATAGAAATATACCTTAAACCCTAGATGATCAATTGAGCTATTTTCACAAAGATTTAATGCAATTGATTGGGCCTTAATCGACATAGAGATATAGTAGGTTAGACCAATTGATTAGGGTTAATCTCACTCGAGAGAGGTAATTAGCTAAGCTTGGAAAATCGGGTCTAACATTGTAAATGAGTAATTTATTAATTTGCATGTGTTGAGAAATTACTTAAGCAAGAGTTAAGTGAAATCATGAATCCCAACTATTTTATCTTTCATTTTTCTTATTTTAATTTGGTTTAAAATTAGTTTCTTTAATTTAGAATTTTCAAAAATCCATCTTTTTAATTGTGTGTTTTATTTGTTAAGATTAAATTAACTAGAGTATAATAGAGTATACATTCCTCGTGGGATCGACAACCCGGACTCAAAAAGTCCACTTTATTACTTGTAATCGACCCGTGCGCTTGCGGTACACACTATTTTGAGCGAACAAGAACCGCCAAGGAAGCATGGGATGCTTTGATGGTAGCAAACGAAGGAACCAATGTTGTCAAAACCTCCAAGCTGCAGATGATCACTCTTGAGTTTGAATAACTATCTATGGATTAGCGAGAAGACTTCAAAAGCTTCTATACCAGATTGAATGATCTCACCAACTCAGCTGAAGATCTTGGGAAAACCTACTCAAATGAGCAAATTGTATAAAAAAAATCCTTAGATCTTTACCAGACAGGTTCCATGCAAAAGTCACAGCTATTGAAGAAAGCAAGGATCTTTCAACCATGCGAGTTGAGGAACTTGTAGGGTCATTAATGACATATGAGTTAAATCTAGCCCGAAGAAAGAAAGACAAAAAATCAGGGATTGCTTTCAAGGCAAGCAATGAAGATCCAGACGAATCTGGAGAGACAGATGAAAATGAAAGTTTCTCACTTCTCACCAGAAAATTTAAAAAATTCCTCAAGGAGAAACAAAAAGAAAGATTCACAAATCTACAAGGCCAAAATAAAAAACAACAAAAACAATGGAGGAAAAACAATTTCTATCCTAAAAATAATGCTAACTCGTCTGAAGAAAAGCCTAAGAACCGTATTCAATGCAGAGAATGTGAAGGATATTGACACATTGCAGCAGATTGTCTTAAGACTCAAAAAAAGACCAAAGGAAGGAAGGCCATGAATGTTACATGGAGCAATGGAGACACAGATGAATCTGAATCAGATAGCAGCAATTCTGAAAAATAGGTAACTATCCTTACTGTTTTACAGCTATCTGGTACTGAATCTGGTAACTCATCTTATGCAAGCACTAGTCCAGATGAAGCTGGATCAAACACTGAAAATTTAAAAAAGGAACTTCAAGATGTAGAAGAAAAGATCCAACTGTTGCAGGCCTTCGTTGAACATAGTAGGGAAAGACATCTGGACACATATGCATTCCCAGATGATGAACAAAATGATGTAAGCAGGTTAAGCTCAGAACTTTCTAAAGTACAAAACAAGATCAAGAAACTGGTACTTGGATCTATCCATCTTGATGAAATCCTGAACAATGACAGACCTGTTAGCATAAAAACAGGTCTTGGATATGAAGGTAAAGGTAAAAATCATGACAATAAAATGAACTTTGTGAGAGAATCTGGATACAGATACAAGAAGCAAAGTAGAAATTATATAGATGAACTCACACCAATCCAGAAACTATATAGGAAAACATTCAACCTAATCTGTACAAGCGAGATAAGTCTGTCCGTTAGATCGGAAAAAAATTTCAAACCCGTCAGAGTCGGCAGGATACATCTGTCTTCCAGGTATCTTGTAATTTTTGTGCTAAATCTGGTCATGATGTATTTAGGTGTCATGAGTACTTGAAATTAATCAATTCACACAAAAGAAGACTTGTTTCTAGACAAGAAAAGAAAATTCTAACTAATGCTTATGTAGTTCAATTATCTTTGAGTACTCTGATTCCTAACACATGGTACTTTGATAGTGAATGTTCTAGACACATGACAGGTGATATCTCTTTGCTGTCACATTTTGAAAAAGGTGAGACAGGTACTGTTACCTTTGGTGATGGTCAAAAAGGTAAGATAGATGGATCTGGTATCTTCAACATCAGGGGACTGCCTACATTAACCAATGTCTTATATGTTATAGGACTTAAGGCAAATTTGATCAGTGTAGGACAATTGTGTGATGATAATCTGCTTGTCATGTTTTCTAAAGATTGTTGCAAGGTTTTAAGTTGTGATAAGAACTCTAATCCGTTGAAAAGTGTTGGGTTTAAGGGAGTGAGATCCAAAGACAAATGTTATACACTTGATAGTCACATAACTTGCAATTCTGTTAGGACAAAAAATGAGAACCTTTGGCATAACAAATTAGGGCATCTAAACTACCATGATCTCATAAAGCTGACCAGACTACAGGCTGTGAGAGACTTGCCTAGTATAAAAAACATTCCAAATGAAATCTGCAGTGACTGTCAAAAGAGTAAGCAAATCAAAAGTCAACACAAATCATGTACATCTATTAATACTTCTCATATACTTGAACTAATTCACATGGATCTGATGGATCCTATTCAAAAGGAAAGTATTGGTGGCAAGAGGTATATTTATGTGTGTGTTGATGATTTCTCCAGATACACCTGGGTCATGTTTATTTGTGATAAATCTGGGCACCCAGTAACATCTGCATATCCAGACGCATCTGACTATCCAGATATACCTGATATTGCAGAATCAGAAGTATCGAAAAAACCACCTTCAAGGATTCAAATGGCTCATCCACTTGACAACGTTCTCATTCATCTGTCTAAAAGAAATGTAACTAGAAAGAGATTTTCTGCTGATATGGGAAACATCTATCATATGTCACAAATTGAACCAAAAAATTTCAAGGAAGCTTTAACAGACGAAAACTGGGTACAGGCCATGCAAGAGGAACTCAACCAATTTGAAAGAAACAACGTCTGGGAACTAGTACCACGTCCTAAAGAAGGTAATGTAATTGGAACTAAATGGATTTTCAAGAACAAATCAGATGAATAAGGAAATGTTGTTAGGAATAAAACCAGACTTGTTGCTCAAGGATATACCCAGATTGAAGGGATAGACTTTGATGAAACATTTGCTCCGGTAGCCAGACTGGAATCCATCATATTGTTGCTAGTTGTGTCTTGCTACATTAATTTCAGATTGTATCAGATGGACGTCAAAAGTGCCTTTCTGAACGGTGTATTAATGAGGAAGCGTATGTGGAGCAGCCCCAAGGATTCACAGATCCATCTCACCTAAACTATGTCTTTAGACTCAAAAAGGCCTTATATGGGTTGAAACAAGCCCCCAGAGCTTGGTATGAAAGGCTCACATCATTCTTGCTAAGCAAAGGACACAAAAGGGGAGGAACCGATAAAACTCTTTTTATTAAGCATCTAAATCCTAGACTATCTGTAGCTCAAATATATGTTGATGACATTGTATTTGGGTCTACATCTAAGTCCAAAATTGATGAATTTATTAATACAATGAAAAGAGAATTTGAAATGAGTATGGTCGGTGAACTAAAAAATTTTCTTGGTTTGCAGGTACAGCAGGATGAATCTGGTATATTCATATCTCAAGCAAAGTATGCTAAAACTCTGGTAAAGAAATTTGGACTTGAAGATACAAAGGCGATGAAAACTCCCATTGCAACTACATTGAAACTTTCAAAGGATGACAGTGGCAAGGATGTAGATCTATCCCTCTACAGAAGCATGATTGGAAGTCTTCTGTACCTTACTGCTAGTAGGCCGACATATCCTTCAGTGTTGGAGTATGTGCAAGATATCAAACCAAACCCAATGAGTCTCATGTTGCTGCTGTAAAAAGGATCATATGTAAGTGGTACATTGACTTATGGAATATGGTTTACTAAAGACACCACTGCCCATCTTGCAGGTTATTCAGATTCAGACTGGGTTGGGAATGTGGATGATCAGAGGAGTACATCTGGAGGCTGTTTTTACATTGGAAACAACTTGGTGGCATGGCTGAGCAGAAAATAAATTCAGTGTCCCTTTCCACATCCGAAGCAGAGTATATTACAACCGGTAGTTGCTGTACATAGCTCATTTGGATGAAACTAATGTTGGAGGATTATGGGATGTCTATAGAACAGGTCACTATGTACTGTGATAACACCAGTACTATCAACGTCTCAAAAAACCCTGTCCAACACTCCAGAATAAAACACATTGACATCAGACACCACTTCATCAGAGAATTGGTGGAACAAAAGATTATCAATCTGGAGTACATACAGACTGATCTACAGCTTGCAGATTTGTTCACTAAGGCCCTCGATACTATCAAATTTGAAAGCCTTAGGAAACAAATTGGAGTATCACCTCCACCTGATAGGAACATGCATATTTAAAAAAAAAACTGCATTTTTTTTTACTTTTTATTGCATGTATTAACTTATCCTATTCTTATACTAAGTGTAGATCATGTTTTTTTTCTTGCAGATATATCTGAGTACTTGAGGCTGATAACGAGACAGATAAGTCTGGTTGATGGCAGTCAACATGTCTCCGAATGAATCTAACTAGCACTTAAATATGGACAATCCAAAGGATAAGTCACTGCTGTCTAAGTCATATGGTTTGCTATTGGATGAGATTTCATATTCTGTGTGTAGACCTATGATCTGAATCTTGCTTATAGCATTGCACGCATATTCTTATTATCCAATGATAGGGCTAGTGGAAAAGAAGGCTGCCTATCAGAGCCAGATTCATACCCTTTAGCCAAAAAGGAATTTTATGAGGAAAAAGTGAAATTATCAAAGCAAATGGGGAGAACTTAGTAAGATAACTTCTGGGAATTGTGTGAATCTACAAATCCAAGCCAAGTTCATACCTTCTTCTAATCTAAAGGGGAACATCTCGTAAGATAACTTTTGAGGATTGTGTAAAGCCATTTCCACCTCCAAAAGACGTTGCCATGATATTGAAAAAGTCGGCAAGCCGGATTTAAGAAAATGCACCTTATATAGATATTGATCGGTCTTATTGTGCACTAGGATGACAAATCAATAAGTCAGAGCAGTCATATGATTTTTGACAGTATGTGGATGACTAAGGGTTGCTCAAATCACACACGCACATTAATCAACTTAAGCATGTACTTGGTGGACTATTTACTACAAGATGTATCTGCCGTAACAGATGCCAACAGTGCTCAGACATGTCTCAGGTATCCAGATGCATTTAGATTTTTCCTTATTCTCGAATTTTAGATATTATTCTAGAAATATTTATTTTTAATGCAGTATATCTGGGCTAATATGAGCAAATCTTGCAAATCAAGTCAGTCGATTGTGGGGCCCAATTTTGGTAACATATTTGTTTCCTAATTATTAAAATATTATGTTTCTATATTTATCCTATTTTTGAAGGAAAGAAGTTGGCGGGAATCAAGACTCTCAAGATCTTCTAAGTTACCATATTGAACTCTATCTCCTTTTTATTTGAGTCCCCCTTAAACCCAAAAACCCTCACACTTCTATATACCTCACATCCCAAACTCCCAAATTTCCTCTCATCTAAACCCTAACTTCCTTCTTCCTTTACTCCCACAAATCCGACACCCATCTTGAGTATGGCCAGAAGCAAGCAATCTGGAAGGAGGAGAGTCGCTCGAGGAGGCAGTACCAATGTAGAATCTTCCCGACCGAACCCATCGGAGATGGGAACACCAAGTGTCGGCACCATTGTGACGGTATCAACCTCCGGAACCAGCCCTACCCCGACTTCGATCTCTACCTCCGGTACTACTCCAACTCCTACTCTCCTCATGGCCAAATTGAGTCAGGGCACCTCTATCATTCCACATACCATGGGTATAAACTTGGCAACCATATCAGGTAATCTTGACCAAAGTCATATTTCCCCCATGGATATTCATAGTGAAGTGCATGGAGCAAGAAAAGATGCAACTATGAGAATGGCAAAAGGTACGAAAATTGTGGAAAAAGAAGGAGTACATGAATCTGAAGAATCTGGAGGTGAAGAAAAACCAGATGAGCCGAAGGAGTCTGAGGACGTGGATGAAGCTGAGCAATCAGAGGATAAGGCAGAGGAAGAAACTGTGATCCCTGATAAAAAGGGAAAGAAAAAGGTGGAAGAAGCCGCAGTAAGTTCAAAGAAGAAAAAGTATAAGGGAAACGCGTCTGCTGATCCATAGAGATCTAAATTTGATACTTCTTCTTTCATATACACCCCTATGCAGACGGCAAGAGGTATGTTTACCCCCCTTTAGTTTCAAATTCTGGTCATCCGATGCGTACAATGATTTTCATAAGCATATTTCGGGAAAACGCTTACACTATGAGTTTAGAATTTCTGTGGAAGAATTTGATCATTTTGGTATTGAGGACATTGTAAATCACTTTGGGTTGAAAAAATAGGTCGAGTGTGATGGTGAGATTAATGAAACTCTGGTGAAAGAATTTTATGCTAATATTCCCGTTGACTTCAATTCCAAGAAGTGTTTGTTTACTACTGCAGTATTTGTTAGAGGACAGTTGGTGAAGTTTACTGTAAAGGATCTTAGGAAATTGTTAGGTCTGAAGGATGAATGTGCAGATGAGGATGATGCAATTGAGGCTACCAATGATGAAATTGTAGTAGAATTAACTGGGGGAAAATCTACTTGGCCTGTTAAAGGTCTTAAACAACTTCCTAGATCTGAAATGTCTAAAAAGTACCAGATCTTGCATAAAATTGTGAAAGCTAATTTCGACCAACTAATTCATGAGTCGAGTTTCAAGCGAGAGTGTGCTAGGACTCTCTTTCTCCTTGGCACTAAAAGGAACATTGATCTTGCTGCCCGTATATGGAGTTCAATTGGTGGTCGGGTTTCGGGGAGTGGTCCTCGACGGGGTAATACATATTTGTTGGTTTATCCTTGGATTATTTCACAATTTCTTCATGAGAGGGTATTCAGACATTGGAGGATGATCTGTTGATCACTCCTAAGGTGTTAAATAGGGTCAGATGCAGGAAAACACTGGAGGTACAGACCTCCCACCGAAAACAGAGTCTGGGTGACACTGCTGTGAAACAGGATTCATTTAACAAGGATGCCAGAGTTGGCTAGCTAGAAGCAGAAATTGTTGGGTTAAAGGTAGAGGTATCTGACCTCAGGGTTTGTGATAAAAGACTTGAAGACACTCTGGATCAGTTGCTTGGAGGTTCTTCAAAAGATGTGGCTCCAGTGGATGCTAAAGAAAAGAGGAAGGTTGCAACCAAGAAGCTCCCTGACTCGAAGAAACAAAGAAAGAACTAGGACTGATATCCGCCCTGCCAGATCCATTTGTTCATTTTCATTGCTTTTGATACAATATTCTTGCTTTTTGGTTTTAAAACATTTTTTATGTGACCAACTTTAGTCTATGTTTAGGTTTCTACGTGCAGGTTCGATGAAACTGATGGCTTCCCCTCTTTGTTCCGAAAAGGGGGAGTAGTAGTTTTTATTTTTTCATCATCTTTTGGTATTATTGACTATTGAAGTAATTTTTTTTTAAATGCTCTCCTTATGTTATTTCCCATGTGTTGATACTCTTTACATGTATTTGTTGATTGTTATGATGCATGACTTGAGGGGGAGATTTTTTATACGGGGAGCTTGATGTTTACATTCTACTTCTTCTTGTGATTGTGAAAAGATAATTAGGTTTCGGAAAAATAGATAAAGCTAAAGGGGGAGATTGTTAACTTAGTATAAGTTGACATTTTCTATTTTTCTACAAATATGTAATTTAAGTAAAATTAATATAATTACTAAATACGTGTATTTAGTAATTTATTATGTTTAATTAAATTACGTAAATATTTCTTGAATATAATATCTCCTATATTTGTGATAATCATTTTATTTTTGGAGATGATGATTATTTTGTCTAACCAAGAAATATTGATATTTGATCAAAATATGTTGATCTCGAAATTTTGTGGTATAATCTTGTGATTGAACCAAGCTTCTTGATTATTTATTCCTTGATATCCAAGTTTATCATTAGCTGAGTATAAGCTGTGGTTAGGCCAAAATCTTGATGATTTAGTTCTTGTTAGAATTCATATGGTAAGATTTTTTTTCTTGATATGGCCGAGAATATTGATTCTTGGTATTCAAGTTTATCACTTCATATGGTAAGATCTTTTATTCCATTACCAATTATGATTATCTTACCTTATCTTTATGTATGGTAAGATTTTATGATTATCTTACTATTATCTCTAATTATCTTTGATTGACTTGCAGGTAATAGAGATTATATGCAACAAGGATTCTTGATGGACAAGCAATCCGATTGCATTTAAATTGGAGAAAATGGGACATTTTCTCCAAGAATTCTTGAAGCTAATTTTCGTGTGGTGCACTTATATTCACGGCTTCAACTGTGTTTTTGACTTCAATTCTCCGGAAGGAGGAATCAATCACTTAGAGAAGAAAAGACTTTCAGCGTGAAGATCAAACGAGAGGTTTGAATCATATTCGTACGGGAGTTCGAGGTTGCTGAAGAGTGTTGCAGATTCATATTACATACCATAGAAGGATCAGGGAGTGATCTATTTTTTGGATATTTGATAAGTCTATGAATAGATTTATCTTGTAGTTTAGATTGATCTGTATAAACTCTTTTCTTATATAGTGATTGATTTTTGTCTGCAGGGTGCGGGCACGTGGATTTTCCCTTTTAGGGTTTTTCCCACCTTAAGCTCAAATATTGTGTTCTTGTTGTCTTACAATTCTGCATAATTTATACTGTCTATTTACGTTTTACAATCCAGATGAATCTGCATCAGTAAGATTCATCTGGTATTGCACTGAAACAAATCTTAACGATTCACTGTTAATTTGTTACTGTCCAGACTTATATGTGACAGTTTGTTTGTTCAAACATAAAATTTAGATAACTTTAAATTTTCAGATATAAGTTCAAAATGCATATAATTTAGGATGTTATCATACCATTATATTGCGAATTCTGCAAATAACAAGCGACATCGTCCTAATCGCTTTATATTTTACTCCAGTCGCTCCAAAATTGATTAAATTTGGTCTCTTAACTTCGGCCAATTAGAGCGACTAACAGGAATGTTCCTTTCATTTTGGGAAAATAAAAAGGGAAATAGGGGAAAAAAACATCCAAATAAAAGATAGAACGAACTTTCAAACAAAAGATTTTATTAACAGGGTAATGTTGTTACAATGAGCTACTTAAAAATGATATAGAATTCCTACAGGCCACCGTTTTGAAAGGGTGTACACAAAAAAACAGACCACTATTGTTTTTCTATCAATTACCATGTCATCGATAACGAAATTAATTTTCCTTTCATCCCTAGAAGTACCAATGTAAGAGGCACCCTCTAGTCTTATTATACTATGGAAGTACCAATGTAAGAGGCATCCCTGGATATACCAATGCAAGAGGTATCCCTGAAAATACCACGGAGGTTGGAATGGCTTTGCAGTAGGCTGAGAATCACTCTTAAAAAGTTATATGTTTCCCCACAAGAATCCCTTTTTAAAATTCTGGTCAAATGGATTCTGCCTCACCCTAAATGGTCCTAAGAAGATTTCCTATATCTCTCATACCAATGAAGGTATTGGAAGGAAGAACAAACTTGGTAGAACTAGATCAATTTTTCTCTGAAGGGAGGAAGAAATCTTTGCTTTATAAGTTATTGAGAATCAATCCTTGTTATGGTCATCACTAAAGTGGTGTCTTTTAGTTGAAGATGAAGGTATTGGGGATAAGATTGAGTTATAATAGAGAGAACATTCAAGAGACTCAAGGCGGTAGTTGTATATAACGTAAAAATTTGGACACTCAAGAAGACCACAAAATAAACTTTCAAACTGAGAATATATAATTGCTTATCTTAGATTTTTATTAGAATTTCCTTAGTTAAATTTATGTGCTTCCATCCCTTGAAAGCATCTTGTAATGGCATAATAGAATATTCGTGCTCTATTAATAAATAAATAAAAAATGCTTCCTCTGAAGCAATAGATCAATAATCTTTTGAAATATTGAAATGTAATATCACTATTCAAGAGCAGATAATATTCTTTTATAATTGTTGTGCTTCTCCAGAAGTAGCAGCAAGTTAAACATGTTACGTGTTTAACTGGTGTTTGAACAGAAATATATACCAAAATAAAAAAAATGACATGCCACCAAATTAATTTCAGTTCACATGATACATGATTATGTTTATAAAAAATATTGCCTTCTAACTTATATTTTAAGGGAATCGTATTGATAACATGTTATAAACTAGAGAAAAAAGAGAGAAGAATATAAACACCAATAAATTTGTGTTTTATTATGAACTAGAGCCCCATATATGTATAGGAGAACAGGGATACATAAGATAATAATGTTTAAGGTTAAAGGGGTACAAATGTCAATTATTATATAATATAATATTTACAACAATTACGGTATTTTTGGACACCTATGGCTTACCTCTAACACACAAATTGTCCTCTTAAGAGGTTTTTTTTTTAATCCAAAACTTGTCTGGGCGCGTCCTGTAGGTGTGAAATCGCAAGTCCACAATATCGTTAACAAGAAATAAAAGTGGACTTTTGAGTTCGGGTTGTCGGTCCCATGATGACTATTTATTTTCTATCAATGTACTTTAATTCAAAAATAATTCCTATACTAAAGCAAAATTAACTAAGAAAATAAAATAAAATTGCAAACGATTCCAAAAAGACAATAAATTGAGAGATTAATGAAATAAACAATTCAAATTAAATACGAAATAGAAAGTCAATCTAAAAACAACTAAATTAAACTATAAAAGTGAGAAATTGAATGATGAGTTTTCTTAATAATAAAGAACCGTTGAGACTAATGATTTCAAAATAATATTCTAATTTAATTTTGTATCTCAAGTTATTTTTTAAAATTGTATTTGATCAAATTTACACATGTATCTAATTTACCTCCCTCGAGTTCAAATTAGGCATATTTAACTAAGTCAACCATGTATCTCTACAGTGGGTCAGAGTTCTCCTTAACGAAATGCATTAAATTACATAGGAATTCATAAATGATTACAAGCAACCACAAATTCATATCTCTATCTTTTTGTTGAAATTGCTGAATTTTACTACATGATCTAATTGTTAACTCACCTCTCGAATTATGAAAACAACCATTAAATCAAGAATTAGTGACCAGTTAATTCAAGTAGAGATGGCAAAAAAATCCGATCTGATCCGTTGATCCGTCGATCCGACCCGACCCGATCCGAAAAAATCTCGATCCGTGGATCAATGGATCGGATTTGGATCAGGGGTGATCCGATCCGACCCGATCCGCGATCCGAATTTTTTTAAAAAATTAAAAAAATATGTAAAAAAAATTAATTATTAAATATAAAATATATAATCTTTTATTGAATTTGATACAAAATCATTAATTCTCTGTATATGTATTATTTTGTTGTATGAATTAGATATTATATTAGTTATTTTATGAATTATGTATTGATTTATTTGTCGTTAACGAAAATATATAACAAAAATTTCTTAATATTTGTTTCGATCCGACCCGATCCGAACCCGAGACGATCCGAGATTTTTACTGTTTGATCCGATCCGATCCGATCCGATCCGAAATTTCGTGGAGCGGATTTGGATCGGCACTGATCCGCCCCGATCCGCTCCATTGCCATCACTAAATTCAAGCATTAAAAATATAGTAAAATCAATACATGAAAAACAATAAAATCCCCAACTTGAGAATTGAAATTAAAATTAGAAATATTAAATGTACATCATCAATCCTAATATTAAATTTAGCTACTCATGTTTTGGAAGAAAAAACAATAAATAATGTAGACAAAACTTAGGATTTGAATAGTTGAAGTCCAAGTATCGCCTTGCACCACAAAAATCACTCCCAGACTCTGCCCTTTTTTTTATATATAATGGTAGTTAAGTGCAGAGGTGTCAATCCGGATGGTCCGGGCCCGGTCGGCCCGCCAACATAAAAGTCCGATAACGGCCTGCTTGAAAAAAAGTCAGCCCCCTGCTGGTTACGGGCCGGTTCTGGGTCATTTTGAATTACAACCCAGGCTAGCCCGCTGGTCCATCCGGGTCGAGTCCATGCGGGTCGCGGTTGGTTCTGATTTGGCCCGTATGAATAAAAACATAGATTTTTTCAATAGCAAATTTTTTGTCAAGTTTCTAAATACAAAATGATTAAAATGATAAATTCATATTTATACCATAAAATATTTACATATAATTTAAAATTATATTTTATGTTATATGCATTACTTCGAAATTTGCAATTTAAATAAAATATAAACAAATAACAATTAAATGTAATTCTAATTATTATTATCAAATAACATTACGTTTTTTAGCTATTAGGGAGAAAAAAATGATTTTGCTTTAAAAGTTGTATTAGAGTTTGTAGAAGAAAAAAGATTTTTAATGTTATCATATTTAATAAAACAGTTTTTTTTTTTTTTTTTTTTTTTTTTTTTTTTTTTTTTTTTTTTTTTTTTTTATTTACGGTTCAGCGGGATAACCACGGCCTGCGAAGGTTTGACCCGCAAAATCCACGATTCACAACTTCTTGGCCCGTGAACCGTCCGCACGGGTTGGCCCGCGGTCCCGAGTCGATCCGGGCCGACTTTCATCGTTCTGATCGACCCGTCCGTCTTGACACCTCTAGTTGAGTGCTTTGTTTTTTCCCCTTGCAACCGTGCCTTCTTCGCCAAACGTGTGTATATATAATGTAATGCAAGAAAAGCTCCCAGCCAACACCTTAATCACAACGCACCAACCTATGCAAATATGTTCTGCCTTTTTGTTCTCCAATCCATCAGCACTGGAATCAAAGAAGTATATAATGCCTTTCTTTTATTTTTGGGAAAAGTACAAAATTATACAACTAAAACTTTCACTTCTTAAACATAACAAACTTAAGATTTTTTTTCAAAAATTAGATGTTAATTACTTAATTAATTAATATAATATTATAATAATTATCATTTATATATTAAATTAAAACTTATATAATATTACATAATAAAATCAAAACAATATCTAATCCACAACCACTCCAGCCCAACTCAACCCAACCAAACCCCGCACTCATCCCACCCCACCCCACCACGGCAACTCACCCACCCCCACCCCCACCCCCACCTCAAGTCAAAAAATGACGTTTTTTCCTTCTACGTTTCCACACCCACCCCCACCCCCACCCCCACCCCCGACACCTCCTTACCCACCCCCACCCACCCACCCACACCACACCACAAGAATAATTTTACTTCTATTTTTTTCTCATCTCACCCACCCACCCACCCGTCCCATCCCACCCCACCTCATCACACCACACCCCACCCCAAACCCAACCCACCCTACACACCCCAATCCAACACCACCCACCCAACCCACCCCACTCCCACCTCACCCAAAATGATTTTTTTCTACTACTTTTCCACAACTCGCCAAGACCCTACCCTATCCTACCCCGCCACCTACGCAACCCCACCCACTCCACCCCACCCAAAATTAATTTTTTTTTACTAATTTTCGACTCCCCTACCAGCTTCGCCCCAGACCCTACCCCAACCCACCTCATCCAAAATGATTTTTTTTATTACTTTTTCACGACTCGCCCAGACCCTACCCGCCACCCATCCACCCCCATCTTACACCACCCAAATATGATTTTTCTTCTATATTTTCACACCCACCCTAGCAACCCCACCCAAAAATGATTTTTCTTCTATTTTTTTACACTTCACCTCAACCGCCCCATCCTATCCCACCCTACCCCCATCCAAAAATGATTTTTCTTCTATTTTTTACACCCCACCCAACCACCCCTACTCCACCCAAAAATGATTTTTCTTCTATTTTTTCACACTTCCCCCCAACCGCCCCACCCCATCCCACCGCACCGCACCCCGCCACCCACCATACCCCATCAAAATATTATTTTTCTTCTATTTTTTCACACTTCACCCCAACCACCTCATCTCACATAAAGTCACAGTTCGATTGCATAAGGTCACAGTTCGATCATACGAGATTACAATTCGATCACACAAGGTCACAGTTAGGTCATATAAAGTCAAAGTTCGATCGCGGGAGGTTACAATTCGCTCACAAAAAGTCACAGTTCGATCACACAAAGTCATATTTAAAAAACTGTAGGTCACATCACATCATCATCTAATGGTCACACAAAGTCACAGTTGATCGCAATTAATCAATATTTTGGTCACATTTCTTACTCGTCACAAGTCGCACAAAGTCACAATTAATCAATATTTTGATGACATTTACCTAAAAATTAGTCACAATCACCTATAATCGATCACAATATATCACCCCCCCCTACAAAACCCCACCTCACTTACCCTACCCCAACCCCCCACCCCACTCCACCTACACACCCCACCCCAAAATCCCTCAGCCCCGTATCGCTAGCAACATGAGAAATCTGATCCAGATCCTTGCCCCTGCCGTCAACCCCGTCACTGCTGCCACCACCGACGGCACCGACAACACCATTACAATCAATAGAGTGCACCAACCATCGAAGCCACAACGCACCACATATCGCCGTCAACACGCAGAAGTCTAAGTTCTGATAAAACCACTGTCGGAGAGCATGAGGCTCAAGCCAGCACTTGATTGATACAGCGGTGCCGCTCCTAGATCGATGCAGCGGCCCCGCTGCTCCGATTTCTACCAGCTTCAATCACTGCCGCCGCTACCCTGCTATTAAAATCAAATTTTGCACCATCGCAAACAACAACACATACAACCAAACACTGCAAACCACCGCACACCCTAACCCGCAACCCACCGCCTACACACCCAAACCACCCACCGCATACCCATAGCCAAACAGCCCACCCAATCTAGTCATATTGTGAGACAGAGCTGAAGTCACTTACGGTCGTTGCTTCTGATTCCGGTGGAAAGAGCTCCTGCTGGACTCTGGTGGTGGCCAGGGGGCGTTGTAGAGAGATGAGAGAGAGAGAGAGAGAGAGAGAGAGAGAGAGAGAGAGAGAGAGAGAGAGAGAGAGAGAGAGAGAGAGAGAGAGAGAGAGAGAGAGAGAGAGGATACTGATTTTGTTTTTTGAACGATTTTATTAGGTTTGATTAAATGAATTAGGTATAAAATATTTGTTAATATTAATTAATTAGGACCTGATTTTTACAAATTGAAACTCTTAATCTTATTATTAAAAAGTGATCTTTAAATATAGGGTTTCATATAATTTTCCCTTAAATGTATTTGGGTTTTTATTGAAATTGGTTTACGTTTTGGTCTTTAGGAATTGGATGGATATCATATCATGGTAAGGAGTTTCGGTTAAGTATTGAGTTTAATTTTATTTATTTTTTCATTTTTTTTTTATAAAAAGAAGACAAAAGTTGATTGGGGGTGTTGAAGAAAATAACTTTGCAAAAACACCATGTAATTCAAGATTAGTTACAATAAACAATGGATTGACAATGTATAATTGAATCAATATTAAAACAATAAAAGCAAGTGATGAAAACTTTTTTATTGCACTAAAATAACTTGTAGGATTGGTGTTCAAAGAGGGCTCAGATTCTGCCCCAAAACTCCACAAAGGATACACTACCCAATCGAGGCTAGAGAACACTTCAAGACAACACCCAAACCACACAAACCCCATTGCCTACACACCCAAACCAACGAAACCGAAGAAAAGCCTGCACCACAAGCTCACAGTAAGAATCGCACAACAGGGACAGCAAGAACCGAACCACAGGCTGACAGTAAGAGCCAAACCACAAGCTGACAGTAAGAGCCAAACCAAGGCAGGGAAGACACGGTCCACACGATAGGAGCCACACAAGACTCAATCAAAGACGAGCTGCACCAAGTTGGAACAAGGAAACACGGCCAGCAAGAGCCCCAGTCCCATAGAGAACTACGGTCGAACAGCCACAAGAGAGAATAAGAGTAAATGGGTCGGTTTCTTCACAAGGAAGAGAGAAGGCTCTGCTTTTCACCTAGAGAGGAAGAGAAGGATGTCGAGTTCTTCACCAAGAAGAGGGCACCGCTTTTCACAGAGAAAATAAGTGAAATGTCGAGCATTCTACCAAACCGAGGAAGGGGGGTCGGGTCTTATAGGTTTAGACTTAATTAGGTCAAGTAGGGAATCCTAATTAAGTGGGTCGTCTCCGAAGCCTACCCATCAAGCAACGGGGTCGAAACCCAATTAAAACCTCGAAGTGGAGAGTTAATCTCTTAGCACGTCTTGTAACTGGGCTGTCTAATTGTGGAGATTGGACAATACTATTATCTTCGATCATGAGCCAAAAGACCCGTGAAACATAATTAACCCGATAGTGTGTATCATCATTGCCCCCGATCAGGGAAGAATCTAGCCTTTGGCTAGAGTGTTCAGTAGCTCGGGCTAGATCCGCAAAAAATAAAATAAATAAAAATAAATAAAAAAATAAAATAAAATTCTACCTTATGATTTTGGTTTCGAATTTTTTTCCCCTCTTACCTAATAGTGTCCGCTCGTACTGAATTGATTTTCTAGATTCGTCACTGCTCCCAATGTTTGATAGGGATCAAAAATCCCAACAGGGAGCCTAGGACCCCACTGGCCCCCACTTGTCTTCGCCAGTGGGTATCTTGATAACGTGCTTCACTATGTTTAGTATGATAAACACGCACTTATAGATGCAAAGTTGAAATGTGGCACCACGGAAAATGAATTACTAGTTGCAGTGGAATGAACAACACGTTCATTGATTAGAATGGTGTACATGTGTACATTTCTTATCCTTTTCACACTGTCCAATTATTTCTTTAGTTATAACCTCTTTAAGAGAATACTAACGATGCACGTGCGTTGATGCGATAAGAGCTGTATATATAATATCGTACAAATTTTATTGTGTTGTATATTGACTCAACATTCAAGAAATAGTTTTAGTCATTGACGTATATTTTGCCTATTTAATAATTGGTTGTAGAAACTGTCAAAAAATATCATTCCAAAATAATTGGTTGTAGAAACTATTAGAAAAAATATTATTCCAAAATGACCATATGTAATTTGTAGTCGATCTTTGTTCACCCTTCTAAGAGGGAAAATGCATATAAATAGTTTACAAACAACTACATCAAACTAAAAGTACATTGGAGGCTTATCTATAGATTAACTGAAATGAAAAAAAAAAAAAGAAATGACGTCAGCCATATGAATAGTAAATGAAATGAACACTAAAGAGAATTTGCCTATTTTCCAAAATGACCATATGTAATTTGTAGTCGACCGTTGTTCACCCTTCTACCTGGAAAAATGCAAATTAATAGGTTACAAACAACTACAGCAAACTAAAAGTCATCGACGACTTATCTATAGATTAATTGAATTTAAAAAAAAAAATGACGTCATCCTTATGAATAGTAAATAAATAGTAAAGAGGTCTTGCCTCTTTTATATAAGTTATTAATTATTATTATTATATTATAAGTTATAATTATAAAGTTAAGCTATTATTAAGTTATATTATAGGAGAATTTAAAAATAAAAATAAAAAGCCTCTCTGATATAAGTTAAGTTAAATTATTATTAAGTTATATATTATAAGAGAATTAAAAAAAATGACGTCATTAGTACATGAACATTAAAGAGGCTTTGCCTCTTTTATATAAGTTAGTTAAAGTTAAGTTATTATTAAATTATATTATAGGAGAATTTTAAAAAATAAAAATAAAAAAGCCTCTTTTATATAAGTTACGTTAAGTTATTATTAAGTTATATTATAGGAGGATTTTTTAAAAAATGACGTCAGCCTTTTTCATATAAGTTAAGTTATTATGAAGTTATATTATAGGAGAACTTTTAAAAATAATAAATAAAAAAACTTAAGAGAAGTTAAAAAAAATTATATAAATTAAGTTATTATGAAGTTATGTTATAGGAGAATTTAAAAAAAAAATTAATTTTTTTTTAAAAAAATGACATCATTAAAAAGAAACTTGACATAAGGCTTATTAATAGCAAATGAATAGTAAAGAGGCTTTGCCCTTTTTATATAAGTTAGGAAAATTGACCCTTACTAGCCAAACAAAGAGACCACGTGTGGTGCCCATTATCATTCATTTGACCATTATATTTAACCTATATTTGATACCAATTAAAATTAAAATTAAAAATTTAATTTAAATCAATGTCAATAATCAGTCTTCACCACATAATTTTTGGACTCAAAATTTTTCAATCGCTCATTTCATCAACTTTTATCAAAATTTATTAAAAATTTGATTTTGATCTTTACCAAACATAAATTTCCTACCTCTGGTCACGTGGTCTTTCTTCATGCATGATGCATCATGGCATTCATGTAGATTTCATGATATGAAACATAAATGTTCATGTGACAATGCTATATCTCATTCAGTAAATATTCTCAAATACCATATGTTACTTACCTACTCATTTTGTCACACGATAAGAACTAATTGAATATATGGTAAGAATTTCACACACCTCTTTTTTTTCTTTTTTCTTTTTTTTTGGTTATTAGATCTTTAGATAGGCTCCATGTTTTTTATTTTTTTTATTTTTTTATTTTGTGGTATTGGTTTAGAGGCAAGAAGGTCAGATCAATTTTTAAGGAACTTTGTTCTGGGATGGTGCCACTGGATGAAACAGCAAAATGGTGGAATCCGGTGGAGCCAATAAGAATGAGATGCTGGTGGCCATAATTGTCACGTGACTCATGTCACAAATAACGTGAATCTTTATCTTTATCTTTATATTTATATAAATTAGTTTTCTACTCGTGCGATGCACATAATATATAATTTTTAAATCATAATTTTAAAAATATCATGATTCATTCATATCAAATAAAAAACATAATTTAAATAATATTTCGATACAAAATGTTACTGAATTTGAAATTTTAAAAAAGACAAAATTATTCAAAATAAAAAATGCTACATATACACTAAGTATACCGTGTCACTTAAAATTTGGCACTCATTTAAGTTTTTTTATATAATTTTTTTTGTTTACTTTTTTTTACGTTTTTCTATAAAAATTTGCCCACCTCATCACCAATTTTTCTTTTAATATGTTATAATTTTTATTAACTATATTTTTTATTGTATTGCTTACATATATTTTATTTGAATCTAATATATTAATTACTATATTTTTTATTTTTTTTTCATGCCAATTTTTGTCAAAATGATGAAATGATTAAGCATATGTTTGGTAATAATTTTTTGTTTATAAACTTGTTTATTTATGATTTTGAGGTAAAAAGTAGTGGCTGAAAATTGGAGAGAGAAAATACGTGTGGTTAAAAATTTGATAGAAAGTAAATAATTATTTTTGTAACATGCGTATTGAAAAACCTACTCATTTATTGACATATTAGGAAGTAAAATTTCAATACTTCTATTTATTTATTTTCAAAATATATTAATTCAATTTTTTCATTTCTGACTTAACAAATTTATATAACATATATTTATTTATTTTAAAATATATTAATCAAAATTTTTCATTTTCAATGTAAGACAATTACATAGATATAATATGACATTTATTTATTTTCAAATATATTAATCAAATTTTCTCATTTCTTATATAACACATGTTATTGAATTTGAAACTTAAAAAAAAAAATCAAAATAAAAAATTCTTCATGTACACTAAGTGTACCGCGCCACTCAAAATTTAATATTTAATTAAATTCTTTATATAAAATTTCTTTTGACTTTTATTTACGTTTTTCTATAAAAATTTGTCCAACTTATCACCTATTTTCCTTTTAATATGTTACAATTTTTAATTAACTTTATTTTTTATTATGTTGCTTACATATATCTTATTCGAAATCCAAATTATTAATTAATATATTTTATTTTTTCTTATTTTTTAAACATACTAATTTTTATTAAAATGATTAAATGATTAAGTTTTCTAACTATTTATCATTAGTGGTAAGAATTAATAGCAAATAATTAATTATTTTT
Organism: Ligustrum vulgare; assembly: GCA_963555705.1. Classification (NCBI taxonomy): domain Eukaryota; kingdom Viridiplantae; phylum Streptophyta; class Magnoliopsida; order Lamiales; family Oleaceae; genus Ligustrum; species Ligustrum vulgare. The sequence continues at coordinate 16,020,343 of OY743173.1, read as the reverse complement.
GTAATATTCTTATTGAAGAATCTACTCATTTATTGACATATTACAAAGTAAAACTTCAATAATTTTATTTATTTGTTTTCAAATTTCATTGATTCAAAATTTTCATTTCTAACATGACAAATTTATATAGCATGTATTTATTTATTTTCAAATATATTAATCCAAAATTTTCATTTTCAATGTAACACATTTACATAGATATGACATTTATTATATTAATACAATTTTTTCATTTCTAACTTGACAAATTTATTTATTTGTTTTCAAAATATATTGATTCAAAATTTTCATTTCTAACTTGACAAATTTATATAGCATGTATTTATTTATTTACAAATATATTAATCCAAAATTTTCATTTTCAATATAACACATTTACATAGATATGACATTTATTTATATTCAAATATATTAATATAATTTTTTCATTTTCTACGTAACACATTTTCAAAAATATCACATTTATTTATGTTCAAATATATTAATCCAATTTTTTCATTTCCTACATAACACATTTACATATATATATATATATATATATATATATATATATATATATATATATCACATTATTTATGTTCAAATATATTAATCTCATTTTTTCATTTTCAATATAACACATTTACACATAATACATTTATTACAATTGTTACTAAATATGTAATAAATAATAATTTTTCGTACAAAAACATTTATCTTTTCTTTATTTTTTTATTCATAAAAAAAAGTAGAAATGATGAGAGAGTCATTAAATGCAATTTTTCCTCCAAAATGACTTAGGAGAGAGTCATTTTGGAGAAAAAATTGCATTTAGTGATCATCTCTCATCACTTCTGCTTTTATGTATAAATAAGCTATAAAAAATAAAGAGAATCATTTTGGAGGGAAAATTGCATTTAATGACTCTCTCTTCCCATTTCTACTTTTTTTTATGAATAAAAAATAAATAAAAATAAATAATTAAAAGATAAATATTTTTGTAGGAAAAATTATTATTTATTACATATTTAGTAAGATTTATAAACATTATACTATCTGTGAATGTATTACATTGAAAATGAAAAAATTAGATTAATATATTTGAACATAAATAATGTGACATCTATGTAAATGTGTTATGTAGGAAATGAAAAAATTGGATTAATATATTTGAACATAAATAAATGTGATTTCTATGTAAATGTGTTATGTATGAAAAGAAAAAAATGTATTAATATATTTGAACATAAATAAATGTCATATCTATGTAAATGTGTTACGTTGAAAATGAAAATTTTGGATTAATATATTTGAAAATAAAAAATTCATGCTATATAAATTTGTTAAGTTAGAAATGAAGATTTTGAATCAATATATTTTGAAAATAAATAAATAAAATCATTGAAGTTTTACTTCCTAATATGTAAATAAATGAGCCGGTTCTTCAATAAGCATATTACAAAAATAATTAATTATTTGCTATCAACTTTTTACCATTAATGATAAATTGATAGAAAATTTAATCATTTCATCATTTTGACCAAAATTGGTATGTTTAAAAAATAAGGAAAAATAAAATATATTAATTAATATATTGGATTTCGAATAAAATATATGCAAGTAGCATATTAAAAAATAAAGTTAATTAAAGTTTATAATATATTAAAAGGAAAGTAGGTGATAAGGTGAGCAAATTTTTAGAGAAAAACGTAAATAAAACTAAAAAAAAAAATTATATAAAAAATTTAATGAAGTGCCAAACATTGAGTGGCGTGGTACACTGAGTGTACATGCAGAATTTTTTATTTTAATTAATTTTTTTTAAAAAGTTTCAAATTCAATAGCATGTGTTATATAGAAAATGAAAAAAATTGGATTAATATATTTGAACATAAATAAATGTCATATCAATACGCATGTTACAAAAATAATTAATTAATTTCTATCGACTTTTTAATCACGCATATTTTCTCCCTCCAATTTTCAGCCACTATTTTTATCTCAAAATCATAAATAAACAAGTTTATAAACCAGACATTATTACCAAATGGAGCCGTAGGGATGTCAACGAGCCGAAGATCAAGGCTTGAACTTTTTGGGGTCGAGTTTTTTTTGCCAGAGCCGAGCCGAGCTAAAGCTCGTCCCCAAAAATAAGGCTCGACTCGAGCTTTAGCTCGAGCTTTTTCCGAGTCGAGCAGAACCAAGTCCCGAGCTTTTAATTTTTTAAATTTTTTATAGCAAAAATTCATAAAATTTGTTTGAAAATGTGTATATATAGCAAGTTGGACCGAGCTCGTAGTCGAAATTCATTGCTCAAGCTCCCATCGAGCTTTTTTAGCGGGCTTTTTTTTTGCTCGAGTCGAGCCGAACCGAGTCGAGCCAAAGCCCGTCTCTAAAAAAAAAACTCGGCTCGAGCTTTGACTCAAAATCTCGAGCCACGAGAGCTTTTTCCGAGCCAAGCCCGAATGGCTCGAGACGACGAGTCGTTTTTCCATCCCTATACGGAGGCTTAATCATTTTATCATATTGACAAAAATTAGCATATTTAAAAAAAAAGGAAAAATAAAATATGTTAATTAATAAATTGAATTTTAAATAATTATATGTAAGCAACACATTAAAAAATATAATTAATAAAAAATTATAGCATATTAAAAGGGAAATAGGTGATGAGGTAGCAAATTTTCAGAGAAAAATGTAAATAAAAGTAAAAAAAAAATTATATAAAAAATTTAAATGAGTGTCAAATTTTGAGTGACACGGTATACTTAGTGTACATGTAGCATTTTTTATTTTGAATTGTTTTGTCTTTTTTAAAGTTTCAAATTCAATAACATTTTGTATTGAAATTTTATTGAAATTATGTTTTTTATTTGATATGATTGAATCAAGATATTATTAAAATTATGATTTAAAAATTATATATTCTGTGCATCGCACGGATAGACAACTAGTCTTGTTTAATCACTGAAGTTTGTATATATAAATAAAAGAGGAAATAGCGGCATTGGTACCCAACCTTTCAGATTCTTTGCACATCTATCCTCAACCTTTAAAATTGTTGACTGCTTAGGTTCTTTTTGGCGGTCATAGCCACAACCTTTAAAATTGTTGATTGCTTAGGTTCTTTTGAACTTTTCCATCCAATTAAGTCGTTAGCTACATGAGATTAATATGATATTAATTGAAATTGATCTTTGTAACCGATTTATATGTTGTGATCAAAAAATAAATTATGACATATAAATTTGTAATTTGTGACCGAAAAATAAGTTGTGAATAAATAATTCTATAATATGTGATGGAGAAATAAGTAATATTTGTGATTTGTGATTAAGTAATAAATTGTGATCAAAAAATAAGTCGTAACCTATAACATTTGTCACATGTGACCAAGTAAGAGTATCTTTAATCGTAGTTTAAATTAGATATAATTAGTATTTTAGATTCACCCAAAAATAGTTATCATCTATTATCTTAACTTACATTGCATTTTTATTTTTTATATTCATTTGCACATTTTTAAATTTTTTAATATTTTTATTTTATTAATCAAATTTATAATTTTTTAGGTCCATTTGTTCTTAATATTCTATATATGCACAAATAAAAAAATAGATTAATATAAAATTGAATTTAAATCTTATAATTTGCATATATCCATTCTAGCAAACTTTGTATTTAGATCCATCAATATGTAAATGGAGATGCAAAAGCGATTTCAGGGATGTTAATTTACAACTTTTTTTAGATCATGATTGGAGATAATCTAATAAATTTGTGATCAATTAATTTACAAATCGTGACTGAAAAATAAGTTATGACCTATGAATTTGTAATTTGTGACCGAATTAAGTTGTGACATATAATTTGTAATTTGTGGTCAGGAAAATCTTTTGATAAATTAATTTGATAATTTGTGACAAAAAAATTTGATTTGATTTGAATTTAAATCTTATAATTTGCATCTATTCATTCTAGCAAACTTTGTATTTAGATCCATCAAGATGTAAATGGAGATGCAAAAGTGATTTAAGCGATGTTAATTTACAACTTTTTTTAGATCATGATTGGAGATGATCTAATAAATTTGTGATCAATTAATTTACAAATCGTGACTGAAAAATAAGTTATGACCTATGAATTTGTAATTTGTGACCGAATTAAGTTGTGACATATAATTTGTAATTTGTGGTCAGGAAAATCTTTTGATAAATTAATTTGATAATTTGTGACAAAAAAATTTGATTTGTGACTATGCCCATAATTTGTATATTATTGTGACTTTAACCTATTTAATTACTTATTTAATAAATAAAATATATTTATTTAAATAATTAATTAATTAAATAATTATGAACTGATTTTAGAATTAAAAATACAAGTTCCTTCACAAGGAGCAATTTCAGTTAATGTCATAATAATCAGACGTAGTTAACGACTTAGGGTCTATTCGACGGCTTGGAGGGGGGGATTTAAATTATTTTGTTGATTTATTTGTGTTTTCTAGGTAAGATATGAGGTTAAAAACTAGTTTGGAAAATTGTGTAATTGGAGAGAGAAAATATGGATGGTTAAAAAGTGATTTGAAAAATATTATAAATTAAATTTGTTGTCTTTTTTGTCTCTTAGTGTATTGATTTGTCAAATTAAATCATTACCGAACGATGCCTTAATTGAATGGAAAAGTTGAAAAGGACCTAAGCCGCCAACAATTTTAACGGTTGAGGATATGACTGCCAAGAAAATAAGGTTGGAGATAGATGTGCAAAAATCTCAAAGATTGGAGACCAACGCTGTTAATTACTCTAAATAAAAATTCCATGTATGTGAAGCTTTTCTTCGAGAATATTTTATAAATACAAAGAAATTTGATAAGAATTAAATTACTTCGATAAGACATTCATTATTCATAGTGTAGCATATGTTCTCTAATGCAATTGCCAATTATTTATAAACTAATTTATATACAACACAATTTTTTTAATCACTTTTTAACTACACACCTTCTTTATCAAATTTTTAACCACATATTTTACCTCGAAAATATAAATAAATCAATCTATAATTGTTACAGTCTTATCAAATAGAACCATAATTTCATGATTAATCTCACAATCAGTTTTATTATCTGTCTGGTAAATCAAATAAACTGATTCATAAATTACACAAATTTTCAAACCAATTTTTAACCACACATATTATCTCTCTCCACTTTTCAACAACACACTTTACTTCAAAATCATAAAAAAATCAGTTTATAAATCGTTACAGTTTTACCAAATAGAAGCTTAGTTCCACACTTCATAAGGCAACATTTGTGATGGAAAGCCATGATTTTCGAGCCTTTCCGGTTCCAATTTTATTGTGTTTTATATCATGGACTTGAACTTTGCCTCCATTTGTAAATGTTTATAAATCACACAATTTTTCAAATCATTTTTTAATTACATGCATTTTCTTTCTTCACTTTTCAATCACACATTTTATCTCAAAATCATAATTAAATTATTTTATAAACCACTATAATATTATCAAACAGCTCTCTTTCACTGTACATAGAAAAAGAAAATATTGAGTAGTTTATAAGAGTTATCATTTGAATTGAAAATTAAACCTACTCTTAGCCTTTGTTTGGCAAACTGTTTTTGAACATTTTTTTTTAAACAAAACACACCAAACAACTTTTTAAATCATGTACATTTCCTCTTTTCATTAATTAAACACATATTTTGTCTAAAAAATATCACATTCTTTATTTTTAAACAAAATTTTTGACAAACAGAGTCATACTAGTCATATCCATTTTCTAATAGTAATAACACAACTAATGTCTCTATTTCATCAAGTTATCGGCGAAAAAAAATATATTATATACTGTTATGAATAAAAATTTTATACGTAAGAAAGGAAGAAGATAAGAGGCAGTGAAAGAAAACAATTTCTTGTAATTTATGATGTTTATTCAATAGTTCCTAATGACTATTTATAAATAAATTACAATTTGATAACTAAGTAATTCAACCCACTAATCTAGAAATAAAGAATTACAATTTAACTAATTAATCAAGAATATGGAACAATAATTAAATATTATGGGGTTATTTTTAAGCAGCCACTACTCATTCATGGCTTTCATTATTCATCTACAACAATGATCCACTACTTGCATAATGCACATATCATTCTTGTCCAATAAGAACACCATTATCCTTAATAGTGGAATTTTTTTTCCTTCGTTTCATAATTTCAGCGGTTTCTTTAACCAGTTTAGCGCTCTCTTGTGCAGTGGTCTCAAGAATAGAGTTGTGAAGTGTTTCTACGTGCTCGCTTCCGTCTAGTTAAACTCCAATAAAATACTGCACTTCTCCCTTTTGATCACGCATAGGTTGCAGATGAAAAGAGTTCTTGAAAATTTTGCCATTTTTGGAGTAATTGATGAGTTGCACGGTGACATCTCTCTCAATTGCTTCCCTGATTTTCCTTACAATCGCTAGATCAGTTATAGGGCCTTGAAGAAATCTGTCATTCCTTCCCAAGTTTTCTTCTTGACTGTACTTTGTCAATTCCAAGAAGCTTTCCGATGCAAAAATAATGGGATTGTCAAGCAACTTCAGATCAGTAATCACAAAGTTATGATATGAAAGAATTTTAAATAAGAAAATAATTGGAGAAGGGGGCTATTTCATGAGAATTTAGTAGATAAGATAATTCCATTAATCAGCATAATCAAAATATAAGATTCAATAGGGCTTATATAGATTTTACATGACTCTAATAAGCTAGAAAATAGGAGAATAATGGGAAATACAACTAACCCACTAAAGATAAGAATTAACACTTCTTGGGTTTATTAAAATGAACAAGCAAACTAATCTATCTAGGAATTATCCATCCACTTTTCCACTTCAACCTCCATCCACGTTTTCCACTAGTTTTGCACGTATCATTCCTCTTCCCTTAAAGATTATTGTCCTCAATAATATTTTTTTACCTCGTTCAAAGTAGTTTTGATATCAGGATAACACGATAATTATCTTTCATAGTCTTGTTGTGTATTAGGCCGATTCTGAATTTGTATGGTCAAGAGAGTATCACAAAATTTCGACACATTAACTTTGAAACTTACTTCATCTCCCACAAAAAGTTCATTAGAAGCATGAGACAATGATAAAATGTTGTTCCAGATTGATTTGTAGACATCAGTTCCATGTAATAGAGTCTCGATGGACTCTTGAATGTTAGTTTGTATCTAAAATATTTGAGGACACTCATTGAAAATTATGATAACGAGTTCCTCATCAAAGACGGAGGACCATCATAAATATTCATGAGTTCCTTGTCAAAGATTGGATGACCATCATAAGCACCATAATCATCAAACTCATTGCACTGTTCAACGGTTACGATGGGATTGGGCTTGACAACAATAACGTGTGAGGCTTGTGAGGCACGAAGATATGAGAGTTTGGCTAGTACTATTTGTAGGGTGGCCTGAATCTGTTCAAGACTAGATTCATGTCATCCCAAAATTTCGTAAACTTCATAAGGAAATTCAGCATTTTGTTTTGACATGAGTGTCCATGATCTTGGACCGGCTCTAATACCAATTGATACGAAAGAATTTTAAATAAGAAAACAGCTGGAGAAGGAGGGGCTATTTTCATGAGAATTTAGTAGATATAGATAAGATAATTCCATTAATCAACATAATCAAAATATAAGATTCAATATGGCTTATATAAATACATAGGTGACTCTACTAAGCTAGAAAATAGGAGAATAATAGGAAAATACAACTAACCCACTGAAGCTAAGAATTAGCACTTCATGGGTTTATTAAAATGAACAAGCAAACTAAACTGTCTAGATCCACTTTTCCACTTCAACCTCCATCCTCCACGTTTTCCACTGGTTTTGCACGTATCATTTACATTTATATCTGTTTCATGTTACTCCAAGCACATTACTTTTCATTTATTTGACACACTTTGTTAAATATTAAGATTATAAAATAAAATAGGGTTAATTACATAATAAAATGTATTTATTGAGTTATTTTTGTGGTAATAATCACTCTGAATTACCATAAAGATCAAGGCTCGAGCTTTTAATTTTTTTTATTTTATAACAAAAATCCATAAACTTGTTATTGAACACACACCAAATTTCAAGGATCTAGCTCGCATCGAGCTTTTTGGAAGGACTTTTTTTAGATCGAGCCGAGTCGAATCCCCCTCTAAAAAAAATCTCGACTCAAACTTTGGCTTGAAATCTCGAGCCCCAACCCGAGCTAAGCTGGAGCTTTTTCTGAACAGATCGAGTCGACAAGCCGTTTTATCATCCCTAAATTAGTATAACATTTAAAAACTCGAATGAGTATTATCATAAGAAGATAATTTCATAATCACTCTCATAATTTCTCACACCAGTGACAATTCACATAATTAATCCTATAAAATACATCCATTACATGAATATGAATACAAGGTAACCAATTCCAACTAAACAACTTTAAATTTATTAATTAATTAATTACTTGGTTTCGTAAAATAATTATCCATAATAAAATGGACTACTCCAATTGAAAAGTTTCAAAATTTCACTTAAATTAGTACTCTAGTAATATATATATTATATTATATGCCATTATAACATTTGGGATTTTACTGAGCAGCCGGAATCTAAACCGGAATCAAACCGGCATATTCCTCTTAACTCTTAAGTGCTTCCCCAGTTGTCGGGAATTTAATTCCCATAGAATATTCAATATTCTCTATATTCCCGCGTTTTTTTCCCCAAATGGCCTAAAAATTTGAACGCCCCGCAACCGTCAGATCTTCCCCACATCTAAACTCATTGAATCCAACGGCTGATATAATTAACGAGGTTTCTAGAGCCAAAAAAAAAAAAGGGTATTGTCCCGGCTTTAGCATATCTCAAATCTTGGCGTAATATTCCTTTGGCATCTAATTACAGTGCACAAATCCTTTACGAACGCCATTAGAAATGGCACCTAACGCACCCATCCCCTATATACCCCACCCACCCACCCACCCATCCCTAGAGTATTATATATATAACACTAAAACTACATGATTTGAAAAATCAGAGAGAAAAAAGCTTTCAATTGGGTTCTTGACCATATTATTCAGAAATGGCAGGAATTATGGTGATTTTTGACTTTGACAAGACGATTATAGATATAGATAGTGATAATTGGGTAGTTGATGAACTGGGTGCCACCGATTTGTTCAATCAACTCCTTTCGACTATGCCTTGGAATTCCATGATGGTAAGTTGGTTGCCTCCGTTTTCTAAATCATTTTTCAACCATAAATTTTACGCCGAAAACATCACATTCTTTATCTGTAAACTTTTTTTTTTTTTTTTTTTTTACCGAACGGAGCATTTAGCTTAAAATCGACTTTAAATTAGCCGTGTGTGATGCAGTTAAAGGGTTTAAGGTAGTAAGTTGTCAACATAATGTACATATGTTTTTCATATCCATGTGTGTTGATTTTTCCTTATTGAGTTTCTAATGAATGGGTTTTTGAACTTGGTTTTTTTATTACAGGACAAGATGATGAAAGAGCTTCATGCACAAGGGAAAACCATTAAAGAAATTGAAGATGTACTAAAAATGGTTCCAATACATTCCAGAGTTGTCCCAGCCATCAAAACAGCTCATTCTCTAGGGTAAATTTTGCAGAATTTGGGAAATTTCTTACATTTGATATGTTTTGTTGATAGAATTCAATGGAATTTTTTGTTTTAGGTGTGATTTGAGGGTGGTCAGTGATGCAAATCTCTTCTTTATTGAAACTATCTTGAATCATCTTGGAATAAAGGATTGCTTTACTGAAATCAACACAAATCCGAGCTATGTAGATGAAGAAGGAAGGCTAAGAATTTTCCCGTGTCATGATTTTCATTCATCTTCTCATGGCTGCAATCTCTGCCCTCCAAACATGTGCAAGGTATATACTAATTTCATTCTATGTTATGAATGAGATTTTAGTCCATACTCAAAAAGGTGGAACCCCCACCTTAAGGGCCCCTACCCTGAAACCTTGATAAAGAATGTAAATCGTGAAATGTGTCTCGGTGGAGTAGGAGGGATTATAGTCCATACTCGATCGCAAAAGAAATTGAACTTTTAAAACGCGTCCAAATATAGATAAGAGACGGGAACAAGAAAATCGAACAAAGAGTAATGGCGACAACCTTATTCCTAAATCCCATATCCCAGTTCAAGAACAGTTACATGAAGAGAATGACATTTATTCCTTTTAATTGTCCAGAATATGCTGGAATGGGAATGGAATATGATATTTTGTTTTTAAATTCTGATTATGACCTGATTAAACTCATGAAAACCCACTTCTTCTTCTTGTTAATTAATTAATATTACCTTATTATGGAAAGTTGGCGACACATTAAGAACAAATCAATATATTTTATTTAATTGTCACGTTCTTGATTTTTTCGTGTTTCCTTTAAGCAGGGCAAGATTATAGAGAGGATTCAAGCCTCTTTAGCTATAGAAGGGCAGAAAACAATAATCTATATTGGCGACGGAAGTGGTGACTTTTGCCCGATGATGAAGCTTAAAGATTTAGATTACACGATGCCGAGGAAGAATTTCCCGATTTGGGATCTGATATCGAAAAATCCCGGGCTTATAACAGCAGAAATCCATGAATGGACCGATGGGGACGAGCTCGAAGGTGTTCTGCTAAATCTCATCGAGAATATTATGATTCAAGACTCGGTTCGATTGTCATCCGTTGATTGCAAGTTCGAGACTATTCCTATGACGGTTCATGAGCCATTGATGCCTGCCCTCCCGGTTAACCAGTAGTTTTCTTGCTCTGATACACGTCTGTTTGTGAAAACGTCTGTGATCTTAGATCGCGTCTGTTTCCGATTGTGATAAACTTGTGACCGACTCCTTTGATCGACTTAACATGTGCCTCTTCAACATTGTTCTTGAAGCTTTTTAGGTTGTTTGAATGACAACAAGCACTTTACAATTTTTTTTCTTTTATGCTAGAATTATATAACCAACTTCAGATCGAAATAATAATGAGACATACCATGATATTCGAATAATAAGCACAAAAATTATGTTCATTGATATATCTATGTAGCTTTTATAAGAAGCAAAATTCGTTTTATTATGAGAGACCATTGCTTTTAAAGCACCGAATGAGGTAGCAAATTCATCATAAGGATATGTCGTGAATTCGGTGGACTCAAAATATTATTTTGTTCCGATTTTATTCATGATTCTATTCCTTGTTAGATCTTATTAATCATCGCGTACCTATTTTCAAGAAGAATAAGTCTGCGTTTGATAACGATGATAGAAAGAAAATGAATTTTTAGAAATTGAAAGTTTATTGTCTTTGATTGATTTAATTTTCTATGTAGAAAAAATAGAAATTTTTTAAAATTTTGTTATTTGATTAACATTACTTTTTATGAAAAATAAAATAAAATTTTGTTATTTTAATCAAAATTATTATTATTTTTTCACACATTTGTACTTAATAATAATCAAGACCGCTTCGTTGCCTGATGTTGACAACTCTATAGTGATGGTGCGTCAAGTGTCCGATTTGACACACCCTCATTGGAGGATGAACAACATAACGTTACTTATGTCGAGTAATGAAGTAATTTCGTAATAATAATAATGTTAATTTTTTAAAAAAAATAAAAGTTAATTAACAATAACAAAAATGATTAAACGTGTTGAAAAAAGTTTTTCACCAAAGATGAAAAACCAATTTCCACCATTTTGGTGGGAAAATCAACTTCTTAAAAAGCTAGAAAAGCACAAAAATCAAGAAAAATTATAAAACTAATTCCATGAAAAAAAAAAATTATTATCAAATACCAAGTAAAAAAATTTTGATGAAAAATGAATTCATTTCCATCCAACCCTACCTTATCAAACAACCTGATTTCAGGTATGTTAGTAGAAGAATTCAATACTCCAAACAATGGTAAGCGCAAGTCCGAAATAGTACTAATTTTGTCTATAGTGGTATAATTACAAATATGATGGTGTACTAGTTCTTGGTTTCATAATTCATGTTTGAGACTTTTAAATATTTAGCCCTATTTTACCCCAATTTTCAACTCCTAATTTTTATCAATTTTACAATTATATTCCATATTTTTTTTGGGATCAAAATTTACTAAAGTCTCCATTGTATTTTTCACGAGTTAATTAAAAGATCATATTTATGTCCCGTTACTACTTGCTCATCCCGAATTAAAATGTTACTTATTGCTCACCCATATTTACACAAAGTTTCTCATCCATCACCCATATCGATTTTATCAATCCACATTGACAAAAAAATCCACATGGGAGATAAAGTTTCTATTTGGTAAACATGTTTAAAAACATATTTTTTTACAACACAATTTCTCAAATAACTTTTTAACCACGGACATTTTTCTCTCCACTCTTCAACAACACATTTTACGTCAAAAAAGTAATAAACATGTTTTTAAATACAAAACTTTTAACAAATAGAGCCAAAAGTCCTTCACGGCCTTAGAATTTGACAGCTTGCAGGACATTTCTTCTTCCCAATGTTATATAATCGTTCTTCACAATCACCTAGAACGAACCATGCTATTTGTACAGATACTTATACAGATTGATATACATATTTTACACATGGCATGATTGTGTTTTTCAATACATTACATCACACATTGATCAATGGTCATCACACATTAAAATTCGGTACACCCATCTGTACAAAATAGCCTTTTCGCACCCGAACCGTGCTATTCGTACAGATACTTGTACAGATTGGTATACAGATTTTACACATGGTACGATCGTGTTTTTCAACATATCACATCACACATTGATAACGGTCATCACACATTCGGTATAAAAAACTCGATACACCCATCGATACAAATAGCCTTTTCATATAAAGCCCAGGCTGATACTAGCAGTGATGGTAGCTGAAGTTGGTTTAGTTGTTGTAGGGGAAAGAAATAGTTTTTTTGTACCAAATGTATGATGATCGTTGATCAATGTGTGATGTGATATTTGAAAAACACGATCGTGTCATGTGTAAAATCTGTATACCAATCTATACAAGTATCTATACGAATAGCACGATTCGGCTCTATAATGGCACCCAAACGCCAATGCCCCCGGCGTCCGCCTTGGCGAGATCGAGGGAGACCCACCTTATGATTCCAACCACCACCACCTTCGCCGCCCCAAAAAAACCCGGCGCTTCCACAAGGAAGCTTCTCTCGCCACCAAGACCTCCAAAATTTGGCCGCTTACCAACTTTGTCAATGTTTCCGACACAAATTACCAGGATAATTTTGAGCCCACCAAATTATGGAGGAAGCCCAAGAACAAGAAGCCTATCTAGCAGTCCCTCACCAAGCGGTAAATAAATCATTTTAATAAGTTTTTTAACATAAATCGATAGAAGAGACAAGATATATTAATTAATGAAAGAATGAAAATAAGAATACAATGAAAAAAATTGGGGGACATAATTGTAATATTGATTAAAGGATTTGAACATTTTTTACAATTAAAATGTGGTGCACATATAAGAAGATGTGATGGCAATATATTTAGCCTTCGTAGAATTCTAGTAATGAGGCGGAGGCGAGGAGACAATTTGAATTTGAATTTTTTTCTTACTAGATTGATATGTAGGGGAAAAAATGGGACATTTACAAAAACACTCAACTTTTGGTACCAAAATTAAAATTTATTTTCTTTAAAAAGTATCACAATATGATACTTATCAAATTCTTTTCATTTACTGAAATTTACGTTCTTTAAAAATATTACAATTTGATACTTCTAATTTTTTACGATATTTTTAAAAGTCTTGTGATACTTTTCGTATTTTTTATGATTTTTTCAATTATTTTATGATACTTTGAATAGATGTAAGTATTTTTCATTATTTTTTATTATACGGTAAAAATTACTTTTGATAAGAAAAGTAATTATTTAGCTTAATTATTCCAGAAAGAATTTGCCTTTTTATGAGACGTGATGCTTTAAACTTTTCTACGTCAATTGTCCCACTGAGCATGCCAAATTGTTTTGCGCGGGTGTTGTTTTGCTCGTACTAACAATTAAAAAGGATCAGGCGAAAGTGTAAGTGACAAACATCTTGAGACAAAGTCCCCAAAAATGGGTGTTTGCACTAAAGAAAACTTAATTAACAGGGTGCCTCCAAGGGGCACAAGCACAAAAATTAAATTAAAATAATTTTAAAATATAAGATAAGAAAATTACATCTCCATTTTGAGAGTTTTGATTTGTTGATTTCTCTAAACATCTAACCTTTTACTATATATACAAATCGGCATAAAGTTGCATAAAACAGCCTACTAATTTGAACTCTTGATATGTCGTCGTTGCTACATAACTTGCTTGTGATAACTGTTGGTCACCACTTTGCTTATCAGTGACCCACTCCCTTGCATTAAATAACTTCCATGATCTTCCTTAATCGTTCACATCGTGGTAACTGCTCACAAGTGGCTCCAATAAACTTCCTTAGATCGTGGTGTAAGTTATGAAAATTGCCTCCTCCTTCACCCAATCCCAGTCTGGTCCGGTATGGAATGAACTTATAATCAGGAATCGACTTGATAACCCTAGCCCATTCCCATTTTAGTCGGAACATATCTACTAATTCTTTGATTCCAGCTAGTAAGAAGGATTTTGAACTAAGAAATAGACCCTAGAAGCTAAAAAAGGGTATCCTGAGCAATTGCAATAATTAGGATCTTTGATATTCCAGGTATAGTAGATGCTATCACACATACAATCATACTCAATTCGATGGAATTGTTTGATCTTAAAGGAGATCTTCTATAATTTCGCACTTGAGGGGGGTGATTTCTTGGTTTCTTCCAGTCATTAATAACTTGATTATTTTTAGATAATAGTAGATAGAAACAACACTTGTAAGGAGTCCTATTAAAATCAAGGAATATAGGCCTGCCTGCCATCCACACCAGAATAAATGGAGTTTTTTGAAAAACCTGCTAGTGGAGGAAGACCTACTAGGGATAAGAGACATAGGGCTAAAGAGAGAGCCCAAAAAAGGATCTTTCGTGTATAATCCTGTATAATCTCGAATGTTATCAATTCCGGTACATGGACCAAATAATACAATGCAAGCAAAAGTTCCTAGATTCATGGAGATATAGAACATCATATAAGTTATCATGCTTGCAAATCCATCATTTGAGTCTCCAACAATTATTTCAATAATTACATATCTGATTTGACATATGGACGAATATGCAAGCATAAGTTCCATGCTTGTCTGAGTAATAGCAATGATATTTTCCAATATCATGCTAAGAATAGCTAGGATTTCAGAAGAAGATGCCATTCGTTTGATGAGAAATGAAAAGGAATATCGAAAACTCGAGTGGCTGAAACTAAAGCAGCTACTTTCGAAGTAACAGAAAAAAACAATGACTAGAGTGGGAGAGTCAGAGTCGAAAAGAGAATTCCTCACTTCTTTCTCTCATTCAAAACCGTGCATGAGACTTTCATCTCACACTACTCCAAAGTGATAAAAGAAAGAAGAATTCATCTTCTTTCTTTTTTGATTACCTTCCTCGCGTATGTATAAGACCGAATCCATTAACGGGGACGGGGCGGGGATGGTAAATCTCCGACGGGGCGAGGACGAGGATTGGAATCCCGCCCCGTTGCCATTCCTAATCAAGGAGCCTACTTTGTAATTAAAGAAGAAGAAGAACTTTAAGACTTGATGAGAACCGAGAAAGTCAAACCCCGATGCACGTGCACGTGGGACCCATGACGAGATCCGACGTCGAAGAGGTTCAAGATTCAAGACTAAACAATGTGAATAAGTCAAGAAAAGAAGTCAAGAATCAAGTTGGAGTAAAAAAGAAGAAGAAATTGGACTCAGCCAATTTAGGTCAACCGAAAGTCATTCCGGTCAACCGAAACTCTGCAGAGATTTTGAAGCCAGCCTCAGTCCCGTCCAGCCTCAGTCGCGTTCGGCTGAGGGTTGGTCGACCAAAAGTGGCATTTCGGTCGACTAGTTCGATCGACCGAAACACCCTGTTTCAGAAAAACTGGGTTTTTTGTGCAATTTTCATATTTACTCATTTTACCCAATTTTTGTACATTAAATACACATTTGGATTCAAACCCTAGATAACTTTGATGTTCATTGTGAATTGCTCCTCTTGAGAGGCTCCTTTGAGGTAAGGTAAAAACCTCCTTTGATCTTGTATTTATCTTTGGAAGTTAATCAACTTTACTTGAGTATTGTTTATTCTTGTGTTTTTGTTGATTTCCGCCACCTTTGAAATTTGTTTAGTTGATAGCCATTGGGCTAGGTTTGTTAACCTTTGAATTTTGGGTTAGATTTAAACTGTGTTAAAGTGTTTTATCACTTATTTTACCACTTTAGCTTTCTTGGGTTGGTATTAAATTAGTTGTGGAAATTCTTGATCAATATACCAAGGAGGTTCGCATCATTTGGTATCAGAGCTTGGCTCTAATTTGGCAAACCTATCTTTACATTATTGTTATTGTTATTGAGAAAAAAAATTGGGGGAAATTTATATGCCCATGTGTATTTGTTGATTCCATGTATTGGGTACATTGATGGTGAGTTTATTGGGGGAATTCCATTATTCATTCACTACAAAAACTACAATTTCCAAATTGTGTACTCAAAGTGTTTGATAGAATGCATCAATGAAAGTACTTCATTAGTGCTTTGTTGTTCAATGACCATATATTGTTAATTTCTTGAGGCTATCCAATTCCCATTATTGAGACTGTATTATCAATATTTTATTCCATATATCACATGTTCCATACATTGGGAAATTGTTGATCATTCATTTCTTACCACATTTGTGTTGTTGGGGGATTTCATATATCCACATCATACCCACTTGAAGACTGAGTATAAGGTGTTTGATAAATTGCTACATTGAAAAATATTTACTCTTGTGCTTATTTGCTCTACATCTATGCATTGTCAAATATTTGTGGTTTGTCAATCTCATTGCTAAAATTGTATTTCTAGCATCTTATCCTACATACCAATTGTTCCTTTTGATTATAGCAAGTACATAAATTCCACTTACTATTGTGTCTATTTGTTATAAATTCCTTCTTCCTTTGTTTGTGATTTCTTTGACTTCAAAAGAATTATACTTTGTGGTTTAGTTGATTACCTTCCTTGGAGAACTTGAGAAAGGAGATTTTGAATGGAAAAAGGCAAGAGCGGTGAGCTCATTAGAGGGTAAAAGCCTAAATTGAGTGAAACACGAGTGAAAAATATTCTTGTGAGAACACTTTCACACTTGCACACCATGTCAAATTTCAATATTCAAACTCAAGACTTGAATGGATTGTAGCAATATTTTTCAATCACCATGGCTAGGAAAATAGAGGAGATTGAGGGAGGGTTAGAAAGATTAGCAACAAAACGGGAGAGTACATCAACTAATAATGGAGGAGAGGAAAGAGATAATAGAAGAATGAGGAATAAATGTGGAGATGTTTTGGTGGATGATGGGAGAATGGGAAGGAAGAATAGAAAAGAAGTTAGGGGTAAATGTGGAGATGTGTTAGATAATGAAAGGGATGGTGAACAAAATGGGAGTTTGAATAGGCAAATTAGAGAGGATGTTTGGGATATGAAGCGGAAGTTGAAGGATATTGGAAAATGGGTAGAAGAAGAAGAAGAGAATTGGTAGATAGGAATGGAGATGGGATGGATGAGAAAGTTGACATTGAGAAAATGAAGACTTCATCATTCCATAGTAGGGTAGGTAGTGAAAGTAGTAGAGTAGTGAATGAGATGAATGCTAGGCCAGCACAATCTTTGGCCCATACTAATGAGATGCCAAAAATTTCGTGGGTGTCAAATCCAAAAAATAATAAAATTTTCTTGCTCTTATAAAAATAAATTGTATTAGTGGTGAGCAAGGTCGAATCCACAAAGACTGGTTAGATTTAATTCTTCGGAAAAATTAAAAGCAATGAATTAAAAACAGGGGGTTTGAATTTTTGAATGTGAAATCAAATTATAAGTAAACAATTGTGGAATTAAATTAATGAAAATATCAAATTAAACAAATATCCAGCCCAAGGTGTAATCTCAGTATCGATTCACAGAATTGATAATAGATGCAAGAATAAAATCCTTAAATCATTCTCTAAATTGGGTATGGTCATTGATACGATCTAACAACATATCTCTCCTTACTTTATCGATAATCAAGAGACGCTCGTTGATTATTTCCCTAATCAATAAACAATCCTAGATACGATCGTAGGATTTAATTTACCAATAACATTAATTTCTAGAGAGACGACCAATTCTAACCAACAAATCTACATGCGTGATTTATTTAAATTAGGTTATATGCCTTCATAACATGAGTCAAAAATCAATCTATAATTAACTATGTTATTTGTCACTTATATTAGAAAACCTAAACAATTACGGATTTAGATTCCTAATTGACCAACTATCATTTAGACGATTAAAACAACGTGCACTTTGAATTAATCAATCAAAATAACAACTTCAATTCACAATCAAAAGACATATAAATAGAGAATAATTAAAGAAACAAATAAATTTAATTAGATCTCACAATTCTTGGTAAATCAAAACTTCGAATAACCTTGAACTGGAATAATAAATTAACTACCCATAAACATTTGGAAAATAAAAACTAAAAGATATAATAATAATAAAAAAAACGAAATCAAACTCCTCTATGATGAAACGTGTGGCCTCTCCTCTCCTTTTTTTTTTTTTTTTTTTTTTTCAGCCAATGTCTTCTTTTCAACAATTGTCTCCCTTCCCCTCAATTGTCTTCTTTCTTTCTTTCCCTTTTTTTTTTGTCTTTTTTCTTTCTTTCCTTTTTGTCTTCCCCTTTTCCGTTGTCCAGCAGCCCCCAACAATTCTTTTTCCCAGTAATTCATTCGTTAATTAAGTCTTCCAATTATAATTCCTTTCTTTTGTGGTGCATTGTTTCCTTACACATATATGTCAAATTTTCTTTCTTCCAATTTAACATATTCCTTTAATCCACTCTTAGGTCAAAGTTGTTCCATTTTTTGGGCCAAGTCTCCTCCAATTGAATTGTGTTGCTGGCCTTTTAATTTCATCCACCAAAATTGTGTAGAGCCCCTTAATAATTTGAAACAGCTGACTTCCACAACAATAAGGCGTGCCCACGCCTTATGTCAAGTACTCCTCTGATTGTGTGCTTTTAAATTCCAAATTTCTTCTTCCTATTTTGTGATATTTGAGTCAAATTGATCTCAATTCCCCCACCTAATTCACAAAACATAAAATATGATTAATATTCAAAGTTTAAGCATTTAAAGTCATTGAATTAAGAAGAAGAATCACTAATAAAACAACAATTATGCACACTATCAGAGGAACATGGGGAAGATAATTTCTATACTAGGTGCCTAGTGAGTGATAAAACATGTAGTCTCATGATAGATGGGGAGATTGACACTAATTTGGTGAGTGCTAGTAGAGTTGAGAAATTGGGGTTTCCGGTTATGAAGCATCCTAATCCCTATGTATTGCAAAGGTTGGGTGACGATGGGAGAGTGAGAGTGAGTGAACAAGTTCTTCTTGCCTTCAACATTGAAACCTATTGTGACCAAGTGATATGTGATGTAGTTCCCATGTACACTACACACATAATTTTGGGGAGACATTGGCAAAGTGATAGGAGTGTGACACATGATAAGAGGAAGAACTGGTGTAGCTTCAAGATAAATGGAAAAAAGGTTGTGATCCTATCTTTAAGCTCAGAAGAAGTATGCAAAGACCAAATGAATCTCAAGAAGGAATTTGAGGAAGGGAAGGAGAAGGAGAAATAAAAAGAAAAGGAAAATGAAAAAGAAGAGAAGAAAGAAAAAGAACATTCAATTGAAAAAATTGTTGAAGAGGCAAAAGTCAGGGAAAATGAAAAAGACATGAGAGTTGGGGCTACGATCCCAAAAAAAGGTGAGGAAATGAGAGTTGGAGCCACGACTCCAGAAAAAGAAGAGGCGAGAGAAAAGCCGAGGGTTGAGGTTCCTACCTCAGAAAAAGGAGAGGGTGTGAAGAGAGCCACCAAAGAAATTGAGAGAAGAAATCACTCCAAAATGTTCTTTGCACTTGAATACTCTAACAACTCCCTCCCTGGTTTGGTTACTTCTTTGTTGCAGAAAATTGTGAAGCCAACTTATCAAAGCAATAAAGAACTCCAAAAACATGCCTTATGGAAGAAATTCTTGAAAACATTTTCCTACAACGACAAGTACAATCGAGGTAAACAAAATGAAATAACCGATTCCATATCAAGGAGGTATGCTTCTAACAACTCTTTGAACGCAAGGTTATTATGTTTTGAATACATTAGAGGATTGTATGACATCGATGGAGGCTTGGAAAATATTTTGTTGGAGTGTGAAAATGTTATACTTGATAACCTTCATGTGCATGGTGACTTCCTATTTCGTGAAAGCAAGCATGACTTCCTATTTTGTGAAAACGAGCTCAATGTGCCTACTTGTCCTATAGGGGAATTGATAGTTTGGGAAGTTTATATGGGAGATCTAGCCAAACATTTTGGCGTGGAAATGATTTTTTTCTAACCTCTTTAACAAACTCATTTTGTCTTGAATATGTCAAGGGCATGCATACTAAAAGCCCAAAATTGTTTAACCTCTATGAATCATGTGGTAAGCGAGATTTTGCTAGATTCTATATATATGATGATTATTTATTTTGGGAAATTAGATTGTTTGTTTTTAAATGGCCCATGCACGAGTTGCAAGTGAGAGAGGCACATATGGGGAGCTTGATGGGACATTTTGGAATTAAGGGCTCTATAACTTTGCTAGTTGAACATTCTCGTCAGCCCCATATGAAAATTAATGTGGCATTTGCTCATAATCTTCTTCAACACATCACTTACAACGGGGTCGAATATAATGTTTGGCCTCGAGGCTCATGCACACATTTGCACGTTCCTAGTAAGCCTTGGGTTAATCATTCTATGGATTTCGTAATGGGTTTACTTAGACTCAAGAAAAGAAATGATGCTAATTTTGTGGATGTTGGTAGGGGTATTAAACTTTCACATTTTATTGCATGTCCTGAAACCAACATTGCTATCAACATGATGAATCTTTTCTTTTGGGGAGTAGTGCATTTGCATAAAAATGGTGCTCAATTTTTGGTTGTTAAATTTGCTAGCAATGAACTTGCTCCTCCTTTTCGCAAATCTTCTTCACTTTATGTTGCTTATGGCCCTAGCCTACTAACTATTTTGAGCTTGATGCACTTGTTTATTGATGGAAATGTTAGTTTAGGTGGGCATAAAAAGGCAAATTTGGTTGAGCCCCTGGGAGAGCAGGGTGTGCTTCAATTTGGGGCATACATAGAAAAATATACTTCCAATCCGAACCAAGATCGAATGCAAGTTGTATTTGATCCGGGTGGTTGGACATGGTTCCTTTCGAGGAAAGGACAGGTTCCCAATCGAATAAAATCCAAATTACTACTCTACGGTGTTGGCTCATTTTAAGGTCTTGGAAACACCTACAAGTTGATTTTGCACGATGAGTATGAAATTTCAGTTGCATTTATTGTGTCTGAATTTTCTATTTTTATTGTAGGTGTCTATTCGTGGTCGAATCTCTTTCGAGATGGAGGAGATGATGAGAATTGCGAAGGTCCAACTTCATCGCATGAACCTGTGGTCCACAAAATTGCAAGATCAAAGGTCAAGGAATCTCACACTAGTGCAATCAAGCAAGATTCGAGGTCGAATCCTTTGCAAGAGGGAGGGGATGATGAGAACCGAGAAAGTCAAACCTTGATGCGCGTTCCTGTGGGACCCATGGCGAGATCCGACGCCGAAGATGTTTAAGATTCGAGGCTAAACAATGTGAATAAGTCAAGAAAAGAAGCCAATAATCAAGTTGGAGCCAAAAAGAAGAAGAGATTGTACTCAGCCAATTTCGGTCAAACCGAAACTCTGTAGAGATTTTGAAGCCAGCCTCAGTCGCGTTAAGCTGAGGGCTGGTCGACCAAAAGTACCATTTCGGTCAACCATGTGATCGACTGAAATACCCTATTTTAGAAAAACAGGATTTTTTGTGCAATTTTCGTATTTACTCATTTTACCCAATTTTTGTACATTAAATACACATTTGGATTCAAACCCTAGATAACTTTGATGTTCATTGTGAATTGCTCCTCTTGAGAGGCTCCTTTGAGGTAAGGTAAAAACCTCCTTTGATCTTGTATTTATCTTTGGAAGTTAATCAACTTTACTTGAGTATTGTTTATTCTTGTGTTTTTGTTGATTTCCGCCACCTTTGAAATTTGTTTAGTTGATAGCCATTGGGCTAGGTTTGTTAACCTTTGAATTTTGGGTTAGATTTAAACTGTGTTAAAGTGTTTTATCACTTATTTTACCACTTTAGCTTTCTTGGGTTGGTATTAAATTAGTTGTGGAAATTCTTGGTCAATATACCAAGGGGGTTCGCATCAAGACTTGCATCAGGATTTCATCCAACAATGAATAAGAGTCTTATTTTTTGGTGATGAAATCAAATAAATCTTGTTGTTTTATTCCTATTATAACACTAGGCTAAATACTAAATTGTGTTAAGATCATGATGAAATCTTAATTTAGATTTTTAAAATTTCTTTGTTTAACTTCAAGAAAATTTATTGATTTTTTGAGCAATTAATATTATTCTTTCTTGAATCTACAATTATGTGCCTAGTAATTGTATGTAATGTTGTGTGTTGTTTTTAGATTCGAAAGACTTAAAAACTAGTTAGATATATATTAACTTTCATAAAGTTTGATAGATGATTCAAATATACCGCTATACTTTATGTGATCTCTAAGTGTCCGTAAACCCGTTAATGCTTTCTTATATGTTCGCATTCTTCATAGAGATATATGCACGCCACATATATGAAGATGTTTAACTCGAGAGGGTCTTAGACAAATTTGGAACATCAATCTTCATTATCGAGAAATTATTGTCAATCAAATAACTCGGAATTAACAAGATGGAATAGAAGTAGATTCTAGATCTTAACACTACATTCACGCATTTAATCAAACCAACCATTCAAAGCGATTTGCAATTAGTTAGATTTTCATCCATAACTATTTTAATTACTTAGTTTAATTTTATTTCACAACTCTCAATCTGAATATTACGTATTTCGGATAAGGTTAGGAATTTAGAAAATAATTTATTACAATCACTGTGGGAACGAATTATGAACTCATAACCTAATTTATTACTTGTGCGATCTGTGTACTTTGATATATGAGAAAAATGCAAGAGGATTGGTTGAATTGATTTCAGAGCCTTTCTCTTAATGAAATGACCAAAGTATTTAACATCGAAGTTTGAAGGGTGAAACGTCAACATAACCCCAGCTAAATAGATTATTTTCAAAATTTCTATTTATAATTCAATTATTCGGTTTCATATTAACAATTAGACGGATAAAAATTAAAAATCAGTTTTATATCAATTTTTATATTGTAATTTCTTAATTTGGAAAATATTCACAAACACAATGTTTTGTTTTCCAAAACAAAACAAGTATTGTAGTTAAAAAGAACATGCAGGTAATGTAGGTCAAATCTCTTTTTCTTCTTTTTGGGCTTCCTCCTGCTTCTCTCTTTTTTCAGGGCGCAAAAGTATTTGATTAACAAGTTCTATCTACCATACAAACTTTGACTAAGGATAATTAAGTCCATTTCTTGATATATATATATTTTTTTACTTCTGATTAAGTCACTTACTGTTACGATTCATTTTAAATGTTCATACCATCATTAGGATCGGGCAAAATTCAACTGGTAAAGGCTGAGGGGACATAATGTCAATTTCGCTGATAATTCACAAGGTGGAGAGTTCGAATCTTGGCAGCAACGCTTTGGACTTGACTTCTTTGTGTATTTAATCAGTGACCAAACTCTTAGTCTTTGATCAGCTGAGAGCCTGAGGCATATCCCGAGATTTACATTCTCCACCAAGGCCCAGGGCAGGGTAGGTGGAGGTCCCAAGGTGAGGGCTTCACCCTTTTTTTTTAGAAATTTCTTGTTGAAACAAAATATAGCACGAATATTAGGGGTGGCAACCCAGAATCGGAACTAGAAATTTGAATTTGAATCCCACAAAAAGTAATTAAATAACGAAACCGAGAAATGATAGAATTTCTGTCCGTTCTTGATTTTTGAATCAGAATTGTTGGTAGTTGGTACCCAACTTTGGAACCGAATTTGTCATTTCTATAACTTTTTTACTATTTTCGGATCTTATAATCTTATAAATATATTAAAGGAACATAGCTGCAAGGTTTATTCCCGCCCAAATCTCCCGCCTCGGATGCAGATTTTTTTTTATTTTTTTATGTATTTTTCTGTCAGCATGAAATATAATATAATAATAATATAATTCAATTTCCCCATCACTTTATGTCAAATACCGTGCAGCCCAAAAAAAATCTGAGTACATTTTGAACAGTGACAGTGATTGCACTTCTGAACATCACATTAATTGCAAGCTTCCTTTCCAGATTTTTACAGCTCAACACTCAAATTTCTTTCGTTCTTAAAAAACCAGCATCTACATTTTTCAAAAGCTGTTCTGAAAGCAATATCATTCTTAGCAGGAAGGTTTGTTATGGTATCCCATTCTCTTCGCCTCAAACATCATACAATTTTAAAAGTTGGCTAACGTTTTTTCTTCTTCTTTTTTGTCTAGAAACCAGGGACATTTGAGAGAGCATTTGGTAACTTTCCAAACTGAAAGAAACGGCCAGAAAGATATCTTTGAGAAGGTAACCAAATTTGTTTTGTTTCAAAATAATACAATCGTAAAAAAGATAAGACTAATGTTTTTTCCTTTTATCACTTCATAGATATGGCACCAATTATTGATAAGCTAGCTAATATTGATATAACAAAAACACAATGGGCTTTCAAGGTTCGTGTGGTCCAAGCCTGGGAGAATCTGAGCTATAGTAACAACGATGATGTTTACAGCTTGGAGTTTGTTTTCGTAGACAGAGAGGTGCGTTGTCTACCTTTAAATCTAATCGAGAGTTCGTCTTTGTAGTTCAATATATATCAATGAACCTATTTGAACAATTAATTACTCTGAGAAATAATTTTTATAACCTGCGTGTAAAATGCTGTTGAAGCATTTTATAAAACTGTATTATGCATAAAATAAAATGCTATTGAAGCAAATAAAATGCTATTGAAGCATTTTATAAAACTGTATAATAACATGCGTGTAAAATGCTATTAGAGTGTGTATACAAAACTGTGCAAGCATGTTAAAAAAATTTGTGTGGGCGTAAAAAAATGTGCAAGCATGTTAAACAAATTGAAACTATATTATGCATAAATAATTGTACACGTCTGAAATAATATTTGAAATCTATATATTTATTTTATTTTATTTTATATGATATTATATTTGTATTTTATATATATTATATTATAGTTTTAAATTTTTATATAAAAGTAATATATTAATATATTTATATTTCCATTTATATACAATGAAATAAAATTAATTTATTTATTTATAGTTTTTATTTAGAACACACTTTTGGCAATGTATATTATTTACTTCAGCACAGCAACATGTAACATTACTGCAACTTTGTAGACAGCTCACAGTACTCAAGGATGGCTTTGCCTCAAAACTTACATCAATTCATTAATGGCTGTAGGGAGGCACTCTGCAGTAAATAAAATCAAATTAACTGGCTTGATAGAAAGCTGTATTCACATACATAATAACGTGTGATTGTCCATTATATCATAAATCAATAAATCTAACTTTGTTTTCATTTTGTTCTGCTCTCAAGCTTGGAGAAAGTGAAAATGGCATCTGATTTATTTTAGAAGATTTTTTTTCAGAAGAAATGAAGTTCACAAACAACTGTAGAGACAGAACTTGAAACCCACGAGAAGAAATAAATATTGGCGAGATGAATGGAACCTCATTGAAACGTCAGAGACTACTTCAGCCTGATACTGAAGGTTAGACACAGACATGTGTTTATTATTTTGACCTAACTCTATTGTGCATGTGCTCATTCATCTTAAATGCTTTGAAGAAGAAATAAATGCATTTGTGGCTGTTCTATACTCTGCTGACAAACTTAAATGCTTCTGTGATTGTTTTGTCTGCATAGTTTAAACAGATTAATAATAACAACCCCACTAAGCAACTTTAAAAATTGTTAGGTTTCATGTTCTGATTGTGTTGGTTTTTGTTGAAACAATCTTTGTTAACAAGAATTTTATTAAAATGAAATTTAAATGACCCAAATAAATTTCAGCTATCTTCTCAGGGATATATTTGTATTCATTCATTCATTCAACCAAACTGTGTTGTATATGTGTTAAAACGGACACTTTATGATGTAAAAAAGAAATATATGCTTCTGTAAATGATTTACAAGTTAAATAAAAATTAAATACTGATGTTATTATTGTATCACTTCAACACACTATATGAGCTTCTTCAATATTTTGATTTCCAAAACATTTGGGAAAATTATGTGTAAGATTCTCATCAAATATGTAGCATTAATTTAGGATTGTCTGGGAATTTAAGACATTTGGAGATCAAATAGTTTTTTAGTTGCATCAGCTTGCATATTCATTCTACTATTAGTTAGCAATTAATTATTTTTGTTTTGACAAGTTTCATATTGCACAGAAAAGACCAGACAAGACCAAGATACTACAAAAAATATAACTCATTGCTCAAGAACTCCATTAATCAACATTACAAATGGTAAGCTTTTATTTTGTAAATGTTAGTATTTGATTGATAGCGATTTTTAGCGGTAATTTTTTTCTTTCAAAACAAAATGAAGGCATTAAAAATAAACTTTCAATTATGTTATCAGTTTCCACTACAACAAGGCATCATAGAGCTGGGAGTGTAAATAGAATATTGTAGGTTTTATCACCTGGAAGACACAAAATACATAATGGTGTTTCTCAAGGAGCTTCAAACACAAATTCAGTTTCTTTTACAGAGGAGAATCTTACAGTTAATCAAAGGGGTGGTGAGAATGTCTACTCTAAAAATTATTGTTCCATTATTGTACAGTATACATGGAATTATATACCAATTTTTAATTTTCAAACATTGAAAGAATCATACTATAGCAAAAAAAAGGTTTTCTAAATGGATATCACTTCAAAATAATTCATTTTTAAGTGTGTTCTAGCAAAGCATATTTAATATTTATATTTACTTTTGGTTCTTTTTTAAGGTTGGCCTCTTAGATATTGTCAAACTTGCATGGCTAATAATTTTTTCAAATTGTCTTATTTGACATGCAGAAAACATTTCAACTCATTGTCTTTCTCCAATTTACTCAACAAGATCATTGAACAATATTACAAGTGGTACGATTACATATTCAACTCTTCACATTTTATTTTTAAAATGAATGTAATTATAATTGATTTAGGACAATTAATCCAATTTTTCATACTTCAGTCTTTTGACGTGTACATTTATGCAAACACCTAAATTTGCAGCGCCGACAAAGCCACATGGAAGTTTGCGTACTTTGTCTTCTGGAAAGTGTACATTACATAGTGGTGTAATTCAAAGACCTACCCAGGTGACATCAAAGCCCATCCTAGAGCAGTCAGATCCATTTGTTTCAACAAATGATAATGATAATTCAGATTCAAATGAAGGTAAGTTATGTTGTTTTAATTTAAATAAATATTTATCAGTCATTACATACAGTCTTCAATTTTTTATGTTTGTGTTCTCAATGTAGGAGGGGATATTGCATCTCACGTTATTTCAAATATAGGTAATAACGTGTAAATTAATTAATTTGGGGAAAATGGTATTATTAATTATCATAGTGTCATGATTTTCAGAAATGGAAACAATAAGCTAAAATATTAAGTTTTTATCGCAGGAGAAGAGGAGGAATCTAATGTCCATTCCAATAGAGGTAATTTTCGATAGATTTGAAATAAACTGGATGATATCTTTAACAAAATATGATAGACGATATGTAAGATTTTTGTACATGCATGGCAAACTCACATCATAATTTGCAAATTGTGTACTGCTCACATAACTAAAAAATTTAAGATGCTTTGCCAAAATTGCAGATCTTGCAAGGGACAACCGAGAAAATAAAATTTTGTACACAAAATAGAATACAATTATGTCGGTTACCTCATAATCTACCGTGTTACTGGATCTGAATTTTTTTTGGATCCTGCAGGGGAAAATGAAAAAAACAAAAAAAACAAAAAAAAATTATTTGATTTTACGAATTTAGTCATTACATTTAAATCAACCGGTAGGCTAGAGTAGAAAAGAAATAAATCCGAATCTTTAGAATCAAAAATCTGAACGATGGCAAATAATTATTTTTGCAGAACCTAACAAAATAAAAAATAATAATAAAAATAGTAGCATAAGGCAGAAGGAACACACCATCGCACATACGGTTCTCGACAAACCCGGTGTTCCCAAGCTCCGGTCGTTCTTAACGAGTTATGCGAAGACATTGCAGATCTTCGAACTACACATGAAAAAAAATGTAAAACAAAAGTATACAAAAATAATTTTCAAGTTTATGTATGTTCGATCTAAAAAAATTGATGTGTAAACAACTTCGAACGCCAAAACCAAGAACAAACAAACTGTTGAATAAAGCAGAAGAAACTCACCATCGTTCCTACATATCTCAACAAGCCTCGTGTTCCAGCTCCGACCGTTCTTAAAGAGTTATGGAAAGGCATTGTAGATCTTGCAAATAAACATGAAAAAATCGTTAAAAAAACCTAATCGAGAGTGATTTTCACGTTTATGTATGTTCGATCTAAAAAAATTGACCTCAAAACAACTTCGAACCGTAAAAAAATATACGAACCTTGACTGCTTCTACCACATCAACGCCTGTGCAGAAGATAGTGTCGAAAATTACGACCCAAGGTTTCTTTCTAGATCCGAACAGGTTACTTGGTTCAAACCGAGCGTCAAAATTAAATTCATGATTTGTTTAGAAATGATCGGTCAGAAGCGAGACTGGATCTACAACCATGGAGAAGCAATTCTGAGAAAGACTTCGGTCTGTGTGAAATTGAATAATGACCATGGAACCGTCTCTCTTTTGTCTGTTGGGAAATGTGAGTGGTGCAGATAGATATTTTTTGTGTAGGACAAAAGGAAGACTCTAGACTAGTAAGAGTAGCGTCGATGATGGACACCTTTTTTTTATTTATTTTTCCTTCATTTGATGATAAATTAGGGCCTGTTCGGTTGGAAAATAAATTTTCCTCATTACCCAAATTTAAATTACACAATTTCCCATATCACTTTTTAACCATTCATATTTTCTCTCTCCAATTTTTAACCCTTCATCTTACCTAGAAAACACAAATAAATCAACAAATAATTTCAACTCCTTGATTTGACACAAAACATTCCATTTATTTTCCAATTATATTTAAAAGAACAGGGCCGTAGTATTTTTTTAACACAATTTTCATGATATTACAATTTAAGAACCAATTTATGAATAATACAACTTTTCAAATAACTTTTTAACCATACAAAATTTTTATTCACAATTTTCAACCCCCATGTGTTAGCTAAAAATAGTAGATAATGCTCTTTTCGGTAACACTGTATCAGTTTATAAATGATTTTTTTATTGTTTAAAAAGTAAGATGTGTGATTGAAAAGTGGAAAGAGAAAAATTGTATTGTTAAAAAGTGGTTTGGATGTTGTTGAAACAATCAATGAATACATGGTTTCTCTCAATGAAACATATGTATATACATATCTAAACTCTGATGCAGCTTCTAAATCAGATTCAAATATTAATCTATTGGACGATCTACACACTCCAGAATTCTTGAATAGTATAAGATGTTCGGGAGTACCTAATCATGAGTTGAAGTTGAAAATTGACACTCCTGTTATGTTGTTAAGAAATATTGATCATTTTGCTGGGTTGTGCAATGGAACTAGACTGGTCATGACGAAACTTGGTCATCATGTTTTAGAAGCAAAGGTCATTACAGGAAGTAATGCAGGACACAAGGTGTTCATTCCAAGAATGACTTTAACTCCATCGATCCAAGACTACCTTTAGGTTTCAAAGAAGGCAATATCCATTGATTGTGTCTTATGCCATGACTATTAACAAGAGTCAAGGTCAATCACTTTCGCATGTTGGACTGTATTTGAGAAAGCCTGTTTTCAGTCATGGTCAACTTTATGTTGCAGTTTCTAGAGTTACAAATCGTTCAGGGTTGAAGATACTAACTTGCAATCGAGATGGAGTATCATCCAATTCAACTGCAAATGTTGTCTTCAAAGAAGTATTTCAAAATTTAAATTAGATGATCATGTAATACTATTTGCATATAATGTAGATAAAATTTACCTATGTGTTTCTCTTTTTTATAATTTATCTACCGTAAAATAATAAATTCGTGCATCGCACGGGTGGATGAACTAGTTGAAGATCCAGCACAAGTATTTGCAAAGCCAAAGTAGTAAGTACCATGGTGAATCAGATTCATTCATGTATATACTATATACAATTGAATCACACCACTCGTCTGCATCTACTCACTCCTGGTAGCATTCTACAAGTTTTCTTCCCACAAATCCTTCTCAAGGAACCGCACATAGAGTCAAAGCTGAAATTGGATGTTATTATGCTTG
The DNA here is from genome assembly GCA_963555705.1 of Ligustrum vulgare. NCBI lineage: Eukaryota > Viridiplantae > Streptophyta > Magnoliopsida > Lamiales > Oleaceae > Ligustrum > Ligustrum vulgare. The sequence continues at coordinate 15,989,517 of OY743173.1, read as the reverse complement.
TAGTGGATGTTATCTAGTGGCATATTTTGCATATTTGGTTTCATATTTTATTTCTTTTATTAGTTCTGCTAGCTTTTTTTTTTTGAAGTGTTAAGGGTAGAATTGAACGTACAACGTGAAAACATTTTTCATTTCCGTAGGGACCAATAGAATGGATCTCACACACAAGAGGAACGGAACAAAAGATTGATTGATCTGCTGCTCGTAGTTGAAAGGTTTGATTGAGTTTCTTACTTGAAAAGAAAGCGCCTGACCCTTCTTCGATGTTTGGTTTTTAAGTGTACAACTAGTGTTAAACCCGTGCGATGGATGATAATTTATTACTTAGATATATATCAAATTTATAGGTTAATATATGAAATTAATATCCTAATCCTAACTTATATAAAAGAGGAGAACTAAATTTACTGTTCATAAGGCTGAGGTAATTTTTTCCTTTGCTGATGTCCTTATTTTTTTTGCAAAAGCTAGGATTTCTTCATTTGACGCTCTCTCCCATCCTCATCGCCGATCTCCACCCCCCCATCTCTCTCTCTCGCTCGCTGCTACGCCTCTCCATTTATCTCTCATGTGCTCTCTCTCTCCATCTCACGAACCTTCCATTTGAACAACTGAAACTTCATCCGCACCAATCGAATAATTCACACAAGATACAAGGCTGTCAGTTGCCGAGATTCCAATTAAAGTGACGTCAAATGGTTTCGATAGAGGTATATTTCGTATTTACTTGCTCGATTTTGCTTGGAATTGAATATTCAAAGGGTTGTTCTTTCTTTATTTTCTTATAGTTTTACTTTCTATTAGAAATAAAAATATTAGAAAATGAGATGCCCATCTGGGAAACTCTATCAATATTGTAAGATTTTTCAGTTTTTGTAATCTATCTCTTAGTCATTGGTTAATTGGTGGTATTTCGGGTATATTGGTTAATAATATGTTAGAACGCACCTAACCTTCAATTATATATTTCTCAGTTTCTTGATTAAGCTTGGAAATGATATGTTTTAAGTTAATAACAACTAATTATAAGCTTAGCTCATTTTTCATTTTTGTTCCGTATAATCATATGCATAGCTATTTGATAGGACATCATTCTAATTATGGATAATTGTGACTAATTATTAGGTAATTGTGACTTTATGTAAACGAACTATAACCTAGTGTGACCGAATTCCGACTTTGTGTGACCCAACGGTAACCTCGTTTGATCAAACTGTGACATTTGTACGACCAAACTACGATTTCATGTGATCGGACTGTGACCTTGTGTAACCAAACTATGACTTTTATGACTTTTTATGACAAACTGTGAGTTTGCGGGTGGGATGGGATGGGGGTGGGTGGGGTGATGTTGGGTTGGGGTGAAATTTGTAACTAAGTTTGTAATTATGATCGAACTGTAACTTTGTGAGATCAACAATAACTTTTCTAGTGGGGTGGAGGTGAGGTTGCGGTGAAATTTGCGACTAAATTTATAATTGTAACTAAAATGTGAATTTGTGTGACCTGCTGACTTTGTGAGTGAGGTGGGGCGAGGCGGGGCAGGGTGGGGTGGAGAGGGGTTGGACGAAATTTGTGACTAAATTTATAATTGTTACCAAATTGTGCTTTGTGTGACTAACTGTGACTTTGCGAGTGGGGTGCGGGTGGGGTGGGTTTCGTGGGATGGGGTGAATTTTGTTACCTAATTTGTAATTATGATCAAACTGTGATTTTATGTGACCAATTGTAACTTTGCTGGTGGGTGGGTAGGGTGGGGTTGCGACTAAATTTGTAATTGCGACTCTGATGAAACATTGTGTGACCAACTGTGACTTTGCGGGTGGGTTGAGGTGGGGCGAGGACCGAGTGGAACAAAATTTGTGACCAAGTTTGTAATTTTGATCGAACTGTGACTTTGCAGGGTGGGGTTGGTGAGGGTTAAATTTGCAATTAAATTTGTATATGTGACCGAATTGTGACTTTGTGAGACCAATTGTGATTGTGTGGGGGTAGGGTGGGTGGGGTGTGGGGTAAATTTGCTAATAAATTTGTATATGTGATCGAATTGTGACTTTGTAAGACCAACTGTGACTGAGTGGGTAGGGTAGGTCAAGATCGAGGTGGGGTTAGGGTTGGGTGGGATGTGATGGGGTGAGGTGGGGTGGACATGTTGTGGATTAGATATTGTTTGGGTTTTATCATTTAATATTATATAAATTTTAATTTAATATATAAATGATGATCATTTTTATATTGTATATAATACTATTTAGGCTCTGTTCGGTAGACAGCAATTATGAAATTAATTTTTGTGTTGAATTTATTTGTATTTTCTAGGTAAGATATATGGTTAAAAATTAGTTTGGGAAATTGTGTAATTGGAGAGAGAAAATATGGATGATTAAAAAGTTATTTGGGAAATTGTGTAAATTAAATTTTGTGTTGAATTTTGTCTTTTAGTGTTATAATTTTAACCTCCGAACGGAGGCTTATTAATTACTAATTAACACCTAATTTTTAGAGAAAAAAAAAAACCTAAAGTTTGTTAAAATTTAAAAAGTGATAGTTTTAGTTGTGTAGTTATGTATTTTTTTTCCATTTCATTTCGTAGAGAAGACATTTTTTTTCGCTGATTATCAGGCACGTTCCTTCTTACGTGTGTTTTGTGCTTCCTTGTTTTGAGAATAGAATTCACGTCTACGTTTTCTCCGCAGTTCCTTCTTTGTCAACTATATTGGATCACAAATTGTAGAATTATCTTGAATAGCATCCATTTCAAAAAAAAGCACGACTTGGCGACCTGCCAGTAAAATGTCACCACACAAGAAAGTTGAAATTTTTGTCACATCACAAACTTGGAACGGGCTAAACTCAACAATAAATAAACAAATATAAAAGAAACACAGCACTGTAAAATGCAATCATGAAATCCAACAACATAATTCTTGTTGGACCAATTTTACTGTTCAAGCCTGCATTTGCTTTCAGTTTTGGATCAATTTACTTAAGCCCAATGAATGGTAGCTGAAGCCCATCATCCATTTCCGGTTTGAGCCCATGTTTCTCTCTTAAATTTGACCATTGGACCATATGTTGGAACCGAGTAAGAGCCCATTTAACATCACCGCCTATCTGAAGCCGTTGGATCAGTTTGGATCAAACCCAGCCATCCACTTGTGATCAAAATGGTGCTGAGTTATCCAAATCGACATTCCAGACTTTTCATTCAGATCAAACCCTACTTTTTCTCTCTGATAAGGCGATTCTTCGTCTTCATACTGTTCTTCAGATTTTCTTCCAGAAATTCATAGTTTTGCCTTGTTATTCTTAGTGGTTGTTGTAGATACTGATATATTGTAAATCAGTATACGTTTGGTTGAGTTTTGACAGAGTTTTCTTTAACTCATTTTGTTCTTTGTGGTTTTATATTGTGTGATTCTGAGTTTCTGGGAAGACTTGTATATTCTTGAGTTTGGATTCTGATTTCTGTACTCTTACGTTTATTCTATAAAGTTTTTTGATTCTTTGTGTTTAAATGTTGATATTGTTCTTTGTGGTGCGATCTTGAGCCTTTAATCCTAACAGTGGTATCAGAGCCTTAGGGTTCTTCGAAAAACCTGTGGATTAGACTGAGATCTGGTAGATCCAGATTTTTCCTTGTTGGATCTAGGGTTTTCAGAAAACGGATGCGTTTTTCTCAAAACGAATTTTAGGATTTTTTGATCTGTGAAAAACTTTTAAGAAATAATTACTTTCTTAAGTTGTTTTTTTTAACCCTTACTGAAATCGTTTTGTTTTCTGAAAATATGTTTTGAAATTTTTCAGATTCGAAATTATTTTTTGAAGATTTTTATATAAAATCTTTTAAACTTTGTGGATACTGTTCTTTTGAAACCTATTTTAAAATTAGGGTTTCTGATTTTCTTGAGTATCTAGATATTTTATTCTGAGTTCATATTTTTTTGGAGATCTTGAAACTCGGAATATTTTCTATATAATATTCTGATTTCTGGGAAGGATCCTACATTGTTCTTGGTGGCTGTTCTTCGTGGAGGATACTGGTACTATTACTTTGTGGCCCTGAACTTCTGGGATTCTGATTCTTTTCGGAAGCTACTGTAGCTTATTAAAAATTGCAATTAGGTGATATCATTTAATTACTGCAATCTTATACTGTAAATTTGTTTTCAAATTTCCTGTTCTCTCCCAAATCTCTCCGTTGAAGCCTATAGCTAGGACCCCATATCTTTGCTTTGTCCAGGATTTTATTGAGAATCCGGGAATATGAGGGAGTGTGGGAATATCCCGTATAGGTTGAGGGATATACTGGAAGAACAACTTTTCTCAGTATATTGTTCTGTGTGACTTCTTGATTGTGTAATTAATTCTGTTGATCATCACCTTGATTACTCAGTTTCTGATTACTGTGTTCCGAATCTTTGTGAACCTTCTCGAACATAAGTTCTTGACTCTGTTTAACTGTCTTACTTAGTGACTGTGACCTGCATTGTTGTTTTATGCTTGATTGTTTGTTTTTGAACTATTAAAGCTCCATTACTTGAAAATTTTTCAAAATCTTGGTCATTATTTCAATGGCTACTGTTAAGGTAGATGTTAAAATTTGGAATGACAAAGGGGATTTCAACATCTGGAGCCAAAAAATGCGAGCTTTACTACTTCAAATGAAATGTGCTAAGGCTATAGATAAATCCTAGCCCCTTGATACCCCCTCAGGACAAACAACTTGAAATGGATGAAATTGCTTGGAGTACTTTGTTTTTGCACTTATCTGATAATGTCATTAGACAAATAGGCAAGACAAAAACTACTATGGAATTGTGAGATAGATTGGAAGAAATTTATGATACTGTGTCTTTGCCTGATAAGTGTTTTCTGTGGAAACAATACTTCTCTTTTACATTTGATCCATCTAAGGATGTGGACGAAAATATGAGTAGGTTTACTAAGATCACACAAAGTCTGTTAAACTGTGATGAAAAACTTACTGATGAACAAAAAGTTGTTTGCTTATTGAATGCTATGGGGGATAAATTTAAGGATTTGAGGAATGCCTTAGAGTATGGGGGCAGAAGTTGACCACTGAAATTGTTCATACATCCCTTAAGAATAAAGAGTTAGAATTCAAAAATAATCCTAAGGAAGCCTATAATGTGGTAGGAACCTCTAGGAAGAAGAACTCTTTTAGGCAGAATAAGTCTGGAACTAATTCCACTTTGTAGGAAATGTTTCTAGCAGCAATAGGGATTGGAATAATAAGCCTGCAAAGGGAAACTTTCAAAATAAGGGCAATTTCAATAGGTCTAAAGACAATAACTTTAGAGGTCAGTCTAGTTTCAGAAATCAAGATAATAATGCTAGAAATCATAACAATTTCAGAAACCAGAACAATTTTAGAACACAGGATAACAATGCTGGAATTGCAGATGTAGATAAACCTCCTAGAATTTGCTTCTACTGTGGCCAACCTGGACATCATATTAAATATTGTTTTAAAAGGAAAAATGAACAGGGAATTAGTAATCAAACTGAGGCTGCAGTGCAAGACAATAATAATAATAATGGGGTGGTTTATGTCACTACTGAATCAGATAATAAGAATGAATGGATTTTAGATTTTGGCTGCACCTTTCATATGTGTCCTGAAAAGGATATGTTTGTTAATTTCAGTGATAATTGCTTTGGTAAACAAAACCAGATATGTTCCTGATTTGAAAAGGAACCTGATTTCTCTTGGTGTTTTAGATTCTGAATCCTTTGAGATTAGAATGCAAAATGGTTATTTGAGTATTTTCAAAAATAACTGTTTGATTGTTAGCACTCCCAAAATTAATGGGATATATATGCTGAATACCTTGCCTGTTTATGCTAAGTCCTTTAATGCTGTGTCTGACTTGAATAAGACTGTGTTATGGCATAAAAGATTAGGACACATAGGTCAAAAGGGACTTAAATTACTTGAAACCAAAGGTGTATTTGGTAATGATGTGTTTCATAAACTTGACTTATGTGAAAAATGTGTGTTAGGTAAACAGAAAAGAAGTTCATTTGGTAAATGTGTTCATAAATCTTCTGATGTACTTGAATATTTGCATGCTGATTTGTGGGGACCTGCTCCTGTGAGTTCTGTTTCAGGTTTCAGATACTTTCTTCTTATAGTAGATGACTTTTCTAGGAAAACCTAGGTGCATCTGCTAAAAACTAAGGATGCAACAATGTCTGTTTTCAAAAACTGGATCACCTTAGTTCAAAATTTGAAAGGAAAAAGAGTCAAAACTATTAGAACTGATAATGGTTTAGAATTTTGTAACCAAGAGTTTGATTCTTTTTGTAGCACCTTAGGTGTTCTTAGGCATAGGACTGTTGCATACAGTTCACAGCAAAATGGGGTTGCTGAAAGGATGAATAGGACACTCCTAGAAAGAACTAGGTGTCTCTTACCTGATTCCAATTTGCCTAAATTTTTTTGGGGTGAAGCAGTCAAAACTGCCTCTTATCTGATAAATCTTTCTCCCTGCAGTGTCATTGATTTTAAAATTCCTGATCAAATATGGAATAATTATCTTCCTGACTTTTCAAAATTAAAAGTCTTTGGGTGTGCTGCCTACTCACACCAGTCTGAATCTAAACTTGACTCCAGATCTTTAAAATGTGTTTTTCTTGGGTATGGAGAAAGGGTCAAGGGTTATAGATTATGGGTCAGGGACAGGGAGGTTACAAGGTCATTTTGAGTAGGTCTGTGGTTTTTAATGAAAATATTTTTCCCTGCAAAGATGAAAAATTACTTGATCCTGTTAAAGAAAATGATTTTATAACTTCTGAGCTGAGTGCAGACCACTTAGGTGATGAAAATGATCTGCCCAACACTCAGTTTCATGTGGAGCAACCCCCACAGTCTCCAAATGTCATTTTTGAACCTGAACCTGAACTTGCTGACACTGAGCCACAACCTGGTGATATCCCTGAAGCTAAAACAGACTTAGAAAATTATCAACTAGCTAGGGATAGACCTAGAAGAGAGATCAGACATCCTCCTAGGTTTGAGGATCCTGATTTTGTGTCTGCATTCACTTATTCTGGTCATTTAATGTTTGAATCTGAATCTTTTGAAAAAGCTGTTTCTTCTAAAGATTCCAAACTTTGGCTTGTAGCTATGCAAGATAAGATGGACTCACTTCTAAAAAATGGTACTTGGATTTTAGTCAATAGACCTGTAAATAAAAGGATAATTGACTGTAAATGGATTTTTAAATTGAAAGAAAGTGAGTCTAAGGACATGAAACCAAGGTACAAGGCTATACTTGTAGCCAAAGGTTTTTCTCAAAAGGAAGGAATTGATTTTAATGAGATTTTTTCTCCTGTAGTTAAATACACTTCTATCAGAATTCTGTTTGCTTTGGTTGCACAATTTGATTTAGAACTTGAGCAAATGGATGTGAAAACTGTTTTCCTTTATGGTTCCTTGGATAAAACAATTTATATGCATCAACCTAAAGGTTTTGAAAAGGGCAGAAATTTTGATTTGATTTGTTTGTTGAAAAAATCTTTATATGGCTTGAAACAAGCCCCTAAGCAGTTGTATAAGAGATTTGATTCTTATATCCAAAGCCTCAATTTTCAGAAAAGTAAATATGATTCCTTTTTTTACTTTAAACTTGGTAAAACTGATTTTATTTACTTACTTTTATATGTGGATGACATGCTTATTGCTGGGCCTAATATGCATAACATAAATGATCTTAAAGGTAAACTGCATTTTGAGTTTGAGATGAAAGACATAGGAAATGCTAAAACGATACTTGGCATGGATATTTTTAGGGATAGACAATCTGGAAAATTGTTTTTAAACCAAAAACATTACATTGAAAAGGTTTTAAACAGATTTTGTTTATCTGAATCTAAATCTGTGTCTTTGCATTTGCCTGTACATTTTAAATTGTCTGTTGAACATTGTCCTAAGACTGATGATGAAGTGCTTAAAATGAAAAATGTGCCCTATTCTAATGCAGTTGGATTTGTTATGTATTTGATGGTCTGTCCCAGGCCTGATATAGCTTTTGTAGTAAGTGTCTTAAGCAGGTTTATGAGTAATCCTGGTGAGTTGCACTGGGAAGCCATGAAATGTCTTCTGAAATATTTGAAAAGGTCTGCTAGACTTTGTCTAGTATTTTCTAAAACTAAAAATGATTTCAAGCTTAAAGGTTTTGTAGATTCTGACTTTGCATGAAATGTTGATAACAGGAAATCAACATCCTCTTACTTTTTTACTTTAAATTCTTCCTGTATTAGCTAGAAATCCCAGCTACAAAAATTGGTTGCCTTATCATCAACTGAGGCAGAATACATAGCTGCCACAAATGTTGTTAAGGAATTCATGTGGTTAAAAGGGTTATTATTTGAAATTTGCTGCATAACTGATTCTGAGGTTGAACTACGTACTGATAGTCTGAGTGCATTACATCTGTGTAAAATTCCTGTTTTTCACAATAGGTCTAAACACATTGATATTAAATTCCATTTCATAAGGGATATTATTGAAAAAGGCATTGTGAAACTTGTTAAAATCCCTACACAGGTTAATCATGTAGATGTAGGAACAAAGATCATTCCTATCAATAAATTTAAAGATGCACTGAGTTTTTTAAACTTAGTTGAATTTTGATACTTTTTTGTTTTTGTTTTGCATGTACTGGAAACGGCCAAATTGAGGTGGAGAATTGTTGGACCAATTTTGTTGTTCAAGCCTGCATTTGCTTTCAGTTTTGGACCAATTTACTTAAGCCCAATGAATGGTAGCTGAAGCCCATCCTCCATTTCCGGTTTGAGCCCATGTTTCTCTCTTAAATCTGACCATTGGACCATATGTTGGAACCGGGTCAGAGGCCATTTAACATCACCGCCTATCTGAAGCTGTTGGATCAGTTTGGATCAATCCCAGCCATCCACTTGTGATCAAAATGGTGCTGAGTTATCCAAATCGACATTCCAGACTTTTCATTCAGATCAAACCCTACTTTTTCTCTCTGATAAGGCGATTCTTCGTCTTCATACTGTTCTTCAGATTTTCTTCCAGAAATTCATAGTTTTGCCTTGTTATTCTTAGTGGTTGTTGTAGATACTAATATATTGTAAATCAGTATACGTTTGGTTGAGTTTTGACAGAGTTTTCTGTAACTCATTTTGTTCTTTGTGGTTTTATGTTGTGCGATTCTGAGTTTCTGGGAAGATTTGTATATTTTTTATTTTGGATTCTGATTTCTGTACTCTTACGTTTATTCTATAAAGTTTTTTGATTCTTTGTATTTAAACGTTGATATTGTTCTTTGTAGTGCGATCTTGAGCCTTTAATCCTAACAATTCTCATTCCCATAACACAACAACAATTAGGACTAGGACAAAATAAATAAAAAACAAACATTTGCTTAAAGATTCGTTGAGGTTTAGAGAGATAGGTAAAAGGCAACAGTAACAATACTTAGAAGATGTGACCATGGATTTCAAACATTTCATGTATAGTCCACACCTTGAGGGTCCTAACCGACGTCCGACCCTGTCCTGGGCCATTGGTTAAGGAGGTAAATCGCAGGTTATGCCCTACAGAGCTAGGGTGGAGGTGTGGTAAGTCATAACTCTCGTTTGTCACAGGGCAAAAATCCATTATTTCAGGATTTGAACCCTACATCCGACTGCACTGAGCACTTTTCCATCCCTCCCCTTTGTCACTGCGAAATATGCCCTGGGGGCGGATTTCAAACATTTCAGATCCACAACAAACTTAATTCTCAAGTCCGAAATCCATCTATAGAGAGGGGGGGGGGGGGAGGGAAGGATGTAAAGTCTTTTTACTTGAGATTAATTGTTTACATATTACAATACTAAATTTCTTAAGATGTAAAGTTTGGGATTAATGAACTGAATTATTTACTAAAATAGATTTTTCTTTTTTCTATCTTTTTCTATTTATACTTTTTATGATGCCGACCGGGGATTTTAATGCAACATTTTCTCTCTATGGGTTGAAATGTGTAATTGTCTATAGTTGTCTTCTTACATTCTTTTGAAAGAACCCTCCCGTTACGGGTGCATTGACTTCTTATTTCATAATTAAGTGTTGATTAAGTTGTCTACATGCTTAAAGATTTACTTTAGACATCTTATATATATGTGCAGTCAATAAATCATATTATGCTCTGTTCATCCTTATTTTACTAAGTTGTTTGTTTCTATCTTTATACTCTCATTCAGAGGCGGTCCTGAGGCCGTGCGAGAGGTGCGACGAACAGGGCACCAAAATTTTGGGGGCACCAATATTGAAAAACATATTAGAACATATTATTTTTTTAAAAAAAAAACTTTAGATTTTTTTATATCAGTACATGGACAACAAAAGGATGGACCAACTCTAAAATTTTCCCAAATTTTCATTTTTTTTTCACCCCTCACCCCATTGTAAATAAAAAACCTACTCCTAGACGGTAGCTTGAGACTCCCTATCTTCCAAAACAACCCCATTTCCTATGTAAATCAAACCTCCCGAGATAGAAGCCAGATTCCACTTTCTAGAAATAAAAAATCTGCTCATTGCGTCGCATCACTGTCTTCGTTACAAGAAAATTCCGGATTCATCACTCGATTCTGTCTCATTGACATTGTCTGTCTGTCTGTCTTCCAAGTTCAAAAATAGAAAAACCCTCCATCGTCGCGACTATGCTTCAGCTTCTACCTTCATCACGTGACTCTGTAGGTAAAATGTTAGATTGCTTTCAGCCTTAATGAGTGATGAATTTAGACTTGTTGAATGTTGATGCTCAATTTTGATATATTGACGTTGAACCCGAATCTCAGATTTCCAATTGAGGTTCAAATTATGTACAGTGCTAGTGGGCTTGGTTCGTTGACTTCGTTCAGTGTAGTGCTCGGTTCAGATTCTTTTATTAGTCATTTCTAAACCAGGTTATATTTTTCTGATAATATTTATCTTCTCTTCTCTTTCGTTTGTTTTTTGTTTGCGATAAAAAGATTAAAAATGTTTTATAGAAAACAATTATCTGGATGTGATAAATGAAAGAAAAAGAGAAAATGTGAAGAGTTAATACAATCTCAAAAAGGTGCTCTTGATAGATTTGTGGTTGGATGATTGCAAGATAAAGACACTATAATAGACACGCCAACAGAAGATTTAGCTAATGACCAACAACTAAATCACGAGAAAAAATTTGGACTCAATGAAAATAATAATAATGAAGAAGGTCACGATGAAACAAATTTTGTAGGTGATACAAATGAAGTACATGATGAAAATGATAGAAATGAAGGTATAGATGATTTAAGTGATGCAAGAAAAACTAATTTTAAATGATTTGTTGCATTTCAAGACTTACATATGACATTGTTTGAGTAATTTTCTTTCTTTTTCAGGTCAACTTATATTGGCTATCAAAGATATTAGTAATTTGGATGACGCTTTCTTATGAAAGTTTATGCTTTTGGATGTTTTGAATGTTCTACAAGGCATAAATTTAGTTTTTTAGTTTACATTTTCTTTATGACATGAAAACGATATAAGAAAAACATTGAAAACGATATTTTTTTTATGTGGCATTTTTATTTATAGCAAGTTTATATAAATAGTTTTTTTTTTTTCTCTATACGTATACTTTAGAAAATATAGAATGTGAGTACTTTTTTAACATTCGCACAGGGGCACCCAAAAACACAGGGCCGGCACTGCTCTCATTTTCTATGACCAAGTATAAAGAATCTGAAATTTCTACTATCTCCGTCTCGTGATGATAAGCTTGCTCCTATTTTCGCACAGATTAAGAAAAATATAATTAATGTAATTGAAAATATAAAATTTTCTTATATTTTTCTAATATATCCATACATTAAATAATGATATAAATTGAATTAGTTTATATTTGTTGATAATAATGTACATTAAATGACGGCATATTAGAAAACTTAAAAATATATTTACTTTTTTAAATTAAGAAAGTAGTATATAATTTGGGACGAACAAATAAGAATACAAGAGTTGCAGGTTTTTAAATGAGCAGTTATGCTAAAATAAACAAATATTTAGGAAAAAAACACAACATTATAAAATGTAACCATGATATTCATGAATATAGTTCCCTAAAAATAACAGAACAACAATTAGAACCATAACCAGACTCAACAACAAACAAACATTTATGAAATAAAAAGACAGCAACATCGAAATGGAAGAACATAATTGGCAAAAAATAAAATAAATAGAAAACACATGTTCTTCCCACACAGCCACTAAGGTAGTCACCAATCACCGATATTTTTTTTTTCTCGATTTTTGCTCTTCAAATCCTGGTAAAAATTAGTTCCTTTTAAAAATCAATTTATATAATTTTATATTGAAACCCATTTATGGAAAGATCCAAAAATTCACCTAGCAACTGTCTTTTTGTAAAATATAAGCAATTTGTAAGCATTGAATTGAAGAAAATGAACAATGAATTGAAGAAAATAAAGAAAACTACCTGATACAAAACAAATCACAGATTCGAAGAACCCTAGAATTCTTTTAAATGGATTTTTATAAAAGAGAAAAATCTGCAAAGTTCAATTAATTTCATCAAAGGAACCACATTTCAGAAGAGTAAATCGGAAATTGTATGAAGAATCGACAGAAGCAAAAAAGGAAAACAGATGGATCTGGAGAAACTTTGTAGTTGAAAGAGAAGAAAATGTAGATGAATATCAAGCAAGAAATGAACACGAACATCTCAGAATTACATGCTACAACACACTTGCTAAGATAAGAAATTAGCAATCCAACAACAATCCCAAAAGTTCTCAAGAAACTTTAACTTCAAGTGGGAATGAAGAGAATTACTTGAGAACGAGAGGCAACTAACTTGGATTTGAGGTTAGGAATTACACAGTAATAGGAACTCGAGTGCAATAAAGAGTAAATAGAGCATATAGTGAGCTCAGTGAGGGGGAATGACTGTGTGGAATGTGGATCATCAACTAAGAGTCGCATTTTTCATCCAAGGATAGACACGGAGTCATTTTTAATACACTTTCAAAAAAATGAAATCATACAATACATCCACATAGTAGTACAGACTTGACCAAAAAAACAAGTAAATTACGTCTCTTTTTGAGAAAATTGACGCCTATAAAAATGGCAGGGGCAATCTTGTAAATATGTGTGGATAAAATGCACCGATTTTGTATTATAAACCGACACAGAAGGTGAGATTTAAGTAAATGCGTCGATTTTATTAGAGTATATGCAGTTCTTAAAAAGAACTGATGCATATACATTTTTTAGAGTAGGAACCGATGCATATTCATTTGGGTCTAATTTAAACCCGCGTCGCGATCTGTACTCTCTCATTACAAATTAACACTCTTTCTTTCACTCAATTCGGTGCCGCCACCACCACTAATGACGCCGCTCGCCGCCGCCTCTCGCCCGAACCATTGCCACCGCCGCCTCCCATTGGCATTTAAGTTGTATGTATGTATAAAGTATTCTATGTATATCATGTATATATTTATATAGTGTAGTAATTTTTTATATATATTTTGTATATTTATTATGCGTTATGGTGCACTTGTTCACTTGGTGAGAGAAATTAAGATTTGTGATCCGATATTCTTAAGGTATATGTATCCATTTGGGAGATACATGGATATATTAAAAGAATATGTGAGAAATCGATTTAAACCTGAAGGCAGTATCATTGATGGTTACGCTGCGACGAGGTTATCGAATTTTGTAGTAATTACTTGGATGGTGTTGAGATTATTGGTATTCCTAAAAAGCATCATGAGGGAAGACTCGAAAGTAAATGTACGATTGGATGCAAAATAATCTTGCCCAGTGTTGAATTGCGAGACAAAGCACACATCCTTATCTTGCAGCACCTAACTGAGGTTCATCCATATTTGGACCAGGACATGTCCATATTAAGGCAGTAGAATCCTTCAAAAGATGAAAGGTGAGAGACTAATCAACATAATCGCTCATTTCCAAAATGGTTCAAAGAAATAGTAATGAAAGAGTTGTCATAAACGTCAAATACCATTTCTGAAATGATAAAGTGGTTAGGGTACGATCCTGACATACTAGTGAGGTCTTATGAAGCATGTGATATTAATGGGTATATATTTTACACAAAACGTCAAGATTGTAAGAGTACGATTCAAAATAGTGGCGTGACACAAGTAGAATTATCAAGAGATTTTTCTAGGGCCAAATATACCAGACCAATAGATGCTGCAATATCTTATTATGGTGTAATTGAAGATATTTGGGAACTTAATTACAAGGAATTCAAGTTTCTTCTCTTCCAATATAAATGGGTTGATAACTGACGGGGTATTCGGGTGGATATATTAGGTTTCACTTTGGTGGATTTTGGTAGGCTGAGTTATCTTGATGAGTCATTCATACTTACATCACAAGCAAAACAGGTATTTTATGTTCCTGATATTGCCGATACTAAGTGGCCAGTTGTCCTTCAAGGTAAGAGACGTGTTTCACTTAATTGGATCGATGATAAACTGATAATTAAGATTAGATAAACTTATTCCTCGTGGGAGCGATACTCTTAACTCATCACAATTATTACTTATCAACGATCTCGTGCCCCTGCAGGATTCACACGAATAAGTTTTTGGCGCCGTTGTCGGGGAATAACGGATTTAGTATAATTTTTAGTTTACTTTTAATTCAATTAAATTTTAATTTTTTAGTATTTATTTTTTAAATTTAAATTTAAATTTTGTTTTGGTTATTCATAATTCCTTGTTTTTCTCTTAATATTGGTCATTGAGTAGTATATGGTTTTAACGAGCCTGAACTATTACCAATAGATCCTGAAATAGAAAGAACCTTCAGACGACGTAGAAAAGAACAAAGAGAAAATATGGATATAACAAATAATCAAAACCAATTGCCACTTGCTCCTCATGAGCAAGAAGTGCAAATTCAACCAGGAGCAGTTCTCGATAATGCTCAAGTTTTGGTTGGAGATTATGTAAATCCCGCGCCCGCCCCTCTACAACAAACAATTGTTTGTCCACCATTCGGGTAGGCAAATCACCTCCTTAGACCTGATGTCATAAACTTATTTCAAAATCATCAAGACATCAAGTTTTTTGGTAAGGCGACTGAAAATTCACATGAGCGCATTCAAGCATTTTTAATACTATGCGATGTAATCAGTCACGAAGGGATGTCAGCAGATGCTTTTCAAATACGTTTGTTTCCCCACACTTTAAAAGATAATGCAAGAGAATGGCTACGCTCATTAGCTCCCGGAAGCATTGTATCTTGGAATAATATGGTGTAAAAATTTACCACGAAATTTTTCCCTCCATCTCGAGTTCTCCAAATCAGAAACGAAGTTCACACTTTCAAACAACGAGACCTTGAAAACTACCCTGAGGCATGGACAAGATTTAAGTACTATTTTATAAAGTGTCCAAATTTGGACATACCAAAAAATGCTCAGGTTTACATCTTTTATTTAGGATTGCATCCTGAATACTGCAATATGCTTGATGCTTCGGCAGGGGGATTAGTAATGCGATTAGATATTGACCGAGCACATGAACTATATGAGAGAATTGCGGAGAACCAGGCGATGTGGCCTACTGAAAGGGAAATTCCAAGAAAAGCATCTGGTATCCACAATGTCGATGCAGTTGCACAATTGACAGCCCAAATGGAAGTAATTTCAAAAAAACTGTGCAATTTAACTCGACCTGTGCACATGGTGCAACAACCAACACCAGGTTGCGAAGGATGCGTGGTAGATCATGTTACAGCTAGCTGTCCTTTAGCTTCAACGCATGGAATGAAATATGAGGAGGTCAGCTACGTCCAGAATTTTCAAAAGTATCAAAATGACCCTTATTCCAATACATATAATCCAGGGTGGAGGAATCATCCTAATTTATCTTGGTCTAACAATCAAAGCCATGGCCATGAAGGAAATTTTCAAACAAAACCACCAAGTTTCCAACATCAACAACCACAACAGTCATGGAAGCCATCATTGGAAGATATGTTTGCACAATACATGGCAAAGACTGAACAAGTCTTTCAAAACCAATAGGCAGCAATAAAAAATTTGGAAAATCAAATGGGACAGCTGGCAGTGGCATTAACAAGTAGAAATCAAGGACTCTTACCAAGCAACACAGAGAAAAATCCTAAGGAACAGGTAATGGCAGTGGAAGCTATAAATTATGCAGTTATTGAGACCCCTTCAATTACAGCTGCACCACATGTTAAAGCATATGTGCCGCCTATTCCATTCCCCCAAAGGCTTCAAAAACAGCCAAATGATGAACAACTTCATGCCATTACTATAAGGAGTGGAGTTCAGTTGTTAGAGATAAATGTGAAGAAGAAAGCAACTGACGGGAATTTTCATTTTCAAGACAAATTAAATCTATCCTAAACATGAAACGAATCTATTCCTAGTCCGAATACGAATTTTTAGAATGCATTGAATCACATAATTATCCATTAGATTGCACATGTCATAGTATTATTCCTAACATTTAGTGTTCATATGTTGATCATGCAATGTTCCAACTTATTGTGACTTTTTCAAGATTACAACAAGTAATGATATATTTAATTGGTGGCCAATCAATCAAATAATAACAATAAAGCATGCAAGTTCAATAAAGACAATACAAGAAATTCCTAAACTACTAGTTCTTGAATTGAAATAAATAAATAACAAGTTTCATTTTCATCCAATACATAAAGAGAATTATTCTAGCATATTAAAGTGGGAAATACACAAGAAATAAAAGGAAGCCATCACCCGGATTATTAAACTATGAAAATCTCTAATTAATGCATTCAAATCCGAATCCAAGCGATGAAATCTTTGTTCTTCGATATATATTCCTCACTGTCTTGTCTTCACAATCCAGCCGAATCCTGTCTTCAATCTCTCTCACAATCGGCAGTGAACTCCTCAATTAATCCCCAAGAATCTCCTCTTTATTTATCTGCCGACTTATGTATATATGTATATCTCCAATTCTCTCTACTCCTTAAATCCAGTAGGCACCTTTTTTGTTCCCAACCGAGACTCCATTTTTTTTCTTTTCACCACCTGCCAACCTTTTTGTATATATGTATATCTCCAATAGCCAATTATTTCTCTCCAATTCATTTCTCCCAGCCGAGTCCTTGTAGCTTTGGAGTCCTTTTTATTTTGCTCCATCCGTCACTTGTTTTTCAATTCCAAGACGAGTCCACTTCAAATCCATTATTATAGCCCAATTAGTGTATGGTTTGATTTAAGGCTACAATATTTTCAAATAATTTAAGTTGTTACTTGAGTCTTTTCTTGTGTAGCCCATGTCTTCATTTATGCCAATTTGAGTTCTTCAATTTTTGAAAGTTGCACTTGAGTCCCACTTTGCCATTTTTTGTACGGTTTCTATCCATTTTTTTCGTTTTTTTCCTCCAAACGCATCCAAATTTGATTTTTCCTAAAACAAATAAAATCAACACATAATTAGCAATATCATATCCTAAAACACTTACAATTGTCTAAATTTAAAGTCAAAATAAGTATGAAAAACGTACTTATCAAGACGTATTGTTCATATTGGTGATGTGGTGGATGAAGAAGACTACGACCACTTTGATAAAATCCCTCCAGTTTTTGTTGGTATATAAACGGGTGCAACTTTAGGGGAAGATAACCTTGAAACCGATTATATGTGTTGGGATCATGAAAAAAGATTATGGATTGACCATCGTTCGTGATTATTAGTTATGTAAGGTAATTTACATTCTTATAACTTTGTAATATTGTTTATATATATATATATATATATATATATATATATATGCTCTATTCGTTGAAAATATTCATTTTTTATTTGGTAACACTAATTAGTATGCTACATTTTTTTTTTGTTGTTATTATATATGCAGGTACGTTGAATAGTAACCTTCAAAGTCATGGCTAGTTCTTTAAATTCATCCGATCATAATCAGCCCATTAGTCAAAAGAAAAAGACTAGAAGGCCAACAACTTGCAAAAAGATGACGAAGAAGGTGCAGGAAGTGAAAGTCATTGAATTTGATGAGCACAATAGACCGATCGGACCATATAAGAAGAACTTTAAGTCTTATCTTAGGTCTTTGGTCCGTATTCAGATTGATATAAATATCAGTGATTGACATAAAGTTGATCAAGGCCTTAAGAACACGATTTGAGAAGATATAAAGGTATCACATATGTGTGTATGTGTGTGTAGTTAATTATAATAATTAATCTTTTTGAAATAACATCGCATATTATTGTTGTCTTTTAGAAGGAGTTCAACATACCCGATGATGACATGAAAAAAACTATTTTGAGAGTTGCTGGTATGAGATAGAAAGGCTTCAAAACAAGGTTGGTGCATGATTTCATCAACAACGAGCACCCGAAATACACATCACCTACTCAGCTCTAAGATTTCTTGATGGAGGAACAATGGAAAAAATTCAAAAAAGAACGTGAGACTGAGATTTTCAAGGTCTATATAATGTCACAATTCTTATTCATGTTTTATACTGAGTTGAATGACTAAAAGTTAGTGATGTTTTTTTCAAGGGAAAAAGTCAGAAGGCTAGGGAAAGGCAACTGCAGAACGAGCATCCACACTTTTTAGGTCAATCTGGTTATGTTGGGATGAGGCCAGAGTGGCTTCAAACAGACCCACTCTCTTCTGCTTCTTCTTATGGGTCAATTAACTCGTCCATGTTAAGCCAAGATCACAGTTTAGATTCTGTTAGAGCATGATCCAAGAAGAAAGACGATGGAACCTATTACATCTCCAACGAGAAAATGAGGGGGGGTGTATGAAAAAATTGTAAGTATAGCCTCCCATTTTTTCATATTGTGAATTAAAATTCACCAAAGTGTACTTATATTAAATTCTTACTTTTTTTTTCTTTTAAAACAGATTGAAAAGGGGGAGGAAGCCACTCAAGGGACATTTGTCCCAAATAGAAACCATGATTTCTTATCCGAATCCCTTGGAAAGGAGGAGCATCCTGGACGGGTGAGGGGGTATGATGTCTATGTCATGGTCAGAGATGTATATGGCAGGCCCAATAGTTCCAGCAGACGATTGAGTGGGGTCGTGTTAGTAGATGCTATTAAAGATATGATCATGAAGGAGACCGATTGGGTCAGGTCGGAGTGGCAAAATAAGTTCGAAGGTATGCAACAAAAATATGATTCTATTCTTTGGCACATTGGCTTAAATCTTGATGCCGATGTAGACATAACTCCGCCTCCCCATCGTCAACTCGCTACATTTGCCACTCAGTTGATCCAAATCCATATGATGGGCTTCAGGTATCAAATGTGAATAAAATTATTTAAATGTCTAGAATATTATTTTAAACCAATTTCAACTGTACGGTCTAATGGTGATTTCAATCATGTTGAACGATAGAAACCGATACCTTGTCGTCTCGTCGTAAGTTGTGATGATGAGCTTCATATAGTGGCGAGAGGGACAGTGTTTCCATATGGACTTGAAACTGTGGTGCACCATCAATCACTCTTGACCGATCATGTTAAAGTGACGGTTGACGATGTTGTACGTGGTACAGAAGCGTATTGTCTTCCAGTGCCATCTTAATATCACACCACAGTAAAGGAAGCTATTGGAAGCTTCAATCAATGGCCTCAACATTTGGTTATGTTAGGAGGGGTAATACTTTTTAGTTATATAAAATCTTCTTTCAAAATTGTTTACTTTGATATTTATATAAGAGGAGTTATGATGATAACAATTTTCTAAATGCAGGAAGAGTCACCAAAAAAGGCAAAAAAAAGTGGATAAACAAAAAAAGACCCAAAGTTCCGAAATGTCATCTACCCAATGATCTCCACTTGTTGATGATGCAACGTTACAACGTCGGGCGGTGATTGCAAAAGGTTACACAATGCGGTCATTCGGACACCTGTCGGTATTTGACTTCTTCAATGCGCCTTTCGACACAAATGTGTTTCATCATACGGATGACTCAGATATTTACGTTACGATCGATGACATCGCCGACTTGCTCAAAATGGAATGGTTTAATATATATATCTTACAAATATACACAATGTAAGACTGTTTAACACAAATTTATAAATTTCATTTAAATTTTCATCATTCATTCATTTATTGGTTTATTTATTTTTAAGTACCTACATGAGTTGTGTGAGGAATTAGGTGTCAAGTCGATTGGATTTATGTGTCTATCACAAATTACGTCAATTAAGGTAAAAAATAATTTTGACGGCATTATTATGTATATTGCTGAAACCATGAAGAGCTTGCAATACATGCAAATCGTTCTCTCACCGTACTTTCAAGAGTAAGACTATTAATATTCATTCTTTTTTACTTAGTTTGAATAATTTGGCATTTAAAATTGTATTTACACGTTTATAATATGTAGGAATCCTTGGATGTTGCTTGTGATTTGTTCTCAATCCAATACTGTGTACTTGTTGGATTCAGCGCGATCAAATAAGCGTAAAATAAAAATCAGACCAACATTGAAACGTAAGTAATTATATATTTCCTTTGTCATGTTTTTTTGTTTAGTGCATGGTGGATAAGTTTGATAGTTTCCATAGAATAATTGTTATCGAGTTTGAGGTAAATTTGATAAGTTAAGAAAGCTTTTAATGACAGAGTCTCCCTATAGGTTGGTTATGTTCAATTTATAGGGAAATTCTACCAAAATTTCTATATATTTGTTATAACTCGTTCATATTTATTGAAATTTTAGGGCTCTTAAAATATTCTGGATATATGGTGGCAAGATGAATATAGACAATGTAAATTGGAAACCAATTGCGGCATATCATTTTAAAAGTTATAACAAATTCCTGAATATATATATATATATATATATTTATTTATTTATACGAATAATAATATTACTAATTGTACTTTTAATGTGAAAATTTTTGTGTCCTCAGCAACCCACAGATTTTGAACATGACAATTATGTTATGAGAAATATGTATGAGATAGTCACACAATATTTTCAATTGACTTCTTTAGATAAGGTATTGTAAGTTATTGAATATTACGAATTGTTTAACAATATATTTATTAGTTATTAACAAATAATTAATAATTCATTTTAATTGTTTGTGGGCGTTTTATTAAGAATCTTATTCAATGGAGGAGATGAACGAGATTAGAAAGTTATGGGCCAAATACTTTTATGAAGATTGTATATAAATTTTTATTTTTTTATGTTAATATATGTGAACATTTGTAATAACTAATTAATATTAATGTAAATTGATTTATTTAATTTTATTACGAATTTATGTTGATTATATGTTGGTTTTTGATAGTTACATTTGACGATGAGATTGAAAGTAAAATAATAAATAGGATTTTTGGGAAAAAAATAATTAAAAAAAGAAGAAAATGCGTCGATTGTACAGCTGGACTATATGCGTCGGAAAACAACCGACGCATATTCCTTATACGTTTGTGCCAAACACGTCACTTCCACAATCGACACGTATTATCTTTTACAATTGACGCAAATGACTGAAACTGTACTAGTGACACCTAAAGATGACACGTGGCGAAGGCAACAATAACTTCCTCGGGTCTCTTTTATTATAGTTGAATAAACAAGTTTTTATGTGGGTGGATCTAATTAATAACGTGTCATTATAACCTCGACACTTTTTCGATGGAACTGATAGTTATCCTCTTGGCATAAAAAACATAGTCTCTTCTTGTGAGGTAAAAATAAGAAATTACTTGAAAATAACTTAAGCACTTCAAAATTTGGAGCATTTTTCTCAAAATTTAGTATATTCGGTACATAGAGACCTGTTTGGTCCAGGATTTTTTGTACAACTTCCTCCCAAAAACTCATTTTCAATTACACATTTTTGTAGGATCCACCATTTTCACGTTTTTCAACATCTTTTCTACCACACATTCTTCTAAAAATCCTATATTAAATTGCTCTAAATTAAAAATAAAAGGAAGAAATATACATTCTAATTCTGTGGACATACATTTCCTTCATGGATAAATATATTTCTGCTACAAATTTTTATTGGTACACAATATTTTAAAATAATTTTCTATTTATCAAAATAACAATAATTGAAAGGACATAATAAGCCTTGTGATTTCCTCTTCTGTCACCGTGCATTGTGCACACCACACCGGACTTCAGAGTGCCAGACTCTCACAGTACCATCTCTCATAATCAACTTTTCCTTTCCTCTTTCTCATTAATCTCTGCAATCAGTTGGTGGGAGAAAGTTGGGAAAATATTGGGTTTGACCGGACCACCACTGATAATCAACTTTTCCTTCTCTCTTTCTTGTTAATCTCTACAATGATCAGCGGGTGGGGGAACTTGGGAAAATATTGGGTTTGTTTACAAATTTTCCATTGGTGTCTATGAATTGCAACTTCTCTTTTCGCATGCCATAACCATTGCCCCAAATTGTCATTCCAATCACAATTTTGTTGGGGATGTCGTAGAGTTTGAGTAGTCGAACATTCCACCTTGGGGGGAGGGGGGCCAACGACTGCTCCCACTACTGTGGCGGTGACGGCTAGGGTGACGAGGAGGAGTGAAACGTACGAAGACACCCACTACAATTGTCAAATCGAGGTGAAGCTCTTTCGATTCACCAAAAAAAGGAAGAACAATAATAGTAGAAAAAAAGGAGGAGCAAGCAGGGGAATGTAAGTTAGTTGCTCCGAGAACTATGGTGGACTTGTTAAAACCAAGAATTGATCGGTGGCCTGGAGAAAAATGGATTCCAATGGAGGAAGAGGAAGAACGTTGAGTGCACCACAATATTTATTTTTTTCATTTTCAGTTTTTACAAGTTATGATTATAATAGTAAATTTATTATGGTGTATATAGTAAAAACATATTTTAATTGTAATGTAATTATAACATGGTGTAGTGAATAAAATTTAAGTCACAATATATTTACCCTTCTTTCATTTCCTATGCCTATACCAAGGCAAAATATTCGTAGTATGCAAAACAGGTGAGGTTAGTGGGTCCTGATGAAATATAATGATAAATTAGAGGGAGAAATTTGTGTGTTAACAATATTTATTTATTTATTTATTTATTATAGATAAGCTTTTAGACAGAGAAAGAAAGCAAGTAGTGAGAGAAAAAAAAAAAAAAGAGCGGTTTGATACAGTGAAAATTCCCGTTTTTCTCCCCCGTCTATATAAAATACATGTGTACATCGAGAGAGAACGTATGAATCCTCATTTGTACTAATCGAGATGTTCTGTATGTGTACAAACTCAGAAATGGTTGAATCTGACTCCAACATTTTTCATGAAGCTGCGGTTTTGATCTTCTTCTTCTGAAGGATTCTCAATTTTCTAGACCTAATACTGACAGATCCTTTTTCTAAATCATTTTCATTCTGATCATTTATTGAAGTGAAAATAGACGGCATTTAGTTTTTGTTTTTGTGTTTTGAATCTTTGATTGGTTGATTTTGTTGATTTCTGGGAGAAGGAGTGGGGGAAAATGAACGGCGATGATGGCAAAGAAATAGCGGAAGCGCCAGTGGGTCCACAACAGCCGCTCGAGTGGAAATTTTCTCAGGTTTTTGGCGAGCGGACGGCCGGCGAAGAAGTACAAGAAGGTGAGAAATGGCTTTGTAAATAAATACACGAATGGATAAAATTGTGTGCTTTGTGTTTGGATCTTGGAGATGAGGTTGGGTTTTGTTATTTTGATCTGATTTTGAATTGTTAAGTGGTAGAAATCAACTCGGTCTTAGTAGAGCTTAATGAAAATTAATTGAATTTATGATGGGGATTTCAGTGAGTGATTTGCATGTCAATTTTAATTAATGAATTGAAGGATAAGCAGCGTAGGATCGGACTCAATTAAGTTCAATACTGTTTGATTTTTCCCCCGCATTACATTGTTTTCTGTTGAATTTTTATTCCGAATCATAGTTTTTGATCTTTATTTCCATGCTTGGTGCTTAAGCTTCATCGCGACTGAATAACCCCAGCTTCTATATCTAAAATTGCAATTGCAATTGTGGATTTTATTTTTGTGCAAAGTGTTAGCTGGCTTTCTACATTCTGCATGTTAGAATTGGTATGGATGAATGTATTTTATGAAAACATACCCCTCAGGGTTTATTTGTACTGTCAGTATTGTTGATCATGGGATAGAGGTTATTTGATAATGGAATTTCAGTTTTGGTAATGATGGTCAATTTTCATGAGTAATAGATATCTGAAAAGTCCTCTTGTTATTTTTGGTTGAAGCTCTATGACAATTCCTTTCGTAATTTTGGGTTAAAGCTGTACTGCAACGTAGGACGTGTTGTAAAGTCATTTGTGGCTTCAAAATGATTACAATTTTGTCTAGTTTGAAAGTTGTCTGCCTGAACTATGGTAGATTCAAAATGATGTTTGTCATTTTGGCGTGCCCTAGCAGTGTTTAAATCGTGTTTTATGTGCGTTTTATATAAGTTGGGAAAAAGACGAAGAGTGCCGATGTAGCTTATAACTGCTTCCATGTAAAAGTGAAGGTTAGCCCCATTATCCAATTACTGTATTTTTTAAACGTGGTTAAGTAAGGTACCGTACATTGACTATGTCGCCCAATTAGGTATCGTACCGTACATTGACCATGTCGCCCAATTAGGTATCATTTATAGACTTTTGTCTCACTTTTATGCAATGTATTCATTATTATCTGACCAATTAAGGATAGTGGGTGAGCTTATGGACTATTGTAAATTATAAATTCTTTGCTCCATTGTGTAGCTATATCCCTTTCCTTGTCTGCTACAGTACCTTGGCCATATATTGGCAGCACTGCTGTGTCTAATATTCAGTTGGTTCCACAAGTCCAAAATATTTTACCATTACAAGACTACAGTTTTTGCCAAGTTTGTCACCAGCATCCATGCTTTACCTTCTTGTTCGTCTATGTGAATTTCTTTTACATGCAAAGGAAAGAATGTATATTAACTGAATGACAGGACACTAAACTAGATTCTCTTGATTTTCTATGAATGGTGTTGATTACTTTTGAGAACATTTAGTAAGTTTGATGAAGCCACTAACCCTTGTTTCCACATGCATTTGATTTGTTGTTGACCCTGTTTATTGTTGGTATGGCCAGTTTAATATTAATTAAAAACATGTTGTTGTTCTAGATTATTAAGAGACTTATTTGACATGTCAAGTAACTGTTGTTGCACAAATAGTTTTTCATTCAGTGAAAATTGTGTGGAGTTAAGTCAGAATTTGTCCATATTGTAATTTACCTTCTAATTTCAAGTCCTGGAGAATATGATATAAACCACCTTCTAATTACCCTAGTTGCATTTTAAGGATCTGATTTATTTTTCTGTTATTTTAGTACTGGTTCTTGTAGATAGATAAGTTTCAGAATTGGTAAGAGGTCATAACATGGACCTAAGATATTATGCATATTTTTAACTTTCAGTTGATATAATATCTGCAATCGAGTTTGATAAAACTGGGGACCACCTTGCTACCGGTGACCGTGGTGGAAGGGTGGTGTTATTTGAAAGAACTGATAGGAAAGAGGTGAATTTCCAAACTATTCAAGGGTTTATCTAATTAACAATGTAGTCAAATACCTTCTCACCTTTTCCTTTTGCAACTTGTTATGTAGCATGGTGGAAATAGAAGAGATTTGGAGAGGATGGACTATCCCGGTACTCGACACCCAGAGTTCCATTACAAAACTGAATTTCAGAGCCATGAACCCGAGGTATTTATTTCCACTTTTGTTTGTTGCCTCTCTGTGTTTGCCCATGAGATTCAATGATTTGTCTTCGTAAATACGCTGCTGAGATATTAACAGTGGAGTTTTGAATGGTCGCTTGATGTCTCTACTTTTTCACTTGCTACTTACCCCCACTCCCTTCAAAGGACAACAAAATGAATGAAGAAAATCTTCAGAGCTGTTAAAATATTCACAAACTGTTCAGCGGCCCAAGGTGGTGTTTTTTTTTTTTTTTTTGAATTTTTGGTGTTTTCTAGGTAGATCAATGGTTGAAAATTGGAGAGAGAAAATATGTGTGATTAAAAAATAGTTTGGAAAATTGTGTTGTTTATAAATTTGTTTATAAATTGTAATCATTGCGTAAAAGAACTGAGTGTCATTCATTTATTCCTTTCAGTTTGATTATCTCAAGAGCTTGGAAATTGAGGAGAAAATCAATAAGATCCGGTGGTGCCAGAGAGCTAATGGTGCCGTTTTTCTTTTGTCCACTAATGACAAAACCATTAAATTTTGGAAGGTGAGATAAACCTTTTCATTTTTATTTAAATCATTGTTCATGGCAGTAAAGAAGTTCTAAGTTCATTGTTACAGCTGTAAGTATCTTGGTCCTTTATTATTATATATGCAGAGGATCTGACTCCTTGATTTCTCAATGCACAGGATCTTGGTTTCTGGGTTTTTTTTTTCTTTTCTTCCCACATTTTAAAACGCACTAGTTCATGGGCTGTGTTGTTCTATTTCTTCAAAGAATCCAGCAACTTGATCTTTTGTTTATAGTTTTGGAGCTTGTTTAGTGTATTATGCTTTGGAGGAATTTTGGATTTTTTGGAGAATGCGTGGTTGAAAAATGTGAAAAGTGATGGGTCCATGTAGGAAATGCATGGTTGAAAATGAATTTTTGGGGAAAAGTGGAAAAAACCTACATTACCAAATAAGCTCTAAATATGGTCTAAATTTCTCTTCATAAGGCAAATTGGTTTTGTGCAAGTAGCATGCAGATCTGCTTGGTTTGAAGCTTCTGTGTTCCTCGTATACTAAATCGGGGGGGGGGGGGGGGGGAACCATGATTGGAGGTGTTTAGTGTTTGCTGCTATAACTAATCTGGTGATTATGTCAAATTTTTAATATTACTTGATTTCTGCTATATCTGGTGATTAAGTCAAATTTTTAATGTGGGGGGCGGGGGGGGGGGGGGGGGGAACCATGATTGGAGGTGTTAAGTGTTTGCTGCTATAACTAATCTGGTGATTATGTCAAATTTTTAATATTACTTGATTTCTGCTATATCTAATCTGGTGATTAAGTCAAATTTTTAATATTACTTGATTTCTTCCCAGGTTCTAGTTGAGTTGAGAATTGGTTTTTATGCCTTTGTTCATCCCATGATTTTAAAGCATTTAATTAAACAGGTCCAAGAGAAGAAAGTCAAGAAAATTTGTGAAGCAAATGTGGAACCTTTGAATGGAGCTGCAAATGGCAGCATTGCTAGTTCAAGCGTTTCTTCGAGTCCTAATCAACATATTGCTAATGGGGGCAATCTAGACCAATCTTATAACTGTGTGAAAAATGAAACATCATTTCTGCCTGGAGTCATTCCCTCGCTGCGATTACCAGTGGTAGTTGTACTTAAACTATGCTATAGTTTTACTTGTAGTATCAAGGTTTCTGTAGGATCCATCTATTTTTGGGCGTGTTCTATCTCAATGGAAAATTTATGTGCACTCACTCTCTCTCTCTCTCTCTCTCTCTGTGTGTGTGTGTGTGTGTGTGTGTGTGTGTGTGTAGACTCTAAGTTTGAAGTAATCTGTGAAATGAATCTGATCATGGCTGAATATTTATTATATGCTTAGAAAGTGAAAATCATTTTCACTTAGTTTACAACTGGTACCCATTTCAAACGCCCTTGAACATTGTCAATGATTTTCAACTAGAAGTATATTTCTATCAGTTTCGTGTTTTAATTTGTTATGAATCTCTCAAGGTTTTAGAGCTTTGAGGTCTGGTTGATTCAAACCTTAGTGCCTGAATTGTGCATTCATATATGTATACAATCCTGAAGGCTAAAATAGACATATTTTAGTCTTCATTGTTTCATGAAGAGTTTGATTATTTACTCAATTTTCTTACTACACTTTTGGTTATGCAATCTGTAGGTTACAAGCAATGAGACCAGCCTTGTTGCAAGATGTAGGAGAATATATGCTCATGCTCACGACTACCATATCAATTCTATTTCAACTAACAGGCATGCATATCCATATTTTATGTCAATTATAATGACTACCAATTTCTTTATGTATCTTGAGTTTTGTGTTACATATTTCTCCTACTGTGAGTTTTGAGTGCCACACTGTCCCTCTGATGTTACCACTGTCGATTCAATTCCTTCTGACTTTTAGGCCTTAAGCTAGAGGAGGAAAAGCAAGGATAATTGTTCAGTTTTTGTGAAAATTTATATAAACTGAAAGCTTGTTTCTCGGATAAATGAATGATGGACTAGTTCATTCATGTGAAAACCTGGAGTGTAGCGATGGAAGGAAAAAAAAAAATTCCATGTATTTTACATGAGCTGATGAGAAGACAGTTGATACAGCATAAATTCATTGATTTGTGCTCATGCAGATGATTCTTTGCTTTCTTCCTATGCTCATACACCCTCCTTTGCTAGTTTCTTCCCTGATTTTTCTTTCTTCTAGGTTCCAATTGATAGCCGAGTGTCATTTTGAGAAAGTCAAGTTAATAATGCTGTGGAAAATGAATCAAATGGCTTTAGCTGTTTCTAGGTGAATCCTTTTGATAAAATATATAAATAAACATTTTTTTAATGGTTTTCACAAAGTTGATTTATCTCTGCAAACATTCTGAATAGAGTTCTAATAATATCCGTCTAATTAAAAACTATTGACTAAAGGCCTTTGTTCCATTTATTCTACTCAGCTAAGCCTTACCTCTGAAGGTGCATAAATTTGTATCATGAATATGATAAGCTCCTGTTCCTGAATTGCTCAACATAAAATTTAGAGTAACAATTTAATAATGAAATCAGCTGGGTATATGATGAATATGACGAAATGACAGAGAATGTTGTATATTTGATTCATAATCTGGAAATACAAAATGAAAGAAATGAAATGACAAATAAGGAAGGCAGGTTTCGAGAGCTGCCCCTCTCCAATTGATCCAGAATTTTCTTTACGTTTCTGCCTCCCCCCCTCCATCCTACTCTCCCTTCTTTATTCAATTGTAACAACCTGACACATTTTAACTACCCCCCCCCCCCCCTCCCGCTATTCTCGAATATTCTAATTAAGTCCCCTTCTTGTGACGTCTGGAATAAGTGAACCGTTATAAACTCTATGGAGCTGTGATTTGTTCTTTCTTTTGGTAATGAGATTTGTTGAAACTCACCAATTAATATCTATCTTAATTCTTTTTAGTGACGGAGAAACATTTATATCTGCTGATGATCTGCGAATAAATCTTTGGAACTTAGAAGTAAGCAATCAAAGTTTCAACATCATTGACGTGAAGCCAGCAAATATGGAAGATCTAACTGGTAATTTACTTTATTTTGCAACTTCCATATTTCCAATTCAATTCAAGATAGGAATAAGATTTTTAAATTCCTATTCTTTAATGGTTGATTATAATGTTTCTTTTTGAGTGAAAGTACCCTAGGAAACAGTGACATGATTACGTCACCACTTCTGAGTTCTGACTGTCATAGTTGCTGTTGTTCTTGATGTGATCTATCATCACTGGTGAAACAACAGTCACATTACATCTATGAAATTCATTATTTTAGTTGCAAATAGTTCTGCCGATTTTCATGTTGCAGAACCTCAACATTGACTTTCTTTTGATGAAAACTTATTTCTTGCTGCAGAGGTGATAACATCAGCGGAGTTTCATCCTACTCACTGTAACATGTTAGCATATAGTAGTTCAAAAGGATCAGTTCGTCTCGTTGATTTGCGCGAATCAGCCTTGTGTGATTCACATTCTAAACTGTAAGTGCTTTAGTTACAATTTTTATGTTCTATTCTTGATAAATTCACTTCTGTCAAACTTGTTTTGTCTGCTTCACGTCTGAACACTCAATTATTTTGTCCCTAGTAGAAGGTTTGCCGGTTTGAACATTCCATGCTGTTTTCTATTTTTCAGTTCAACTGTTTTTTATGGATGAGATATTGTATTCTTTTTTATACGCAGCTTTGAGGAACAAGAGGCACCTGGTTCAAGGTCATTTTTCACTGAAATAATAGCTTCAATATCTGATATTAAGTTTGCAAGAGATGGAAGATATATACTGAGTCGTGATTACATGACCCTCAAGGTTCTATCTTCTGCTGTTACTTCTTTTCTTTGAGCTTTATATTCTTTTAATGATGCA
Organism: Ligustrum vulgare; assembly: GCA_963555705.1. Taxonomy (NCBI): domain Eukaryota; kingdom Viridiplantae; phylum Streptophyta; class Magnoliopsida; order Lamiales; family Oleaceae; genus Ligustrum; species Ligustrum vulgare. The sequence continues at coordinate 15,959,280 of OY743173.1, read as the reverse complement.
ATTGGTAACAATGTTAATACTTAATTGTTTGTATACAATTTTCTCTGTGGCAACAGTGTTGAGATGTTAAAAAATAAAGTATACAGTTCTAGACGACAAATACCCCCAAAAAAAAAAAATGGTGAAGAAAAGTGATAGTGAGTGATGGAAGCTAGTTGTTTCTAGTTGGTGAAGCACTAGGTTTCATTTAGAAGTTGCAAATGAAGGAAGAGCTAGAAGTTTGGCATTGAGGTGGAAAAGAGCCTAGCATATCATTATCATCTGTTAGAAAGTATTTTGCTAATTGGCCTCAGAATGTCTTCTATCTTCAAAACCGTGGCTGAAGAAGATTACTTAGTGCAGTCCTGTGGAGCTAGTATATAATAATTTGGATTTCAATTTTATATGTTGTCGATTTTTGTCTGTTACTGATCCATCTTATTTGGTGTCAGTTGTGGGATATTAATATGGATTCTGGTCCTGTCTCGACCTTCCAGGTTCATGAGTATTTAAGACCCAAGGTGAATTTCCTTATTCCAGGGAAGCTCTGAAAATGGTCTTTCCGTTAATGTTGTTGTATTGAGCTGATTTGATTGAATTTGATAATGTCCAGCTATGTGATTTGTATGAAAATGATTCCATTTTTGATAAATTTGAATGTTGCCTGAGTGGTGATGGTCTTCGAGTAGCGACTGGTTCTTACAGGTATACTTAACATTTCCTGAGATTTATCACCATTATTGATGTTTCTTTCTTTTTTTGAACTAAAGAAAGACTTATGTATGATTTCAGCAATCTCTTCCGAGTATTTGGATGTGCAGCAAGCAGTACTGAAGCAACTACCCTGGAAGCTAGCAAAAACCCAATGAGGTACTGCAACCCAATTGGTTTTGACATGTTGGTCTAATGTTGATTTATGTTTGCATTAATGGTTGATACGGGTAGAAAGTGAACATATTATTGCCATTTCAGAAGACAAGTCCAGACCCCTTCAAGGACAACTTCCAGATCCTTGAGCAGTAGTATTTCTCGTGTTGTCAAGCGAGGTATTATTTTTGTTCCGTTCCACTACTTTTCCTTTTTGGTTCACATTTGAGCAAAATTTTCTTTCCTTTTTTTTCTTTTTTTTCTTTTTTTTTTTCATGTTTGGTATAGAGTATTGGAAAGTACTTCATAGTTTGAAGGAGAAGAATTTAGAATCGTTTTTCATAATCCCTTCTAGTCGCAACAAGTCAAATACTGAGTATCAAACATGCATTTCCAAGTATTTTTCTTTTTCTCGAGTATTGGGATATCTTTTGCAGGTTCCGAAAGCCCTGGAGTCGATGCCAACGGGAATTCATTTGATTTCACTAACAAGCTACTCCACTTGGCATGGCACCCAACTGGAAACTCAATTGCATGTGCTGCTGCAAATAGCTTGTACATGTATTATGCATAAGAAGTCAAGATCACATTTTTTGGCTCCTATTGAAGAATTCCTCTATCCTTAACAAACCGAGGCTCTACCATCTGACATTCAAGAATCTGTAGTAATTGCAGTCATGGTATTTGCGACAGAGCTACCTGCCCTTCTAGCCGGTAGCTGGCTGGCTGGCTTCCTTCCCTTCTTTGCTATCTCTGCTTCACCCACCCTAAATTTCTTTTATTTTTTACGTCTCCCCTCGAAAGGGAAGATGTGGTTCTGTTCTTATGTGTTGGGTTGAAGTCGGGAAAGAATATGATTTTAGCTCTCCTACAAACAAGAACAATAGGATGACCTATGTTATCCTAGTTTTACTTGAAATCATCCCGATAAGGAGCTACTGCTAAACTTGCAGGGCATTAAGTTTTATTCAGTTTTTCTTTGTTAGCGTAATACTTTTGTCTCTCATTGTAAAATACCTGCTTTAAATATAGGTTGCCGATAATTGTTTATTTTCGTAAACTTTTGACGTGTTTTGACGTCTAGCATGCATGTACTACTTAGATTTCACTTTTTAGATGCTGTTTACAGTATTTCGATATTCAATAAAACATAATATTGTGCTGCAATTTAACCATCTTTTGTAGTGTAACGGTGCCATTTTGGCAGCAAAACAAGGGGAACTTATCTCCCCTCGTTTGCTGCCAAACTGTTTGACGAACCACTGCTTCTCCAGTCAAATTATGTCAAAATTGGTAGTGGCGGCGGTGGCGGTGGATCTTGGTGGAGGCGGTATGTTAGGATGGGCATGAGCTGGTTTTATGATTGTTTTTATTTTTAATATTTTTAGTTAAGAATAATGAAATTATCATTGTACTCTTATTAATTTTTGAATTTGATGGTAAAAGAAGTTGAGAGTGGAGAATTGAATGGTATCCATGTCCATATATTTGGATGATTGTCGACAATTCATTATAACGGTTGGGGAGTTGAGCCTTGTAAAAACTTTGGAGATGAAAGTTAGGGGTACCAAAACGAATTCGATTTGATTCATGTTTCGTCTCGATATGAGCTTAAGCATTTAATGGGCTGAGTTGAGTCGAACTAAATCCACAAGTGATTCTGTTCTTTTGCCACCCCCAAACGAAAGAGCAGAAGAAAAAAGAAAGATTAGTATGTTCGATACAGTTTACCCTAAATTTAGCCCAGGTTTGAGTTTATTTTTTGAGATAATAGATTTTGCAATAGTGATTTCTTTTATATATATATATGATTTTTTTTTTAATTTAAATGTAAAATGATTTATTTGAAGAACGTCTAATTGAAAATGAGTTTTAAAAAATATTTTTTTTAGTATTCTTTTTTTATTTGGAAATCAGACTCATTAGAGCTTGTTTGGTCGAGATATATTCGTTCAATTATTCCCCCAAATTCATTTTTAAGAACACATTTATATAATAATCATCATTTTTCATCAATGTTTTCAGATTCGGCCTGATTATCGATCCGATAGAGAGACTGTGTCAAAGGTTAGAAGGGCATTAATAAATATTTAAAATTAAAAAAAAATAAAAAATTATAAAACTTGGGTCAAACCTGAATTCGGGTTTCCCGAGTTTGACCCAATTAAGTTTTATATGTGAACCAGGCCTATTGTTTGGTTGGGTCGCGGATTTTCGAGCCAGGTTTGAAAACATTGCTTTCATATTTTTCAGCTATAAACTCTGAAGCTACCTAGGATTGCCAAAGAATTGAATTTTGTTCTGAATCTGATCCGAATTTGATAAAGTTAATGAAAGATAGATTTAGGGTCTCAATTCGATAACTCGATCAAGATCCGAATTCGATAATCTATTAACTAAATGGAGTAAATATTGATATAGGTCAATTCGATCTAATTATTTTATGGTAATATTATATTTTATATATTATCGTTGTCAATGATAAGTTCGTGTAATCGCAATTATCAAGTAATAAAGTAAACCTAAGAATCCGAATATCGTTCACAAATGATTTATTTTGATTATCGAAATATTTAAATTATATATTTTATTTGAACAATCAATTATTTGTGATAAGAATTACTCCTAAATCAAACAAATAAAACGAATTAATTGGAATAAGGGATTTATGATTCTAAGTAATCAAATAAGAGATTTTGGCGATGACTCTTGATTTCACTAATTAATCAAACTTGTGCTTCATTCATGTTTTGGAATTATCATCTCGTGTTATTGGTCTCAATATCTAATTTCAAGTATTAACTCTATGTAACGACTCGAAATTTTTTCAGCTACTTGTAGGTAATTCCTTTTAAGCTTGAGATAAGAATATTGGAATATTTAGCAAATGACTTTTGATGATGATGATGATGATAATAGAATGAGAAAATATCGGAAAGGTTGTGTTCGACTAGTCATATTTTGAAGTTTCACATAAATTTTATGTCAGATTCGATGAATTTTTAAAAGCACCTTGTTAGCAAGGATTATAAAACCATGTATAGAATCTTAAGTATTTCGTTATGTGAAACGTCGAAATTAAATTCTAAACATTTTAGCAGTAAATTCGGGAAACTTGCATAGTTTGGACAGTCATATTTAGAAAACAATATCTTTCAACTCCGGCCATGATTTTGACCATTGCGAAATATGTTGCGAGTACTTCAACAAGATATATAGAACTCCCTAAATTTATATACTATTACCTACCAAGAAGTTGAGCCAAAAGGGCTACTGAACACAAGTAAAATAAAGGAAAAAGAAAAAGAATGAATAAAATGGATAAATATTAAACTCCATTAGGAAGATAAAGTTGCCCCCACATGCTTTCTTCATGTATAATATAACTACAAGAAGCCACTTAAATTTTGGGAGGGTTTGTAAACCGTCACATTACATCCACTTTATAATCATGATGAAAGTCTTGGTATGTAAGGGATTAATTAAGACAAACGTATATTACAAAGAAGAAGCCCACCTGAGTTTCTATATATTTAAGATCCCTCCAAACTCTTAAAGAAGTCACGGCAGAAGTAAGGAGAAAAGGAAATCTAGAGAATGTTTTGTTTCCTTGGACTGTATATATGCGGGTGGGTTATTACTTATTACTTGGAAGATGCAAGATTTTCGTTTCTGCTAGGATTACTTGAATTCACTAATTGTTTAAGAGAGTGAGCATATTGATATTGATATAAGAACAACTCCAGTCATGGTGTATACTACACCCAATTAGTCATTTAGACCTCCAAATTCTCCGAATTCATCTCCAATAGGTGTGTAAAGTCGATGTAAATTAACATTTCGGTAAAAAAATGTAAACTTTGATGCACATTTGTATCTAAATTTACAACTCACATGACCCACTGCTTTGCCACCGTCTGGACAGATTTGAGACCCTTTTTTAAAAAATTATTTTTTTAATTTCTCAAATTATTGTCTTGTGATCTAGTCATTATTGGATATTTACAAGTTGGTCCCTCGTGTTTAATTTGTTCTTCAATCCTTCAACCTCCAATTGCAACAATATAGCCTCATACTTTCAAATCTTCTCGATTTGGGATTTACTCGTTTCAATTTTCAACTCCTTTAATTGGGTCCTCCAACTCTTAATTTCTTAATTTTTGTATCTTGCATGATTTTCGATTGATGTCATAAACTCCTCAATTGCTCAATTAAGCTCCAATTAGCGTCCAATTGTGCATTTTTCTCATCAATTGCTTCATTCTTCATCTTTTGGGATATTTTCTGAAGAGTAAACAAATAAACACAAATTAAATAGTAAATATTCTAAAATAACGACAATATATTCTAATTTAGACATACAAATAAGTGTATAAAATACACTTATCAGTCATCACCCGACAAATATAAGAATTAAAAGTTTTGATGAATTGATTGATCTTGAATCTTCAATTTCAATTGCTCGAAAATCTCATTTTCTTGATCACCAAAGAATTCTTGGATTTATTTTAGATTTTGATTTGAATTTTGGTATAAATTGACTCTCTATTCTCCTCCTTGTAATTGTGTGCGAATATCTATATATTATCGTATGTGAGGTTCATTTTAATGGATGTCCCCATTCTTCATTTATAAGAGGTGAAATTAGGTCAAGAAATATGTCGAGTTCCAAATCGCGAACATGGTATATTGATATGCAGCTTCCTGAGACGAACAAAGAATTTTGGAAATTTTCTCCTCCTTCTTTTCGTGGATTCAACCGTTATGGAAATGGAATGGGAGGCACATATGTCTTGATTGACTTTGAGAATTTTATTTTTCTGCTATTTGCACCTTGCTCAATATGACTATGTGCCTCTGTTGCTTCTTCTTCTTCTTCTTCTTCATTTACCTACTTTTTTCCTTAGTTGGCCTCTTGACATATATTTCAAGTAGTTGCACCCGTCATCGAGTTGTGATTGCTTGCACCTATTCCTTAAGGTTGACTTCAATATTACTTGATAGTTGACCCATTGGTCATTCTGATATGCTCTTAGCTTGTCCAATCTAAGTGTCCAAGCTTTTTATAGATGTAGAATGTGTTTGGAAGAAGTCTGTTTTCTGCTTGAAACACTAATGCCTAAGCAGCACTTTTTTTTTTTTTTTTTTGAATCTCGACGGCTACTGTCTTGGTGCATTATGATTACTTGACCATGAAAAATAGGATGATTTCTCCAGCCTGAATTATGTGTTGTTTTGTTGGCACGGATAGTTCTGCACATATTTTGCATGAACCTGACGGTCAATGCTGGAGTGATTCCCTCTAAAATGTTCACATACTGGAGCAACGCCTTGCACAACATTAACAGCTTGAGGGGCCATGAGAGTGTCAATATTTATAACCAATGTCTCCACATGAGCTAGAAATGATGTGATCTCACTAGTTGTATGAATGTCTAATGTTTCTTGGGAGTGTCTCTTACTGAACAACATCTGCAACTATTTGCAGTCACATCTCCCAATAGATCATAAACTTGTTGAGGTGTTTTCTGAACAAATCCCCCATTTGGCTGCTGCATTTACCATATTTGTTGTGCTCCCATCCAACACATTGTAAAACATATAAATTTGAATCCATATTGACATCTGATGAGTCAGAAACATTCTTAAAAGATCATTGTACCTTTCCTATGCATCATACAAAAATTCACCATGTCATTGATTTTATTCCTCAACCGAAATCCTTGTTCAAGTGAGAAGCACTTTGAAACAAACTTCTTTGAGACATCATTCCATGTACTCAAAGTCTCTTGAGAATATGAATGTAACCAAGCTTTTGCCTTGCCCGCAATGAGATTGAGAACATCCCAAGGCCAATAACATCATTGGACACTCAATTGACTTTAAATGTTTTACAAATTTCTAATGAGTGTGCCAGATGCTCATGTGAATTTTCATGAGATAAGCTCGAGAATTGACCATGATTAAGTAGAATTTGGATTGTCCTTGGATTGATTTCAAATATATTTGCCTCTACTCCCGATGGAGCAACTCTAGACTGAGTTCCATCAACAGTAGGAGCAAGGTAATCTACTAATTTTCATGGCTGTCATAATATCCCTAATAAAACAAAAATAAAGAATATAAAGAAAAGAGGAAAAATTCAAATTAAAACAAGAACCGGTGGATATCGATATTAAAATAACAATCCTTGACAGCAGCAACAAAACTTGTAGGGGATAAATTTGTGTAATCGCTAATGTACGATATCGTAACAAGTAATAAAGTGAACCTAGGAGTCCAAATATTGTTCTTTCGGGTATTGATTTTAATTATCGAGATATTTCAGTTCTATACTGTATTTGAACGATCAAAATATTTGTGATAAGAATTACTACTAAATCAAACTAATAAAATGAATTAACTGGAAACGAGAGATTTATGATTGCAAGTAATCAAATAATATACGATGGCTAGGACTCTCTATTTCACTAATTAATCATACATGTACTTCCATTCATATATATTTGGAACTAATTTTGTATTATTGATCTAAATATCCATTTTAAAGTATTAGCTCTATACATTTCTCAAGATCTAATTAACATACATTTCAATATTAAATTTTGATTTATCAATTAACAATTTAGCATGAATGAAAGGTAGGAGAACTAGTGAATTTGAATTGTAATTTCTCAATTAAAAATTGCTTATGAAAGGAAATAACGAGTGTTCTACATAAAATTTCTCAATTAACATCCAATATGTGTCATGAAATTAAAGGTAGGGACTAATTTGCAAGAAAATCTAAAGGTAGGGAGGGACGTTATTCGCCAAAAAAATGAACGTATGAACGTTTTTCCACAATGAGTATCAAACGTAGGAACGTTTTGTGTCAATTACCCTTAAAAATGAATTAAAAATGAAATTGGACAAAAATGTCCATCATTTAACATTGAAATATGGTTAAATATAACGAAAATGACGTCTCCAGCAAGAAAATGTAAAGGTTGGGACGTTCAGCGTAAAAAATTACAACGTTGAGATTTTTTGCACAATACATGTTAAAGGTAGGGACGTTTTGTACTATTAACCCTTTTAGAAATAACAAACCAAACGTGTTTTCAGTACTTTTGAAAACGACACTGGAAATAGAAAACATAAAATATTTTCGATAATGAAAATTGAAATATAAAGAGAAAGGAGCCTAAGTTGTTTATAAATCTATTTATTACTTAACGATTATCAAACATACAGATTTGTTTTGTCCACGACTAATATAAAATATTCAAATGTCCAATATTTTTCATTGATCACTTGACAACATTTCTTTGATTTTATGTTAGGCTCGGTAGACAACAAATCAAAATTTATCAAACACAGTGTGTATTTGATATTGTTTTAATTTTTTTTGGGAAATGAATAATAATTTTTAGGAAAAATAGATGGTCAAGATTTGATTAAAAAGTCAAACATTGTGGCTCGACTTTTAATAGATGGTTGAAATTGAGTATTATAGAAAAAAAGAAAATTGTAACGAGAACCAAAAAAGGGCACAATGTATAATGGAGTATCAATGATAACCTTGTTACAGGAATTGAAAATTTGACTTAAAGTTTTACACTTATATACATGACGTAAATTTATTTATTTATTCATCACAATAATTTTAAAATCAACAATTCTTATTTATTCGCTTTATTTCTTATCAACTAAAATGATATTGATGGGTGGCAAATTTACATTATTCATCAAATGGATTAATGCAGGCTAATATCTAGTCGGGATCAATATTTGGATGCGCGTGAGGAACGTGATGTGACAGCAGCATGAGTCACACAAATTCATAAACCAATTACCACTGCCACTCACGTGCTGTTGATAACACCCACGTGGCACAAACCTCAAACCTTTCTCAAGACCATGCTAAACCAATTTCTCCTCTCTATTTTAAGACAACAGATGAAGCGCAGGAGCCTTTGAGTCAATGTTAGTTTGTTGGATATTAAAAGTAATTTTTTAGTAATTTTTTTTTTAAAAAAAATGATGAATATGATGGATAAAATTTATGAATTTCATAAAATAATTAAAATAATTTTTAACTTTGACTTATCAAACATGTGCTAATTTTTTTCATAGTCGAATAAGGACTAAAATTGTTTTCATAGCCCCTTTTGATTCTTATTATTCTTTTCATCTAATTATGTACAGTTCTTAATCTACACTACACATCTTACTTTGACTTACAATTTTTGATTTTTCAACTCAATTCACATTACACAATCTCCCAAAAACTCAACTTTTTCCAAAAATAATGATAATTAAACAAGCACATAGTAAAAATAATTATTAGATTCAAAATCAAGGAAAATATCAGTAAACTTGATTATAAACAAGTTTATAAATGATATATTTTTTTAAACTATTTTTTAACAACATATTTTTCATTTTTGCTTTTTAATCACATATTTTACTCAGTGTTGTTAGGCCCAGTCTGACCAAGTCAACTCCGACCCGATTCAAAATCGGGTTGCTCAATGACCCGTATTTCAAAAAAAAAAACCCCCCGAGATTTGAAATACCCGGGATGAAACCCGACGATCCGGCCAAGTTTCCATTGAACCGTTGACCCGGTCCCGGGTTTTAACAGGTTTTATTCTTTTTTTTTTTTTTTTTCAAATTCAAAAATTTTAAAACTGACTATGAAGTGGCAACATGTTGCAAGCCCACTAGTGCGACTTTCTAACTTTTCAAGCCTATATATAAGAGATCATGAGCCACTATCCCTTTGTCTTTTCCGATGTGGGACTCATACTTCTTGTTCACTAGAAACACACCGTAAGTGCACGAGTCGCATACAAGTGATAGTGGACTAATTGAGTCTGATTTATCGATCCCACAATAATTGTCTATTTCAACTACACTCTAATATAATTAATTTTAACAAGAAACACACACAATAAAGATTTGTTTGGGAATGTTCTCGTACTAGAATTAAAGTTGCAATTGTAAATAAATAACTAGAAAAATGGTGGTGAATAGATGATAAAGGAGTGTTGGGATTCTTGATTCCACTTGACCATTACCTAATTAAATTCTTAACAAGCAAATAGAAATGCAATTTATTAATCATGTTAGATTCAATTTTTCAAGCTTAGCCAATTACCTCTCTCGAGTGAAATCAACTCTAATTAGTAGAATTAACCTACTATATCTCTATATCGATTAAAAACACACCAATTGCACTAAACCTTTGTGAAAATAGCTCAATGGATCATCTAGGGTTTTAGGTATATCTCTATCATAAACAAGAACCCAGAGCAAATATTGTATTGATCTAGAATACACAACAATTTCTCAATAATTGCACATCCCATGAAATCCAAGCATAAATGTGGCAACAATAAATGCAAGTCAATAAATACAACAATAAATGTACAAGATAATAAATAGCCTAAATTCTTAATACAAGTATTAAAATCAACTAAGCTAGGTCAAGCTTTATCAATAATCCCAACACAAAATAGTATAGAATAATGGAAAAGAGGGAACAAGAGTTATGCGCCGTTTACTTTCTTGATAAAAGGAAGATTTGATGATGACGGGATTTGAGATATGGAATATTTTCTTGGATTTTGGGTACTGATATTTTGATATAATAATCAAGGTATAGAAATAATACGGGGATACGTGAAAGTGAAATAAGGACTGTATTGAATCAGGATTAATAAGTTTGTGCAAGTGAAAGGAATACCTTACGGGAAATGTTATGATATTTGAGTTAAGAATTTTAATTATTTGGGAGATATTTGTTTATTGAATTTTGCAGAAATTTTGGGTTACAAATATTGGAAAGATAAACTGATGATTATGTTGATATGTGAATAACATGTTTGGGTATATTACATAGAGAATATTCAGGTAATCGTTTAATTATTTTGGGATATTTGGTGATAAGAAGAAATGACAAATTATTATGGTATGATATGTTAGTAAAGATTTATTGAAATTTTAGAGATATTAATACGAATATTTGAGGTTACATGATACGATGATAAGTGACAGGTTACATGAGTACTACAAGATATGATGAAATATCACATACGATTGGGAATTTTCATTTTGATTCAGAAGAATTTATGAGTAGACATATGTCTATTATTGATAGAAAAGTTCATGTCTTAAGAAAACAAATTGATGCATTTAGTCAAAGTCCAGTGGGTTAAATATGGTTGGGTTAAATATGGTAGCGATGATGCTACATAAGAAGAAGAAGAAGAGATTCTGATTAAGTGTTCAGAAATCATAAGATCAAGTAAGTTTAATTTCGAGGACGAAATTATTTTAAGGGGGTAAGTTTGTAGCGACCAAGAATTTTTACGCGATTAATAATTATTTTAATAGAAAATCGTGTCGCTACTATTTCACCCATTTTTATTAAGTTAACGCCACGACGTATTCGTATAGCCAAGTCAAGAAATAATCGAGATCGTTCGATTTTAAATTAAATTCCGAATTTCTAAAAATATCTCCATTCTCTTGATTTAAAGTATATTACGTCCAAGTACTTAATTCAATGTTATCCCAATATTTATTTATACAAAAATTATTTTTATTATTGAAATTAAGAAAATATATGCAAGCATGAGAGGTTCCATTATATATAATAATTATGAGAATCTTAATTTAATAAATATGGAAAAGTATATGAATGAATTATATACTCCATTATATGTAATCATGAAGAGCATAATATTTGTATAAATATGGAAAAGTATATGAATGAATTATAGACTCCATTATATGTAATCATGAAGAGCATAATATTTGTATAAATATGGAAAAGTATATGAATGGTTGATAAGATTCCATTATATGTAATCATGAAGAGCATAATATTTGTATAAATATGGAAAAGTATATGAATGGTTGATAAGACTCCATTATATGTAATCATGAAGAGCATAATATTTGTATAAATATGGAAAAGTATATGAATGGTTGATAAGACTCCATTATATGTAATCATGAAGAGCATAATATTTGTATAAATATGGAAAAGTATATGAATGGTGCTTTACTTTAAGAAAAGGATGTATTAAAATTAATAGAATTGAATGATTATGTTTACAATATGCCAACTTTATACATCTATTTAAACTCATCTCTTTTACACACAACTCTACACTTATTTCCAATCTCTTGACAAAATCCACAAGTAAGAGAAATTCAAGGTGGTCAAGAAAGTTTTGGTCCATTTACTACTACACTTCATTTTAATCTTTTAAAAAGTAAGTATATCTTATGTTTTTATGAAAAGTAAGTATGTTTTTATGAAAGGTAAATACACCTTATGTTTTTATGAAAAGTAAGTATGTTTTTATGACAAGTAAGTATATCTTATGTTTTTATGAAAAGTAAGTATGTTTTTATGAAAGGTAAATACACCTTATGTTTTTATGAAAAGTAAGTATGTTTTTATGACAAGTAAGTATATCTTATGTTTTTATGAAAAGTAAGTATGTTTTTATGAAAGGTAAATACACCTTATGTTTTTATGAAAAGTAAGTATGTTTTTATGACAAGTAAGTATATCTTATGTTTTTATGAAAAGTAAGTATGTTTTTATGAAAGGTAAATACACCTTATGTTTTTATGAAAAGTAAGTATATCTTATGTTTTTATGAAAATGTTTGGATCATTGCTATGAAATCAATCTCACAAGATTGTTATGGGTTCCATATGATATGTTTATGATTATGCTAAGGGGACCGGAGTTTAGTAGCGCTACACATAAGAATTCTTGCCATTTAAGTTCGGTAAAATTCTTGTGTCTCCCTATGTTTATGAGTATTTCGATCCTATCCTATGTTATGATGAAAATGATCCATATGCTTTCAAAAGAAAATTTATGCTTGGTATACTTACTGGGATTTTATAAATCTCACTCCACGATATTTACCATTTTCAGATAATTGAAGGTTCGAGGCGGTCAACATGGAAGTGGCAAAAGTGGTTAAGATTGATGAGATAATTATGTTGAACTTTATGTAAGAAAATTATGTTCTATTTTTATTCACAAATAAAATTATGGGATTCTAATTATTCTTTTGAATAATTTTACATTTCTATTTAAGTCTCGATAATATGATATGAGTCACTTTTAGTGGCACTCGAATGGTCGAGAATTCGGGTCGTCACAGTTGGTATCAGAGACAAGAGTTTTAAAAACGATTCTGTAGATTTTTGAAATTTTATTTCTTCAAAAAAAAAAAAAAAAAAAAAAAAAAAAAAAAAAAAAACACTATTCACGTGAACAGTAAAACGACGTGCTATTCATGATGAACAGTGAACGAAATCACTATTCAAAAAAAAAAAAAAATTTGAATTTTCACATGTCAAGTATGGTTATGATTTTGAAAAGTATGATGAAATTTGATGTGCGAATTTCAAGGACAAAATTCATTTTAAGCAAGGGAGTTTGTAATGTTCTGAAGATTTTATGGAATATAATTAGTTAGTGATATGATGTTTATATTGATGTTTTTGATAAATTTCTAGAAGTTCTGGGACTAAAGGAAAATAAGATTTGACGATAAAATTTTATTTGGGTTAATTAGGCCCAATCTTATGTAAAGATGCGAAATGATTAATAATAATTTTTTTTTTAAATATTTTAACTCATCACTCTACTATGTCACTCTCCACGTATTGACTCCTCGAACCAGGTATGTTATATGCTTTGCAAGTCATTTACGATTTTATTAAGACATGTTAAGTATGAAATATTCATATGTTATGAATCTTTAAGTGAAATATACATGTTGAGTATGATATGAATTGATAGAAGCCTAAATTTTAATTTATTCATTTTAATGTAGAATCATGAGACATAGAGGATATTGATATGAATTTTGGTTCATATTAAGCTTAGTAAGATTGACTCAATTAGAAATTAAGTTGGGTTGTAACTTTGGCCCAAAATATATGGAATAATATATTAAACAAACAAAATTGATAATGAATTGTACAATAATTTATCCCTTTATCACTACCTTTGTGTAAAAACAAGGGAAAAACTGTGGATGGTTATTAGTACTTCCTCTTCAAGTTTCAATTTTCGGTTCAATAATTTATCCCTTTATCACTACCTTTGCTTAAAAGCAAGGAAAAACTGTGGATGATTATTGGTACCACTCTTCAAGTTTCAATTTTCGGTTCAATAATTTATCCCTTTATCACTACCTTTGCTTAAAAGCAAGGAAAAACTGTGGATGATTATTGGTACCACTCTTCAAGTTTCAATTTTGAAAAAAAAAAAAAAAAAAAATATGATTTACGAATGATTTTCAAAATAATCTTTGTCGTCAAGTTTAGAAATGATGAGCCCTAAATGGACTTTGCATAATTGATTTTAGACATGGCACTAAGTATGAGAAGTCAACAGAAAGGACTAGATAATATTTTCGAATTATTCATCGTTTAGATTAAACGAGAAATAGAAAGTCAGTTTTATGAAGTTATGATGAGATGTTGAGATTATAAGTGATATGATTTTATTGAGATTTTTATGAGAAGAATTATGAAGTTGGAGATTTAAAGTTTAGGCTCTTAATTATTGAGAAATAAGGACTTGATATGGTGATATTAGAAATTATGATTTGAAATTTCTATGTTGAGGAATTATGAATTGATTTTCTGGAATATTTATGATGATATTGAAGTTTGATGAAATTGTGATCAAATGTACAATTAGTTATTATTGTGAGTTATGAAGTATGCTTACGATTTGGATAAGTCCAAATTTCAAAGGAAAACTCTGCCTAGAATTTTATCGTTTGGAGTTAAGAGCATAGTATGGTATGCAATCACTAAGAGAATTGAAGTTAGACATACAAGTTCATTTACATCACAAACGAGATTTAGTAGATGATAACAGAGATATTATTATTTTCTCATAAGGAGAACACACAAGAGTCACCCTAGAAAGGAAATACATGAAAACACGCAAAAGCAAAAGAAAGCAACATGGGAAATTCCTCAAATTGAGAGATGTGTTTCCGGAGTAGCCGTATCCTACCACCTCTGACCTTTTGAGGAAATAAAGAAACCTTCAAAAAGGTGTGTTTCGAGAGTAAGAATACTCCGTAATCTACCACCTGGAACCTTTGAGGTACACACAAGATTTAAACATTAAGGAAAATCCTAGGAAATTAGAGGGGTGTCTCGAGAGTAAGAATACTCCGTACTCTACCCCCACCTATTCTAAGATTCATAAAGTTAAGTTTACATTAACCGGACTCCATTTTCGCTTGATTCCCCTTCCTTGCGACCAATCTATCTTAACCCCTGCTGGATCTTGTATTGAGATATATGACTGCAGCTTATCCAGTAGTTCATCAATAGTAGGAGCAGAAATAAGGAGTCTTCTGGAAAATGGAGAGATGAATCCCTGTTCCACAGCATAATCAAGAAAGGTTAACAAGCCATCAAAGAAATTGTTAACATTCAGAAGCCCAATAGGCTTAGTATGGAGATCTAGTTGAGCCCACGAGGTAATGTTAAAGATTTCTTCTAAGGTACCAAAACCTCCGGGCAGGGCTATAAAGGCACCAGAACCATATAGCATACAAGTTATGCGTTCATGGATGGATAAGGTTTGAACTTCATGCCCTCGTGTTTTTCCTGCAACATCTACCAAAGGGACAGGTATGACACCGATTACTTTTGATTTCTCTGCAAGAGCAGATTGGGAAACACAACCCATTAGACCACTGCTACCACCCCCATACACAAGAGTGATACCTTTTTCCCCCAGTTTCTTTCCAAGATCTACGGCCGCTTCTAGATAACTGAAGCCTTTCCCCACTTTTGATCCACAAAATACACAAATAGTTTTGATCTGTCGAAGTTTTGGTGCTTCCATCTTTGATAGTATAGAAGAGAAAACTTACGAAGAAGATGTGATTTTGGGATGCCTGAACTATGAAATATGTTTGGCTATTTAAAGCCGGAAAAACTTACTGTTTTTCATTGATTCTGAAAAAGTAAAGATTTACTTTTGACAAAATCGGCCAACTTTTGACTGTTTTACCGAAGATATCACCTTTCGGTGATTTATTTCCAGCTTTATCAAACCTCGAGAAAGGAAAATATAATTATTTCCAGCTTTATCAAAACTCGAGAAAGGAAAATATATTTTATTTCCAAAACGCGTGAAAGAAAACAGCAAAATATTTTAAATGTGTATCAAGAGATTTACCTTATATCATTGATGAACTGCCAGAAGCCTCATTTTGTAAAACAGACTGGCAAACAGGATCTTTTGCTATTATATTTTGGAGATTATAACGATTTTTGTCCCCGTTAAACTGAGCGTATAAGGAGAAAAGTTCACGTTGCACATAACCACTTGGGTGCGTCTCAAGAGTCAGTCGAATATCATCCAAAGACTCCTTACTCAGTCCACCCTTTATGAATTTGATTTTATCATCCCGATTAGTAGAAGAATATCCTACTGTTTTGCAACGAGTATCACAGTTCCAACGAGCACATTTGTAGCAACCATTCAGCCTTTTTGCTCTTCGTTTCTTTGCGAAGGTGCTTTTGCCTAAACCAGGCATGTGCTTTGGAAATGTCATAGGTAATTCACCAGATAGTCGAACCTTTGCTTCGATCAACCAGCGAACATCTTCTGAAACACCATGAACCATCAGTAACCTCAATCTTTCGAGTCTTATTCGATAAATTTTCCTCAGATCATTCATTGGAAGACTGGAATAATACTTGCGAATGTTTGTAAGAATGATATCCATGTTTTGATGGATCTAACCTCTTCCCAGCATGAACTATTTAAAAGCATTAAGGATCGGAGGAAATCCGCGTGATATTGATTCCAGCAAGAAAGCGCGGAATAGAATAATGGAAAAGAGGGAACAAGAGTTATGCGCCGTTTACTTTCTTGATAAAAGGAAGATTTGATGATGACGGGATTTGAGATATGGAATATTTTCTTGGATTTTGGGTACTGATATTTTGATATAATAATCAAGGTATAGAAATAATACGGGGATACGTGAAAGTGAAATAAGGACTGTATTGAATCAGGATTAATAAGTTTGTGCAAGTGAAAGGAATACCTTACGGGAAATGTTATGATATTTGAGTTAAGAATTTTAATTATTTGGGAGATATTTGTTTATTGAATTTTGCAGAAATTTTGGGTTACAAATATTGGAAAGATAAACTGATGATTATGTTGATATGTGAATAACATGTTTGGGTATATTACATAGAGAATATTCAGGTAATCGTTTAATTATTTTGGGATATTTGGTGATAAGAAGAAATGACAAATTATTATGGTATGATATGTTAGTAAAGATTTATTGAAATTTTAGAGATATTAATACGAATATTTGAGGTTACATGATACGATGATAAGTGACAGGTTACATGAGTACTACAAGATATGATGAAATATCACATACGATTGGGAATTTTCATTTTGATTCAGAAGAATTTATGAGTAGACATATGTCTATTATTGATAGAAAAGTTCATGTCTTAAGAAAACAAATTGATGCATTTAGTCAAAGTCCAGTGGGTTAAATATGGTTGGGTTAAATATGGTAGCGATGATGCTACATAAGAAGAAGAAGAAGAGATTCTGATTAAGTGTTCAGAAATCATAAGATCAAGTAAGTTTAATTTCGAGGACGAAATTATTTTAAGGGGGTAAGTTTGTAGCGACCAAGAATTTTTACGCGATTAATAATTATTTTAATAGAAAATCGTGTCGCTACTATTTCACCCATTTTTATTAAGTTAACGCCACGACGTATTCGTATAGCCAAGTCAAGAAATAATCGAGATCGTTCGATTTTAAATTAAATTCCGAATTTCTAAAAATATCTCCATTCTCTTGATTTAAAGTATATTAAGTCCAAGTACTTAATTCAATGTTATCCCAATATTTATTTATACAAAAATTATTTTTATTATTGAAATTAAGAAAATATATGCAAGCATGAGAGGTTCCATTATATATAATAATTATGAGAATCTTAATTTAATAAATATGGAAAAGTATATGAATGAATTATATACTCCATTATATGTAATCATGAAGAGCATAATATTTGTATAAATATGGAAAAGTATATGAATGAATTATAGACTCCATTATATGTAATCATGAAGAGCATAATATTTGTATAAATATGGAAAAGTATATGAATGGTTGATAAGATTCCATTATATGTAATCATGAAGAGCATAATATTTGTATAAATATGGAAAAGTATATGAATGGTTGATAAGACTCCATTATATGTAATCATGAAGAGCATAATATTTGTATAAATATGGAAAAGTATATGAATGGTTGATAAGACTCCATTATATGTAATCATGAAGAGCATAATATTTGTATAAATATGGAAAAGTATATGAATGGTGCTTTACTTTAAGAAAAGGATGTATTAAAATTAATAGAATTGAATGATTATGTTTACAATATGCCAACTTTATACATCTATTTAAACCCATCTCTTTTACACACAACTCTACACTTATTTCCAATCTCTTGACAAAATCCACAAGTAAGAGAAATTCAAGGTGGTCAAGAAAGTTTTGGTCCATTTACTACTACACTTCATTTTAATCTTTTAAAAAGTAAGTATATCTTATGTTTTTATGAAAAGTAAGTATGTTTTTATGAAAGGTAAATACACCTTATGTTTTTATGAAAAGTAAGTATGTTTTTATGACAAGTAAGTATATCTTATGTTTTTATGAAAAGTAAGTATGTTTTTATGAAAGGTAAATACACCTTATGTTTTTATGAAAAGTAAGTATGTTTTTATGACAAGTAAGTATATCTTATATTTTTATGAAAAGTAAGTATGTTTTTATGAAAGGTAAATACACCTTATGTTTTTATGAAAAGTAAGTATGTTTTTATGACAAGTAAGTATATCTTATGTTTTTATGAAAAGTAAGTATGTTTTTATGAAAGGTAAATACACCTTATGTTTTTATGAAAAGTAAGTATATCTTATGTTTTTATGAAAATGTTTGGATCATTGCTATGAAATCAATCTCACAAGATTGTTATGGGTTCCATATGATATGTTTATGATTATGCTAAGGGGACCGGAGTTTAGTAGCGCTACACATAAGAATTCTTGCCATTTAAGTTCGGTAAAATTCTTGTGTCTCCCTATGTTTATGAGTATTTCGATCCTATCCTATGTTATGATGAAAATGATCCATATGCTTTCAAAAGAAAATTTATGCTTGGTATACTTACTGGGATTTTATAAATCTCACTCCACGATATTTACCATTTTCAGATAATTGAAGGTTCGAGGCGGTCAACATGGAAGTGGCAAAAGTGGTTAAGATTGATGAGATAATTATGTTGAACTTTATGTAAGAAAATTATGTTCTATTTTTATTCACAAATAAAATTATGGGATTCTAATTATTCTTTTGAATAATTTTACATTTCTATTTAAGTCTCGATAATATGATATGAGTCACTTTTAGTGGCACTCGAATGGTCGAGAATTCGGGTCGTCACACTAACAATTGGGTTCTCCAACTTTCAGTGTAGATTAACTTGGTCCCAAAAGTTTCTGATTTCTTTCAGTTGAGCCCTTTCAAAAGTGCACTTGAGTCCATCAACTTTGGAAACTTACAATTTAGTCCTTCGATCAATTGCACATGCGATCCACAACTTTTCGAAAGTGACAATCTGGTCCCCAAACTTTGACTCTTTGAAGGATTTGACTATTTTCTCCCCAATTTCTTCAATTATTCATCCATTTAGCTTCTTTCTCGTGTTTTCTCCATGTAGTTGATTGTTGAGCCTATTTAACCACAAAATATGCACAATTAAATAGATATTTGTCCAAATTACTCAAAAAGTGCCAAAAAAAATGAAATATGCATGTAAAATGCACTCAACACTTCTCATTTTCTTTCTTTTTCCTTTTTTTTTAAAGTTCTTTCCATTTTATTAATTGTATACTAAATACTAAATACAATACCGTAGACAATTAACTCACATATATAATGTGGTATCTTTATTATTTTTTAAATATTATAAATACTCTTTTTTTTAAACAATAATCTCCATTGAAAGTTTTTTTTCCCCTTTTCATGCTTATTTATTTATTCAATTGTCCTACTATTTGTATTTCATTGTTATTATAATATTTTGTATGGGTTAGAATACTTTTAATATTTAAAGTTTTGAAATAAATTATAGTATAATAAATATAAGTAATAATAATTGATCTATATTTTCTTTGAATTAGAATTCTAAAATTAAAAAATAATATTACAATAATGTTTTATATCTAGTGTATATTTACTTTTTATATAAAAATGTAGTTTTTATATAAAAAAAATATTTAAATTCTTAAAAATAATATTAAAAATATAAAATTAAAAAAATATTATTGCTCATAATTCCTATTGTCTAATTTTTCTTTTCTTTTTTTTATAATTTTATTTAATGAACTGCGGCGACCCCGGGTCGACCCACTGACCCTTGACCCTTTCCAATTTTTGGGTTGAGGCTGGGTTTTAAAACATTGATTTTACCTCAAAAACATTATATTCTTTATTTATAAAAAAAAACTCTTACCAAACAGAGACTTAGACTCATACTTTTATTAGATTTGTGTGTGTTTAATAGGACTTTTGGGAGATCTAAAAGTACTTTTATAATGACAAAAGTACTAGTTTTAGAAGGACAAAAGTACTTTTAGTAAAAAAAATATAAGTGCTTGACTATGATTGAGAAAATACTTTTTGATTTGATAAACAAATTGTATAAGCTATTTTAGAAAAGTTCAAATTTGTAACTTCTCAAAAAAATACTTTTACAAAAAACGAAATATATAATATCTTATCATGAAATCTATTGAAAATATATTATATTCTTCGTATCAAAATATTATATTATATTAATAAAAAATATATTATATTAATTAATTAATTAATAATAATATATATATATATATATATATATATATATATATATATATATATTATTTTATTGATTCATATAAAATTATATTTTATTAATTAATAAAGTACGAAATATGTTGAAAATATATTATTTTTCATAACTCGTATTTAAATATTATATTTTATTGATTAATATT
The DNA here is from genome assembly GCA_963555705.1 of Ligustrum vulgare. Lineage (NCBI taxonomy): Eukaryota > Viridiplantae > Streptophyta > Magnoliopsida > Lamiales > Oleaceae > Ligustrum > Ligustrum vulgare. The sequence goes on along the minus strand of OY743173.1, from coordinate 15,938,275 downwards.
AAATTATATTCTATTAATTAATAAAATATGAAATTTATTAACAAAATATTTTTTCTATAACTCTTATTGGAAATCTATTGAAATATTATAATTTATTAATTAATAAAATATGAAATATTTTAATTCAGATATCGGTTAACCTTTATTTTTGACTAAGTATAGACTTGAGTCAATTGAGTTTTTCACTATTAAACATTTTAAGTAAGGTCTCACATGATGAGACTGACTTAGAAGTCCATTGGACATCTTAGAGATTTTAATCTACATTGGTTGTACCATTTGTGGGATTACCAACATTATTACCATTGATTTCCATATCTGTTACAAAAATAGAAGTTTAACAAATTAAATAAATAGCAACTTGTGTTGAAGATTGTCTAATTATTTCCTAATTAGGTGTGATTAGATTTGATATAATTCCTGTAATTATGTAATATATACCATATGTATTTCCTAGTCTTTAGGAACAAGTTTGTACATAGATCTATATAAGGCCATGTATCTTTGATTAAGAAATATGAATGAAAAAGGAGAATAAATCTTCCTCTGTAAAATCCCTCACAAAACCTCTGTAAAATCCCTCATGGTATCAGAGCAACTTCATTATAGCTAACTTCCTGCATATTCAGCCATGAACATCGAATCAACCGAACCCACCAACTTAAACACCGAATCACTCTCTCAAGTTATACATGTCCAATCTGAAAATTCTGGCTTCGATGCTGGTATTATACTCACTGAAACTAATTATGACATCTGGTCCCAGATCGTGGAAATGCACATTGCTGGTCGTGAAAAACTTGACTACCTTGTTGGTGAATCCGCTCAACCTGGAACAAAGGATCCGAATTACTCCAAGTGGTATGCTGAAAATCAAAAAGTTAAAGGTTGGCTGCTCACATCAATGACACCAGAGATTATGAAGAGATATCTTCGCCTACGCACTACTCGTGAAATATGGAGTGCCCTTGCTAAAGCATTCTATGATGGATCAGATGAAACACAAATCTTTGCTCTCAATCAACGTGCTTTCTCCCTTCGTCAATCAGGTCGATCTCTTCCAACATATTTTGGTGAATTAGTAGAAATATTTCAAGAACTTGACCATCGTGACAAAGTTAAAATGAATGATCCTGATGACATCATTATGTATAAAGCATCTGTTGAGAAATTGCGAATACACATCTTCTTGAATGGTCTTGATGCTGAATTTGAACAAGTGCGAGGGGAAATTCTTCGCATGGATCCAAGTTTGGATCTTGAGCGCACATATGCATATGTGCGTCGTGAAGCAAATCGTCGAACTTTCCTAACTAGTGACATAGCTGCCCCTGATTCTGTGGCCATGGTAGCACGTCGAAACACACCACCTCCACAACAAGCCAGTGTTGGAGTTGTTCTAGCGTCTTCAACGACAACATCTCATAGTTTCGATATTGGTAGTAAACAACCTGGATCATCTAGATATTGTACCCATTGTTGTGAGACGGGACACACTAAAAATCGATGCTATGACTTGATTGGATACCCTGAATGGTGGGACCCCTCAAAAGCTCCAAAACGTAAAGCTAAGTCAACAGCTCTTGCTTCCACTGCCATAGCTGATTCACCTAATGCTATTGCCTTACACATCTCTTCAAATTCACCAAGTAAGTTATTTGATAAACCTGCCTCTATTGGATCATGTACATGGATTATTGATTCTGGATCAACTGATCACATGTCATTTGATACTACATCTGTTTCTAACTTGAACCCATCTGAAACATCTGTAGTTTCTACAGCCAACTCCAGCCAAAGTTATTGGGGAAGGTTCTATTTCTTTAAACAAACTAAATTTAGATTCTGTCCTTATAGCTCCCTCCCTTAATTTTAATTTAATATCAGTCTCTCAAATTACTACTGCATTGAAATGTATCGTGATTTTTTGGCCTGACTATTGTGTTTTCAAGGACATCAAGACAAGGAGGACGATTGGGTGTGGTACTAGAAAAGGAAAGCTTTATTATCTTGATCTTACAACATCAAGCTCAAGTGCATTGGCTCAGTCAGTATCATCTACTAGTTCAATACCTACTTCTGATATTTGGTTGTGGCACAAGCGCCTTGGACATGCTTCATTTGGATACTTAAAACATCTGTTTCCTAAATTATTTTCAAACACATCTCCATCATTATTTAAATGCGAAACTTGTGAATTGGAAAAAAGCCATCGTATTTGTTTTCCCTTAAGTTTGAATAAAAGTCCTTTACCATTTATGCTTATACACTCTGATGTTTGGGGTCCTGCGAAAACTCCTACTCTAAATGGGGCACGATGGTTTGTCTCTTTTATTGATGATTTTAGTCGAATGACTTGGGTGTGTCTGATGAAAACAATCCATGATGTTTGCCCACTATTTAAACATTTTCATTCCATGGTTGCTACTCAGTATAAAACTTCAATTCAAGTGCTTCGTACGGATAATAGAGGAGAATTTGTCAATAATGAGTTGAAGCAATTCTTACATCTTAATGGAATGGTTCATCAAACCACATGTCCATATTCTCCTCAACATAATGGAATTTCCGAAAGAAAGAATAGGCATCTCCTGGAAATGGTTCGAGCCATACTATTTGAAGCTCATATGCCTCTTCATTATTGGGGCGAATCACTCACTGCTGCATCCTACTTAATAAATCGTATTCCCTCTCGTAGCTTGGACTTCCATACACCTCTTGAAACATTAAATCGCAGTTTATCCTCGCCGCACTTTCCAAACCTGCCCACAAAGATATTTGGTTGCACTGCTTTTGTACACATACCAAATCATGCTCGCCATAAACTTGAACCACGTGCCCTTCGATGTGTCTTTGTTGGCTATGGTCTCCATCAGAAAGGGTATTGTTTTTACCACCCACCATCTCAAAAATTGTATGTTACTATGGATGTACAATTCCATGAACACCAAATGTATTTTCCTACCACCTCAACTGCAAGTCAGGGGGAGAAAAATATTGACTTGCAGTCTCTTAGCTATCAAACTGAAAACACAAGTCACACTTTACCGTCTGAACCTAAACTTATAGGACCAGAACCTCCTGAACCTGAACTTATTGAACCAGAATTAACAGATGCCTTGCAGTCTTCAAGTCGCATAATTGATACACAACAGATGGATGTAGTAACTGAGCCAACAGCACTTGAGCAGTTTGATCATCATAATATAGCCGAGTCAGATGTATCACAACAACAATTGTCTCCACTTGATGCTTCTACTCCTCATGAATCATCATCTGTTATTGAGTCACAGGTAAACCATGAACTTCCACTTCGAATACTTCCTAATCGTACCACAAGAGGAGTACCTAAAGTTAATTATGAACCTTCCCTTAATTCTAACACTAAATACCCATTAAATAATTACGTATCTTACCACAAGTTATCAAAGGCATGTGAATCATTTGTAAATCAATTATCTACTGTACATATTCCTAATAGTGTGCAGGAGGCAATCAAAGATCCCAGGTGGAAAGAAGCAATGAATGAAGAGATGAAATCTGTTCAAAAAAATGCAATGTGGGAGGTGGTTGATTTACCTGTTGGAAAAAAACCTGTGGGATGTAGATGGATTTTTACCATCAAATACAAAGTTGATGGTGATGTTGAGAGATTTAAAGCTCGACTTGTGGCTAAAGGATACAGTCAAACATATGGGATTGATTATGCAGAAACATTTGCCCCAGTGGCTAAAATAAATACAGTACGTATTCTCTTATCATTAGCTGCGAACCTTGATTGGCCACTACATCAATTTGATGTAAAGAATGCTTTCCTACACGGGAATCTCCAAGAGGAAGTATACATGGAGTTGCCTCCAGGATGTAGGCTACAGGTTGAAGGAAGCAAACACGTTTGTAGACTGCGGAAAGCATTATATGGGTTGAAGCAATCACCAAGAGCTTGGTTCGGTAGATTTACAAGTTCAATGAAGGCATTTGGATATAGACAAAGTAGTTCTGATCATACTCTTTTCATAAAGCATAATAAAGGAAAGCTCACGGTGCTTATAATATACGTCGACGACATGATTGTGACAGGGAATGATGTTGCTGAAAGAAAAGCTTTACAGACTTATCTTTCTCGTGAATTTGAAATGAAAGATCTCGGTTCTTTGAAGTATTTTTTGGGAATCGAGGTGTTAAGATCTAAACAAGGTATATTCTTATCGCAACAGAAATATACTCTAGATTTACTGAATGAAGTTGGCATGTTGGCTTGTAGACCAAGTGATACGCCTGCGGCTGAAAATATCAAGTTGGGTATATTTCCAAACCAGATTCCTGCAAATAAAGAACGATATCAAAGACTTGTAGGACGATTGATGTATCTTGCGCATACTAGGCCCGATTTGGCATATTCTCTCAGTATGATTAGTCAATTCATGCACTCTCCAAGTGAAGAACATATGAAGGCGATAATGCGTATCTTACAATATTTAAAGTATTGTCCAGGAAAAGGAATTATGTTTACAAAGGGAGATACTTTATCTATTGAAGGTTATACTGATGCAGATTGGGCTGGTTCAATTGACGATAGGCGTTCAACTGCAGGATACTTAACATTTGTTGGAGGAAATCTGGTTACATGGCGAAGTAAAAAACAAGGAGTTGTGGCTAGATCTAGTGCAGAAGCAGAGTATAGAGGTATGGCTAAAGGTTTGTGTGAGTTATTATGGATTAAAAATTTGTTGCAGGAACTAAAGATTTCACCGATGTCTCCTATGAAATTATATTGTGATAACAAGGCAGCATATAACATAGCTCATAATCCTGTTCAACATGATCGAACAAAACACGTGGAAATTGACAGACATTTCATTAAAGAACAACTAGATGCCAAGATAGTTGAAGTTCCTCATGTTCGATCTCAAGATCAACTCGCTGACATTCTCACTAAGGCAGTATCAAGTAAAGCCTTCCACGAAGTTGTAGACAAGTTGGGTATGCGAAACATTTACGCATCAACTTGAGGGGGAGTGTTGAAGATTGTCTAATTATTTCCTAATTAGGTGTGATTAGATTTGATATAATTCCTGTAATTATGTAATATATACCATATGTATTTCCTAGTCTTTAGGAACAAGTTTGTACATAGATCTATATAAGGCCATGTATCTTTGATTAAGAAATATGAATGAAAAAGGAGAATAAATCTTCCTCTGTAAAATCCCTCACAAAACCTCTGTAAAATCCCTCAACTTGTTCATTATCCCAAGGAAACTTAAGAGGTGGTAAATTGGAATATAACAAATAATATAACAACGTAAACAAATTCGTCTTCAAATTGTTGGTGTATAGTGTGAATTTGTAAATTACATTCTAGAAGTAAACATGAGGAAGATACTTACTTGGTAATACATAAGTAAATATAAAATGACAAAGTAAACAATTAAAATGGTAGACTGAGACTAAGGGATTCAACTCTATATCTTTAAGATGAATTTGTTCAGCCCAGATGCTCGTGATGATTTGACAATCATCTTCCAAAATATAACGATCTTCTTCTTGCAATAGAAGCATTTCAAATGGCAAGAACATTGAACTAAAAATAGTTTTGCACTCTCTACAAAAAGAACTTTATGCAAAATTTAGAAATAATGCAAAATATGAATAAGGAATGAATGTATGATATTGAATGAATAAACCATCTTCAGGGGTAAAATTTATAGATGTTGAATGATTGTGGCCAGAAAGACACGCCCCAAATTATGGCCTTGTCATGAACAGCAATGACTTTTCATTTCTGAGGCATCGATCGAATCACGTTCGAGCGAGTTTTTCAGAATATGAATGCTTTAACTTTTGTCCATATATTCCAAGTTAGCTAATTTCAACTCACTTTTATTCATTAATTTTTCATTCATCCAGAAATAATTTTACAATTCCAAATATAGCATGTTCATTTACATTCGGAGTAGAATAATTTCGCTCCTCATACGTACGAAACTGACATAGGGACCCACCTGAATAATTGGTCTAAGTTTATTGATCATTTCAGTCATTTCCAACAAAATTTGTTTGTGAAATTGCACCAAAATTGTAAAGAGATCTAAACCACATTTTTGGCACGAAAACTCACAAAATTAGGCACTTATGTTGTGGCAAATAATCTCCTTCCATTTTGATCCAGATTGGGACCATAGAAGTTCTATAAAAGGGAGAATTCGGGACATTGAATAGCAAGATGATTCAACCATGAAGATCTTAAAATTTCTTGAAGTTCAAGTAAATTTTGCTTTAATTTCGGGTAAAAGCATCCTAAGAAAATTTATACTGTTAGAAAAATCACGATGTTATTACGCATAATTATATTAATGTAATATGTCTGAAGTTTTCAAAAATAATATGATGAATAATACTTGTGAATTTTACAAAAACGATTAGATAGGTTGAATCCCTCTACGTGGCCTTATTAAAACGAAACAAGTTATTTCATCTAGTCAGCCTGTGTGGATTGTGCTTTGGAATTTTACTCCCGTTACTCTTTCCATTTATTTCGTGTACTTGACGCCAAAAGTGTACCATTTGGACCGACTCCTCATGGAATATTAATTATTAGTTTTCATTTTAAAATTACACGTGGGCATATTTATTTATCTGTTTAACAATCTATCATTACACATCAATGGGTGTAATAATTCATTCATAGCCTAGTTAACACTTCTTAATCGATAAATAATGTCAGGCATTTTAATCTCAATGTCACACCATCGCTTATCCATAAATGTATGAATGTCTTTTTTTTTTTTGGATTGAAAATATAAATATATAAATCGAAAAACGTAAAACAATTATGTCGAGCATTCCCAAGAAAAATGACACAAGCGTGTCAACAATCTAGCCACCTAGTTGAAGCAAAGCACAACATGATCCAAACATGCTGAGTGAGATTAGAGGGCCGTATTGTCGTGAAATATGTAAGAAAATCTGGAAAAACTAATGAACTTCAAGGAACGAAAATTGTTATCTTTTAAGAGATTGTTGCTCCCATATCCAACAATAGAAAGTCTTTCTCAGGATACAATGGAGGCATTTGATTCAAACTGTGACTATTTAATCAAATCAAGAAAACACTCTATAAAATATCTGATGATGTCAAAAGAAATAGGAAGAATGAATGCAATCTGCAAATGAGAATTTGCCTAGAATTTATAGAGGGAGGCAACCATTCGAATATGTGTGTCCCTTGAATTGAATGAATGTATTTGTTAGAAGAAACTTTTAAAACGAACAAATGCATTGATTGGAGAACAGTTATATACCTATTCAAATAATTCTGAAAATAAAATTCTTTTTCAAGAGCATTGCTCTCGAGCCTCCAAGGGCGCTGCTCCCTCCACCCTCGCGAACGATTCGGCAAGTTGATCTCCGCTGTGAAGCGGCAAACGCTAATCGGGACGACAAAACATTTGCAAAATAAAAAATGAACATGCAATATGATGAAAAATATCTAACATATCCTCCTAGCCCAAACAAGGACCAATCGATTGATTGGTTGTTGAACCGGGTCAACCAAAGAACTTCTTCATAACATTTATGTATTATTACAATTCAAATATTATTATCTTGTAATTTATTAAATTCAAATATCTTTGAAAAACTTTAGCCTCAAGTGAAAAACATTTTATTAGCTTTCTTAATATCAAATAATTATTTTATTATTTGCAAATGTATTGATAACTATCCTTTCAAATAGAAGATACGTGACTATGTATCGTTGTGTTACACGTCCGAAGAAGGAATTATTGCACTGTCCATCAATTTGTCTTTTCTGATTTAATTTAATACTCTTGAAGCTGAAGATTTTCTCGTTCCATATTTTATAGAATTACCCTTTCCTTATCTCCAAATTTCTCCTCAATATTTCATGTATTATAGAAATGATTGATTTAAGTTTACATGTTTATATGAAGAAAACACATGTAAACTGAAAGTCGTGTAGAGTCAATTTGTTGAAAATGTGTAGTCGATTGAATAGACCATAACTTCAATTGAAAGATTAATTTTAATAAATATTACACATTTTTTAAAATAAATTATTTGTTGCTCGTTCAAGGTGAGCTTCATTTAGTGAGTTGTTTTAAAAGGAATGAATCCTTAGGGTAAACTCCGCAATCTATTTGGTGTAGGAAATTTTTGGAGATTTTTGGTCAAATTTGGTTCTTGTGAGAACGAGTGATTGAAAAATAGAAAGTGGTAAATTTCATAAAAATGTGTGATGAAAATGAATTTGATAGAAATATTGTAAAAAATGTCTTGGGCCAAATAAGGGCTCAATCCCTAGGAATTGTTTAATCGAAAAGGATTTTGAATAGACTAAAATAATGAGCGTCAAATTGTAATTTTTTTCTCTCAATAAATTAAGCCTCAAGGATTAAAATTAGATTTATTTATTTTTTGATAAATTTTGATATAAATGGATGAAATATATGTTTGAAAATTTGGGATCCTATGAATTTTGTATTTAAATTAATTGTTAACTTTGACTTAGCTCATGTTTAGTATCACTTCAAATTTGATTAAAATCTAAGTCAAAGTCAAACAATTAATTTTAATTATACATTTTACAGGGCTCGCAATTTTTTAACAATATATTTTATCAATTTTTATTAAAATTTATTAAAAATATGATTTTAATCTCATTTAATTTCTCCATGGCTAAAAATAATTTCCATTTCACTCAATTGCTTGTTTGGTGGCATCTTCTTCTCCATAATACCATGGGTCCTCTGTCCTCACCCATTTAAAATGCGCCATCTATTTCAGATGACGGCTACTCAACTCCACCTCCATTTACGATACCCCTCGATAATGCCATTTGGACGGCTGTCAAATCCCCACACTGTGAAATTGACGGTGGTGATTCCGCTTATGATACCCTTCAACTTCACATAGCTTCGTTAGCACGCCTGCTCCATTACCGGCTTGGCTTGCAGCCGGCTCGTGGTGCCTTTTTTTTTTTTTTTTGAGCAAAGCTCGTGGTACATTAATTACGCGATTAGAGATGTTATTAGACACTGACTTCCTGCACTCGGCTTAAATTCGCACTTCAACCCAAGCAAGACATATATTCTTCAAATACTATTATTAGAAAGAAACGTTTGAAAATCGATGAGTTATTTATTCCAAAAAGAGATTTAGCCGTTAATTTGATAATATCAATTTATATCTAATATCACATACATGTATTGCATGAAAGAATAATATGAAATGATTATATCGTAGATATCATTACAAAATAAGAAAAAAAATTGAACACATAATTTGCTTTGATTAATGATATAGGCTGCCAACGAATGCTCAAAATATAAATAAATTACAATTCTCATCAATTTTTGAAAACCTCTACACTGTTTGTACAGTTTGTAATTGCTCACACTCGTGTGATACACGAAAATTTCTATAGACAAAATATATTTAAATAATTGTTCAAATTTAAATTAAATAATACAATTTTTTAAATATATGTTGTATAGAATAAATAAAAAATTTAGTCTAAATATTTTTGACTAACGTGAATAGAAATAATATCCCTAAAAATATTATAATTTACATAAAATAAAGTAATCGTAACAAATTAAATATATGCTGTCCAATATATAAATAAATGTAACAAATTAAGTAATATTAATGATGCACGAAAGTGAAAATCAACATCAAGATTTATGATGTACGAACGTGAAATTCAACTCAAGAGATCCTTCGCATGATTAATAATTTTTAATTTTTAAATGTTATGCATTTAATTGAACATAATTAAATGCATATTTAATTATATGTCAATAAAAGAATTATTAATGAAAATATAAATAAAATATATATAGTAAGTCTTTTTGTCTATATATGTTAATAAAATTAAGAAATAAAGTTTCACAATTTTTATGGCATATAATTAATTTTTTAATATTTTAATAAATTGTAAACCGTTGAATTGTTTTATCATCTTTACGGAAAAACAAACCATGAATTTAAGTGTTTTAGAGGTTGTACCGTGAATACATCAACTCCATTTCTGGAATTAACGTTCAATAAATGAAATTTTTTTTTTTAAAAAAAAAATTGAACTACAAAATTAGGCACATACAATATATGTGCAAAACTCAACTTACATATTCTCCTTAAAATCGACGCTTTTCTTTTCATATATTGTTCTTCATCATATTCTTCCAAAAAAGAGGTGTATGATATACTTTTTTTGTATAATTTGATTTTTTAAGCATTAATTATTAATTTTTAGTTTTTAAAAAACAATCATTAATTTTAAAAAATATTGTTACATTAATTGATTCTTCTTTATTCATACTAACAATTTCTTTATTCATATTATTACATTATTATTTTAATAAAAATTACTGATCGATCAATTGTTGAATATAAATTTTATGAACTAATTGTTAAAATCTGTAATATATCTTTGCATATTTTAGTTATTTAAATTTATAATGAAAAATAGAAAAATGAACAGAATCAGTAAATAAATAAAAATAATGTAAAAATGATGAATGAATTGAAGAAATTTTAAGTTTGTAAAATTAACCCAACTTAATTGGATTTGCCTTAAAAATTCGTATAATTATTATTTATTTTAACTTGCTGAGAAAAAATCATAACAGAAATTAATCATCTATGATTAAAATGAATTTAGTTAACTAATTACAGATAATGTTCATAGGAAAGCCAACCTGAGTGACGATGTGAATTAACTGACAGCTCGAAATGACCTGTGATGTCGTCCGACCTGATTGTGAAGACCAGCAAGTTCGGATTACTTAGGATTACGCCGACGTGGACCAGCAAGGTCGGATTACTTAGGATTACTCCGACGTGGATCAGTAAGGTCGGATATTACCCACGGACAAAACAAAGACCAACTAATTTCTTACACGGTAGTTATGACAGTTATCCCAACATATAAGTAGTTAAGACATAAAAGTCAACTACATTGTACTACGTAAGAGCTCAAATAGTTCAGTTATGTACCTATGTCAGATAGTCAAGTATTGTAATAAGCCAGCTCACCCCATTCTCTCTATAAATATAGGAGAGGGTAGCTCACAAAAGGATCTCCCCAATTTTGGCTATTGAAAGCCAATACTATATTGAAACAAGAAATCATACGTGTAGTCCAGGTCATTCACACGATCTGGGATCCACCTCTTACAAACCATCTTTTATTATCTACTTGGAGTCCAGGTCATCCATTACGACTTGAGGTCCACCTCTTTCACATATAATTTTCGATTACATAACTAGCATCCACTTATTTCTTGCTGACTTGGAATATTTCATATTTCAACAGTCAACAATTGGCGCTAGAAGGAGGGCCCCACTTTGTGATAGAATAGCAGTCCATTACACCAGTTCATTCAAATACTTTGCAACCTCTCTCTTTAGATAACATGGATGAACAAGGTTCAGGGAACAACCATGGAAAGAAACCGGAGGCGCAGGGGGGTACAAGGATGGAGGCCGACCCGGAAATCAGGCCTTACCCAGACTCCCAAATGGTTGAGGTAATGCGTCAATTGCGGAATTTGACACAAGCAGTAGAAGAGATGCAACATCAACCACCGGGGAACGCTCAGGCCCCTTATACTATCCGGTACCACCTCATCGTCCCCCTGGTAACCAACGAGTCCGTCGAAAACTCAACTATGTGCCCGACAAGTTTGAAAGTTCTACTGGAGAGAGCAATTCCCGCTCTCCACGTAGGGGATCCCCTAAAAGGACTAACAGCGTGTTCAGCAGATTAGGCAGGATCGCACGGCCCCCGCACGGGAGGGCCTAACGCTGGGAATAAACAGAAAACCTGCAACGTCAAACTACTCGGAAAGATCCGCACGTAGCCCATATAATGAGCCCACACGGACTCGAGGTAGGAACTTCAAAGCTCCTACCAAGAACGCACCCACTTTGAATCTCAGTGATCCGTCCTATGATGGAAGAGGAAACCTGGAGGAACTCAACGCTTTGAGGAAACAATTAGTGATCTGGAGGGCCAGCAGAGAAAGGACGACCAGGCTGATAAGTATACTACCTCCAGGACTTCCCCATTTTCAAAAGAGATCCTGAAAGAGACGTTACCTAGCAAGATCAAGGTTCCGCAAGTACCCATCTACGATGGGACGACTGACCCAGTGGCCCATATAGACCGATATGTTTCCTGGATGGAATTACAGGTGTAAGCGATGCCATCATGTGTAGGACCTTTCCCCTCAATCTAGGGGACAGGACTCAGAGGTGGTTACGTACTCTACCAGACCACTCCGTATCAAATTGGAAAGATCTATCTTCTCAGTTCCTATATAACTTCATGGCTGCAAAAACAAGAACGACCCCCAAGGAACAACTGGTAACCATCAAGAAAGGAAGAACTGAGTCGTTGAAGAGTTATCTGGACCGGTTCAACAAACAAATCATGGATATGGATGAACTGAGTCGTTGAAGAGTTATCTGGACCGGTTCAACAAACAAATCATGGATATGGATAAAGTGTCAGACGATGCACTCCTAATGGCGGTAACATCAGGCCTATGGCCGGAATCTCGGTTCTGGTGGACAGTGCATGAAGAGGGGCCAAAGACATTTCAAGAATTTCTCACAAGAGCAGACAGAGCCATTGGAGCTGAAGAGGCGAAGTCCAGCAGGGTGGAAGACAAGGGAGAAGCAAAAAGATCAAGAAAGATCTAAAGGGAAGGAAAAGAAAACACAGAAGAGTAACAGGTACTGGCAGGAAAAGAAACGGGACTTTTGAGGTCCAGGGAATTTTCGCCCCCAAGCGATCGCGTGGTTACGTCTTTAACTCTCTGGTCATAAATTGACACCATCTCGCGATCGCGTGGTATGAATTCAGCGATCGCGACTTCTATCTTTTCTTAGCTGTGTAAGTTAGTCCCTAACTTTTAATTGCACCATCAATCCCCAACTTTCAATTGTTGCGATTTAGTCCCCAAACTTTATATTCTTCTCGAATTGCTCAAATAAGCTATTAAATCCTTTAATTAGGTCCTCCAACGCCAGATTTAGTCACTTTGGCACCAAGCACGTTTCCCTGTTGTTGTCTCAAACTCCTCACTTGTCCAATTTAGCTCCAATTAACATCCAATTGTGTTATTTTTCTATTAATTGCTTCATTCTTCACCTTTTGGGATATTTTCTACAAAGTAAACAAATAAACATAAATTAAATAGCATATGTCCTAAAACGACAATAATTTCTTCTAATTTAGACATACAGATAAGCGTATAAAATACACTTATCAAATACCCCCAAATTAGAACTATTGTTCGTCCTCGAACAATGTAAACTAAACTAACAAAAATCAAAGAAATAAAAGAGAAATTATTTTTGTTGTGTCAACATGTTTACCATATGCCTCCATAGTCCAAATCAATTTATACTTTAAGCAAACGTCATGAATAACAATACAAAATAATTTCTAGTTACATCATGCCAGAGTTTCATGTGTGTGTGTGAATAGCCAATGTCAAACGCATACTCATGCAAAAGATATACTCAACACTGTGTGGCTCATTATGCATAATCCAGCCATTCCAACTCGCATTCGTTCCTGCGAATGTGAACGGCATCTCACGAGCTGCTAAAAATTCCGACATTCCAACTCGCATTCGTTCCTGCGAATAAACAAAGTTAGTAAAAGTAACTGATCCACTAGCATTAGTAAAACCAATAATTTGAGCTTGTTTAGGATCCAAATGTCCTGTTTCATTTAGATGTTTTTCTTTGTGTCTTCGTAGCGTGCCGGTGCCTTGACCATATCTCCAAACATAAGCCTTTTTGCAGATATTACATACTGCTGTACCATCTTTTTCATTTACTGTAAAAATTTGCCACACCTCTGATGTTTGTTTTTTTTTCCTTGAATTTTGAGATGATCCAACTTCTACAACATTATCATCTTCTAAATTTCCTCAAGCTAAAAGCTCATGAGGTCTGTCATAACGAAATTTACGAATTCCTTAGGACCTCGAGCTAAAAGCTCATCAGGTATGTCATAACGGAATTTACGAATTCCTTAGGACCTTGAGCTAAAAGCTAATCAGGTCTGTCATAACGGAATTTATGAATTCCTTAGGACCTCAAGCTAAAAGCTCATCAGGTCTGTTATAACGGAATTTGTGAATTCCTTAAGACCTTAAAGCTAAAAGCTCATCAGGTCTGCCACGGCAGAGTGCAAAAATTCGTAACGAATCGAGTAAGGACATAAGCTTAATTTAGGTTCGTCCTTTGGACCTATCATACCTAACTACTCCAGATCGGGAACGAGTTAAAAGCCTTACGACGTCCAAAATAGAAGTTCAACTTAATGAGTCCGGTTAATTCTAAACGTAGAACTGCAGTTATGCTACAAATTCATATTACAGCGCCAAATAAAACTGATACGATCAGATCTGAGTATGGAGAAAAAGTTCGGAAAAAGAAATAAATCATTTCATTAATCAAAATTAGGCCGGACTAGCCCTACAGACGACCAGGACTTAAAACAGTTTACAAACTTATTCACTCAGCCACTGGACCCTCACTCCTATTAAGCTCCGCCATGGCCACAACCTGTTCCTTCCTTAGCTTCTCCAACTCTGCTTTCAACTGGTTGGCATTGAATTCAGGGTGGAGCTCCTGAAACCTCTTCACGGCATCTTCTAATGCCATGATATAGGTATCGGTATGGTCCACCTCGTATTCCTTGGTCTCCTTGTATCCAGCAACCGCAGAAGTTAAGTCCGTCCTGGCCTGTGCCAGATCCTTCCTAACCAGATCAATCTCTGCAACTGCCCCCTCTTTAGCCCGCTGGTCTTCCGCTGCCTTAGCCTTTAATTCAGCATTTTCCAGTTGTATCTTCTCCAGCTCGGACAGAAGCAGACCATTTCTCTGTTCTAAGCTCTCGCACCTCAGCTCGAGCTCTTTCTTCGCCCCTGCTAATTTGTCCCTCTCCAGCCCAAATGCATGGTTCTGATCCTTCACCACAATACTCTGGTGCATTAACTCATCATGCAGCTCTGTTTGGGCATGGGCTTTCGCTCAGACATGGGATACATAGTTTTGTGCCAGGCCAAGGAAGGCAGATGTGGCATGGGCAGCGTTCATCAGGTCCATCTCGGCGGCCATAGCTTCCTTCTTCTTGTCCCGCTCTGCCAGAACTCACTTGTGTGGGTGGGATAGGTCGGAGGACGAATGAAGGGTTAGCAGATCGAAGTGTTTGCACCCCTCTAGCTATGTCTCCCAAGTTTGATACACTCGCATCAGACCCGCTCGACCTAGAGTCTAAATCAGGATTGGATTCCTCATTTCCCCCACCCCAGGAATCGATCCTAGTGGCCTCATTATCGCTGCCGGAGTTGCTCATGATTTTAAGGGATAAGAAGGAATACCTGAAAATAAAACAGATCTGGACGTTAGTTCGTATACGAGACAAGCCGAACAAATGGTCACTTCGGAAAATAGTATATTTGACAATCCGAACAAAGGTTCACTTCGGGAAATAGCCTATGGTTTACAGGGTAGTGTGAAGAAGTTGTGAAGAAGAAAAACGTACAAGGGCCCCTTATATATAAAGAAGTCATTAATTATCAGTACAGAATCTGAGGAGACGCATTGAGCCCATCAATGGAAAAGACGGCTGACGGCATTTTCCTGGCATTGTCAGACCTAAGCCACAGGGAATCTTGACACGTGGCAACATTATGATGACCTGTGCTTCATTACTATGTATCTAAAAACTATGTAGGAGCGGATCAGAAATATTTTCAGTCCCACTCCTAGGGGCAATTATTGATAGGAAAGCTAACCTGGGTGACGATGTGAATTAACTGACAGCTCGGAATGACCTGTGATGTCGTCCGACCTGATTGTGAAGACCAGCAAGGTCGGATTACTTAGGATTACGCCGATGTGGACCAGGAAGGTCGGATTACTTAGAATTACTCCGACGTCTCGGATATTACCCACAGACAAAACAAAGACCAACTACTTTCTTACACGGTAGTTATGGCAGTTATCCCAACATATAAGTAGTTAAGACATAAAAGTCAACTACATTGTACTACGTAAGAACTCAAATAGTTCAGTTATGTACCTATGTCAGATAGTCAGGTATTGTAATAAGCCAGCTCACCCCATTCTCCCTATAAATATAGGAGAGGGTAGCTCACAAAATGATCCCCCCAACTTTGGCTATTTAAAGCCAATACTATATTGAAACAAGAAATCATACGTGGAGTCCAGGTCATTCACACGATCTGGGATCCACCTCTTACAAACCATCTTTTATTACCTACGTGGAGTCTAGGCCATCCATTACGACCTGAGGTCCACCTCTTTCACATATAATTTTCGATTACATAACTGACATCCATTTATTTCTTGCTGACATGGAATATTTCATATTTCAACCGTCAACAGATAATATTATAGGGCTTAAATGATATAATTTAAAATGAATTAGATATTGAGGAAAAATAAAAAAAATATATAAAATAAAGCTTTACCTATAATTTTTTATATGATTTTACAGATAATATAATTACAATTTGCTCTCACTTGTTAGCTTGTATTAAACTTCTCACTGTGAACTTTAATTTGATACCCATATTACATATTTTTCGATTTCAAAATAATACAATAATTATTAAAAGAATAATAATAAAATAGAAAAAATATCATTTTGATGTTATTAATAGTAACACGGATACCAATGCAATTAATGACACATGTAAAATAATAATTGTTAAAATATTTAATGTACTATTTTTAGCAAAAAATTCCCAAAGTTAGAAAGTTTTTTTGGCAGGAAACTATATGTATATTTTGGTGACGGCTATTCTAATTATATATATATATATATTAATTATAATTATATTATTATATTATATTAAGATTAAGATTCCATCCATATATTTCATGGGACCTAAGTTTTTTCAATTTCATATTCATCAATTTTTATTAAAATCTATTAAAATTTTAATTTTAATCCTCACCAAACAGGGGGTTATGAGATATCAAATATTTTAACGGTTTTCGATTTCCAAGCTTTTATGTATTCATTCATTAATAAATTTCAACTTATTTGATATCCATGATTTCAAACTTTATCTTTTTCAGAACTCATTTTTAACTACGCATTTTATTAATAAAATAATCTATGCATAAATTTAAAAAGATTCTCCTTTTCTAATCACACATTTTTCAAAAATTATTATTACAAACTATGTTATTTTGAAATAATAAATCTTGAGTAAGGAAACACTGAAAACAATGAGAGGACTGATAATGTCTCAGGTATGCTTAAGCCATGTTCATCGTGCTACTAAGGCTACAAGTTTAATAAGAAAATCCGATTTCGACTGATCCGAAATCTGAAACTTTCGAATTCCGAAATTTTCCAAAAAAATGGATTGGAATTGGAAGAAGTGTCAAAATTCCAAAAGTTCCGATCCTAAAATTTCCGAACTATTGAATCGAAAATTCTAAATTTTTCCTAATAAACTTCGAATATCTTTTATTTGCATTACAATTAATAATATAAAATCTAAGAAATTAATTTATCGAACCATAAATAATATTAAAAAATTATTAACTTAAGATTTAACATATAACTGGCGAGTAACACATTTACTTAGGAGGGAGAGAGAGATAGAGGAGTAGCACTTCAATTTTAGCATAAGATTTAAGTTAGGTAATTGATGGTGAAAAAATATTTTAAATATAAGATATAATAGAAATTTCAGATTAACACACCGTTCTTTTATGCAAATATTACAATTTATAAATCAATTTATAAGCAACACAATTTTTCAAACTACTTTTTAACCACACACATTTTCTCACTCCAATTTTTAACTACACGTCTACCTAAAAAATACCAAAAGAAACAAAAAAAAAAAAAATGGCGACACAAGGCAGAGAACATAGTGTAAATCAAATGTTCAAATGTGTCGCATGTCATAGTTTCATAAAGTTTACTTTATTTATTCATTGTTTGTGATCATCGAACTTGGACTTTGGAGAGTAATGCTGTTTATTTATTAGAAAATAAAATTTTGAAATAAAAATGTTAAGGTCCATTTGATATCAAAGATTTTCCATGGAATTTTTATTTTCCGACCTTTGGACCGTTTGATTGCCTAAATTTTTCATAGAATTTTTTTTCAACTTTTCTAAAAATCTGTAATTTTCTTTGATTTTGAGGAATTGGTTTTATTGGCACTTTGGTAGAAATTGATTTTTCATCTTAGGTGTAAAATCATTTTCGCCTCGTTTAATCATTTTTGTTGCTGTTAGTTGACTTATCTTTTTTTACTAGAAATTAACATTATTATTATTAAGTACAAATGTATAAAAAGTTTTAATTTTTTTTATTGAAATAGTAAAATTTAGCTTTATTTTTCATGGAAAATAATGTCATCAAACAACAAAACTTGAAAAATACTATACTTTTTCCACCTAGAAAATTAAACTAATCAAATACATTAAACTTCTAATTCTCAGGAATTCAATTATCTGGAATTCGTCTTCTTTCGACCAAAATTCCACCATCACAATCAAACGGGCCCTTAAATCTACATGGAGTTCTACGATGAAAAATGCAAGAATTGTAGTATTATTATCTTTGTTAACTTTTATTTTATTGGACCATAATAGAAATTTTTTATGTTAAATCTATTTATAGATGTTATGTTGTTACTTTGTTATTATTTTTTGCAGTTTATAACTTTAATTGAACTCATTTAGCCCTCGTTTGATACCCATTTTTTTTTTTCAAAAATAATTTTGCAAAAACTCATTTTCAATCAAACATTCTCCCATAAAATAATTACTTTTGAACCACATTCTCCTAAAAAAAAACTATTACAAAACTAATTTTCTACAAATAATAGATCTCAAACAGAGATTTAATTTCAGACATTCAAATCTCCGAATAATTTGTTTATATATTTAAAATTATTATAAATCTTGATAAAATATTAAATATTGAAAATTTTAGAATTTCGATTTGGAATGAAGTTTGTATATTCCAAAAATTTTGGAACGAAATTTGGAACAATATTTGATTTCAAAACTTTTTGGAACTGATCTTGGAACATTTATTTCCGATCCGTTTCGTCAAAAAGCAACCCCAACGTGCTGCCAATGTAAAAAATTGTGAATTAGCATGTGTAGTAAATCGTTTATAAACGGTTATTTATAAATAATGACGCTTCAATATTTCGTTAGCCCATTTTTAAATAGTAAAAAATGATTAACAGAAATCTTTGACCAGTCGAAATTGTTGATTTTTCAAAAAAATTATTTTTGGTATAAAAAAAATATATTTTTAAATAACACACTTTCCTTAATTACTTTTTAATCAAACACATTCTCTCTCTCTCTACTTTTCAACAACATATTTTACGTCGAAAACATAAAAAATCATATTTTTAAATATAACACTTTTAACAAATAGAGTCTAAAGGACCGTTCGGAAGCCCTAATTTAATCCACTAAAAGACAAAACCGACCAAAAAATTAATTTACACAATTTCACATACTTTTAACCATCCACATTTTTTCTCTCAAATTACACAATTTTTCAAACCAAATTTTAACTCTACATTTTACCTAGAAAACACAAATAAATTAACAAAATATTTTCAATTCCTTCTCTTTCCTTATTAATTCTAGCCGAACAGAGCCTAAGATGTCATATGACAGTTTATAAATAAAATTAATATACAATTTTTACCAAATAGAAGCTTGACCTTCGTCTAGTAAACTTGTTTATTTCCACAAGCAATTTTTTAACAATACAAATTTTTTCAAACTACTTTTTCAACAACTTATTTTATATGAAACTATCATATTCTTTGTTTACAAAGGATAATTTATCATTGTTATCCTTTAGGTTATATTGTTATCCGTGTTATCTTTTATTTCATTAGATTATAATGAAAGAACTTATGTTAATTCTATTTATAAATATTAGTTGTTATTTTGTTACTTTTGTCATTTGTAACCTTAATTACAATTTTTACTAGTTGAAATTCTGAACTCATTTACTATTTTTGGAAACACTGTAGCAATTATAAATCGATTTATTTATATTTCTGAGGTAAAATATGTTGTTAAAAGTTGAATAGAAAAATACATTTTTAAAAAGTGATTTAAAATTGTGCTATTTATAAATTGATTTATAAATAATTTTAGGCATTTAATTCCTTGAAATTTCTTTTGCGCTTAAACTTATTGTAAAACCTAATAAAATGTTAAATATTCGAAAAATTCGAATTTTGGTTTGTAGTGAGATTTGTGTATTTCAAAAATTTAGAATAGAACAATATTTTGAATTTGATTCGAATTTTTTTTGAAAAGGAACTTAAAACATAAAATAGATCTGTATGGAAAAACCTTACTCTAGTAGAGAACATTTTAGGACAAAGGTTGACATCTGGTCAAATTATTTATATTTTTAAATAATCAGAAATCATTCCTCAAGCCCCATGTTAAATTACATTAATCAATTGATTTGTTAAGTTATTAATAAAATGAATTACTCTTTTAATTAAAAATTGGTTAAATGGCACTTTCTTCTACACTCTTTGGCTTAGCTAAAAAGCCAAAATTTTAACTTGAAAAAGACTGCAGCCAAGTGAAATGGGTCTCTCTCTCTCTCTCTCTCTCTCTACATGTGTGTATATGTGTATATATATATATATATATATATATATATATATATGAATTGTTCTAGTTGTCAATTTATTCTCTTTCTGAAATTCTTCTTTTGAATTCAATTAGTCCAAACTTCTGGTGTTTTCTGGGTTCAGTTTTGACTTTAAGGGTTTGTGTTTAGTTACTGTTATGAATCCCATTTCTTCAATCCCCAAATTCGATAAGAGAATTTGAGTTTGTTTTTGATAAAATGCAATACCCATCAATTTATTCACAGATCAAAGCACAAGCAGCACAGCCAAATACACAGCCACAATTCACAGAACAAGAACAATTGAAATGCCCAAGGTGTGAATCCACAAACACAAAATTCTGTTATTATAACAACTACAACCTCACTCAGCCGCGCCACTTCTGCAAGAACTGCCGGAGGTACTGGACCAAAGGCGGCGCTCTTAGAAATATCCCCGTCGGCGGCGGCTCTAGGAAGAATGCTAAGCGCACATCGTCCTCCTCCCCCCAAAACAACCGCTCCAAACGCCCAGAGCCCTCCTCCACCGCCCCCACGACAGCCGTGTCTGCACCATTAGCATCCACTTCTACTAACGCTGTAATCACTGAATCGTTGCCGCTCAAGGCACAAAATTATGGTGGCCAGTTTGAGAATTTAATGGACTTCAGCTCATTTCTGGGGTCAAGTGGAGGGAAATTCACTGATTTGCTAAATGGTCTGAGCCCAAATTGTTCAAAAATGCAGTCAAGAGAATTGGTTGGTGATCAAGATCCGTGTTCGGGTCATAATATGGACCTCCAATTGGTGTTAGATGGTGGTAATGACACTAATGCAGATGGGTACCTCAATATTCAGTGCGGCGGCGACGCCGGCGATTCTAGCTGTTGGAATGGTGGCGAAGGCTGGCCTGATCTTGCTATTTACAACCAGGTTCAACTCTTCAGTAGTAAGAATTACTAAAAAATTAAGTATTTTAAAAATGTTCATTAAGTTTTTTATATTTTTAAGTTAATAAAACTCAGTAGATGTTAATCGTGTCGTGCTTAAAAGTTACCTTTTTACTACGTTACAAATGTAACCGTGGGAAGTCTGTATGTGATTATTGAAGTATTGATTGTGGTCTCTTAGCATTTTCATAGGTTTTATGTTTTTTTAGTTTGATGATTTGTGTGATCTTAATATAATTTTTGTGAGTTATATGAAGAAATTATCTCTCTTTCTCTGTCTTTTTATTATCTGTTATTTTCCAATTTGAATTGAGATTTTGATTGTACTGGAAATTCTACAATGGTGAAAAGAAAACGAGAAGAGATATATTAGGCTAGCTCGGTGGCAATTTGCTCCGATTATAAACTGTTGTGTATAAATATTGTTTATAAATAGGAAATAACAACTTGTTAATATTTTGTTAGTCTTTTTTTTTTTTTCAAAAGTAAAAAATGATGGGTGAAATTTGTAGATCAGTCGAAATTGTTGTCTTCTCAAGAAACCGTGTAATGAGATATTGTCATATGGTAGCCCCTCGGGACACTGCCAAATTGGCAAAGGAATGGCATTGCTGGGCTTGCAACCTCAGTGTGGGGAGTTCGATTCCTAGTAGGAGCAGTTGAGTGATGTAATAACCAATATTGATTGGAGCAGCTTGGTGATGTAATAACCATGGAGGAAAGCTCCCTTTGGGCTAGAAGTATAAGGGGTGTTCGAACCCTGATCAACTTGGGCATAATCCGCGGTTTACATCCGTCAGTTAGTGAGGGGCCGGTGGTTGGTGGTTCAGGATTAAGTTTGGTTAAGTTGGGATACCTGAAATAACAAAAAAAAAAAAAAGATATTGTCATATGGTCGTATATAAATAAAATTTAGAAACAAATTTTACCAAATAGTTTGCGATGACTCTGTTTGGCAAAAGTTTTTGTTTATAAATAAAGAATGTAATTTTTAATGATCCATTTATTTAGTAAGAGAGTTAAATGGTGTTAAATAATTGATCATGCCGTTAGCTCAATTAGCACCATTGTGACAGAGTAGAGGTTAAACCTTCAATTTTGTAACATAATTTCAATGACTAATGGGTCATAGTAATAACTAATAACGGTTGGACTCAAGTCTCTTAATTTTTTTATATTTACAAATGAATGTAAAAGTGCAATGAAGTGTTTTTTGCCCCTCATTTCAAAGCAAGCAAATATAATATTTCGATACAAACCATCATCAATGACAAAATGTGTTAATTAATGAAAAGTGAAAATAAAAATTCGATGAAAATATTAGGAACATAAGTATTTACAATTGACAAAGGTCGAAGACCTTACGTACAATTAAAATATGATTCAACAAATAAAAATTGTATACATACCTCTTACTTTTATTAAAAATGTCTTGTATATTATATTTTAGAAGGCTCTATCTAAAAAATAAATAAAAACCGCCATTAAAAAAAAGATGCAAAATCAATCGTAAAAAAGTACAAAGCAACCCTTTTCCAAAGGGATAGAGCAACGTGAAGTTCGTAAAAAATAATCCTCTTTGACATGTCTTCATGTGCAAATAATTCTTGAAAAATACAAAGACAAACAATTGATCGCTAAATAAAAGAAAAAATAACGCATATGCAAGGTCTTAGCTTATTCCATTGCAACAATAATGTCACTAACACGAGCATATTGACGATTTCTAGCTTCTTTTATTCGAATACACATCAATACTCGAGTAAGTTGCCATTTGTTACATAAAATGGGAAACTGATGAAGCATAATTACAAAGGATTATGACAGAACCCTATTGAGAAACAAATCGCTTGTAATGAGTCTTGTAATAATCATCAACGAATATATGTTTATCTGTCATTTATACCATAATAAATAAAGTTTTTCACCTCTTAGGGTTAGTGCAAGCGAATGAGAACAGCCTAAACCGAGAAAATGAGGTTTTGAAACAAAAATACAAGTGTCTCGCTGCTTCATACCTAGACTAGTTAGGTTAAAGGGGATGTATAGGAGATAATGAAGAAAATGACACGAGGAAGAAAATCAAAGAAATGGCATTTTACTATTTGAAAAAACTTTAAAAAAAAAAAAAAAAAAGGGTAGTTAATTATAGGGACTTTGCAAAAGTTGGGGTCTTTTTTGCAGTATAGTTTTATAACTATAAGCATCGTTAATTAAATTCCTCAAATTTTGAAAATGAAGTTATCACCCTTGGCTACTTGTTGAATTTTGAATTGATATTTCTTTTGAAACAATACATAAATAAGGTGTTTAGAAGATAAAAAATTCATAATTAGCAAAAATGTTTTAGAACTTTTAAAATCAGGCCATAATTAATCTTATTAATTTAAAAAATTATTCAAATATATTAAGGTTACAATACTATACAATCTAAGCTGGTCACAATCACAAATCAAATTTTGTAGGTAACAAATTATCAAATTTATGAGTCACAACTTATTTCTCGATCATAAATCACAAATTTTCTAAATTACAATTTATATATCGATCACAAATCATAAAACTAATTGGCCACAAGTAATTTTGAGGTCAAAAATCACAAATCTTTTGGGTCACAAATTATTTCAAGGTCATAATTTATAATTAATAGGTCATAACTTATTTTTCCGTCACAAATTTTCAAATTATTAGATCACGACTTAAAAAATCGTGAGTCACAATTACAAATTTTGTTGTAATCTCAATTTTTTTAGGAAGCATAATTGTTACTAGTCAAAAATTACGAATTTATTGATCACAATCAATCTAAATCGTATCCCACCTCCACCATCGTCAACAACAACAATGCACAACTACCACCATCACGACCACCACTAAAACAATAACCACAACCACAACCACAACCACAATCTACAACAATACAACCATTGTCCAACAACACAAACAACAACAATGCCAGTAGATGACAGTCGCCATGGAAGCGGCGATGGTATTGCGCGACGAGGTTGCGGTAGAGTATTCGAGGTAGCATAGCAACGTTGTCGCAGCTAGCTTCGATATAGTAGTAGCGACGAGACCGTCGCTGATTTTTCGAGGATCTACGAAGCAATGATAGCGGTCTAACTAGGTGGAGTGTGGTCGTGGGAGAAAAGGGACCAGGGGTGTGGTGGTATGTGGGGTAGGAAAAGTGGGATAAATTGAGAGATAAGGGAGGGGATGAGAGAGAGAATGAAGATGAATAAGTTTTGGAGTGGTGTGGGATTGTGATAGCCTGGTAGGGACGTAGGGTTGGATAATTTATTTGATTTTACATTATTATTATTATTGTATATTAAGATTAAGATTTTGAATAGCAATGTGGTTTATTTATTTATTTATTTTATTTTTTTCTGAAATGGAATATACACATGATTTTAGTATGAATATCTTTTATATATTCCCTCCTTAAATCAAGCATTCAGTCACAACATTTACATTTCAAACACATCTCTCCATTTTGAATACACTGTGATGACCGAAGAAGTAAAAAGCAATAGAGAATACATTTACAACCATTCAAGTGCATCCAAATTTGATTGGCGACTCACCACCACTACCACCATCACCACCACCACCATCTCCCGAGACTTGGACGTGCCACCATCATTCGACGAACCACTACCATCACGACACAAACTCCGATGCACCATCAAAACATAGTAAACATCACCATGCTTTCTGATGCACCACAACCACTACCACTACCTCTGACTCACTACCCCCACCACCAAAGACAACATTTCATGTCAATTTGGACTCTCCAAAATTAGAATCTAAACATGTGATATGAGAAATTGAACATGTGACTTGAGAAACAGAACATGTAACCTAAGATCGAACATGTGACTTGAAACTTTGAACATTTGACCTGAGTCCTATAATGAAAGTAACCAGAGATCACACATGTGACCTTAAACTTTGAACATGTGACCTTAAGCCTATAATGAATGTAACATGAAATAACATGTGGCCTGAGTTTTTGAACATGCGACTTGAGAACCACCTCCACAACCTATCGCCATCAACACCAACACCATTTTAGCAAAACAACTCAACAGCACAACCACCAATCATTACCATATCAAACTCCAATAAACAATCTGATTAGAAATCAATCAATTGAGTTGGAACATGAGAAATTATGATTGTTGGTGCAAGGACAACATTGTCAGCTTGTTGCTATAGAACTCATAGATGGGCAAAAGTTTGGTGGTTGCCGATGACTTCACGACGGACTCGATTGTGTCAAAGAACAGAACCTCTGGGACCCGCTCGTGGGGCTGGAGAAGGGGTTGGTAGGATAAATCTCACTGTCATAGGTGACGCAAAGCGCTGCAGCGTCTGCCTTGCAATTGACTATGGTTGGCTCATACTCGCACATGTCACACATCCATACATGTTCATGGCTAATATTTTTGTTCACCCAATGTAGTGGCATTGCTGCTTGATGAAATAGATGGAAGCAGCAGTGCTGCTGCTTACCTTGAAATAGTCAGTGCTAACGGTGGTTGGAACAAGGCCGAGGGTCTTGCAGTGATGGTGTGTGGCCGTTGGTGGGGGGGGGGGGGAGGGGAGGAGGCGATGGTTGATGGTTGGATTAAGAGAGATGGATGGTATAGATAGATAGAGACAATAATTAAGATATGGTGTGATGTTGTGCGTGTGAGATTGGGATAAAATTGAATAATTAATTTAATTTTTAGAATATTATTAATTAATTATTTAAATTTTAATGTACACCTTGATTTTTGAAGTACATTTGAATTTGAATTCTATAAAATAGATTTACCTATAATTTCATCTTATAATATTCAATGAACCACGTGCCACCTCAAAAATAAAAAATAAAAAAAGAAGCAAAAATGAAAGGCAAAAAGAAAGAAAACTTGATATGAGTCGAAATGACAAAATAATTGAGCTTCGGTCCATCGCATCGATAAAATTGAGCAAGAAATCCAATTTTTTAAGCTCCTAAGCGTGCTCCCCCCCCCCCCCATGCCCTAGTGTCATCCTTGATAGTGTTGGTAAAAAGTTAACGTGCATAATTATATTCTAATAACGTACCTTTTACATGCATAAAGTTTGACAGAATTCCGACTTACCAAATAAGAATATATGAAGTAGAAAATAAAAAATGCATGAAAATGAATTCGGTCGAAGCAAGAGTTGGACTCTTTGTCCTTAAGACGATAATGCCCCGCACGGGTGCTAACGGTTTTGCGGCATTCGTCTCCCAAGATACAACGACCACGTCCCGAAATAGGAGCACTCCAAATTACGAAGACCAACGAACCTTACTTATACTTTAAACTCTCTTCATATGAAACTCGACTCCAAATAAATGCAAAATATTTTGAAGTGAATATGAATTAGTATGATAATACAATCATGAAAAATAAATGAATGATGAATTGATGAATGAATGAATAATCAAAGCATATGAGGTCTATATATAGATGTTGGAAAGTTGTGTCTCAAAAGACACAACCCTTACAAGAGACACATCCTTTCAAATTTGTCTCTAATTGAAGAGATACAACTATTGAAAATTATTAATTTCAAAAGTCACAATTTTTTATATGAAAAGACACATCTTTTCATTAAATTAATTCTAGAATATTCAATAATATTTTTCTAATTTTCCAATATTGTCACAATTTTAAGTGGCTTAACTTTTCATTCACCAACTAATGGTTCCACTTAAATAATCACATAAATTGGTCAAAACCAATTTTTTTCAACAATCCCCCACATGAATGAAAATTAATGCAAAGACTATGCAGACACTGAAGAGAGTTCACACGGAAAGCTATTGCATCAGGAGAGGTAGCTTTGGGCTGTGAACCTGCCTTAGTGAAATACTATCGAATTTACTTGGCTAAATAGTGAACATAATGTCTTGAACTGTTCAACCGTTGGTGTAAACCAAGATAATAGTACTCACACAATATCTTCCCTAACACTTTCGGTTCTCACGGTTGTGTTCATTTTGTCCCTGAACAACTCTTGGTTTCATAAGTGTTTTAGAGAATTCAAGCCTTGAAACATTCTCATAGAAGCGGCCCCACTTCTCACTTACATAGGTGATTTCCTATTAGGTGTAGTCTGCCTACCCCACTTGGTTTATCCAAGATATAGGAATCATTAAAAGTTAAGTTTAACCTAGACACTCTGCAAAAAGCACTTTGGTTTGACCATAGGAATGAGTAGGAATTTAATCCCAAGTGCTTAACTGAATCTTCGTAACTTAGTTGCCTCATTGAACCAAGTTCTTGGGATCTCCAGTCAGGATGGTTGAGTTATCATTACAAAGATTACATGCGTAGTAGGCTTTAATCTCATTCCCTTCGATTAGCAGTTTAATGATCTCTTGGTAAGCTTTTCGATATAGTGGATCCACAAAATAATACCATCTGAGATCAACTGCAATACAAGACGATCTATACAATTTGAGATACAATCAATCAATGTAGCAGGTATAGACTTGTCACTTTTGGAACTCTGAAGCCATCATGCTTCAATCACTTTAGTTGAAGCTTTGTTACAGTTATTCGTAACCTCCACAAGTCTAGGATATCGAATAAATAAGCTTCCAAATTTTCTTGAAATAAAATACTTATTTCTCACTTTGTCTAAAGCTCTTTGTCTAGAGCTCTAGTTCCAAAAATTCATTTTCAAATTCATAATGATTTCAAGCATTTTCAAATACCGCACTAGCATAGTAAACACATTTACTAATGGATATAAATCCTTACAATGGACGTCTATGTCCAAATATGGTACCAACAAATTTTTCAGGAAATAGTGCAGTTCAATAATGTTCAAAATCTCGTTATAATTTGAAGAAAGCAAGGCCACCCCCACACTTCATGGGTAGTCCCAAGTTCAAGTTTTAATATATACTCGAACAACAACTCAGCATGATTGAGATAAGATTTGAAATCAATCACTATATGGATTAAATCTTAAAATCAAGAACCTTAAGGACTTGGATCTTGAAGTCCAGAACTCGAAGAATTATATCAATAATCTTGGAAAACTTTTAAGGCCAAAGTTGCATATTCCAAGACCTTGAGTACTCAATATACAATTAAATCCTTAATGTAAAATTGCAACTCAAGTCCCTTGGCTTATTAAATTTCCAATTACAAGTCTTTTTCATCAAATTACCAAGGTTTCAACCATTTTTGGTTATTATGAACCATCATTATACTTCTAAAATTAGTATAAGGAATTTCTACCTTTTCATCTTCATAAGGGATTTCTACATTTCCATCTTCATAGAACATATTTTTATGACTCAAGGTATAAAGATTGTAACTTGTAAAATAAGTTACCATCACAATTCCTCAATTAGGAATCACGTGCTCATGTAGTAACATTACCCCCACAAATCTTGGGTAAGGTTTGAACTTAGCGTTTCACTCCACAAAATTTTGTGGTCATCAATTTTCTTTGGCAATCAAAATGGGAATTAATATTTTCCCCTTCAAATTTTGGATTATGCAAATTGAGTATGATAATATTCAAAATGCTAGAAATAACCATAGATTACAAAGCTATTCTAAAGAACTCAAAATCGAATCTGCCAAATTCCTTAGTTTAATGGACGTTTGTGATTCTTTTAGAAACAAAATATGTGAGCTACAAACTATGAGATTCAAACTTACCATACTTCACAAACCGGGCAGTGGATTCGTGCATGCAATATATGCTCCCACAATACACAAATTCCAATACATGCATGATAATAATGCATGCAAACTATTTTCATAACATAATATATAATAATATGTTAATCACTAATCATGCATGCGTAGTTTGATATCTAATTCCATCTTTCGTATAAAAATGGATTCGGTATGTATTCAAACATTATGCAAATAATTTAACAAAATATAATACGCACACATTATCGTCTTAAGATTGTTGGTAAAAAGTTAACGTGCATAATTATATTCTAATAACGTATCTTTTATATGCATAAAGTTTGACAAAATTCCGACTTACCGAATAAGAATATATGAAGTAGAAAATCAAAAATGCATGAAAATGAATTCGGTCGAGGCAAGAGTTGGACTCTTTGTCCTTAAGAAGATAATGCTTCACACGGGTGCTAACGGTTTTTCGGCATTCGTCTCCCAAGATACAACGACCACGTCCCGCAATAGGAGCACTCCAAATTATAAAGACCAACGAACCTTACTTATGCTTTAAACTCTCTTCATATGAAACTCGACTCCAAATAAATGCAAAATATTTTGAAGTGAATATGAATTAGTATTATAATAAAATCATGAAAAATAAATGAATGATGAATTGATGAATGAATAAATAATCAAAGCATATGGGGTCTATATATAGATGTTGGAAAATTGTGTCTCAAAAGACACAACCCTTACAAGAGACACATCCTTTCAAATTTGTCTCTAATTGAAGAGACACAACTATTGTAAATTATTAATTTCAAAAGTCACAATCTTTTATATGAAAAGACACATCTTTTCATTAAATTAATTCTAGAATATTCAATAATATTTTTCTAATTTTCCAATATTGTCACAATTTTAAGTGGCTTAATTTTTCATTCATCAACTAATGGTTCCACTTAAATAATCATATAAATTGGTCAAAACCAATTTTTCATTTGACCAATTTTTCCAACAGATAGAAGATTTGTTACATGGGATAGTTATAATTATAGAGTAGACAATACGAGTAAGTCAATATACTGAAATGAATTTTGATCTGGTGGGCTGCCAAGTGTCAAGCCTATGCTCTTTAACACGATCATTACAGTTTATAAACTAATCATAATCAACACAATTTTTCGAACTACTTTTTAAGCATACATGCTTTCTCTTTTTACTTTTTAACAACATATTTTACCTAAAAACCATAAATACACCAATATATAATTGCTAAGTGTTACCAAACAGAGCCCAAATAAAGTTAAGGAAGATAATTTACAAGTTTTGTCAACTGCTCAAATTTTTTTTATTTCTTTTTGTTGAGAATTAGGACGCAACTAATCCCACCTAGGATCGATGTGACACAAATAAATTGGACTGAGAAAATATAAATACGCAAAAATAAAATGCAAATACGAAATACAAAGATTTACGTGGTTCAGCAATTTGCCTACGTCCACGGACCCACACCAATATATTTCACTAACTCGAAAAATGAGGAGTACAAAAATACTACACTGTATTTTTATCTGTCTACACAAAGACTATTCTCTCCAACTCACTTTTCTCTCCACACAAGAAAATATCTTGTGTTTATACTTTCTCTCTCTCTTGAGCTTGTATTGATTTTGGTGTGTTTCTTACTGCAAACGGAGGCTCAATTTATAGGCAGAATTCTGTTGAAAATTGGTGACCATTAAGAATAAAAAAAAGCCTCCACAATCTTTTGTCTGCCAACAAAAAAGATAACGATGCCTCCACAATCCTTTGTCTGCCAACATATTCTCCACTATCAACAATCTCCCACTTGGAGAATAATGTGACTTCACCTGAGACACCTCCTCCTTGCAACTCCTTGTGAAATATGGTGTGAGTCATTTCCTTTGTCTTCACTTCAGAAGACTAATTGAAGCTGAGCACAGCTCCAATTTTTCCTTTGTTACTGTCTTGGTCATCATGTCGGCTGGGTTCTTACTACCCTGGATCTTCTCTAATGTTAATATTTCATCCTCCAAAAGAGACCTGATGAAATGATAACGGAGTCCAATGTGCTTGGTTCTAGAATGAAATGCTGAATTCTTTGCCAGATGTATCGCACTCTGACTATCACTGTGCAAAACATTCTTTTCCTGACTGAATCCCAATTCTGCCAACAAACCCTGTAACCAGATCATTTCTTTGCTAGCCTCGGTTACTGCCACGTACTCTGCTTCTGTAGTGGATAGAGCAACAATCTTCTGTATCTGCGAAATCCAGCTAACTGCAGTAGTACCTACTATGAAAACATAACCAGTAGTACTTCTCCTGCGATCTACCTCGCCAGCAAAATCTGCATCTACAAAGCCTTGTAGAGTCACCTCGCCTCGTCCAAAGCATAAGCATCTATCAGTAGTTCCCCGTAGATATCTTAATATCCACTTTACTGCTTCCCAATGCTGCTTTCCTGGATTTGCCATAAACCTGCTCACAACTCCCACTGCATGAGCAATATCTGGTCTGGTACAAACCATGGCATACATCAAACTTCCAATGGCTGAGGCATATGGTATTTTAGCCATGAAGTTTATCTCGTCCTCTGTCTTAGGACTCTGATCACTAGATAGACGGAAGTGATTAGCTAGTGGCGTGCTGACAGCCTTCGCACTGCACATGTTAAATCTCTGCAGAACTTGACTAATGTACTTGGCCTGAGATAACTGCAAGATACCCTTCTGCTTATCTCTGAAAATCCTCATTCCGAGAATCTGCTTCGCTGCACCCAAGTCCTTCATTTCGAATTCTGCTGACAGCTGCATCTTTAACTTCTTGATTTCGTCCATATCTGAGCCTGCTACTAACATATCATCGACATAAAGTAGCAAAATTATATAACTGGACTCGAATCTCCTGAAGTAGCAACAATGGTCAGCATTACATTTGAAGTAGCCATTTTTCTGCATAAATCCGTCGAACTTCTTGTACCACTGTCTCGGGGCTTGCTTTAAGCCATACAGGCTCTTCTTCAATTTGCAAACGAGCTTCTCCTTTCCTTTGACTGAGAAGCCTTCTGGCTGCTGCATATATATTTCCTCCTCAAGGTCACCATGAAGGAAAGCAGTTTTCACATCTAACTGCTCCAAGTGCAAACCCTCTGCTGCAACAATACTCAAGACTGATCTGATTGTTGTCAGCTTCACAACTGGCGAAAATATTTCCGTGTAGTCAATTCCTTCTTTCTGCTGGAAACCTTTGACCACCAACCTCGCCTTGTATCTCTTTGATCCATCATGTTCCTCCTTGATTCTGTACACCCACTTATTGTGTAGAGCTCTCTTTCCTGTAGGTAACTCAGCTAGTTCCCACGTCTGGTTAGAGATGAGAGACTTTATCTCATCTTTCATTGCAAGCTCCCACTTGCCAGAATCACCGACCTGACATGCCTCATGATAGCATTCAGGTTCACCTGCATCAGTAAGTAACATGTAACTCATGTACTTTCTATTTGGAACATGAGGTCTGGTTGACCTTCTAAGAACAGGGACTGGAGACTGTGATGCATCAGTCTCTAGAACAGGCTCCTGTAACTGCAGATCCTCCTCTGTCTGCTGCGACGTACTACTTTCTACGGCATCATCCAACTCAACATATGTTGGATCATCATGTACTGTGTCATCGGACTGCACTGCATTTCTGTCCTTATACATAACCTTCTCGTTGAATATGACATCCCTGCTTCTGATGACCTTTCTGTTCTGGTCATCCCATAAGCGGTAGCCGAACTCATCTCCGCCATATCCAATGAATGTGCACTTTAGTGATTTGGGGTCTAGCTTGCCCCTTGCCTGATCACTAATATGTGCATATGCGACACATCCAAAAACTTTCAAGTGGGAAAGTTTTATTTCTTTTCCGCTCCATACTTCCTCCGGTATCCTGTACTCCAACGGTACCGAGGGTCCTCGATTGATTAAGTACACCGCTGTGTTGACTGCTTCTGCCCAAAACTGTTTGGGCAAGCCTGCATGTAACCTCATGCTTCTGGCTCTCTCCGTTAATGTCCGGTTCATACGTTCTGCAACTCCATTTTGCTGTGGAGTCCCTGGCAACGTCCTCTCCATTTTGATGCCATTCTGGTAACAGAACTTCTTGAACGCCATATCCGTATATTCTCCTCCGTTGTCGGACCTCAGCTTCTTTACTCGCAATCCTGTTTCATTTTCCACCATGGCTTTCCACTTCTTGAACACATCGAATACTTCGGACTTGTGTCTCAAGAAATAAACCCACACTTTTCTCGAGTGGTCGTCAATGAAAGTCACAAAGTATGACTTTCCGCCAATAGATGAAACTGCGGTTGGTCCCCAAACGTCTGTGTGGACTAACTCAAGTTTCTCTTGCTTCCGAGTTCTGCCACTAGTGTTGAAACTCACCCTGGTCTGCTTCCCAAAGATGCAACTCTCGCATAAGTCTATATCAGTAGACTGAAGCTCTGGTAGTTTCCCCTTTGCATGCATATACTTGAGTCCCTTCTGACTCATATGCCCAAGTCTCTGGTGCCACAAGTTTGGGCCCTCCTTGCTTTCAGCAACTGCAATTGTCACACAAGCATTCGCCGTTGTGTAGAGGGTGCCAGTATCCTTGCCTCGAGCGATAATCATGGCGCCCTTGGTGATCTTCCAGTTATCACCAGAGAAGGTGGTGACATGTCCTTCTCCTGACAATTGCTTGACGGAGATCAAGTTCTTCCTCAATTCCGGAATATGTCTCACATCCTTCAGCTTCCACACAGATCCATTGATCTTGATCTGTACATCACCTTTTCCGACCACGTCACACGGTTGATCATTACCGAGATAGACTCTACCAAAATCACCCCGCGTATAGTTTACAAAAAACTCCTTGTTTGAGGTAGCATGAAAAGATGCTCCGGAATCAATCACCCAGTATTCCGTTTTTCTCCCCAAAGAGCATATCAAAGCATCGTCCGCTTCCTCTTCCACAACATTAACCTCTGTCCTGTTCTCCTTTTCTTTTGGAGGTGTTGGACACTGGTTTTTGTAATGACCGGTCTTCCCACACTTCCAACATTCCACAACCTTAGTTTTGTTGGAATTGTTTGGATTTCTGGATCTTGATCTTCCACTTCTGAATTTGCCATTGCCCCGCCCATTTCCTCTGTTAGAATTTCTGCCTCTGCTTTCCACGTTCAATGCCGATCCTGAAGTTGAGGCACCTTCTGATTGTCGTCTGATCTCCTCCGTTAAGATCATGCTTATGACATCATCGAACTTCAATTTTGACTTTCCGGCAGAGCCACTAATTGCTGTGACTGTACCATTCCAACTGTCTGGCAACTGCCCAAGAATTAACAGAGCTCGAACTTCATCACTAAAAGTGATTTCGACTGTGTTTAGCTGGTCCGTCACTTCATTGAATTCATTTAGGTGCTCCCCAAATCTTCCGCCTTCGGCCATCTTCATATTGAACAACTTTTTAATTAAGTGGACTTTATTTGCTGCAGATGGCTGTTCGTACATGCTAGAAAGGGCTGCCATGAGAGACTCTGTCGTCTTCTCATTTTTTATGTTGAAGGCCACTGACTTTGACAACGTCAGCCTGATTGTGCCGAGTGCTTTTCGATCAAGCAACTCCCAATCCCCCTGGCTTATATCTTCTGGCTTTTCTTTTAGTGGCTTGTATAGATCCTTCTGGTACAGATAGTCCTCCATTTGCATTTTCCAAAATCCAAAATTTGAACCATCAAATTTGTCAATTTTGGATATTTTCTCATCTGTCGACATTGTTCACACTCAATCACAAAACAGTCTAAAGAAATCTTTTCTGATGTGGAAGATCAGTCAAAGCTGCAACCACAGAGCATACTAAGAATTTCAAAAGATCTCAATGAGCCAAAGCTCTGATACCAATTGTTGAGAATTAGGACGCAACTAATCCCACCCAGGATCGATGTGACACAAATAAATTGGACTGAGAAAATATAAATACGCAAAAATAAAATGCAAATACGAAACACAAAGATTTACGTGGTTCAACAATTTGCCTACGTCCACGGACCCACACCAATATATTTCACTAACTCGAAAAATGAGGAGTACAAAAATACTACACTGTATTTTTATCTGTCTACACAAAGACTATTCTCTCCAACTCACTTTTCTCTCCACACAAGAAAATATCTTGTGTTTATACTTTCTCTCTCTCTTGAGCTTGTATTGATTTTGGTGTGTTTCTTACTGCAAACGGAGGCTCAATTTATAGGCAGAATTCTGTTGAAAATTGGTGACCATTAAGAATAAAAAAAAGCCTCCACAATCTTTTGTCTGCCAACAAAAAAGATAATGATGCCTCCACAATCCTTTTTCTGCCAACATATTCTCCACTATCAACACTTTTTTCTTTTTTTTTTTTTTTTTTTTTTTTTGTGTGTACAAATATGAAATAAGGTGAAGTTTTATTCGAACTAAAGAGTTGGAGGGTCACTACTAGGCATGATTTATGACTTTAGGACCGTGAGATAAGATTGTCTTAAATTTCTTTTTGTCAACTGCAGATGACAAAGTCTAATTGCTTGAAAGAGTGTGGTTCCATAGCTCAAATATATGTATCAAAATTTACTTTGACTACACATAATTTTGAATTTTTGCATTAGATTAGATATTAATAAATGTGGTATCTATAGAGTCAAAGGAAGTTGAAATTCCTAGTTGGTATGCAAGAGACCATTATTATTCATATAATGTTTTATGTGAACACAAATATATGTATCAAAATTTACTGACTTCACATATTTTTGACTTTTTGCATTAGATATCTTATGTTACAAATCCTACAAGATGAGAATTATTTTATTGATGACTTTATTCAAATTATTTTTAAAATATTTCAATAAGCACCTCATTTTCTTATCAAAAATTATCTATATTTTCTTTTTTCAATCGGTAATTTGTTTTTTCTTTTTGATAACCTCAGGTCCTCAAGCTCTATGCTTCATGTTCAATTCAATATATTATGCGTATATTAATGAAATAATAAAATATGAAGATAAATATATACATGTAAATACTCGTACTTTTACGTTTATGTATCAAAGTGGACGTTTACGATGTCGATAGCTGATTTCGTTTTTCTTTATACATGCATGGAACTTTATGCATTGGTCATTTTTTTTTATCTCAAATTTGCTTAGTGATTATCAATGATCTATTGTTCCGAATTTCTAAGCTTTTTATTGATGTTTTTTTTTGTATGGCATAGTATTTTTTTTTTATTTTTTGTATGGCATAGTATTATGACATTATAAAGTAACATTTTTGAACGGCATAAAAAATTTAAAAATGACATACAACACGTCGATTACGACCAATCATATGAATACGACCAATCAGATAATTGAAATAATGAAAAAAATGTCCTCACCAATCAGGAATGGATCCAAGATTAAAGTTTAGCTAGAGCGGCCAATCATTGACTGACGACCGTCAACGATAGCAATAACGAGAACTTTCATTATTATTTTATTTAATATTAAAAATTAATAAATCAATATAGAAATACACTAAAACTTTGTTATAAAAATGAAGATATAATCCAATACAAACCAAAATAAGAGACAAAATACATGATATATATCACATCATTCAGTAACAATCAGCTTGGATAACTGCATTTTTCAGGGTCTAATGCTTTGAAAATGCTGTAATATTGTCTCAGTCTCAATTTATTTAAAAATCACTCGCTTCGTGTACACCACTAAATTGTCATTCAACCAATCATCTCTCATTTTGTTGCACAAGTCACTCTTGATTAGATTCATAGCCTCTGTGTACACCACTAAATTGTCATTAAACCAATCATCTCTCATTTTGTTACACAAGTCACTCTTGATTAGATTAATCAGAGAATGCCACTACAAGAAAAAAGGCTTAGTAGTGATAAGTATTTCTTAATATTGTGATAGTTATAAGTGTCATAAAAAAAATTGTGACAGCTTCAACAGGCGTGTATATTCCGGGTCACTATAATTTGTGACGCTTTATTGTGTCACTAAATATTGTGATGCTTGGAAGCGTCACTAATAAAATGTGACACTTGCATTTAGTAACGTGTTCAAGTGTCATTATTAAATGAATTTTAGTGACACCTCCAAACATCATTATTACTTTAATGACATATAAAAGTGTCACTGTATATATATATATATATATATATATATATATATATATATATATATATATATATATATATATATATATTAAAGAAACCTATTGTTGAAATTGAAATTATACCTATAAAACCATCCACAATATATAGCAAAAATTATCAAAAATACATCACCAATTCACAACAAAAATTCATAAGAATCTACACAATTTCACCAATAAACATAATTAACATGCTAAACAAAAACATGATCATTAACAAAAATATGATTATCATATCATCAACAAAACAAAAGACTTAATTGTTCAAGTATCACGGTGATCTAAAGAACTCACTTAACGAAACTTCAAGATGATTATATTATTCCTCTTGCTCTCAATCATTAGCACCACTTCTATTAGGTGAAGTATTTTGTGCATCATTCACATTCAAACCACAAGAATCCTGAAAAATAATAAATAACAATAAGTAACTATAATTCTTATACATTCCATCAAAATAAAAAATGAATCAAATTAGTATAAGTGAAAATTTTCCAAGTGTGATGATAATGAAGTTTTTCATAATTTGTAACAAACATGTGGATTAGATACACGAGTGCCACAAGCATAAGTGCTAGATGTTGGGTCAAACGATTCAAATGCAGTGCAATATATCTGAACTTCATCTTTCAAGTTCGCAATTATTTCATTCGTCCTTGCCATATAGGTATTCATCATTTCCTGTTGTTGAACAAGTAACATCTCAAGCTTTTGTATTTGAAAATTTGGATGATTGCGATTTGCCTCTTCACTCCTCATTCTTTTAATTTGAGCTCAAAATCCAGCCACTTGTGATTTTATCACCTCCCTTCCATAACCACATGCTCGTCCTGGCCTATCTTCACCCATGAGTTTATACCAAACAACACTTTCCAATCCTTGTTCATTCTCATAAGATCCCATGACTCTGAGTTCATCAATCTCCAACACAGCCGTCGTCTACAATGCAATAGAAATCAACTCCATCACCATGAACTCTCTTGACTCATCTTACACAAAAGAACCATAATTCTGTATATGCGTAATTTCGAATAGCTTAACAAGTCCAGGACGTATTTTTATTTTTGACAACCTATGATTAAAAAAAAAATGAAGTCAAGAGAGCAATCACATCTTCACCTAATGTAGATAACTACAAAGTTAAAAATATGTATCCTTACATATTCATCTTCAACTTGAGCATAAGTTTTAGTACCTGTGGTGTGCACATGAGCCTGCGTAGCACGAGCATCCTTCCCTTTCCTAGAGAGTTACTATAGAAAAAAATCATATAATTGGCAATGCATGCAAATGAAGAATAAAGAAATATAATGGATTGAGTTTAAGTGAATTGATTCCATGTTTCACTAATGAAGAAAAATGTCGGATGTAGTTAGCTCCTGCTTGAATGTAGATTGCACTTCTCATTGAATTTGTGTCCTTTAGTTTTCTTCTTGGTATTATTTGGAGCTTCTTAATTGCCAAAAGTAATCATTTTCAATTATTATACTCCCAATTACTTATATGAAATTTCATTTCTTATAGACAAGTAAAAGAAAAAACAGAACCAAAATTGTATAATTTCACATTGAACAAGAAGAAAACAAGTAGAAGAGAAGGATTACGAACTGACCTCAAAAGAGCCCTTAATATGCTCTCTCCTATCTTCTCTCACCGTGCAATAGGTTTTAGGAAATGGATTAGTCAGCAACTAAAGAAGAAGAAAACCAGAATGATGAGTAGCGACTGAAAAGAAGAGGTGAGAAATGGAGCCAGAATCGGAGAAGAAAAGAGGAGGAATACCTTGCCCTACACTTTTGATGGAGAAGAAGAAAGGAGACGCTGCTAATGGAGAAGAAGAGAGGAGAAATGGCGCGCCCTAGCTGCTGATGGAGAAGAAAGAGGGGAAATGGAAACCTAAAAAATCACAATTTCGCCCCTAGATCGGGATAAACATTGTGACGTTTGGATAGTGATGCTTTTAAGTGTCACTAAATTATGAATAAATTAATTTTTATTTATTTTTTTATGGATATAAATATTTGTGACATTTGGAACTCTAGTAATATTTAATGACGATTTTAAATGTCACTAAATTGCAAATAAATTAAATTTTTAATTATTTTTTTATGAATATAATTATTTGTATCACTTCTAAGCATCACAATATTTAGTTATAATTTTTGGTTTCACAAAAATTGTGACGCTTCCACCACGAGTAGCAAAATATATGTCACTACTAGACATTTTTCTTGTAGTGTGCCCTTTCAATACTTATAGTTGCTACATGTAATATCAAAGCTAGTGTGATGAGACTCATCAACCAATATTGAAAATAAAGAATCACTGATCTTGTTCATAATAGCCCTTGTCGTCTCTAAGGCACAATAATTAACCAAATCCTTTTGGATCATGGGTGCAGTCATTTGATCATTTCTTGGGGCATTACCAAATACCGAGACATTGACTTCAGCACAACGATCTACATACTTGTCTAGTAGCTCAAGTAGATTTCCTTTATTAAGTGAATCTTTTGATTCATCATGATCACGGAAAGACAACCTTAAATCAAAAGGAATCTAATATCGCAGTCAACATTGTCCTATAATTTTTTTGTTGGGTACTACTTTGGCATGCAAAGAAAAAGAGATACTTTGTCTTTGATTCTTCAAGATGGTGCACTTCTCGAAAGCTAGATTATGAGCACTATCAACAAGATCAACATGATCTCTCATAATCTTTTTGTGGCTCCAATCTCTAAAGCTAGTCTTAGTTAATGTATACACACCCCCTTGACTGCCCCTATCATGTTGAACAAATAATAATACAAACAATACGCAACATCCCATTCTACACTATACTCCAATCATTAAAATTCATTGAACTATTTCCTAAAACATCTATTATCGCTTCCCATCGTTCTTCTTGGAAAATCATGCCCATGTGGTTGATAGTGACCTTTCTCCAAGTATGCCAACCTAACATCATCTCTAATGTTAGGATCATATAACTCAATTGGGGATTCTTTCATTGGATCCCACACAAGTTAATCCTCATTGAATTCAGTGCAAGAATTCTTTCTGTCATCAAAGTCTAATGTTCATTACTGAAGAGAAATTTAGAGCCTATTTACATAAAGATTAGGCACACGAAAATCAAATTGCAAAAACATTCTCACAATTAAATTACACCCAAATAACATTCTTTAAACCTATAAACCTATCCAGTTCCAAAGTGTTTCATTATCTAGAATCTCAATCTCATCACCCTCATTTAGCAAATTTGAAGTCCTTTTTTTTTTAAATTTGAATCATTTGATCTAATTTCTCACAAGGCAACTCATGTCCCAAACTTTTGCTTCTCCTCAACTATCATATCCCTTTTATGCAGATCCTCCGCTTTTAGCTTCAGCAACTTCCTTGAACTAGTAATTGGTTCCAGAGCAGGAGGTACCGAAACTGATGACTTAACATTCAAATTCAATTGCGACTGCATTATAACAGATGTTTCGGCCACCTCTTTCAAGACACTAGGAGACGGAGACAGCGAGATCTCATTGGATGAAAGTTGGTAAAATGAGTGTGTGAGTTTGGGGTTGAGATTTGGTTTGGTTTAGAGGGTTTTGGTTTAGCAAGTAACTTTTACGGTGTTAAAAGATTTTAATTAATTGAAGGGTGTAATTCAAATTACTTATTTTTATGTGGTAGTTGGTGTAATTTCCACAAATTCATTCTACAATTCTATACGCCTAATTGGGCCTAACTTCTTTCCAACTCTACTTTCCCTACAAGTAATTTATTATTATTATTATTATTATTATTATTATTATTATTATTATTATTATTATTATTATTATTATTATTAAGGAAGAATCAAAGGGAGGGATATGATTTGAACCCAATATCGGGCATGTGAAGCTTGAGCACATGGTCACTGCGACACACCTCCAAATCCTCTCTGCCAGTACAATTTTATCACGTAGGTTGTTTAATTTTTTATTTATTTAAAGCTAAATGTAGGATCATCATTTCATATAAAAATATTGTAATGTTGATTAAAGTCAGGTAAAATTGTTCATCAAGGACTCAAGCACTATCAAATTAGGAATCCAAGTGTTACGCTGATCAAAGATTGGAGGACATTGGCATCTATTTTCTTATAAAATGATACATAAATTTAGGGGTTGTTATCTTTGACCTATTTTATGTTTTAGTTTTCAATTTTGAATTTATTTTTAGTTGTGTTTTGAGTGTGTCTTTGAAAATACGTTTGCTTTGTCATTTTGAAAAACTATTTCTCAACAGAGAAAATTCAAAAACGCGTTTGGTTTGAATTTTGAAATATACCATATTAAATTAAAATATTTCCAAAAGAGGTCAAAAACTTTCAAACCAAAACAAAATGGTCCCCGTCTTCCCCAATCCCGTTGCACCTAACACCCACACAAGCCAACGTAACGTCTGTGTGAACCCATTCCCTAACCCCCTCTCTGGCCAACATTGAATCTAAACAGTCAAACCACCTCCATCACACCACCATAACCACCTCCATAAACATCGGATTTGAAACCACCACACCACCTTCACTACACCACATATACTAGCAACCTCCACAATCACCTCCGACTAACCACACATATACTTACAACCAACAACTCAACATAAAGCCCAACACAAAAGCATAAAAAATTAAAAGAAAATGGAAGTAAGGGGACTGAAATTGCACATCGACCTGGAGGAGCTATAGATCGCATTTGGTTTGGTGGAGGAGCCTCGAGGGGAAGACATGACCTAGTGGCGAGAGGTGTGAAGAAGGAGATGGTGGTGGTGGTGGTGAGAGGCATGGAGGAGGAGGATGTGGTGGT
This sequence comes from Ligustrum vulgare, assembly GCA_963555705.1. Lineage (NCBI taxonomy): Eukaryota > Viridiplantae > Streptophyta > Magnoliopsida > Lamiales > Oleaceae > Ligustrum > Ligustrum vulgare. Next base: position 15,895,838 of record OY743173.1, on the reverse strand, counting down.
GGTTTGGCTGCGGTGACGACGGCAATGGTGGGAAGAAATGAAGAGGCACGAAGAATTAAGAGGTATGGTGGTGGGAAGAAAGGGGAAGAAATGAAAAGGAGGAGAACCAAAATATAATTTATGAAGATTTTTACTCGTTTTCCACGTTTTGAGTGTGTTCATTTTTTTAAAAAAGATAATAAATCGTTTTCTGTTTCATTTGAAAAAAATAGCTTGTTTTCGAAAATGAATTTTCTAAAACAGCAAGTAAATGAGTTTTCAGTGTTTTCGAAAACTGAAAACACCACGAAAACAACAATGATAACGTCATCTTATTTCTTTGTTTGTAGATTGCAACTTTTAGTGCTTTATAGTTATAAATAAATTATGTTCATAATAAGTGTATAGATAATTCTGGGTCTAAGAAATGCATGCATTGACCATTTTATCTATAACCTAGATACATCTATATCTATATATAGGTTCGCCTTTGTAGAATTATGGTGCGGAAGTGCTAGTGTGGAACAATCCACTTTGACTCGTTTTTATAGTTTACACACTTTTGTATTGCCACTCGATGAGTATCAGGTGGATCAACAAATGAAGATATGTAGCATGTTCCAAAAGGATCGACAACAAGATCGAGAGCAAAGAACATCAAGGAGGCAATGCAAGGAATTATGCAAACTTTGTTGGATGAAAGCCCAAATTCTACTTCAAAGATTCTATTATCTATGTATGACATGTTCAAAAAAGATTCAAGGCTAATACAAGTGATTCAACTCGAGAGTCTAGCTGAAAATCAAATAAGAGACCAAAAGTCAAGTCGTGAAGCAAGTTTGGAAGAAGTGGCAAAAAAAAAAAAAGGAAATATGCGATCTCACAGTTCAAAAGCTCTGCGATCACAACACATGAAGTTTCTTAGCACGAGAGTAAATCACTTGGCCTATGCAATCGAAATACTTTTTCCTTTGCAATCGCAAGGGGTTAAAATTAGGTTTTTTTGTTTATTTTGTTTCCTTTTTTTATTTAAACTCTTTATTTCTGTTTTGAGCCAATTGTTGGCGTCTCCTAGGGTTTAGAATGTCTATTGATATATAAAAGGGATTGTTTATTCATTCATTAACACAACTTTGAACAATTTTATAGGGTGAATTATCAATCAAACCAATTTTTTTTCTTCTCTATCCTTCTTCATTGAAAAAACTTGAACTTATCAAAAATTCAACATCTTTGTGATGTTCAAGCCTTAGAACTTATCAAAAGATTAGGCACCCTTTGTGGCGTTCACTAGTTCTGGTTTTTTTTTTCACACATCAACAAATATAAGGTTTGATATACTTTATGTTCTTGATTCGTGAGGTTTGGGTTAGAATTCTACCGCCTATAATTTGAATTTAGCTTTCTAGTCGACTTCATTCAAAATTTCGTGGGTTTATCGTTAATTCCTACATGAATTTACATCATCTGGTATCAGAGCTTGACTCTATATTAAGATTCTTCGATTCATTTTTTTTCTTCGTCATTGTGTCCAGTTGTTCTTGTATATTATCCATTGAATTCTTTCATCCCAAGATTGCATTAAGGAACTTCAAGGGAAAAAAACTAGATTTTTTTCTAAACTAGTTTTTTTAGTTTTTCTTGTTTCTTTTTTGTTATTTCATTGAGTTGGCTAAAAAAAAAAAAAAAACAAACAAAGATACTAAAAATTCAAAAGAAAAAAAGTTTTAAATTAAGGTCAAGAAACACTGTCCAAATTCAAGAAAACACTTTCTTGGAATTCTTGCGATCATTCCTTACATAAATTTCATTCTTTATTCATTTTTATATCATTAAATACCTCCAAATCCATTCTTTTATCAATGAATTCATTACTCTATTTCAAGAACCACTTTATTGAAATTCTTGATTTTGTTTCTTCTTTATTTATTTCCTACGGTCATTTCGTGAGTCCTTTGGATTTGAATACCACAAAAACTGAGTTCTTGATTGAGTTTGGTTAGTTCTTTAGAGAGTTTGAAAGAAAAGTGAAGAGAGAGAAAAAGCAAGAATGGTTAGCTAATTACCAGGAAAAAAACAAATAGAGTGAAGCAAGAGTGCAAACCTTTAGGTTACTTTTGCAAATTTCTCTTGATAGCTAACAATGTGTGACTGGGAAGTATCATCATATAGGGATGGTAACGAGCAATTCCACAGAGCTGTGCAAAAGCAGTTTGATGAGATTCGAATGATGTTTGGGGAGGTAAGAGATAGGTTAGATACTCAAGGTGCAAATATTGCTCACTTGTAAAGAGGGCAATAGGGATAAAGATGTGGTATATGGGAACCTTGGAAACATTAAGATGACAATACCATCTTTCCAAGGCAAAAACCACCCAGAATTGTATTTAGAGTGGGCAAAGAAGTTAGAATTGATCTTTGACTGCCATAACTATTCAGAACACAAGAATGTGAAGTTGGATATGATAGAGTTCATTGATTACGCTATTATATGGTGTGATCAATCAGTAAAAGATAGGAGGAGGAATCATGAGAGGCTTATGGAGATTTGGGGTAAATTGAAAGCGCTCATGATGAAGAGATTTGTATCTAGTCATTACTATAGGGACCTTTATGAAAAGTCGCATGGCCTTTCTCTCGGTTCTAAGAAGATAGAGAGGCCACTATGGTAGCTATGATTAGGGAAAATGTTGAGGAGGATAGGGAGGTCACTATGGTCAGGTTTTGAATTAGTCAAAAAGGGATATAGTTAATATCATTGAATTGTAGCATTATGTGGAGTTGTAGGACATGGTGCACATGGCTATGAAGATGGAGAGGCATCTGAAAGAAAATGGGCAGGAAGGTATTCTTCGAGTTCTAGTACTTCTTGGAAGCCAACTTTGAGTGGTAATACTTGAAGTGAAGGAGTTGTTCAAAAGGGAAAACCTGAACCGCCCATATAAAGAGACAAGCTTGCTAACAAAGGTAAATCTAATTTTGATTCCCAACCTTCTAGGAATAAGGATATCAAATATTTTAGATTTTCGGGTTTTGGACACGTTGTTTCACAATGTCCAAGTAAAAGGGCAATATTTTTGCATGAAAGTTAGGAAGTGGTGTCTGAAGATGAGGGTGATTACAAGAGAATGTCTGAGTTAGGAGATGCTCGTGATGGTGAGGGAAAAGAATATGTTGTAGATGCATCTCTTGCTAGGCGTGTCCTTAGTACACAAATTAAGGTGGATGAAGTAGAGCAACAGAGAGAGAATATATTTCACACTCGGTATTTTGTGAACAATAAGGTGTGTTGTGTGATAATTGATGGTGGGACTTGTACCCATGTAGCAAGTACCACCTTAGTTGAGAAGCTAGGTTTGGTTATGTTAAAGCACACGAGGCCTTATATATTGTAGTTGTTGAATGAGTCTGGAGAGGTCAAGGTGACTAAGCAGGCTAGGGTAAACTTTACTATTGGTAGGAATAGTAATCAGGTAGTATGTGGTATAGTTCTTACGTATGTTGGGCATATCTTGTTGGGAAAGTCATGGTAGTATGATAGGAATGTGATACATGATGATTTTAAAAAAATAGGAATATATTTGTCAAGGATGGAAAAGCATTACATTTATTCCTTTGACACCACAACAGGTCTATGAGGACCAGTTGAAGCTAAAAAGTGAGGAAGAAAAGAATAAGAAAGTTGAGGTCCAAACTCACAGAAAGGAGAGAAAAGTTGTAAAAGTGAGTTGAGGTCCAAGCATTAAAAAAAAGGAAAGAAGAGTGTTAAAAAGAGAGTTGAGGTTCAAACCTCAGAAAAAAGAGAGGAGTGAAGAGTGATAAAAAAGAAAGAGAGCCTACTGAGAGAAGATGGAAGACAAAAATGAGTTTCTTTGCAGAAGAGAGTGAAATCAAGATAGCTTTCGTGGAAAATTAACCAATGATTTTGCTAGTGTGCAAGGAATCCTTCCTTGAACTTGATGAGACTAACCATCCATTCCACGGTTCAGCTACTTGTTATCGCAGGAAATTTGATGACTTGTTTCCTAAAGATATGCCAGTGGATTACCACCCATTAGAGGTATCAAACATCAAATTGGTTTCATATTTGGAGTTGTCATACCAAATAGACCAGTCTATATGAGTAACCCAGAGGAGACAAGGGAACTTTAAAGGAAAGTTGACGAGTTGACAAGCAAATGATATGTGAGAGAGAGCGTAGGACCATGTGTAGTACTAGTTTTCCTATTTCCTAAAAAGGATGGGAGGAGTGTTTACTATTTGTAGAGTTTGCATATAATAGGGTCATGCATTCTATTGCGTCTTATTCTCCCTTCGAAATTGTTTATAGTTTTAATCCACTAACTTCATTGAATTTAATTACTTTATATGTGGTTGAGAGAGATAATTTAGATGGGAAGAGAACAACTAAACTAGTAAAGTCACTCCATGAGAATGTTTGACTTCAAATTGAAAAGAAGAATGAACATTATGCTTCCCAAGAAAACGAAGGAAGAATGCATGTGACATTTGAACCAGGTGATTGTGTTTGGATTCACATACGAAATGAGAGTTTTCCAACACAATGGATGTCTAAATTACCTTCTCGAGGAGATAGACCATTCCAAGTCCTCGAAGGATTATGTGTCCATTGCTTTAATGTTGCTAATCTTTCTTGTATGATGCAGGTGAAGATTTGAGGTCGAACCCTTTTCAAGAAGGAGGGAATGATGAGTATCAAGATAGACCAACAAAGTGAGGTTTTTACTTCTTTTTCATTCTTCATTGAACAAACTCAAACTTATCAAAAGATTATGCAATCTTTGTGATATTCACCAATTCGTGGTTCATGGTTTCACATCTCAAAGGGTCGAAGGTTTGATATACCTTTAGTTCTTGATTTGTGAGGTTTAGGTCAGAATTCTACCAACTACAAATGTGAATTTTGCTTTCCAAGGCGTTTCAATCAATTCTATTGTGGGCTTATCATTAGCTCCTATAATAATTATGCAAGCATTTTTGGATGAAAGCTCAAATGCTACTTTAAATACTCTACTATCCAAGTATGACATGTTGGAGGAAGATTCAAGGCTAATAAAAGTGATTGAATTCAAGAATTTGGCCAAAAACCAAATTGGAGACCAAAAGTCAAGTGCAGAAGCAAGTTTGGAAGAAGTGGTGAAAAGACAAAACTATTAGATCACATAGTTAAAAAGCCCTGACATAGCAGCGCATGTAGCTTCTTAACCCAATAGCAAATCACTTGGCCTATGTGATCACAACAATTTTTTCCCTTGCGATCAGAAGGGGCTAAAATTATGTTTTTCGTTTAGTTTGTTTCATTTTTCAATTCAATTTGTGGTTCTTGTTTCATTTTTCAACCCAAGAGCAAATCACTTGGCCTATGCGATCACAACACTTCGATTTTTCAAAGTCATGTCAAGGGCCGAATGGGGGTAGTTGACCACTTTCACATCAAATTCATACTTGTATCTTGCTCCTAATTTGGGGGTTGTGGATATGAGTAGTTATGCTTGCCCTTACATTTGAATCAAATGTGGACAAAATAACAGAACCAAACAAAACCAAGCAGTTTGGTTCGGTTCTATGTAAAAAAAATAATGGTTTGCTTCTTATAATCAAAAATCATTTGGTTTCGGTTCTGGTTCCAGTTCTCATTCAAGAACCAGAACTAGAACCAAGAACCAAACTCAATTATATACACACACACACACACACACACACACACACACAAATTAATGGGTATTCATCTCACCAAAAAATTCAAATATGAAATTCTAAATGTGAAATGTACAAAAATTTTATTTACCATATATTTTATATCATCTCTATTAGACAAAGATTTTAAATCATAAATATAAATTCTAATTCATTTTTCTTCTTTTCAGTTATAGACACGCATTCACACTGCTTTACTTGCACTTCTATAACACAGTAATCATTGCACTCCTTAGTCACCATCAACGACATTGATGTTTATTTTTAAAATTTTATGTATATATAAACCACAGCTCAATTCGTCAATTCTCAAGAATTAACCCAAACTTAAATTGCAAATTTCATCCCTAAATCACATAGCATCATGGTAGAATGGGAGTCGGAACTTCATCGTAACCTGTATCTATAAGTCTAAACGGCCTTTATGTTCGATTCTCTAAGTTTCGATAAATCGACGAGATTCCTTCAGACGAGTTTCTTCTTTTTTGACTTAGAATAACATGTTACTTTTTCTAAATTTTTGTTTTGTTAACTAAAAATTTCATTTTCTATTTAGTGATGATATAGATGGATTCTAATGAAGAAGTGGATATAAACATCTTTTAATTTGCATTTATTATTTAAAAATTAAATTAATAATCCCGGAACCAAACCAAACCAGAACCGAGTGGTTTGGTTTCGGTTTGGTTCCATATCTTTAAAAAAATCAATTGGTTCCGTTAGTAAAAAACCATCGATTTATGATTTGGTTTGGTTCTTCTAGAACTAGAACAAAACCAAACTAAGTCCACCCCTACATTTGATGCTTTTAATGTACTTGTTTCATTTTTGAAAGGTACACACCATTTGGGACACATCAAGAGTAACAAGATTAGAACAAGTGAAACCATCCTAGTTTGATATTCAAGTGGAAGCTCCAAATTCAAGAAGATTGCACCTTCAAACATGGGAAGTATTTGAGCCCCTCTTTGTTATGTATATTTTATTTCAATTATCATGCGTTCATGATATACATTGAGGCAATGCATAGTTTTAGTTTGGGCGTGGAAATGTTATTTCGTGTTTAATGCTTCATGTGTTTAAATTGTCAAGATGCTTCATTTGTTTCACTTCTTCTATTTTGGAAATTCTATTTTGTTTTACGTATTCAAAAAAAAAAAATTGTATTGATATGTTCATTGCCTAGGATATAGTATGTATTAAAATATATTTTGGCATGAATAACTGGAAAAAAAACATGAATTTCATTGATTAGTGATGACTTGTTTGATTTCATCTTCATACGCACATAGCCTCTGTTGAATTATCACTTGTGTAGGGATGTAGTTAATGCATGTGGGGGCATATTTATGAAACTTGAACTTAGGAATGACTTGAAAATTCATAAACTTAGGACATAAGGATCCCGTACCTGACCTAGAACCAAACTTGCTCAAAAAAGCTAGTTTGGGGGTAGAATGTGTTAGAATGTGCATGTTTGATGGGTTGAGGATTTGTAGATCTTGGTTTTGCATTTTAGTCAAAGTAGTTTTTGTCAACGGGTATAAATAATAATCGGTATAAAAACAAAAAAATATTGAAGGTCTTATTCTACTCTTCGTGGCCTTTTTGACTCGAGCAAGTAGGTTGTAAAGGTGTTAAAACCTAATACCCTAAACTCAACTGAGTTGGGAGCTATCAGCTCAAAGCTCGTTATAGGGGTCAACTAGAAAGCCTAAGGGAGAGTGGACTTACACAAAAGACAAATAAAACATCTTTAACTTTTCTTTGTCGCCTTTGTGACTCAAGTAATTAAGTTTGAGGGGTTCTCTGAACTGGGCGCCCTAAAGCGGTTTGGCTTGGGTGCCATCGACCCAAAACTCATTAAATGAGTCATATAGAAAGCAAATAAGAAAATTATTGCACAAATATCATAAAAGACAGGGACAGTTGCATGAAAAAGTCGTCCATAGAAAGAAAAAGAAATTTGCATGGTATAAATCTTGTTGACTAAGATTGTAGAGACTGAGGTTGTAGAATTGGGGATTGCCTATTTCTGATGAGCATGCATACTTCTAATCCTGATTATCTTGTATGGAAAAATGCAATATTAATTATTTAGAAACCACAATAGAGGGAACATGGGATGTGAGAAAAAAGCAATAAGTTGTGATCTTCTATGAGAGATGCAAGAAAAATCATTAGAATTTCATAGGTTGACCATATGGGATTTGGGTTTGATTGTGCATAATAAACCATAAAGTATTAAGTGTATTTTTGCAAAAGTAGGCGTTCGACATTGGCTATTCACACACACACACTTGGAAATTGAGCATGACTTGACTAGAACTATTTTCACTCTGTTGTTCAAGACTTCTTGCCAACTGATGAATTGATGTGTATTATTGAGGTCTATGGTAAACATGTTAACACAAAAAAAAAAAACATTTTTTATTTGCAATTTATTTCTAATTTAGTAGTTTAATTGTAGATTGTTCAAGGACGAACAATAATTCTAGTTTGAGGGTATTTGATAAGTACATTTTACAAATTGTTGATATTCTTGGATAATTATTGCATAATTGCTTTACATTTGTGTATATTGTAGGAATTTACCCAAAGTAGGAAGAATGAAACAATAAATTAGAATAAGACACATTTGGAAGCTAATTGGAGCTAAAAATGAGCAAAATGGACGATGGTGTCATCAACCGGGAATTCCAAGGAAAGATAAGTGGAAGAAATCAATGTTCAAGAGCTGAATTGAAGATGGATTTATGTTTAGAAGAAGATTTGACATGTTTGGAAAGTTCAAGGGCTTGATTGCTACAATCAGAAGATGAAGAACTTGCATGCATATAAAGTTCAGGGGCCAACTTAAACACACCGAAAAAGATGGAATTGCAGTACATGATTTGTATTGCGTGGCCACGGACCTGACACCTATGACCGCTTGACTTGTACAGAATTAACGGAACCTGATTTCATCCTACTGCGCGGCCATCACACTTATGCCTGTGCGACCGCACAGTAGTCAGGCCCAGCAAGAGAAAAAGTCCATGCACAGATTTCAGCGTGGTGATGCCTAGGTTTTCATTGGAAACTATATATGAGACTTCTCATGCCCGAATTAAAAACCTTTGCACACATATCATAGAGGCGTGATTCACCATCAAGACTTGGAGATTTTGAAGCATCAATTGGAGGCAAAGGCATGAGGATAGAAGACTAGCAACAAGGACAACTACCTGGTGCAAGAGTTCTCTTCTTTGTTATTTTTGCTTACTCATGATGTTTAGTTTAGTTATTTACTGCAATTTAGTTGTTTTAATTATGAATAGCTAATCTATTTATTGGGATTAATGATGTCGCGAAGTTTTACGCTTTCAATTCAATTGGTCTATGTTTACGTATTGATTATATGTGTATGGTTTTATTTTTAGATTAATGCGTGAATTAACTGACCACGAATTCATTGATTATTTGGATCATTTTCATAATCCGAGAGGTGAGTTAATGATCTAGACCAAGGAATAAAACCCCGTAATTGAATGAGCGATAGAGATATACGTTCGTTGTTATTGCGGTCTTGTGTGAGCTCTTGCATTTCATGCACCTAATCATTACAACCTGCTGTTCGTTAACACGATTGACTAATTAGGTAGAGTTGATTTAAACCTGAGAGGGAAATTTCATGTGCAATAGTGAGCTCGACCGATCACATTAGTAGAATAAAACTAGAACGGTGGAATTGAAAGTATTGACTACGTGAACTCGTGAGATCCGAACCTTTCATCAATTGGTTCAAAAACACATTTTGTTTAATTGCTTACTTGATTTTAGTTTTATTATTAAATTATTCACAAATCAAATCATTGCCTTTCAAATAGAGTTGAAATTAGAACATTGTTGGTAGTTAATACTAATCCCCGTGGGAATGATAACTCGACCTCTAAAAGTTCACTTTATTACTTGAATGTGACATCGTACACTTGCGATTATGCACATTAGTAGCGGATAAGGTGTGTTGGTTTCATTTTTCTTATCTATGAAAGTTTGAACCTGATGCGTGATGAAGAAAAGCATCAAACCTATTCTTTCCCTTGGCCATCAGTGGATCTGATGGTCATGATTGAGATGGCAACGGGGCTTTCTTCGATTTGTTTCTAGGGTTCTCAAATGTAGGTTGTGAGAAGCAAAAGTTGTATTTCTTCATTATAATACATTAGGCAAGGATATGTTTGGATTACAGCAAAATACGAGGGAAAATACATCAATCAAAATCTTCTCCCTTATTCAAACTTTTTAGATATTTTATATTTTGTGTGTGTGTGTAATTTGAACTGATTGGTTGAAGAGAAATATCCGAACACATGGATTATTATTTTCAATAATCCATACTTGTAGCAATGAAATACTATTATTCCTCCTCTAAATGATTGATTACAAATATCTATTTTATATCTTCTCTATAAAGGATCAATAATACTTTGTTTATGTATCATTGGAAAGTGAATTAACATAAATAAAGCAATACGAAGTGGTGATGTGAACCCATGAAGAATTAATGATAAACAAACGAATTTTGAATGAAATCTCCCGAAAAGCTAAATTCCAGTTATAGGCTGCAGTAGAATTCTAACTCGAGTCTCATGAATCAAGAACCTAAGGTATATCAAGCCTTAGACCTATTGATATGTGGAAACAAGAACCACGAATTGGTGAACGTCACAAAGGGTACCTAATTTTTCAATTCATGTTTCTATTGTAATCTTTGGACTTACTAGGACAAGAGCTCACCATTGTAATGTCTTGGAAAATTCATTTGCCCCATTTTTAGCTTTAATCTTCTTAATTATATTCTCATGTTTGAGACTGTGCTTTAGGCTTTGGTAATAGATTATTGATTTTATAAAGTATATGTTTACCTACATTGTTTTTAGGAAATTTATTTTTTCTTTGATTGAGGCATCATTTCTTATCAATGCATTAATTACGTCATTTATAAATATTTTTTTATTTACATTTTCATATGCTTAACCCCTTAGCTATATTTAATTTCCAATAATTACTAACAAGTAATAATTACTAGAATGAATGAAATTAAATTCAATAAAAACCGAAGTTTTTTGCTTTATATATAAAGGAAAGATGATTATTTTATCCTGCAGATTCCAACTTGAACAAAAAAAAAAAAAAAAAAAAAATGGGTGTGTATACTTGACATATTCCTTTATCCAACTTTGTTATTTATTTTTATTTCTGCCGTATAGATTACATTGTTAACCTTTTGCATTCAATTTGTTCATATAGCGAAAAAGAAGAAAGGAATTATAGAGCAGGTAGAGAACACGTCACAAAAGTTTGAGATAACAATGTGACTTTGCAATCCTCAGTTAAATGCAATCACATATCAATAATGAGTTTTGTTAAATTATATGTCGAATAAAGAGTTTATATTTTTAGGTTGTTTGTTATAAATATTTTCCTTTTTCAAGAATCTTAGTGTAATAATAATTTATTTCGAATCCTTCTTTATGCTTGATATGAATTAGAAAGTTGTTTGATAATTCTAAATCTTTTGGTCTGAAGTTTGTATTCCAACGTGTCTTAACTTAAAACTACTAATATAAAAATGAAATTGATGTCTTATATAATTGTAACATCACAGATGAATACATTAGCGTCGTAAACCCTAACAGAAATTACATCTAATTAATCTGTCAGATTGTCAATTTTCCTTGAAATATATTCACTATTTGTTTTTTTAAATGCATATTTTTTTTTGTCATAGATAAAATTTCATTGTTTATTAGTAAATATATGGAAAAGTCTAAAGGTACAGAAAAACCATACAGATAGGCATACTGATTATGAAAAATTACCAAAATATCCTTTTTATAAATTTTAACCTACAAAGTCCTCAAGGTTATACATTTCAAATCCTTAAGTATACAAAACTCCAAAAATATTTTTAATATAATTTTATGATCTTTTGTACGCTCTTAGAAGCACCCCCTCAATTTGGTATCAGAGTCATATGGCATATTTAAAAAATAAATATATATAACAAAATACAAAAATGAATACAGAATATATACAACAAGATTTATAATTATACATAAATTAATACTATCTGATAATTATAAAATAGAAATTTTAAGAACCTTAAAAAATTTAGATAAAGACTTAAGAAGAGATATGTATGATCTAATAAATTTTGAAATAATAAAAGAAGATTTTATCATAAACGAAATATTAGATTTAATTCATAAAGGTATATTAGAAGAATTGTACAAAGACTGTAGAAATGGACTATCATAGAGCATACTATACTAGAAAAATACTTAGACATAAACAAATGAAAAATTAGATTTGATAGCTAAATAAAGAAGGAATTTAAGTAATATGATTAGAGAGGAAAGAATAATAATAATAATAAAAAAAATAAGTCTTCAGATTAAAATCATTAGAAAAGATGAGAGAATATTTTAAAATTATCTTGAAACAATCGCCTAAAATACATATAATTCTAGATAACAAAGAAAAAATTAATAAATAAATATATGAAAAAACTAGAGAAATAGAAAGATTGAGAAAATATTTTAAAATACAAAGAAGAAAAGAAATGATAAGATCAATAGAAAAATTCTATGAATATATGATAATAAAATATAAAGAAGCAAAATATCAGTCAGCACTTATACTAGAAATAGAACATATTAAGAGCATCTCCAATGCACTCCGTGGATTGGGGCGACGTGACAATAAAATAGATGGACATCTAGAGAGCGTGGATAAATAGACGGAGAAGTCAACTCTGCAATGGTTCCTTCTACATTTAAATAATATTGATTATGGTTATTTTTTATTTAAATTTAAAATTAATTACTATGCATAAATTGAGTCTTATCTGCAGGATTTTTCTTTGTATAAAGAGTCCAAATAAAAATAATTTGTATCATAAAACCTGATCGACCAACGTCCTTATTTATAAAAATTAAATAATTAAAAAAAAGTTAATGCTAAATTAGCATGTCTCACGAAGCGTCTAGATTTAGACGCTTCATCCCACAATGTCTATTTTTTAGCGTCACATCAGCCTAACATCTTAATCCACAATCTGCATTAGAGATGAACTTTTATCTTATTTTGACTATATGCTGAAGTGTCATGTGTATTTCTCCAATCCACGGAATACATTGGAGATGCTCTAAAGGAAGATTTTAATGACAGAATTCCCAGAAATAAAATTTGAGAAACAAATAATAGAAAAAATTAAACTACCATTGGATCTTATCAAATAAAAGGAGTCAATACAACAATGTTTCAACCCTTAAGCTCGTGGGAAAAATCTAATGGATTCCTCAACATGCAATTCAATTGGATAAGTGCGTTTTTATGGCAAACATATAAAAATATAAGTATACAAGATAAAATCTGTAATACCCCGACTAAGAAAGTTTAAAAGAAATGATAGGTACTACTAATACCAACAAGGTGCAACTTTTTTTTAGGAAATCCATCGTTAGAAACTCCACAGTTAAGCATGCTTGACTTGGAGAAATTCTGGGATGAGTGACCTCCTGGGAAGATTTCTCGGGGAGCGTGCGAGTGAGGACAAAGCATGCTGAAAAGACTCATGTTGGTACACTGAGAACAGTACGTCGTCATCTAACGGCCAGGACAGCTCGTTAAGTGGGACCCAGGTCGTTACAAATGGTATCAGAGCCGGCCGCTAGCTGGAAATCGGGAACTAAGTGCTACGTCATAGGGCGGGAGCCACCTCTAAAATCCCAACGCCTGGCAATAGATCCTCAGATTAGTGAAGCGCGACGAGGACGTCGCGAGTCTAACAGGGGGTGATTGTAATACCCCGACTAAGAAAGCTTAAAAGAAATGATAGGTACTACTCATACCAACAAAGTGCACCTTCTTTTTCAGAAATCCATCGTTAGAAACTCCACAGTTAAGCGTGCTTGGCTTGGAGAAATTCTGGAATGGGTGACCTCCTAGGAAATTTTCTCGGGGAGCGTGCGAGTGAGGAGAAAGCATGCTGAAAAGATTCGTGTTGGTACACTGAGGACAGTACGTCGTCATCTAACTGTCGGGACAGCTCGTTAAGTGGGACTTGGATCGTTACAAAATAGATATTGAAGAACTTCACCAATTAAATATACATGATAAAAATGTTAAAGAAAAATTACAAAATATCCAAAACAAGCTAACAATACAATTCCAAGAATTAAAAGACATGATAGGGAAATCTAAAAATATAAATGAAGAAATTTTAAAAGAATTTCAAAGAAAATCAAGAGAATTAATTAATCAAGATAAAATAGGAATAATTGTAGAAAAATAAGTGAAAAAATAAATAAATAAAGAATCATGAAAATAGAAACAAAGATTGATGATATGTACGATGGACTATTTAAAGTGCAAAAACCACAAACCACTAAACCAAGAGCATAATATGTCAATAAGTGAATGTTTTGAAGAATGAAAAGTATTAATAAAATCTTTAATAAGTGATGTTCAAGAAGTTAAAGATGAATTAAAAGAAGGAAGAGATGACATAAATATATTAAAACTTGAAATTAGAGAGTTAAAAGATAATAATAAAAATAAAGAAAAGAAAATAGACAAAAAACTTATAGAAAAGGAAATTGTTAGAATAGGAAAGAAACACTTTGAACAAGAAAAAACTGTAATAGAATCGGGAAGCATGGATGATGAATTTAGAAAAAAAGATATTATCAAAAATATTAGAAGAATAATTAGAATTACAAAAATCCATAGAAAAAACTATAGGAAAACTTAAAACTGAAGAAAAACAAAACAAAGATGAATGAGGAGCTAGACTTACTAATAGAAAATTTTGATCAATTAAGCCTAGAAAATTCAGATGAATACCAAGTTTTAATGAATGCTGGAGGAGTACCTAATCTAGCTCCAATAGGAACTTCTAAATAACCAGATCCAGATAAAAGTTATGCACATTTATGTAGTAAGTCACATAGACGGTATTATGATAGAATCAGAGAAAGGCAACAACCTAAAGGGAATAAGTACGAAGATAAATATAAACCAGATAATAATTATGACAACCCTATTAACCATGAAGGAGCAAAATTGGATATAGATTGTAAAATGGATACCAAAAAATCCTTATTAACTTGGGTAGATTCAATGATATTATTCTTTTTATATAATAAAGATGATGCATGGGAAAGTACTGAAAGAAGAATAAACTTCCTAGTTTCATTCTTTGAAGGGAATGTTAGAAACTGATGGGAAGGAATTAGCAATGATACAAAAGCTTTAATAACAAGAAATGTACAAACAGAAATAATAAAATCAGATAGAGAAAGTATAGAAAAATTAACAGAATATATTGTAGATGAATTTATAGGAGAAAATTGGATAGGAGATAGAGAATGAGAATCGATAAGAGAAAAAGACAATGCTAGAGTCAGATTGATAAATTTAACAATATGTGATATGTGTAAAATTAAAGAATACACATGTGAACTCAAAGAATACTATTATGTCCAATGTTACAGTAATAAAAATCAAGAAGTATACCAAGATATGTATTACAATAAATTATCAGGTTCACGGGAAAATATTTCAAGATAGAATTTGAATTATTTGCTAGAAATAACCCTGGAATTCCTAGGACATTTGGATCAAGGATAAGATTTTTATTTTAAAGATTAGCATACATATGTCAACAAAGACAAATATTGAAAAAATCAGGGAAACTAATTAGAATATGTTGTGAAGACATGAAAAAACCTACGCAATAGGGATGTAATCCTGAGAGAAAAAATATTAAAAGAAAATATAAAAATAGAAAGTTTAAAAAATTTAGAAATTTTAAGAAAAAAATATATAAAACCTAGAAGAAGACATAATTCAAATAAAAAACAGAAAAATAAACCTTACAAAAAGGATAAAAGTCAATGCAAATGTTGGAATTGTGGAGAAATATGACATATAAGTCCTGATTGTACCAAGAAAAAAGTTAAAATATTACAAAAAGAATATTTGAAAATAGAAAGTGAATTAAGTGAAATATCTGACATTGAAGAATATTATGATCAAGAAGTTTCATAAGTGAAACAGATTCAGAAAACAATGAATCTGAATCTGAATAAAGAAATAGAAGAGATAGAAAATAATAATATAGATGTACAAGAATATGAAGGAATAGAAGATTATGGATTAAAAGTAACATTCGATAATAACAAGTTTAAAAAGATACAAAAATTATCTTTAGATTTAAAAGTTGAAAAATGGGAAATTTTAGATATAATATGGAGAAGAGAAAGAATAGCAATAAATGAATATCATAAAATTGAAAAAGCAATAGATGTTAGAACAATTCAACACATAAATTAAATATTTTAACAAAAAATACAGTTACAGAATTATTAACACAGGTTAATAAAAAATAAAGTGAAAAGATTCAATATGTTTATCTTGCAAGAATACAAATAATGTTTAAATCTTTATTCAGAGAATGGATAGATTCACATTTGACTGTAAACTTACATGATGGAAGAATAATAAATTTAAAAGATAGTCATTTAGGAACAATAGAAGGAAACATTGCATACAAAAAATTGATGTTTACATGTTACCCAAAGTATTGTGTCTCATTAAAATATAGAAACTTTAATGAAGTCTTAGAGCTACATTTCAAATTACATAAAGATGACATAATGGAACCAGAAGATCAAATTATGACTATAGAATACAGAGCATTATATACATTTACTAATTCTAATTATGGAAATATTTATTCTAAAAAACCATATATTAAAGTCCATAAAGAATGTAAAGATTTTAGTAAAATTGTAGAACCAAACAAACAGATAAGCTTAGCTCCAGAAAATTATGAACTTCGTATAACAAAAAATAAACCTGAGATTATAGAAATAAGAGAAGAAGAATATCCTGAGAATAAAATAATATTTGAAGATGGAATATTAATTAGAAGATCAAGAAGTCTAAGTCTACCTAATAGAAGACAATTAAGAGAAACTAGTAATACAAGATAAATAAAACTTCATAGAAATGCTGGGAATCTTAATCTTAATATATATATATATATATAGAATATGTTACCAAAATACACACATAGTTTCTCGCCAAATAAACTTTCTAAAATTTGAAAAAAAAAATTTCTAAAAAATAGTATATTTATTATATTAGCAATTATTGTAGTACATGTGTCATTAATTGCATTGGCATCCGTGTCATGCTATTAATAACATTAAAATGTTATTTTTTCTATTTTATTATTATAATTTTAATAATTATTGTATTATTTTGAAATCGAAAAAAATGTAATATAGGTGTCAAATTGAAGATTACAGTGAAAAGTTTAATGCAAACTAACAAGTGAGAGTAAATTGTAAATATATTGTCCGTAAAATCATATCAAAAATTAAAGGTAAAGTTTTATTTTTTCTCAATAACTAATTAATTTTAAATTATACCATTTATGTCCTTAATACTATCTATAATTAGTTAACTAAATTCATTTTAGTAATAAATGATTAATTCTGTTCTGATTTTTTCTCATCAAATTAAAATAAATAATAACTATATGAATTTTCAAGGCAAATCCATTTAAGTTGGGTTAATTTTTACAAACTTAAGATTTCTTCAATTCATTCATCATTTTCGCATTATTTTTATTTATTTATTGATTATGTTCATTTTTCTATTTTCATTATAAATTTAAATAACTAAAACATGTTAAATATATTACAGATTTTAACAATTTGTTCATATAATTTTTATTAAATAATTGATCAATCAGTAATTTTTATTAAAATAATAACGTAACAATATGAATACAGAAATTATCAGTTTGAAGAAAGAAGAAGCAATTAATGTAACCATATTTATTAAAATTAATGACTGTTTTTTTAGAAAAACACCTGAAATTAATAATTAATGCTTAATTTTGTAAGTTGAGTTTTGCAGATGTATTTTATGAGCCTAATTTTGTAGTTCCAAGTTTTTTAAAAAAGAAAATTTCATTTATCGAACGTTAATTCAAGAAATGGAGTTGATATGTTCACGGTATAATCTCTAAAATACTTAATTCATGGTATGTTTTCCCGTAAAGATAATAAAATAATTCAACAGTTTACAATTTTATTAAAATATTTAAAAAATAATTATGCCGTAAAAAATGGTAAAAGTTTATTTCTTAATTTTATTAATATATATAGACAAAAAGACTCACTATATATATTTTATTTATATTTTCATTAATAATTTTATTATTGACATATAATTAAGTATGCATTTAATTATGTTCAATCAAATGCATCGCATTTAAAAATTAAAAATTATTAATCACGTGAAGGATCTCTTGAACTAAATTTCACGTTCGTGCGCCACAAATTTTGAGATTAATTTTCACTTTCGTGAATCGCCAATATTCCTTAATTTGTTACATTTATTTATATATAGGACCGTATATATTTAATTTGTTACAATTACTTTATTTTACGTAAATTATAATATTTTGAGGATTATTATTTTTATTCATGTTAGTCAAAAATATTTAGACGGAATTTTTTTTATTTATTCTATACAGCATATATTTGAAAAATTACATTATTTATTTCAAATTTGAGTAATTGTTTAAATATGTTTTGTCTTTAGTAACTTTCATGTATCACACGAGTGTGAGCAATTACAAACTGTACAAACAATATATTATTTAAAGAGCTTTTCCAAAATTGATGAGAATTGTTATTTATTTCTATTTTGAGCATTCGTTGACAATTTGTATCATTAATTAAAGCAAATTATGTGTTCAAATATTTTTTTCTATTTTATAATAATATTTACAGTAAAATCATTTCATATTATTCTTCCGTACAACGCACGGGTGTGATACTAGTATGAAAATAGAAGGAGAATACTTCAATGGAAAAGAGCATATAAAATGATCAAATATATTAATAGATACAGGAGCTAGTGAATGTCACATAGTTTCAATAAGAATAAAGGATTGATAACTCATAGAACTAATCCATATAGATATGTTAATTTTGATGGACAACTACATCCTACAAGATCACTTCAATATCACTATTACTAATCACTAATATATAAAAGTATGGATGTGGGGGGAACTTTTAATTCACAATAATGTCCCCACATCTAATTTGCATTTGTCTATAATATCCATAATTAAAAAGAATTTCCATATAAATAAATGTTAAGTGACTTTTCAAATGACTTTAATTTAATTAAACAATAAAATAAATTTCTAATGTAAGATTCTTATATTCAATTATATAACTTATAAAACATGTTTAATGGTAACTTTTTTCAATATTCTACCACATTATAATTCAACATATATATTTATACAACTTTTCAAATTCAATCATTACGACATTAAATCAACTCAAATTTGCACGATTAATCGTATTTAATGTTTAAGAACAAGATATAACTTTTCAAATAATAAATTAGCATTGGAAGTTTATATTCTTAGTTTATCTAGCTTCATTTTTTTATTATTATTTTTTTGTTATTGACTCAATATCTCAATTAAGTATAGACATTATAATTTTTATCTATTACTAGATTTTGGTAATATTATAGTTGAATTAAGATAATCTCACAAAACTAATAACTTTTTGTATAATAAAAAAAATGATTTATTTATTTGGATACTAACATGAGAGCTACTTTGAAAAAAGTTAAATTCGTAAATTATTAAAATATATTTATAGATAATTAAGTATTCAATCTTCACTTATATAATGAACGTAGTTAAAATATCCTGATGTACAAATAGTTAATTGGAAAAACTGAAAAATATCTATTATAAATTTACTCACAAATTAATGAATATCAGTAAATGAGTAATTTCCATATAAATAATTATTGCACTATTAAAACTAAAATTACTTAATTTGACACAAAAATGAGAGTTAAATAATTTTAATGATTTTCTTTTTATAATCATTCATTATATAGAAAATACAAATTATATGTTATTTTATCGCATAAATAAAACGTGCGAAGCACATGGAGAAAACTAGTTAGAAGTAAAAGTACCAATAAAAATTGGAGGAATTAACCTTTTAGTTCCATGTCACATAGACGGCAGTATGGACATAGGACCTCATATCTTATTAGGAATGAGTTTCTTAAATAGATTGAAAGATTACAGTATAAAAAGAGAAGGATAATATATAACTCATAATAGCCAAACTATATTATGCAGAAAAGCTGAATGAATAATCAAATAAGCTTTCCATCAGCTGTTTATATACAAGTTACCATAGTTAAAATAAATATAACAACTTTGCATTAATTGATATGGGAAGTGATATATCAATATTTAAGAGTTTCTTAATCAAATCATGAAATACCAATAATAAGATAAAACTAACAGGAGTAATAGGAGAAAGTATCCATATAATTAATAGTGCTGATAAAGTCGATATAATACTTGGAAGCAAAAAAGTAATAATAAACAAAATATACAGTTATGATAAACTAGAATGTGATATATTATTAGGAAATGATTTTATCCAACAATTTCAATATTATAAACAAAATAATTATATGATAATGTTACAAACACCATGCGCACATTTATTAAAAATACCAAGAGAATTTAGACCTTATAGAGTTCAGCCAGCCCAGTCTGGTGATAAGTGGGAGAAAAAACCAATTATACAAAACAGAATAAAAAATAAAAACATAAGATATAAAAAAGTCTTAAAAACAGGAATAGAAATAAGTATAGAAAAAATCATAGAACAATTAGATAAGGTTTATGGAGAAAATCCATTCTCATTTTGGAAAGCATATCATCTTAGAGCTAAAATAGAATTAACAGAAAATGTTATTATAAGAGTTAGACCAATGATGTATACCGTACAAGATACACAAGAATTTACAACTCAAATAAAAGAATTACTTGATCAAAAACTTATTAGACCCAATAATGGACCTCATAGCAGTCCAACATTTATAGTAATGATACATTCTGAACAAGTAATAGAAAATGCTAGAATTGTTATAAATTATAAAGAATTAAATAAATATACTAAGTTTGATGGATACTTTTTACCTAATAAAGAAGTATTAATAAACCTTGCAAAAGGGAAACAATATTATTCTAAATTTGATTGTAAATCTAGATTTTGACAAATCAAAATGGAAGAAGATAGCATCCAATATACAACGTTTAGTTCACCTCAAGGTAAGTATGAATGGATAGTTATGTCATTTGATTTAAAAAATGCACCACAAATATATCAAAGAAAAATGAATAACATATTTAGAAAATTTAATGAATTTTTAATTGTTTACGTTGATGATATATTAATATGATCTCATAATAAAGAAGAACATAGAAACCATTTAACGAAATTTATAAATGAATGTAAAAAGAAAAGAATTGTTCTTTCAAAAAAGAAAACAATAATAGAAAAATAAGAAATTGATTTTCTTAGATTGTCAATAGATAGAAGAGGAATAAAATTACAAACTCATATATCTAAAAAGATAGAAAGTTTTCTAGATAAATTAGAATAAAAAAAAACAAATACAAAAATTCTTAGGATGTTTAAATTATGCAAAATGATTTATTGAAAATATTTCAAAAAAGAGACATAAAATACAGATTTTACTCAGGAAAACAAATATTAAAGGAAAGAGTAATGAACATACAGAAATTGTTAAATCCCTAAAAGAGGAATGTAAAAATTTACTAAAATTAAGATTATCAGATGAAAAAGATAATCTAATAGTTAATACTGATGCCTCGGATAAATATTGGACAACAATATTAAAAACAGATTTTAATGAAATTTCCAAATATTCTAGTGGAACATTTAACCAAGCAGAAATAAATTATACTACCCATGAAAAAGAAACATTAGCGATTATTAGATGAATAAAAAAGTTCTCATTATTTTTATTATCTAAAAAATTCATTGTTGAAACTGACAATTCTCAAGTTGCAGGATTAGTCAAAAAAAAAAAAAAAAAATTATCACCAGAACCTCAGTATAGAAGGCTTTATAGATGGCAGGCCTATTTAGCATTTTACAATTTTGACATAATTCATATTAAAGGAGTTAATAATTATCTTGCTGTTTTTCTAAATAGGAATATAGAATTTGCAGATGAATGATATCAAAGAGTCATTGATGGACGCCAGAGTGCGAATGAACTTCCTTATAGAGGAAGCTAAAGTTATAAAAGATGGAATTGAACAGATGGCAGAATACCTTCAGCAAAATATTAAATCATTGATGGAACTTTCTATCTCTCATACCAAATATACCAAATAATTGAGGGATAGAGTTAGTGAAATCGAATCACTATTCGAGTCGTTCAATATCAAATAGGTTTTACCAAATATACCAACATGTACAATACAAACAAGTACATCCTCTGGAAGCGGTGGTGGACCAATGATAAAAAGAGATGAACCAAGTCCAAGTTCAAAAAAGGTGATAATAAATGAAATCAGTCCCAGAAAATTGACAATAAATGCCAAAGATGAACATACAAAAGTAATCAAAATCAATGCCGAAGAGGAAGATTCTCCTTTTTTTGTCAAGAGAAGACGAATATAAATTTTTTTTCCAAATTATATATCAACTTCAGGATTGCGACTGTTACTTCATTGTATCTGGAGACCATGTTTACCCCCGATTGATTGTTACCAAGGGAGGAGAGACAAAAATGATAGCAGATTATAGATTTTTAGATCTAATCTATCTTGGAAAAGATTTAAAAGAAATTGAAATATTTGATGACTTATTAAAAGGAGAAATCTCAAAGTTTTCCCAAGGAAGATCAATCTACTTAAAATTTTATTCGATTAGTCCAGAAGTCGATGGAAGGGTTTATTACCCTGTTGAATACATTATCACAATTGGATATGTTGCAAGAAATTTCCAAATTGAAGTTGGGAAAAATACCAGGCCAGTACCAAACATTACCAGATCATGGTTCCGATCACGAAGGGTGTTAGGAATAAAAGTCCTTTATAACATTGCAAAAAAATTGTATGAGAAAAAATTCAAATGTTTATGACAATATGAAGAATGGACCCTTGTCACCAATGTAGGAAAGGAAAACTCCACTATTTTGAAAGAATATATCGACAAGTTTGATAGACACCAGATCAATGGAAGCGTTACAACTTTACAAAAAGCATGTATTGCCAGGAATTGCCCTGTATGCCAACAACAATAATGGACAGCTGGAAGCTGCTTTTGAAAAAGAGATGTCGACAAAGATGGAGATGATAAAATGGAATCCGCTTTTTGAATCATGCCAAAACAACATCATGTAAGGGCCATGTGAAGATTAAAATAATTGAGGGACATGTGTCCCTATGATGTAACATAAAATGTAAATTATTAGTCTGATTATTGAATATGTGATGTAAGCAGTGATGAAATTGTATCCTATGTAGTATTATAAATAGAGACCTTCGAGCTAGGAGAAGGCAGAGATCACTGGAGCACTCAACTTGTGAGAAAGCCAAAAGATTCTTCTGTCCTTCAAAAAATCCTCTTACCAATCTTGTATCCATAATCATATTATCAATAAAATTCCAAGCAATTTACCAAAATATGATGAGTTTCTAAATTTCTATCTTCTAAATCCTATTTCCTATAAGAAGATATATTATTAAGAAAACTCCCTACACTCTGTCCCGAAATATTTTCCATCAAAGTGTTAAATAGTGAATGCAAGGGAGGCTAATTACCCGTAAAGGCAGGAAGCCATTGAAGGGTGTGATAGTAGAATCCTGTGAGCTTGAAGGTCACTAACATCAGCAGGAAAATATAAAGGTACAAAGAACAGGAAGAGAGGTTAGTATTCTTAATATATCTATCTTTATGGAATTAGGAGGAAGAAGAACTTTTTGAAATAATTTGATATTATGGAAGAATTTAGAATTATTAAGTTTAATTATTAAAATAGTCCTTATGAAAATGAATGTCACGGAATAATTGAACCATTATTCATGTATAAACAATTTACTAAACCTAACAATGAAATAAAAAAAAGTTATATCACGTTTATATGCCATGTTTACTAGTTATCTTTCCTAAATTAAAGGAATTACTAGGATTAGAAATTACAAAATCGATTATTTACTTCTGGCTTGATAGTGATAATACTAAAATAAATAATGAATTGTATTTAGAACATGTATTCAGTATTGATAATGATTATGATCCCATATTAGATTATGATAGTGATGGAAGAAATGAATATTTCTTTACCAATTTTAACAATCATGAATGAAAGAAATTATATCATGAAAAAACCAAGATCAAACCAAGATCTAAGAGAGGACCATATAAAATTAAAAGGAATGTCAAAAATGAAAAATGAATTGAATATGAAAATGAGATAAATAAAATAGGATATCAAGAACAACTTTATGCATCACAAGAAATATTAAAAAATTTTAAAGAAAATACGATGGAAAACTTTGCTAGATGCACCGTTAGATCCATAGTAATACAAGATATTCAAAATATCATTGATAAATTAGAAAGAAAGAAAAGCATTTCAAAATATAATATACCATTTGAACCTAGTATAGATATCATAACTGATATAGATATTATCAATTCTCAAACATTGATTGAATTTGAAAAACTACTTGAAACTTTATAAATTATAAATTCATATCCGTTTTATATTTTAAGTTTGTAAATTTACAACTTTGCTTTAAAATGTCGGGATATACTATTGAAGGATTGAATAATCTTTTAAGAAAAATATTAGGAAAAATGAATGAAATCGTATCTCGTTTAAAAATCATTGATGAATCATATGAAGAATATTATATACTCTTGGAAAATTATTATCAACTTATGATAGATTATTCTAATATAGTTTACCATAAAATGAATTTGTATAATAAGATTCAAAATAATATAAGATAAAACTAGCTTATCATAATGTTTGGATTAACTATTGAAAGAGAAATTAAAATAAAAATTGAATTTATTAGAAAAAGATTAAATGAAATTATGTAATTAATGAACAATGATAGCATAAATCCAGAAGATATAAGAAGACTTTGAAGAAGAATAGAATATTTAGAATCCAAGCTGAAAATATAAGAAATAGATTAAACAGAGGACGAAGCTTACAAAATTGGTAACAAGGATAAAATTGTTAAGATACTATTTATTATTATGTCCTTATTAAATTATCTGTACACCTATCTGTATAACTATTTACACAAATAGCATAACCCTAAATATATATTGAAAAGTCCAAAAGAAAAAATCAAATTATTTGCGGCGCGGCGTATACTGGGTCCACCCATGTCCAGGCAAATTCTTAAACCTTATCCATATGAATTTTTTTTTTTTTCGTCTATTTATATTTTATATTCTGTTACACTTATTACGTAATTAGTTTTTAAGTTAATATGTTAATCATGTTCATATAGGCTAAAGTTTCCCTTACTGATCGATTATTATAGTTTCCTGTTTGATATTGCTAAACATATCATTTGAAGTACTTACAGATGAAAATAGAATTTATTTATTCAAGTTTTTATCTTAAAGTTAAAGGTGCGTACCATTATATTTGGACGTGGGAAATTACTTTAATTTTTAAATAGACACTGCTAATCTTCATAGTTATGGAACTTAAAAGTGATTTTTGAATTGAATTTGTTAGAAAAATCAATCCAGATTGCAACTGATTTACTTTTAAAAATAATAGTTGTAAGGCATTTATTCCAATCTCTAACACAGATTCCTCGTGCCAGCTAATAGTCAATTATTTAAAACAACATAGTAAAGAAATTATGTATCATATATCAAGAAGTAATTTAACATCATAAAATATTAGACAAATTGAAAATTGATTTGTAAACTATTTATGATAAGTCCCAAAAAAAAATATAATAAAATTGTGTATAGGCAAATCAAATAAATTGAGGATGATATTTTTGTAAACAAGTTATCAGACAAACCCTAAATCTTTTTGTAACATTTTTTTTTTTTTTGAAAGACTTTTTTGAGTAGTCTGTACAACTATGACTCCAATCTACACTAGGCTCAAAGTCGAGATCAGTGGTGGAGCTTGGGATGAAATGTTGCGGGGTGAAACTTGGAGGAGGGGATTGGAGAGGGATGAACCCCTCCCAGGTGCTCCCGATTTTTTATTTTATTTTACGTATATTACTTTAGTATGAAATATTATATTCATTTCCAACACTTAATAATACAAAATGATTAAAAATAAGAAAGTTCGATTGATAAATCAAAAAGACAAAATCAATATGTTTCCTTACAAAAACAATATGTCTATCTATATGACAAAACCAACATTAGATAGGCATAAAAAAGACAGACAAAATCTTATAAATGAGATGTGTCAAACAATATTAGTATTTCAAAAATATTACGCATATCATTCATCTTATAAATAAGATGTGTCTTACACGTGCTTACTACTATTACTTGTAAATGTGTGAAAAATTAAAATTTTATCATAACTTTTTCATAAATCTACATCTATTGAAAAGTGTATTTATACACTTATTTCTATCCTAAAAGTAGGATTTTATATGTTCGTTTTAAAATATTTGTTATTGATTTTGTTGTTATCTGTTTATATTTCAGAAATAATCTCAAAGTCGAGAAAACAAAGGAAATTAAGCAAAATCAAGTCAATTGGATGATAAAATAACCGAATTGTGAACTTGAAAAGTTGATGAAGTAAATCAAGGGCCTAATTGGAAGAAAAATCGAAGAAGAAATCAAAAGTTCATGGACTACATTACAACAATCGAAAGTTGAGGGACCTGTTGTGTATTAAAATATCAAAGACCAACTTATAGAGCTCCAAAAGATGAAAATTGCAAGTAATTCGAAATGCTGAGCGATTGCACAGAACTAAGGCGTGCAATTGCATGCTCAAGTCAAACGCAGGCTGTAACGCCCCGAGTTCTAAATACTCGAAACGCCACTTCATCGTCTCAAACTCAAATTAAAAAAAAATCATTTAGCGGAAATAATTGAAATTTTAAATTTTGCATAATAATAAAATTCAAATCCTCCATAGTCGGTACCAAAATAAAATTTGACTTAAAATAAACGGAAATTTTAATATTTGAAATAACACTTAATTATTTCTTTGCCACTTGAGTCCATCACTCGCCACCGCTTCCGAAGTCTGCAAAAATTGTTAATAACGGGGTGAGTATTTCTAAGAAATACTCAGCAAACTCATAACCGAATAATTCACTTAATCCATAAATTGCACATAAACATGTAATCATGCTAACATACTTTTCTCATAATATCATAACATAACACATATTCACATAAGTGCGGAAAGTAGCATTGTCTTGTCTTAATTCAACATGCAATTATGCATGGAAGTTATAGCGCATATAACATTTCTTCTTCATTCACCATTTTCGGGAGAGCATTTGCCCTTCTTACCCCTCATGGTTAATCACATGAACATAACATCATATATGATTTACATAATTTCAGATTCACATGCAAATCATAGCTAAATAAATTATTGAGTATGAGTCTACCTCAAAGCTTAACGAATATATGTATCGAGCGGGAAAAACTTCAAGTCTCTAGTCGTCCGTTCGCGTCGTCTAGCCAAAATAAAATAAATTTGAATTAGAAATTTTTGGAAATAAAATAAAAGATTGGGGGCTAATTTGAGAATTTAACAAAATTAATTTTTAAAAGGTTTGGGACTAACTTAAAAGATTTGGGACTCAATTAAAATTTTCCAAAATAAGGGGACTGACTCGGATATTTTAAAAGCTGCAGGGCTTAAATAATAACTATTAAAAACTTGGGGTCAAAATTGACAGATTTTAAAAGTTGGGACTAAAGGGCAATTTCCACAAAGTCAAAACTTTAGTGGATAAAGTATCACTCCTCTCTCTCTCTTCTCATTTCGTAACCGAGAGAGAGAGAAGTGGGGCGACGGGAGGCGTCGCCCCTCCCATCCCGGTGAGATGCCGACGATTTCTCCGGTGGTGGTGATGCCGCCATCATGCGGCGGCGGAGCTGATGTGAGGAGAGGGAGCTGAAGATGAAGGATAGGGGCGATTTGGGTGCGAAATCGAGTGGAGCTCGAATCTGGGGGTCATGATTTCCGGCCAAGTTATCCGGCGAACTAGGTAAGCACCGAGTCTCTTGTGTGTTCTTGATTTGGGGTTGAATTTTTTTTTTTGGGTTTTGATTGAAGACTTGAGGAGTCCGGCAGTAGGTGGGTCTCGGTTCTTGGATTGGGCAGTGGCCGTGATGCTCGATGATGGTGGTGGTCGATTTGTCGTGAACTGGGCAGATTGATGGTTAGGTTCGACTTGGTGTGGAGTGGGCAGTGGTGAAATCAATTTGGTCCGCTGGTGGTGCTCGGGTTGTTGATGGGCAGTGTGTGGCTTCTTGCATTTAGAGACATGGAGGTTCGACGGTAAGGTGATAATGGCTCGATGGATTAGTTTGGGTTCCGGGGTTGCGTTTGAAATCGATGTTGAAGGATTCGAGCCTCTAGTTGGGGACGGATTCCTGGTGTTAGAAGATTGAAGGCAGCGAATTGTTTGGTTGAAGAAAAGGGGGAAATCTTACCCAACTCTTGCAGATCTCAGCGTGAGGGATGAAATGGATTAAGAGAGTGAAGTTATATGCAGGCTTTGGAGTTGAGAAATTTGTAACGAAAATCTTATGAATGCAGGAAGTAGGAACGTTAAGGAAGATGAAAGATTTCTAAAATTAATCACTCATTAAAAGACAACAATTATTTGGGCGTTTGAGAATCTGATGAATTTGAATAACACTTTGAATTTCACAGCCATACAAATTTAGGGAAAATAATTCAGGTATTTGGTTATGGGATTTAAAATAAAGAATTTGGATTTAAAATGAAATAATGATTTCGGACAAATTTAAAATCGCAAATCGGACTTAAAGATTTAATCGGATCTAAATTTCTTTCTTGAAATTTTAAAATAATTTTAATCGGCTAGACGAACACGTTTTTCTTAAAGTGGATGAAATCGTAGCGACAAATATTTATAAATTTAACTTTTATTATAATAAAATTTCTCGGTCGCTACACAGGCAGAACCTGTTTTGCTATAATCGTGCGATCGCACGAATATTTACTGTGCGATCACATGGTAATAATCTGGGCCGACTGGTGGGCTTTTCACAGATTTTCAACATAAATCTCATGATTTTGACCTAGGCTTTGTGGCAACTTATAAATAGAAGACATAAAACACGTTTTGAGGGTTCTCACTTGTCATACTTCATGCCAAAACGCTGTCAAATTATTGGGGATTCCTTCAAGGCCAAATTCAAGATTGAAGAACAAGGATCAAGGAGATGAACGGAGTGACTTCTATTCATTTTTCTTGTAAATTATCTTTAATCATGTATCTAGGTTAATTTTGTGTGTTGGAACTGTGATGAAGTTTTAACTATTTGATTCCATGTTTTGACTTATTATTTAATTTACGTAGTTTATGAGTTTGGTGTAATTAAATAGTGCTTTTATTATTATGCAATTGTTTTGCCAACTTTTGTGTAATTGTCTTGATGATTTTCAATATTCGAAAGAGCAAGAATTCATTAGATATTATATAATTGCCACAAAGTCTGATAGGGGATATAATTATATCCTATACTTTGTATTATCCTTGAAAGTGTTCACAAATCCTTTAATACTTTTCTATTTGTTTAACTGTCATAGAAATACAGTCAATTTGTATTTAGGAAAATGTTTTTATGCATCGCTTGAAAGGGGACTTAAATAATTTTAGAAACACGGATATTCAAAATCCCATAAATTGTATTTAAAAGTTTTGGTCAAAATACAGATAATTTAGTTAAAATGAATTCATAATTGTAATGCGTTTGTTCTTCATAATTTTAAATCAAATCTTCACCGTTTCTTTAGTTTAATCATTAGTTTAGTATTTCAAACAAAATTCTCAAATCAAAGCTTTTTCATAGTTCCCGTTAAGGATTTGTAATCTAAAATAAAATTTGCACAATTCTCGTGGGATCGATACTTGTACTCACATCCATTATATTACTTGTGCAATCCGTACACTTGCGATTAGCAACATCTATCTATCTACAATCTACTATCTATCTACTAAATTTAAAAATGATTGATGGAGGAGAATCTTTTAAAAAAAAAATTTACCCTCATATAAATAGCTATATATACCCTGTTAATGGGAAATCCTACATGGATGACAACATGGATCCGACCTGGCAGAGTCAGGTCGGATAATGAATAAACCATGTCCTACAAACAAATGGAGAGGTCGGATCATATTTCCATCCTGGACATGTCAGGTCGGATAGACTTCATTCACTCCCGGCTGTGAATAGACGAGGTTCTCCCTTTAGATCCGAGGTGGGAGAGTCAGGTCGGACATTGATTTGTAATGATTGAACGAGGTCATAACTACTTTCTTACATGGTAGTTGAAACGGTTATTCAGACATGTAATTAATTAGAACAGAAAAGTTAATTACCTAGTATTATGTAAGAGTTCAGTTAGGCTAGTTATGTTGTAATGTCAGACAATCAAGTATTGTAATAAGCCAGCTCATCCATTTTTCCTATAAATACAAGGGAAGGTGGCTCATAAAGGATCTCAAATTTGGCTATTCAAAGCCTAATATTAATATGTTAAACCATACGTGAAGTCTAGGTCGGCAAGTCCGAACTAGAGTTCACTTCTTCCACGTACAAAATTTTCTTCGCATAACTGATATTCACTTATTCTTCTTGCTGACTTGAAATATTTATATTTCAACCGTCAACATACCCAATATATCATTACCCCAATTTAATAACATTTAATAATTTATTACATTAATTTATTATTTAAAACTTTACATTGTTATTATATACTCTTTCATTTATTTAGTTTTATAAATATACTATCAACATTTTACAATTATATAATTTCATATTATTATTCTCATATTGTTATACTTTTTTTTTAAACACTCACTTGTCTACTCAAATTTCACAGTTTATATTATATATATTAAATTATGAATGTAGTAACCACACAAACTCATATTCCATTAATTCGTAACTCATATTTCATAGGTTATATGAAAAAACAATTTAAAAATTTTAATTCAAATTTACATTTCTTTTATCATTTTATTATTTGGATGCCCTTCTCAATATTTTTCAAGTTTTGTACTGATTTATTTTTATAGTTTTTACTTAAAATTTTTAAGAAAAGTTATATTATAATTTTTACTTTATCATTTAATAAATATTATTATGCTTACAAAATATTAAATAATAATTAAAATATCGCATCCAAAATTTTTAAAAAATGGATTATCTACTCAAATTCCACAGTTTATAATATATATATATATATATATATATATATATATATATATATATAATGTAATAACTATACGATCTTACGGTATAATTACTAATACAATTACCTTACACTAAATCAATAAAAATTATTTTTTATTTTAAAAAAAACTAATAATCATATGACATTTTGTCATGTTTCATTGGTTTTCATATTAAATCAATACACAACCAGGGACGAATCCAGGATATTAGTTCAGCTAGAGCGAACTTTGACATTTGACCGTAGACCAACCAACGATCATGAACGGAGAATGGTCCCACTAAAAAATTATTAGGCTGCGTTTGATAGCGATGATGTAATTTGGGTGGAAAGAAAATGAATTCCAGGAAATTGAATTTTTAGGAATTAGAAGTTTAATGTGTTTGATTAGTTTAATTTTTTAGGTGGAAAAAGTGATAAAATTTTCAACTTTTGTTGTTTGATTAGTATTATTTTTCATAAAAATAAAGCAAAATTTAGCTATATTAGTAAAAAAAAAATTATCTTTTCATACATTTGTACTTGACAATAATAATATTAATTTTTTGAAAATAAATAAATCAATTAATAACAACAAAAATGATCAAACGTGACTAAAATGGTTAAAGTTTTTACCTAGAAAATAAATTATACTACCTAGCTGGGAAAACCAATTCCTTGATTTTGTGGAAAATAGGCGCGTGAAAAGAAAAAATGAAAAACGAATTGTCAGGAAAAATTGTGCAATCAAACATGACAAGAGGGAAAAAAATGGGTGGAAAATCACATTTTTCATGAAATTTGGAGTGTATCAAACGCAACCTTAAATTTTTTTCGAACAACATATAAATACTATAAAACGTAATTGTTATTTAATACAAAAAGATAGACCAAAACTAACAAAAATAGTAAGAAAAATATATGATATAATCCTACTTTGTTGTAGTAAGCTCGGACAACTACATTCTCCGAGGTCTCATACTTTGAAAGTGCTGCAAAATTGCCTCATTTTCAACTTGTTTAAAAATCTTGCGCTCCGTGTAAATTACCAAACTGTCATTCAACCAATCACAATTAATAATATATAATTCACAAATTTGCAATTTCTAAGCTAAATAATTGAAAATCCTCAAAATACACAATCTGAAAATTGGAAATAAACAAAAAAATCTATCTGTGAATAACTAGAACATTTGTACTACACCTAATACTCACAAATATAAAGGGAAAATATTAGGGCTCACAAGTAACTAGTAGAAATTAAAGCAAAATCAAGTTTTCACTATATTAAAAAAAAAAAATTAAATCTGAAAATTCAACCGGATCCAGCACGAGCGGCCGAACGGGCTGGCCGCTAGCTGGATCCGTCCATGTACACAACAATGAGAATCAATACCTTAAATCCTTATCTAATAACATCCTTATTAAATAATAACATTATCCATTACATTTATTTAATATCTAACAATATACAATGTTATTAATATATTATATTCAACTTCTTTTGATTATGTGATACAATATGAAGATTTTTCAACAAAAAATAAGTACGTTGACTTCCTCGATGACAAGATAATTGAGTTATTTCATGGAGAAAGTATAGAAGTTCTTAGCTTCGATGAAGCAATAGATGTATCTATTGCTGGAAAACAAGTATTCGTCCAAGTATCCTATTTAATCAACAAATGATTAAGAATATTCATTCATATTTAAAATAAACAATTTTCGGTATGTCTATACTTTTGCAATAATCATTAATAATAAGACTTAAGAATAAACAATGTATACTGTTGGAATATCCTTTCAGAACTTGTATCCTTTTTGGACATATATATGTAACACTAATTTTTCGCAAAGTTTCATATAAACTATAAAAGTCTTGGTAAAAGCGGAATTAATAAAAAATAAGAAAAAATTGTGAGAAGTTACCAAAAATATTATGTACAAAAAAGTATTATTGTAATCAAAACATTACATTTCGCTTTATTCAATATTTTACATTATATACATAATTTAAAAAATAAAAATAAAAAAATTACTCATATATAACATTTCTAACATTTTTAATTTCTTCTTTTAATAATATATATTACCTCAACAACTCTAAAAAATAGTATTAATTCTTATAAAACATTACACATTACATTCATCATATACATAAGACGTACAACACACGTTTTTACTATTAGTTAATATAAAAAAACACAAACAAACACATGCTAAATTTGAAAATTAGTAATCCTCAACGATTGGCATGTTACCATTACTCCATTCATCCAACACCCTCTCCCCCTCCCTCCCTCCCTCTCTAGTTCACTTCTACCAATACCATAACTGGTACCTTGCTTTCGAAACACTCTTCTCTATCTCTTTTCCAACAGATCCTGCAAAAATAGTACTTGTAGTCAATAGCCAGCTGAGAATTGTGAATTGGCTAAAATGTCCTTGGTCGAGACATAGATTCCTCAACTCGATGATATATGTTGAGACAACTATAGTGGAGGTTTAGATGAACAAAATTGGTTAAAAAAGGTAAACAAACAACTTGCTTCCATGTAGAAATTGCTTCTTATTCCATAATCGAAGCTCTACCTCACATTTGTAAAACCCCTCAACTAAGTAAATACCACAAACAAAAAACAATTCTAACAACTTTAGTTCACTTTTACTTGTATAAACCCCTCCCAACACCAAATTATCTTAATACCCATGCAAATATTTCTCTCTCTTAACTCTCTATTTTGAATCGGCCAGTTATACAATTAAGAATCACAAGTTTGTGTTACCTTAGAGAATCTTGTTCCTTTGCGTAACGTTCTCTTCTCAATTAAACATGGCTTTGAGGGGCACAATATGGTGCCTTTTTTCGGCTATTTTGATTGCCACCCTAAATAATCCAACTCTTGTCATGGCCCGGAGATCAATCAAAAATATGAACGTGATCGATAAATGTTGGAGAACCAATCCCAATTGGCAGAGCCACCGGCAACAACTAGCGACTTGCTCGGTTGGGTATGCCGGAAAAATGATTGAAAACATAGGTCAAGGTGTGACGGAGTACAAAGTCACGGATCCTAGTGACGACCCATTGGACCCGAAACCCGGAACCCTAAGATATGCCACGACTAGCATTAAGGGAAAGGTTTGGATCAGATTCCAAAGGGACATGAAGATTAAACTTGGGAAACCCCTTCTTGTTAGCAGCTTCACTACCATTGATGGAAGAGGTGCTAGTGTTCACATTGCAAATGGAGGTTGCCTACTTCTTCGAAGGGTAACATTTCTTTTGCATGTTTTTTATGTTTTTGAGATTTGTTTATGTAGTATTAGCAGACAATTCATCTTCATAAAATAATTATGACATCTTTGGTATGCAAAAATGATTAAAAAAAAAATGTCGCCTCTTGTCAAACATTAATGTTAAATTTTATCTAGAACAATGTAAAAAACATGTGCCTTTAATTAATATTGTTCAATTTCATCTACCCTTTCTATTAACAAGAAATTAAATCTCTAAAATCCATCAAGGAAAATGAAATTTTATGACAAATTTTGGGTAAAACGCAACAGGTGACCAATGTGATCATCCACGGCCTCCGTATCCACGATTGCAGAGCGCAGGGTCCCGGGAAAGTGATGGGGCCCAATCGGGAAATCTTGGAGCTGAGCCAGGTTGATGGCGATGCAATCAGAATGGTAACCTCATCAAAGATATGGATAGACCACAACACACTGTATGATTGCCAGGATGGCCTAATTGATGTCACAAGGGGATCCACAGGCATTACACTATCAAACAATTGGTTTAGGAACCAAATCAAGGTTATGCTCTTAGGACATGATGATGGTTACAAAAGGGACAAAGATATGAAGGTTACTGTTGCATTCAACCATTTTGGTCCGAATTGCCATCAAAGAATGCCGAGGTACATTTTATTAAGAGTTGTGTTTCATCTTAAAATATCAACTTTATTAAAATGAATAATCCAAATCATTATAAAATAGTTATGAGATTTTACCCCTGATACATTTTGACAGAAAAATTAAAATTTATGTTCAATTATTGTTAATCATTAAATCATAAACGTTAATCTTAAATTCTTTGTGGGTTTTTCGCAGAGTTCGATTTGGATATGCACATGTTGTTAACAATCTTTACCAAGGATGGGGATTGTATGCAATTGGAGGAAGCATGAACCCTAGCATAAAGAGCCAAGCAAACCTCTTTATCGCACCAAAAGGAGAGAAGAAAGAGGTACTTATTCAAAATATAACCTATTTTTAGATTCACTCGAGCATCCTCCTTTACATTTTTTAAAAAAGAAAAGAGAGAAAATAAGGGCCTGTTTGATTGTGATCAAAATCAAAGTCAACATGTCACAACCACATATTTTATGAGTTCTACAATTTTTTAACTACACATCTCATCAATTTTTATCAAAATTCGCTAAAAAACTGATTTTAATCTCTATCAAACCAAGGTTAAGAATAAGAATAATACTCGTGATTTGCATGAATCATGCCACGTCTGTCGGGCGAACTCTTGTTTCAAGCATGCTCCTATATTTAGTAACCTTATTGAGTTAATTAGTCACTAATTAATCTTTTATTAATAGATCACATGGAGGAAAGGAAATGTGGGAATGTCATGGAATTTCCAATCTGTTGAAGATGTTTTTGAGAATGGAGCCTCTTTTAGCCAAAGTGGTTACAGTGGAATTGGAGTAAAGCCAAACTATTCATCTGATCAAGTATTTCAAGTAGCAGATGCAACAACTGTCAGGTCTTTAACAAAATCGGCTGGTGCTTTGAGATGTCCAAAACAATCAATATGTTAATTAAATAATACCAAAGCTTGAAAACTTGAGTCATAAAAAAAAAAAAAAAAACTGTTAAAAATCTCGTCCCCAAAATTTTAAATGGTTACGACTCGCACAATAAATTTCGGTTACTAAACGGGTGAACATTGTAAAGTTTAGTGATTACATATTAGCGCGTTGAAGAATCAGTAAGCCTATTAGTTTTTCAAATTTCTTCGAGTAACCATTGTAATTGAAGGAATGTTGTATTAATTCATGGAGAATTATTGCTTGTTAAGCCTATTATCGGTAATTGTACGTAATTTGAGGATATCATGATATTCATTCAACTAATCTTCTTAATCTTAATTATAATAATAATAATAATAATATTATAAGAGTGAGTTTTGATATTCATTTTTGTCAAACTATTTGTCTTTTAGTGAATTTTCGATTTTTTTTCTTTGCTTATTTATTTATTTATTTTTGCCCTTTTGGTCAACTTTGTGAAAATAAATGAAGTTGTCCTAGCAATATCTTCATATCAATATAAAGTTCTTATACAGTATTTTATCATAGTATTTTCGAATTACAAAATGGCCATCCGTAAGGGCTCAAATAAGAGCATTTTAATATTTTTGATAAAAATAAAATTGAATTTTTAAAGATGGAATGGAAGAAAACCATCTAAAAGGATACGTGGCGCTAAATAATACAACGTTTGGGGACTTAAGCACCAAATTGAAAGGTTAAGGACTTATTGCATTAAATAATGTCTAAGTTTAGGGACCACTTGCACCAAATTGAAATGTTAGGGACTCAAGCACCAAATATGAAGTTCAGGTACTAATTGCGCAAATTATGTATAAGGACATTTTCGTCTTTCTTGAATTATTTAACATTAAAATGGAAGGAAATCATCCAAAATGACCTCTTGCACCAAAAAATGTAACGTTTAAGGATTTCAGCACCAAAAACGAAAAGTTAGGGACCCATTGCACAAAGAGGCCAACGTTTAGGGACTAAATGCGCTAATTTCCCTTAAATTTTTTTTTATTTCTTTGTTTGGTCAACTTTGAGGGCTCAAATGAAGCCCTTATAGAAAAATCTTTATATGAATGTGAAGATCTCAAACAATATTTTACCATATTATTTTCGAATTACAAAATCGTTAATCGTCGTAAAAGTTATAGTCGTTTAAAATGGTTTCTTAATAATGTATATTTCATTTTTTTTTTTTCACAAGTCAACTTTCATCTCATTTTTGACACAGGTACTCTAGATAAAACTAAGTTTTTAATATAACACTTCGAAAAGCTTATAAAAAATAGCAAATTTATATTTTCAAAATCATAACGACTGTAAAATAAGGGGAATGTGCATCCAAAAATGACCGATCACTTTTTTAATGTCATTATGATTACTAGTCTTTTATTTTCCAATTTTCTTTTCATGAATTAACATTTGTCTCAATTTTAAAATCATGCATATTTTAGATAAAAATAGATCGAGTTTTTAATATACTACTCAACGAGCTCGCAAAATTTACAAATTCTTCTTCGAAATTATATACAGCTGATGAATCATAATTTGACAAAATGTTATTTTTATTGTTCATATACAATAACACTATTACATGTATAATTACAGATATTGCTCGTGCATTGCACGAGCTGGACTAGTTATAAATATAAGACTACATAATTACAGATATTGCTCGTGCATTGCACGAGCTGAACTAGTTATAAATATAAGACTATGTTAAGTGATTATTATAATCAGTTTAAATTGATCATTTGAGTTTTCTAGGTAAAATGTGTGGCTAAAAATTGGAAAGAGAAAATGTGTGTGATTAAAAAGTGATTTTAGAAATAATGCAGTTTAAATTTGTAGTTTAAACCACAATTTCCGAACAGAGGCTAAGCATAGAGATGACAATTTTTCCCGCGAGACTCGATCCCCATCGGGACTCGCTCAGAATGGGGTGGGGATGGTAATAATTTTATCCTCGTTACGAGGATGAGAATTAGGTCCCCGACCTATCCTAACCCCGTTTATAATTTAAAAATTAAAAACTAGTAAAAATTTAAATATTTAATATATTTGAAAAATTATATATTCTTTAAAATCAAGTTGGATGATTCCAACTTAGATTACTAACTTAAATGCATGTGATAATAAATTTTAGTCTTTTTTTTAAAAAAAAGTTGATCCAAAATAATAATAATAATAATAACAGGGATTTAAACGGAGAATTTTTAATCACCGACCCCGCCTCGCCCCCTCCCCGACCCTGCCCCACATGTAACGGGAATGCGGATGGTAATGGGGATGAGATCCCCTACCCATACCCATACCCGTCCCATTGCCATCACTAGCTAAGCACAATTTGAGGATAAGTACAGATCATATCTAGTCTTGTTTGACAATTACTATTATTTAAAACTCATATTTTTACCATGCTCATTTTCAGCCACATATTTATTTATAATGTGTTTGGTATTATTTAATATTAGTTTTTCTGAAATAACTAGTGATTTTCTGAAGAATTGATGGATGAAATTTGGTTAAAAAATCAAATATTATGAGCTTTACTTTTAATGGACGATTGAGATTTAGCACCGTAGAAAAATGATAAAATTTTAATGAAAATCAAACAAGTGCTTAATAAATATTTTGTATGTAAACCAAAAAAGAATTTCTCTATTTTTTAATTACATATTCTCCTGAAAAATTATTATTCAAAAACTTATTTTTCCAAAATAATGATGATAAACAAGGACTTAATAAATCAAACTATAATTTGAAGGAATTTGATTTTAAAGTTTAGTCTTTTAACAACGGTGGAGGACGAGTCGATCATTCAACGTTTTGAACTTAATTTGAATTTAAACTCTCGGCATTTAATTTTAAAGTAGAAAATATAAATATATATAATTGATGACTATTTTTCAGTGTTTAGAAAATCGGATTGGACCAACCGGTTCAACCTAGAACTGACCGTAAAATTGGTCCGGTCAGGGCTAAATCGGATTGGACCAACCGGTTCAACCTAGAACCGACCATAAAATAGGTCCAGTCAGGGCTAAAAATCAGACCGAAAACCGAGTTTTTTCTCGGTTCAACCAGGAAAATCGGGAATGGGTCCTGGTTTTAAATTTGGTTTTGACTTTTTTTTAAAAGTTATTTTAAGCCACTTTTGGTTGTATTAAGCTATTTTTGTATATGCTTTTATTTTTTTAATGAATAAATGATGGTTTATTTGTAAAATAACTTATTTTTTTAGAAGAATTTGTAATTATTGGAATAATTTTTAATTTTTTAATTGAAACCGGTGAGACCCGGTCAGACTTTCTGATCTTTGACTTGTTGTCTTTTCTTGTTTGAACCGATTTCTAATTTTCTAAACATTGTTATTTTTAGTGGATGTTTACGCTTTTAATGTACAACCAAGTACCTTTATCGGGCGAATGTGGGATTATAATGAGTATGAAGAAATGAATTTAGAACCTGTACGAATGATGGTCGAGTATTATTTACAATAAATTTAAAGTCTACTATATAAATCATTCCACGTCACTTCGTTAATCTTTTTAACTTGCTATACATTAAATAACCCGATGTTAATGGGACGAAATATAATAAAATACAAAGAAAGGGAATGTAAAATTATTATTACTAATTTATTGAAATTTTCTTGAATGTATATTGTATTCATTCATTTATTATAATTTAAATTTAATGTAGCATAAAAATGGAAAATTGAAGGGGAAATCAGGAATGTGGGAATTAGAAAACCGGTAAGAGTCAAAATAGCAGTATTCTCCATCGGCTCTCCTCCGAGTTTTTTGTCCATTGGATACTGGTAAAAACTTCAGTCTTCTTTGTGTTAGACGCTTTAAATCGAAAATATTTACACAGAACCAATAAAGACCGGACCGGAGAATAATGTACGGTGGCGCCGGAAAGTTGGGCCGTGGAGGCGGAGGAGGCGGCGGGGGCGGGGGCGGGAAGCGGAACACCAACTCTACCTTTCACCCACCGCCTATAAGTCGCCCCTCTGCTGCTCCAGGCGGTCGCCTCTCTTTAGGAGGCGGTCGAGGCCGTGGCGCTGCCACTTCCATGGGATCGGGTCCGTCCATCGCTTCTGTGCAGGCGGAGGAGACCTTCAGCCTCGTCACGGGGAATCCTCTGAATTTTGCTATGATAATAAGGTTGGTGCCTGACCTGGTGGAGGAGATCAAGCGCGTGGAGGCAGAAGGGGCCAACGTGCGCATCAAATTTGACGCCAATGCCAATAATAGCAACGGGAATGTGAGTCTTTGTATCTAAATTTTAGTTATTTTCTGCTGAATTTTATGTTTTACCAATTTTTTCCTAATAATGAGTGCTTAAGGTTGAACTGAAATTTATTTACTTATTTTAATGAGAGAGAACTTTAGACTCGGGACTATCAGATTGCTTCTTGAAGTGAAAGCTTGGTTCTGCATGTTATGTTTGTTCAATTGAACTAGTTTTTCTAATTGATACGAGCAGTAATGATTATTTTTAAGCAGTAAGCAATATTTTAGAACATTTTAATCATATCCTGATTGTCATTTGAATGTTGTTTTTGCATTCTGTCTAGCAAGGTAAGCTTTTATCCGATTGTTGTAGAGAATTTGAAATCTATCTTACATTCTTGCAGTGTTCTGAATTGGGAGATATTCATTTATGATAAGTACTGTTCCATAGGACAAACGTTAAACATTTCATTGAAAAGTGAAACTATTTCACTTGAAATAAAATGGAAATGGCAATTAAAGACAATGCTGTTGCTGGAGTCTACTTGAAATTCCGCCTTAACGAGTGGAGCATCGTGATTCATGCAGTCCATAAATTTTCAGAATAATATATGTTGGGCTTGTGGAGATTGATCATTGTGACAGAATGTTTAGACAGAGATGGCATTTAATTTAAAAGAATAAGAAACACAAGAAGTGTGTTCTCACACTCAGAATTCTGGTAATTTGATGACATTATCCTACGCCTAATTTCAACCAGGCATTGACCACCTTTGCAATATGGAGGTACATACAGAAGAACTCAGGCTGTGGTATTTGTTGGCTTGGGTCGGTTCAGTCCATTGCTCAGGTAGGATAGGCTAAGAGATTGAGATTATTCATTAATGGTTGATCAAATGGATAGATTCAGCATCTGAAACTAGAAGTTCATTTGCAATGTAATTTGACACGTGTATCTAGGGAATAGTTGCTTCAAAGCAAATGATCAATCTAGAGTTATTTGGATTCTATCAGTAATGAGAATTTGGAATATTACATACAGACTCATCTCTCTTCTCCTGTCTTCTTCTTCTTATATCATGCTTTCTCAGTTTGATATTTGTGAAATGTTCTTATTTCGATGCTTGTTTGTGAAGAATCTTTTCTTTGACACTTGATTAGTTGATAATTGTATTAAATGTTATTATCTAACGGTACCTTTATCTGCAACAAGATTCTTTCATA
Source organism: Ligustrum vulgare (assembly GCA_963555705.1). Lineage (NCBI taxonomy): Eukaryota > Viridiplantae > Streptophyta > Magnoliopsida > Lamiales > Oleaceae > Ligustrum > Ligustrum vulgare. Next base: position 15,854,434 of record OY743173.1, on the reverse strand, counting down.
TAGTTAATGTGGTATGCAATATAGTGTCAAGCAGAGTTTTAATTTAATTTATTTATTTGTCAGGCCATTAATGTGGGTGATAAGAACTTCAAATTTACATGGTCACGGGAAATGGGAGACCTTTGTGACATATATGAAGAACGTCAAAGTGGTGAAGATGGAAACAACTTGCTTGTAGAATCAGGGGGTGCTTGGCGCAAGCTGAATGTACAGCGCGTCTTGGATGAATCAACTAAAAATCACGTTAAAATGCGGTCACAAGAAGCTGAACAAAAGCTCAAATCACGCAAGTATGCTGTCTTTCCTGAATTTTTGATACATACACTTGATTTCATATCTCTGCATCTTCTATCAATCTTGTCAACTTGATAATAAGGGAATGGTATTCTATTATTCTTGCTCGATTTAGAACAATACACATTTTCCGAACAACATGAGTTAGTATATATTTCATTTACTTCATATGATTGATACGGCAATTTTACTGAATTAGAAGTTGAAGTTTTCTGGTCTATTATTTTGCACTATTAATATTTTTTAATTTATTTTTTCAATTTAATTGCACAAAATCATCGTGGGAAGGCTGAAATAGTTTTTGGGATCTTAAATATCTTGACCTTTTCAAATTTATATTTGATTAAGACTTTTTCATTGTCCAACAGGGCCATTGTTTTAGACCATCAAAACCCAACTATGAAGAATCAAATTAAGGCATTGGCTGCTGCTGAGTGTAAGTCTTTTCCTAGTGACCTGGATAATTTTGCTTGTGTTCAAATACTAAATTAAATTTTTTATTCCATAGCATCAAAGTGGTCACATGTGGCTTTTGAACTTTACCTGGTGCCAAGTGTCTTGATGTCTCTATCCTAGAGAGTGAAATTTACCTGGATTGAGAAATTTGAAGAGCCTATAAAAAATATAGGTGGTATGCTTAATACTTCCTACCTTAAATTAGTTTGACGCCCAATTTTGTTTGGATAACTTGCTGTTTAAAACGAACTGAATAAATATGCACACCTTGATTGCCTTCACTTCCGTGTGTGTGTGTGACGAGTCTTTTTTCATTATGCATCATAGATTCATAACCTTAATCTTCCCTAAAGGAACATCTTTCAAGTTTACTACTGGAGACAACCAAAAAAGAAGGGGTGAGAGGGGATTGCATGTCATGTCTAAAAATATGAACTTTCTAATTAAGAAAGAGAAGGAATTATCTTTTTAATATGTCAGGTCTTTGTGAAAGAAGCTTGCCTTTAGCAATGAAGAAATGGTTCTTTATTTGATATTAAGAAATACTGCCTCTGTGTCATTTGGAACGTGGTTTGAGATATTGTTTCTCTGTTATATTCTAATAATGTACAAATACAATCCGGGTTTGGAAAAAGTTCACTTCTATATCTGGGTTGAGTTAAACTACATGAGTTAATACTAGTTCTAACACCCGTGCGATGCACGGTATTAGATACAAAAAAGAATATTATATTACAATAACTAACCAAGACAATCATAGGACTATAACATAAATAGTATATAATCAACAATCTTCCAAATTTATTCTCAAAGATTTAGTATCTCAATCTGCTTCATAATTGTAGACTTGATATTTGTCTATAAAATTAAAGGATTCATCCAAGGCCTATTAGCAATGGAAAATGAAAAGAAATAATTTAGTTCAAGCTTAAAACTCATTCTTACAAATCTCATATTTCTCCAAACTTATTTTCAACCATATATTATTCAATAAAATAATTTCACATGTAAATCAAAAAAAAGTTCCTACTTTTTAACCACATTCTCCAAAAAATCACAATTATAAATTCTATTTTCCCAAAAAATATAGCTCAATCAAACTCTTAATATAAATTCAAGCAAATAATAGCATTTCCTCACCTGAGAAATTTACATTTCAAGCAAAAATGAAAATTTAACTGGGTTCGTAGACTTCTAATTTCGTGGTTCAAAATAATAATGAACAAAAGCAATGTATTTATTAATACAGGCTATCCAGCCACACGTTATTACAATTTTCTACATCAAACATAGATATTAACCTTTTTAGGCAAACTGCACTAATCTCAATCAAATTAAAGTTGAAACTTCCAAAACACATTTCAAATATATTATATAATATGTACCAAAAAACAAATATGGATAGATAAACATGGATGGAGAAAGTGCCAAGAATCTCACAAAGGTAAAAAAATAGACCTAAAATAGGTGACATCATATCCAGGCCACCACTCTCGGAGTCATCACTTGCAAATCAATAATTTAAGAAGAAATTCACAATTGGTTTGTGTATGATATCCCTGCATAATTCGAGATGTCACTCATCAAAACAAATGATAAAAATTTCACAATTTCTACATAATAATTGAGAGTAAGAAGTTATACTTTTCAAACTAAAATAATAAACCAAGAAGACAAACCAATTGTTTTGCCGCTACATGTACAATCCTATTTGTTTTGCATGGACCACAGGGCAAAGAACCATACATTGAAGAGAACCCATCTCAAATCCTCTGCAATCCATAATAAAATTTAAAATACATATAATCATACACCCAATATTCATCATCGAGTAATCTTTTTCAAAAAATTAAACCCATCTCTTTTTAATCCTCAAAAGCCTCTCCCCTAACATGGCTGATGTCTCTGACCTACCAAAATAGCCAAAAATATCCTGATAAAGTTGATCTTTTAGATGAAATTCAAAATTTCCCTCAATAAATATCATTTTTCAAACCAAACAATGCTAGAACCTCCATTTATTTTTCAGTATCTTCCTGCTTCACCTTTGCATCTTCCTTATCCACAAAACTGCAGCCATAATACTCTTAAAACCAGGGATCTACCCCTCTAGTCTCCCGCCTACACCCAAAAGGTTAGACCGAACAAAAATTACTTCACAAAATTCATATACCATACATATTGAGATTCAACCTGAAAGATTGCAAGTTCATATTGATAGCAAAACAAATACATTCATGCTAATTCATAAAGAAATCCATCAATATTTAAAACAATGAAAAAGACTAACCCTTTATTGAATTAATTAACCAATATCAACTTATCTCAAGCTATCAAAGATGAAGATTAAGCATCAGAAAAATGTTGATAAAAAACAATGGTAGGTCGAATTTAATGTTGGTTTTTTAATCAAGTAATCACAAATGTAATAATTAAAAACTGAGTGACTACCACTAAAAGGAAATAATTTGTTCACGGCATATTATCGCTGCTTGCCATTAATAATAAAAGATGAATTATCCAGAATAATAGTTCTTGATGATATTATTTTTCCATAGTGGAAAGAACCTTCAGGGTCAGGTCTAGCTGCATTTAATGTCAAGTTCCGTCTGTAACACAAACATTTGGAGATTAGGCTATTGAAGAATTATGATCACTGTGGCCACAGTTTTTTTCAAATCTGTTTTTCGTGATGGATTTTCAATATCACGTAAAAGAAACCAAATTATATAATCATCAAACATCTCTATAGATAACACAAAAGCCTTGCTCAAAAATATTGACTTGCCTCTCTAATGCACGGTATTGTCAAATCTCTACTAAAATTGGATAGTGTAGGCTACGTTCAAACACCCTGTTGCCTCAAGACCCACAAACAAACACAAATATATTAATTTTCGGATTTTTAACTATTTCTTGGTTGAAGTAAACTACTAAAACTTTTCTCTCAGCAACTCAACAATAATTCTACATATTTATACTCACTTCCCTCAATATCGCATTTGAAAACAATAATCAAGCCCCCATGTATCTAGTCTATATTCTATCCAAAATGCAATGATCTCTTTATGCCAACTTCTAAAGTTTGAACTTCCCAACTCAAGTGACAACTGGAGAATTCTTGAATCACTTGCAAATCTATAAATCTCACATAGAATATCAATTAAAATCAAACCATAAAAATTATAAGTATCTAATCCAAAAGCCATAAATGAATCATTATAAACAGCAAAATAGTCAAGATTTGTACAATAAACCAACCAAAAGTAGCGCGTGACAGCGTAAGAAGACCGCTTTCATGCTTATTTGATCCTTGAGCTCATGGGCCGGTCGACGATATAAAAGCTCATGCTTTGAGAAAGGATACAAATTCATTTTAACAATGTTTGTAAAAAATAAATGGAATAATGAGGAAAAGTAAAAAATATAAATTCTCTTTTTGGTTGGGAAATTTTTTTTTTTTTTTTTTTTTAACAACCAAGTTTACAACCAAGAAAGTGAACAATCTTTTAAATGAATGGGATAATGAATGGGACCTAAAGAGACTTGTGTCTTTGTAGGAGGGAGGCAGAATAAATGGAGCTACCCTGCTGATAAATTTTTTTATATTTGTATATGAAAGTAAATACCATTTCCTCTTGTAGAATCTTTGTTTTGTTAAATGAATATTCTAAATTCAGAAATTGTCTGTACATTCTCATCTAATTAACCCCAAAAGACTAAAAACTAAAAAGTACTCGGCATTAATAAAAATAAATAAAAAATTACTCCATTACCTAGCTGAGGAATGAGCCATGGCCGCGTAGGCGTCCAAGATCTCGACGCACAATTGCAGATCTCAACGGTTAACTGGAGTGTAGGTGCTCTTAACATATGGAGTGATATTATCCCACAATCTGCTTATTTATTCTCTCTTTCAACACCGACGACATGTATTTGGTTTAAGCAGAAAAGTGTGGTAGGGGAATGAGGAGAGGTCTAAAAATGAAAATAAATGATTGTATTTCCATGTCTAAAAAGAAAGGAGGAGATAAAAGCCCCCCACAACAATAATGCTAAAACAGAAATTTATACCACCATCATTTATCCAACAATCATTTTAACCAGGCACAAGCTAAGCTAGTGGTTATAAAATTCAGGAGTTGGTTTGATGCTGGTGAAGATTTTTATTTGTGGGTTTAACGGAGGTGACACCCTTGGTTACTTGGTTCTAGGTCATTTTATTCAGTCGTGCCTACAATAGGTTGTATAAAGTTAAAATTAAAGAGCATAACCATTAGAAAAATTGGCAGAAGTTTTATGAAGTTAAATGGAAGCATAGTATTAAAAGCTAAAAGTTGGAGGATTGTACCAAGCCTTTCAAACTGAAATATATCTCCAATCGTAGCATCTCTAAAAGGAAAAAAGGAAAGTATTAGAAGATAACATAGGAGTCTAGAGGTAAAACAACTGATAGAATTCGTGAACAATGGCAAGGCAACATGTGATAGTTTACTGGATATCATAATCAAATTCTTTGAGTTTGGAAAGCACTCGCGACAAAAGGTAAGAATGCCTGCTCGATTTATTTTAGATTCTGAAACCTGGCATAACATCATGACACGTCTAGCAAACATATACCAAACACAAATAGTACAAAAGTTAAACAGAAGATTTACTTATTAATATTTCTTGGTACCTATAATAGTACCATTAATATTACCATGTTTTATTTACCACACTAAGCATCAAATAAGTTGGAAAACAGCAAATGCTCGCAAGGTACATCCAGTACCTTACTTCCTGGTGCAAATCTCGTCTTCCAAAGAGCACAATGAATCTTGTTCGTGTAGTAGCTGTGGAACCATTAAAATTGAACTTTTCAGACAAAAATATATACAAATAATTCAGCAAAACATGTAATAAACATAAATAACCTACATAGTCACCAGATATCCCTTCAAAAAGTAAAAAAAAAAAAAAAATGAAAAGAAAAGCAAACTAACCGTCAGTCATGATAATGGATAGCATAACTAAACCTCGAAACGGGCATCTCCTTAGCATACGAAAGATCCACAAGTCCATCACTTGCAACCTATCTGTATAAAAAATTATAGTTTTTAACCCAACCTATCTGTTCACTTCTTAAATAGCTCCAAGAAAGTTTACAACCAGCTGTCCATGCAATTAACTCTACAAAATAGTATTCACGGAAAACCAACTACATCCTAGTGTGGTTAGCCTTTGACTATGAGTCATTCTATAGTTCTACCCAAGAAAAAATGAGCCTTTTGTTCCCATGAATAAAAGTTTTTCAAATTTCAAAAAGGACCTTTTCTTGAAATACCAATCACCTTGATCTCAAAAGAAAATGCTGAGTTCTTGATTCGGAGTCTGCACTGCCTATAACACATTCGTAATTAGAAAAATAAATTATGTACCTCAGTAGTAGCACGAACTCATCATTTTCTCACAAAACCAAATGGCTAGAACACCAATTTGGTCTACAAAAGTAATCAACATATAGCCTGAGCCCTGAAAAATTCATCAGTTTGCAAATGGTGAGCCCAAGTTCTGCAACGCCTTTATGTCGATTTGACGCACTTCGTGGGTCGGGGTTGTTTTGTGGTGACTTGGGTGTAGGTTGTGGTGCTAGTGCGTTGGGTGCAGGCGGTGGTCATTAGGTGCAGGCGATGGTTTGTGGTTCTTTGGATGAGGGTGTGGTGCAGGCGGTGGTGATGGGTTTTTTGCAACCTAGGTCATGCGATTTTTGTGTTTTCGCCTCCACTGCTTCCCTCGTGTATTAATGTTTGAGTGATGGTTCAGCCTGGAGTTTAATTGCAGAGATGGACGATAACCCGACATCGATTCCATATGAATAAAAAAAAAATTGAAAAACTGAAGCCAAAACTTACCATTAATGCCAGATTTATTTCAACATGGTGAAAGAACAGCAACCATAGCGAAGCATCAGTGTCCAACTGAAGGAGATGTCGGCTTAACAGAAGGAGAAGTCGGTTTGAACAAAAATACAAATGGGATATGAAAGCTGCGCTCATTTAAAAAACGACACTATACAATTTTTTTTTTTTTTTTTTAAAAATAATTGATAAGAATTTAAAAACAATCACATCAGAGGATTTCAAATTTCAAATTCTTGCTTCTGGGAGAAGCTACCGAAAGGAGGGGAACCATTTGAGGGAACTTTTGGAGGGATTTTTTGGAGGCAAAATCTAAGGAACTATCTTTCTTTATAATAATAATAAGATTTGCTCAGAACTCATTGTTAAGTATATTCCTTAAATAGGATTGTCTAACCCTTGAGTTGCTTACAAAATAAGTCATTATTGTACCATTTGCATACCTAAATCTCTCAATGTTTACGACGGAAACGAGTCTATCTACGCATGTGATACATCATTTAGTGATGTACGACATTCCTATTTTATTGTACGAATGTTGGTTGCTTCATCAAGTCTAGAACACGACAACATGTGGCTAGATAATTTCTTTGACTCTTGGCTTTGTTTGAATACTCACAAGCTATCAAGAATTTTGTATAGGTTTATTAGAGATATATAAAGGAGCCTATTTTGAAGTACTGCAAAAATTTTGGAACATGATGTACCATCAACAACAAAATAATGAAAATATGCGAGTGATAATAGATGCGGGATTATTGATAACATGGTATTCAAAACATTGGTGAAAATTTTAAATTTAGAGACTGAAAAATGCTCATCTTGCTATCACTATTTAAAAGGGGCAAGAAATTCAAAATATTAAGATATGCAAAATTTCACTTTCAATTGGAAAGTACTACAAAGATGAGATTGTGTAATGCGATAGAAATGGACCTCGTGTACTTTGGGGATACTATGATGTATATGTCACTTATATAGGTTGAGATAACATGTATGGGTTTTGATAATACGACATGCAGATTGTACTAAGTCACATGATGAAGAATTTGCCAATATCAATGTAAAGTAGAAGCAAAAGATTTATAAGGCAGATAATGTTGTCATTCAAGATGATCATGATGTTACCGAATATGATACTACAATAGAGGTTGAGAAATATGTGCAAGTTGCGAACTGGAAACGTGATGATCTCTTATACATGAAAATTGGTAATTAATACAAGTGTAAGGATGGAAATTTTTTCGGTAAAATTACAATTGAAAACCTTAAGCTCGAGTCGCCCTCTGATACTGAACAAGTTGAAGTTGAGAAGAGTCCATATGAAGAAAAGGGAATTGAACTTGTGAGTCACGAAGGACTCAAATATGAGGCTTGTCAAATAAGGAAAAAGTTTCGTCGACCTTCTCCGCGAACCGAATGTCAAAGAACATGAGGCACAAATAAAAAAGAATTATTGAAGATGACATTATTGGAAGTAAAAAAAGAACATGAGGCACAAATAAATGAAAATTTACATTATTTATATGTGCATGGAGGGGATTTAAGAATGAGAGATTGAATACATCATCGCCTCTTGATTTATTGATTTTCTTTTCTTCAACCAATTTCAAAGATATTTTTCTCAAGTGGGAGAAAATGATGTAGGACAATCTTATTTCAAATAGAATTTTTTTTTATCTCATTTTCTTATTTTTCTTATTTAGAATATGTTTTCTTTTTTCTTTCTTATTTAGAATAAGGGTGTGTTTGATACATGAGGTGGAAAAAAAATATTTTCTAGGTAAGAAAATTTTTTCTCACCAAAATGGTGAGAAATTTTTTTCGTGGCAAATGGTTTAGTTTTTGCTTCAAAGGATTGTACATGGAAAATGTTTTCCATGCCAATTATTACAATCAAACACAATGTTAGAAAATATTTTTCATGGAAGTGAAATTTTCTATGGAAAATTTAACCAATCAAACATAGCCTAAGATTTCTTCTTTAAATATTAGGATTTTAGTTTAGTTTCCTTAGCCCCTATTTGGTCACAGTGTTTTTGAACAATTTCCTCCCAAAACTCATTTCCTCATTACCAAACACACATTTTTATGAAACACACCACTTTCACACTTTTCAGCCATACATTCTCCAAAAAATTCAAATTTACTCCAAAATATCCTACAACAAACGAGCTCTTATTTTTAGTAAAATTATTTTGCCTATATAAACAAAGGTTTTGTACATTTTCAATTATCAATTTATTACTATAAAATTATTCTCTACAAATTTCTAGTTTTTCAACTTTATTCTTGTTTCAAGAATTTCAGTTTCGCTTCCGCACCATTAATAGGACATTGCTAATGAAGAGGCCTTTGATTTCCAAAAAACACCATATTCTCTTTTTCAATTTTTGCATGCCTTTGAGATTGACCTAGACTCCATGGTTACAAGTCATACATTGAAGCATGGAGGATCATGCTTCAACAAGCAAGGAATCTATTCGCGTTTATTGGGGAGTGACGTATAAAAGAGGAAATATTTCATTTTTTCCTTTGACAAAAAAGGAAACCTCATTGTAAAGTTTCCTAATCCTATGATAACCACATTTTTCATTTCCTGGACGGTATAGTCTCATGCTCTAATAATCGGACTCTTCTCTTTGGCTAGCAGACCCATGTCGACACAACACTACACGGGTGTGGGATCTGGGTCCAATCCTTGATGAAAAAGTTGGACACGGAAGTTGCAGAAATGAAGAAGATGGGTAACTTTGGAAGTTGAAGAAGAAGAGAAGGAAGATTAGATCTAAGTGAAAGGATGATAAAGGAAGAAGATTGATTGCCTGAAGAGGTCGAGGGGAGAGAGTTGCCTCCGGTTCTGCATCTCAATTTTGAATTAGGGAATCTTTGAGAAGAAGACGATGATGTTTTGCGTTTTAAGTGGGCTAAAGTGTGGTTGGCTATTAAGTGGGCTTGTATTTCTTAATTTGTTTTTGTGTAGGCTTATAATTTTTTATTTTTATTTTTATGTGGACTTGTAATTTAGCCCTTGTTTGGTTTTCATTAAAAAAAATTTCATTTTTTACAGTGTTCAATCTCAATTATCCATTAAAAGTCAAGTCTACAATATTTGACTTTTCAATCCAATCTCAACCATTCATTCTCCAAAAAATCACTATTCATTTAAAAAAAAAAAACTCATTTTAACTAGAATCAAACACACACTTAACGTGTAAGATGTATAATAAGAATTTCTATAGATGTTAAGTGTGAACTTGCCATTAAAATAAAATTTCAAAATTATTTCTAATGCAAATAAAAATATAAGACATATCCCCGTGCCCGCGTTCTGAAATTTGGACCCTCCTTTTTTGCTGTATGTCGTATCCTAAATTTTCAGAAAAGGAAGATCTGACACATAAATACGTACCCGTACCCGAATATTTCATATGGATATGTTCCTTCTAATAAAGGAAGGTATGTGGCTCTTTAACTGTACTTCCTCCAGGTAGAGAGTAAGGTTTTTCAATTTTCTTGAGGAGCTTCTTGGGAGATGTATTTGTTTTTTAAAAAATCTTAATGAGGATTGTTTTGTTTTCCCATTTGAAAGTTGAGAAGCTCAAGCAAACAATGTATTATAAGTTTTTAAGATAAGTTCTTAAGAGAAAGAAAGAGGTGTCAAGTTCTTCCTTGGGATAACCTTAGTCAGGAAGGGGAGCAACACATTGAATCTGACTAGGCTATCAGTTTTGGCCGTACTTAATTGCCTCAAGAAATTAACATTCTTTCTTCCAGATCCTATAGATCTTAAAAATTTTGAATGACCCATTATTTGCGTCTTGAAATTGTGTCTAAGCAGTCCGGACCTGAATGGGCCTTGATTGCTTCAATTCCATATTTCTACCGTACTTGACTCTAAACCATTGGCCATTTCACCTATCCATAGTCGTGTATGAGAAGGCAAGTTTAGAGAGAAAATCTTTGGATGCCTGAACTTTCGTATTGTCAGTTGATTAATTGATTGATCACGTCATTTTGTTCTATTGAAGCCATCTTCATTTGTTTCCTCTCGAACTCAGTCAATTTGATTGCCTGAAGTTGGGGAGCTTTCAAACTTGCTAAAAGAGGAACAATTTGGAGAATTCTATTTTGAATTGCATAAATGAACTTTTAAACTCTAATTATCACCAAAGCCCCTCTTGTGGTGTACAAATGCGTTGTCGGATGAGTAGATGTTTCTAAAGTAGTTGTGACAACTTGTAACCTTGTTCATTTATTTGAATACAATTTTGAATATTCCTGTACCTTACATTTTGTCACAATTTAGCGCATATTAGTCACACATACTTCTTATCCCAAATTTCGTAGGACTCATTACTTGATTCCTACTTATTATCCTTAGAAATTGTAGGATATATAGCTTAAAAGCACTAGAAACAATCTATTAGGTTGTTGGTGGAGAAGTTATGTACTTGTACAGTGATTTGCTTCACTTGGGATTGCAACAAGGCACCTAGATGATCACTTTTGTTTCCTTGAATTTTTAGATTTAAAAGAAGAAAAACAATTATATGATTTCCTTTTTGGATTCTTATTATTTTTAGAAACCAAAAAAAAGATGATCGTGGAGTCCACTCAAACAAGCTATATGAAATATTAGACCGGTGAAGTTTAATTGTACAAATGTGAATGATTAAAGTTCAAGACCATGATGTCATGGGCTCATAGAATTTCTTTACCCATGTGGTACGACATATAGGATTGGGTATGAACGCATGCATCTACTGAAAGTATACGTGATTCCATATCATATATTAGCTTGTCGTGCCTATGTGTATGGGAGGCTGATCCGGATGCTTGCGGGGATCATGGGTGCCTGATGGTAGATCCATCACAAGAGGTATAAGAGGGGATCGCTCGGACATTGTGTTATTGGTTGCAAGAGGCCAATGACGTGTGTTCTTGCGAGAATGATTTTTGGCCACCAAAGGCGTAACTATGTCATGAGATATGTTGCAAAGAGGGACTAGCCCGCTAATGGAATTGATGATGGAAAAACTTAGGGTTTGATGAAAAGAAAAAGCGTACATGGTGTTGTTGAACCGAACCACATGATGTTTCGCAGCGGAAGCGTGATGAAGCGTTGCAAATAATATCATGAAAATGGCTACTTGTGGGAATTTTTCGACATGCTCGATGAAGCAGCAGCAGATGTGAAGCTGTCCATCGAAGAACTAAGACAGGGGGGCAAAGGATGGTGTTGATGGGGCATGTACATGGGTATTGTGGGAAGAGGAGCAAGGAGCACTATATATGCCCATCCATCAGGGGATGGTGCCGCACATGTGGGGAAATGTTCATGCTTTAAGTGCTGGAGAGGAGGAAGCAATGTAGAATTGCGCAAAGATGCTATACACATAGTTCGCTACGAGGGCGTTAGCGGATTAGGTTGGGGAGCTTGTCATGGGCTCATAGAACTCCCTTACCCATGTGGCACAAAATGTTGGATTGAAAGTTGTATCTTTGGAAAATGTATTAACGGTATCCTGTATGTAGGTATGAACGTATTCATATGTGCTTTCATGTTATATATTAGCTTCTCAACCTATGTATGGGAGGTTGACCTGGATGCCTGCGGGGATCACGGGTTTTTTACGGTAGGTCCATTACAATGAGGTCACTTGCAGGGGCGGACCCACACTAGATCCGCTAAGGCACGTACCCTAATAAAAATATGACCCATATTTTTTTCCCTAAGACCGGATCTGGCCTCTCAAACAACATAACTCTCTCACAGCTCACTCATTCTTTGTGCACTGCGCAACACCTTCGATCTCATCGGCGCCGCACATCACTTCCTCCGGTAACCTACTGACCGCATCCCAAAGTCTATTTGCAAACTAAGCTCTCATTTGCTTTCCAAAATCGGTGACCCACTGACCGTCCTCTCCCTGGCGCCTCTTAACAGCAAAATCAGTGACCGACTGACCGTCCCTGCCTCTGCCTCTGGCTCCGACTTTGGTCGCACGCACTGCTTGTCTACCCCCGTGCTTGCACTGCACGACTCAGTGGCGGAATGCCTGGCTGGACAACAATAGCCGTTTAGATACTTAGGCTCAGTTTGTGATTTATTTTTTCAATCTTCAGTTATTGATTCTTGAACTTGAACATACATTTTAGCCATTACTTGATTCCTGAAATCTACTATTCATTTTAGCCATTTTACTGTGTTGTTGCTTCTGCTCTGCTTTATATCGGAGCATTGTAAATATCTTTGCTTTTTGTCTTTGTGAGAAATTAAGATTGAGATTTTGGAGTTTGGACTTGAGAATTGAGAAATTGTTATGTTATTTGAATTTTTGTTTGTTTGGAATTTGAGATTTCAGGGCTAATATGTGTTTACAATTATTAATTTGTTTGTTTGTTTGTTTGTATCAGTTATGTAAACATATTTTAAGCATAAATTCACGCTTTCTTCTGATGAGCAAAATAATAAAAATGAAGTTAGAGATGAAAGGGTTGAGCAACGTCATCAATATGAAAACGGGTAGAAAATAATTGTAATAAAATTTCAAATATTTTTTCATTTTTTCGGTCTTTTTTTAGAAAAAATAAATTCCCATAAAGGCCATCACAAAAAAACACAAGTCCGTTTGTGCCCCAGTACTACAGAAAGTCTGCGTCCGTCACTAGTCACTTGTAACAAAGTCTATAGCATGAGCTTGACATTCTTTATTAACCTTAAGTTTTTGAGAAGCCTCAAAGTGATCCGCTATTGATTAATATAATATTGAATAGCAATCTTCTTATGATTGATGCTCGGCTGCATGAATTTTTTCTTATGTAGAACTGCATTGTGAATGTTATTAACCAATATTTGAATTTGACTAAAATAAATTTATTATGTTTCCAGCTACTCCATGGAGAACTTTCAATCAAAAGAAAGTGCCTCCTTTCAAAAAGCGAAAAGCTGAACCTCCTCCAGGTAAATAAGGGAAAAAATCCTTATAATTCCTTTGCCATCTTTATTTTTTGGGCATTCATATTTAGCTTATCACAAACTGCAAAAGAATTGGATAAGTTTTTTAGGGTTCTGATTTTATTCATTTTTAATTATTATTTTATTTTCCATCGCTTCTCATTCAATACATTAGGTGGACCTGCTAAATCTGTATGTAAATCTGCGGTGGCTACAACAACCCCTTTGAAGGGAAGGACCATGGATTCACCTCTATCTTCTCCACCGGAGCAATCTGGTGCTCCAGTGTCACCATTTGGAAGTGGCAATTCAATGAAGGGACATGCAGGTATACAAGACAGTATACCAACTCAAGCTACCAATAGGACTGTCAGCTCAGAGAAAGAAATGCCTGGCAGGGTGACTAGTAATACAGTCCGAGATAAACCAAAGCACACGGGGAACATGATGCCTAAAGCTGCTGATTTGAAAAGTTTGGTAATTTCTCTTCTCATTGAGCATCATTCCAAGGGAATGAGTCTCAAGGTTAACATGTATATTCTTTCTTTTCCTACTTAAATTAAAGGGTATCCAGATATCTAACTTCATGAATACCTTAAATGTCCTCAATTCAATGTTAACCTCAGATCTTGCCAATTTCTTGTTTAGTGCTTGGAGAAGGCTATTGGGGATGCAATGCCCAACTCAGTTCGGGAAATTGAGCCCATTTTAAAACAGGTAAGCAGTGGAGATCTTGATAGGTTTTCTTCCCAGTCATAAATTGCTTTTATATCTTATTAAATTGTCACTGTTAGGTTGCAACTTTTCAAGCTCCAGGAAGATACTTTTTGAAACCGGGAGTAGAGGTGGAAAGCTTCAAGAAACCTTCATCTGAAAGTGGAAGGTACTCTGCCTCATCTGGCTTTCCTGACGTCAATCTATGCTTGTTTTCCCAAAGGCCTGGCCTTGCTTATTCTTTTTGATCTATAAAACGAGATGGCACTTTGATGAGCTTAACTATGCATGTTACCATCTCTATTAAAATAAAACAAAAATGGGTAAAATGGTCCTCCATTTCTTCTACTTTGGCCATAAAGTGCTTAATCATTGTCGTATTGTAAACCAAAGGGCAGGTTCTGTAGTCCAAAATTCCTAATACACTTTGGGCTGGTGAGAATGAAAAATATTATTCAGTAGTTGTTCATGTTTCCCTGGAAATACCCACTCAGACGCACACACAGGGAACGAAAAAAAAAACAATAAATCCAAATATAAGAATGCTATATTTGTCGAATTTTGGTAGGAATGGAAGCTCAGGTAGGTAAACAGAAACTTTTGGTCTTTGTTATGGTCTCATAACTTCACCTTTGACATTGGAATAGCTGTCACGAATTAATCTGTCCTTGTGTCAAAAAATAAAATAAACCAATTTAATGAATAAATGGGGGAGAGAGAGAAATCCAAGAGGTAATTATATTTTTTAGGGAATGGTATGTTTCAATATTTTGACCCACCCATTTTACACATTTGAGTTCATTCAGCGTCAACCTTACTCTTTGGGTTTTTAAATGTAACCAATCATCTTCTCTGGTATGCATAAATGCATTAACAAATATGATATTGAGATCTTTATATACGAGTGTTGTGCTTCATATCTATGATGATTCCACATTTTCCTAGGAAAGCTTTATTTTGTTAAAATACTTATTCAACTTGACTGCAAGATTTTGAATTGCATCAAACCAGTTCTGTTTATTCTTCCATATATATTGATGCACCTATGCTCATTACCACATGTCCAATGTGTTATTACTTTGCAGTTCTCCAGAATTGAACCGTCCATCTTTGATCCATGAAAAGAGTGCCCAACTGCCCGTTCCAGAACCCAGCTTTTCATTGAGAACTGACACTGATGAATTACAAGAAAATGGTCAATTAAACTCTATGCCTGGACATGAATTGGACACCATAGAGAAAATTGATATCCTACATAGGTCACCTACTGCCTTGAGCGACAAAAGAGTTTTTGATAATAATGAAGGGCCTGCGGCTAGTTCTAGTGAAAGTGGAAGTGACAGTGCCAGTGAAAGTGATAGCAGTGACAGTGGTAGTGATAGCGGAAGCCATAGCAGGAGTAAAAGTAAAAGTCCAGTGGCAAGTCGAAGTGGGAGTAGCAGTGACAGTGAAAGTGACGCATCTCCCAACAGCAAGCAGGCATCTGATGAGGATGTTGATATTATGACAAGTGATGAAGATGACAACGTTGTAAAGTCCAAGCATAGATCCCAAGATTATGAGCCTGTCTCACCTAAATCTCCAGTTCAAGAGAGACCTCCTCATAGAGAATCTGCTTTTGTTGTAGATGATCATGTGTCTGATGTGGTTGAGGTTGAGAAAGACTTGCCTGAAGATGATCATGAAGCTGAAATGGCTGCAGCTACTAACTCAGTTTCTAGCAAAGATAATGAAAAACTTGTGGAAGGGACAAAACCACCTTCACTCAATCATCTCGGGGATAAAGAAAGCCAAGTCTACGGCCAAAGATCCTATGGTGATACAGAAAATGTGGTGAGGGATGGCTTCAAGCAACAGCAGTCTGATACCACTGAAATGCTGCCAAAGAGCAAATTTAAAAGGCATTCTGATGATAAGCAATCTGATGAGAGACCTTACAACAGTAAAAGATCAAAAAGCAACAACTCGAGCCAGACTGTGTCTGGGACAATGAATGCTCTCTTTGGTGAGAGTCCTTGCAATTCATCCCCAGGTAGGCCTCAACAAGGCCATGATAAGGACCCTAATATTCAAATGGCCAATAGAAGCTCTTTGGATGGCGCTGATTCTAGCATACTGAAAGGTTTCGAGCAAGCAATTCCCAGTAGATCTGTTTCTGAACCTCAGCAACCAGATCGGAGATCTTTTGATGCTGGCGTACGGGGTACGGCCCTTTCTGGAGAAGAGAGGACAGGTAAACATGCTGAGAACTTGGGTCATGGCATTAAGCACTCAGAGAGAAACCTTCAATCAAGCAAGGGTCTTAAGCTTCATAAAGATAAGAGTAAAAGAGAAGTACAAAGGGAAGATGGTTGTGTTGGTGAGAAAAGGCCTGCCAGTTATTCTGCAGGTTTTGGAGACAGACAACCTCTTCTGACAGAACCTCGTCAACAAAAAAATGAAATTGTGGGGAAGCTGAAGGAGCCTGGGATCATGGCGCATTCTCCCAAGGATAGCAACAGTAATTTTACTGGCAGATCTCCACTGATGAATGATCGAGGCAGAATACTAAGAAGAGAGCAGTCAGACTTGGAGTTGGGTGAATTTCGTGAACCTGCTCCTGATGAAACTCTTGGATCGAGGAAGAGATTCGAGAGGGAAATTTTTTTAAAAAAATCAGAAAACAAACCAACAAGTTCTGAGTACTGGAACTCAGGTTCCAATAAGATTACTTCAGATTCAAGGAAACTGTCTTCACCCAATCCAAACATTGTGCCTTCTAGCTTTCCAAATGGATCATTAAAGAGCCAAACACCAGAACACTATACTGATGATATTTCAAGATCTCAACAAAAAACTGTGCAATCTAAACCGCAGCAGCACCAATCTCGACATATTGAAGGCCGAACAAACCTGGGGACTAGCTTGGAATCTCATCAGGATACATACAGCAGAGTGCCTGTAAATGCACCAGCAGAGCAACGTGATCCAAAACCAATTCCCGCATCTATGAAAGACGGGAAGAAAAAAAAATCCAATGCAATTGCGAATTCAAATGATAAAAGGAAAGATGCTTCTTTGATAGGGATCAATGGTGGTAATCAGAAAAGGAGAGAATCTTCATCTGATGAGAATAGTTGTTTGTATTCCAAGTATGAGAAGGATAAACCTGAGCTGAAGGCTACAATAAAGGATCACTCACAGTAAGTATTAACATGATGCTTTTCGTGAATGACTGTTATTTATATCTTCAACTGTGCGTATTGTTGAAAACCTCGAATTTTGTTGCTTCTACCTAATATAAATACCACCCTATCTTCAGGTATAAAGAATATGTGGAGGAGTATCAAGAGAAATATGAGAGCTATTGCTCCTTGAACAAAATTTTGGAGTCATACAGGTATTTGGCAAGTTCTAAGGCCCCATTCTTGAATTTTGTCTTTAGTCTTTTTCAAAATAGATTGTTTATCAATGTTGAATTGGTGTTCTAGTTCAGTTTTCTAATGTGTGTATGTGCTCAGGGACGAGTTCAGTAACCTTGGGAAGGACCTTGAGGTGTACAGAGGAAGGGACACAGAGAGATATCACAACATTTTAGGACAGATGAGAGAATCCTTTCGTCGGTGTGGGGAGGTATATTTAATTTTTGTTTCATAGACTATTATGTGCTATGTTGTGCATGAGTAGTAAATCAATTGACAAGAAATTGTTATGGAATCACATTATACTGATGCCTATTAGTGCAATCAGAGTGATCTTCAGTTGAGCAGTCCATTCACTCATGAACCACTCTATATGGTTACTTTAAATATTTATGTTAGCCAAAATTTTCCACTAGTTTGAGGTAACGTTACAGGATCATGGTCAGCTTGACATAGAATCTGAGAGAAGATCAAATAGGAAAATTAGAGTTGTCAGAAATGGTATTTATTGTTTTATGAACTGATATCTAAGGATGTTGTTGACTGGATCCTTAGCCTGGTCTATTTGTTTGATGATACAAATGTATGCAATGATTCACTTTGAAAACACCTGCAATATTCTCTTGTAGGGAAGTGGGCTTTTTCAAATTCTATATATCAAAATTCTTGTCAATGATACATTAAAATCAGTTGCACCTCTATCACAGAGCAATGCTAATTTATTGACGTCTTCTGTTTAGTTAGTTGCTAAAAAGTGATCCATACTGCAATAACGTTGACTTTGTGCAGAGACATAAACGATTGAAGAAGATTTTTGTTGTGCTTCATGAAGAGTTGAAGGTGAGCATCTAGTTGGTCTTTATAAACTTCATTTTTTTTTTTTCCGTATCTCATTTTGTTATGTTTGTTTGCACTTTTCCCTTTCAAGTTAACAAAATTGGTGCACATTTTTTTATTCAGCAACTGAAGCAGATGATTAAAGCTTATGCTGATAATTTCCTGTTGAGTTGATGACTTGATGGTGTATACATACATCTACTTTTCACGATGGGGATCATATTGTACAATATCTGTCGAGGTTTCACTTGGAAGACCCTCCAAATGTTACTGCAAAGCTTCATTGTATCCTCCTTGTGTTGTCGAACAGTTGAAGGTGGTTGCTCGCGGTGTTGGCAAAACTGGATGTCATTGAGAAATGGTGCTCTAGACGAGATTGAGGCTAGTAACAGTTGGTGAAGATTATGTTTTAACATTACCGAGGTGGGAAAATTTGATATCCAAGAATGAACGCGCATCGTACATTTGTCTTTATCGTTATTTTTCTTTGTTTTTCATTATGATATGGTTGTGGTGCTAGTAATTTTGATAGGTGGATTTTACTTCTAAAATAGATCATGTCCCTTTGATTTTTTGAGGGTTTTGTCACTTCTTCATGAAAGAGAAGATGTAATCAATTTTGATATTGGTTGGGTATTATAGTTGATATTCTTTGTTGTATATTGCCACGGTATCACTAACAAAAGGTTTATTAAAATCTTTTTCTGTTATTATAGTTTTATGAAGTTATGGATGCAGACTCGACTATAAGAAACTTTTCTAAAGATCGAACAAGAGTTATGAGCAAGAATCTCCACTCAATAATACATCGTGTACATGCATTTTGTGTTGTGTAAGAAGTAAATATCAACTTTTTCACGAAGAGAGAACTAAAAATTTTCTAAATCCGTCTTCAATTTTTGAACATTTTAATTAAATTGTAACAATTGTTAATTTGATCATCTAAACTTATTTCTAGTTTCCAAAACGTTTTAAAATGTATATAAAATGTTCAAAAAGAATACATTAATTTTTTCTTTTCTTTTTTCACTTTTTAATTACACATGGGGGATGAGAGGAATTGTTAGGGATTCAAACCTTGAACAGAGTAGAGGATACTCAAACATCATGACCACTTAGAACAATCCTTGAGTCCCTAAAAAAGAATGCATTGACGAAAGTCCTTCTTGAATAATACCAAATTATAAATAATTTGAAGTCATATATTAATAATTGGGAAATTGTCACCCACATTCCTCAAACATTACAACTTGTTGCACTTGGGTCTTCATTCATTTTATGGTCACACTAAGGTCCTCAAAGTCTCAAACTGTCTTTTTTCTTGCAATGGACTTCAAAGAATGGAAGCTTAGGTTATGAATAGATCGTAAAAGAATGTTCGTCCGCCTTTAAAGTGACAATTTGATCGAAACTTGAAATTTTTTCATACATTTGTCCTTACGTGCACCAAAAAAAGATAGTTTGTGAATTTAAGCCCCTACTCATTATTTCAAATCTCATTTTTTTGTAAAATTCATTTTCAACTGCACATTCTACTAATAAAATAATAAACACATAAATCCAAAAGATTCCCTACTTTTTAATCACATATTCTTCAAAATTTACTATTTCAAATCACATTATTTTGAAATAACAGGTCTCAAATAAGGGCTAAATGCGTCCAAGAAAATTGGACGGAGATCAAAGTGAGTCACGTAGTACTGTTTGGGGACAACAAGAGAATTTCACTAAATAATTTAAAGTAGTAATTACACCATACCAGATTAAAATTAACAATTCAAAAAAAAGTTTTTAGTTTATTAATAAGGTATTAATTCATTTTAATTAATAATATAACCTAATTATCCTACCAATACACCAAA
Organism: Ligustrum vulgare; assembly: GCA_963555705.1. NCBI lineage: Eukaryota > Viridiplantae > Streptophyta > Magnoliopsida > Lamiales > Oleaceae > Ligustrum > Ligustrum vulgare. Next base: position 15,834,009 of record OY743173.1, on the reverse strand, counting down.
TCTCTCCAACCAGCAATCGATTCACCACCAAATAGTATACTTTTCCAATTGAAATTTCTTCAAACTTCAAAGCTAAACAAGTGATCAGACAGAGCTCCAGTCTAAACTTAGTCTTGATGCAGTAGCAACGCCGCGACGGTACCGCAGATCCTAGCGTCGCGGCACCGTCTCTAAGACAATTGAACATCATCAGCGTTCACAACGCTACGGTGACGGTGCAGCACAACTCACTTCCAAGACGTGCGAGCAACGACGCAGTGGTCCAGCGCACACCATTTACCTGCATTTGGCTGCACACAGGTCACTCGTCGTGGCACCATCTTCGAGACGAGTGTACAGCAACAACGGTTGCAACACGAGGGTGTCAGTTCCGTATACCTTATCTGTTAGAAAATTTTATTACAGATAATAATTTATCTATAATCTAAATAATCATCATGTTGGAATTATCAAGAATTAAATAACTGAAGCGGAAGCGTACCTTAATCAAACATGATTCACGATAAACGACTTGGCGTTTGGATCTTCTAAATCGATACGTAGTCCGTATTTTCTCTCTGATGATGGGATGTCAGACAAGATGAACAGTACGTAGGATTCAGGGACCATAACCGACTTTATATACTGAATTTCCAATTAACCTAATTCGGCCCATCATGAATTAGGTAATGGCCTGGTATCTACACATAAAAGCCCATACCTTTAATTAGATGCATTAAAGCCCAATATACTAAATCCTTATTAGATCACTTTAAATGGGCTTAACCAAAATCGATAGCATTTTATTCAATACACAATAATTCACATATAAGCCCACACGATTGATTAAAATCCTTACAATCTCCCACTTGGGCTATATGTGTAACCTTACAATTGTGTATCAATCATAACCTTATGAGTACTCAGAATTTTGCTATCATTACTGAATGCATCCCCAAACAATCCGGTCCATCAATTATATCAACATAGGATCAAAGCGGCTTTCGCTACATTAATCGTAACTAAACCTTCAATGGTCACGTATATCGACATAACTGAATGACATGGATCAAGTATGGATGTGTAGCATGGAAATTACATGTAATGTGATCTTTAACATGCCTATTTCCAACTGGTCCAACTTTAGTGAGATCATCCTTAAACAAGTTCAGAGATAATAAACCTGAAACCTTACAGCTGTAAATAACATTAACTTTAAAATGTATCCGAAAGGACAACAAATGTGTCTAATGCACTCAAAATACAAACTCCCACTGAAACTGAATATCCTTAAGAAATACAACACCCATATGAGTAATGTACTCATGAAAGACCTTGGGTTGTAACACTTTTGTAAGCGGATCCGCAATTATGGAGTTTGTCCCAATGTGCTCTTATTGACACGTGTCCACTCTGAACTGTATCCTTCACAACCAGGAACTTATGTCAATGAATTTTGACTTAGTTGAGCTCCTGTTGTTACTGGAATATAAATCTGCTGAGTTATTGTCACAATATAACTTGAGTGGTCTTTCTTTACCGTACAGAATACGCAGCCTAGTGACAAAATTTTGCAGCTATATTCCATAATTAGATGCCCCCAAAATTGCTACAACTGTGCTGCCAAGTGAAAGAAGCTAAAGTGTCTGTTAAGCACTCCATCCGGAAATAGCTCCTCCAACCAGAAGATAAATGTAGCCTTATGTGGATCTCTTACTTTCTTGGCATCTAGAAAAAATCGGAATCATAATACCATATGATCTCCAACTGATCCGATTTTCTGTATGTGAGCATGTAATCTTTTGTTCTCTTTAAATACCTTATAACCCATGTTTGGCTGCTTTCCAAATGATCCATCCCAGGGTTACTTAAATATCTCCTTAGTATCCCAATAATGTATGCAATATCCGAACGCATACAACTTTGAGCATACATCAGACTTTCTATAGCTTAACTATATGTGATCCTCTGCATTTCTTTAACTTCAAGATAATTTTTTCGGGCATTAGTTGAGACTAAATTGTCTCCCTTAGCGATAAGGGTGTCCCCTGATTTACTGTCTTGCATGCCAAACCTCTTATGTACTTTATCGATATAGCCCTTTTGTGACAATTCAAGAATACCCCGAGAACAATCCCGGTGTATCTGAATTCCTAATACAAAAAAGACGTCACCAAGATTTTTAATCTTAAAATTCCTTGACAAAAAATCTCATAATTTTATGTGACATACCTATATCATTAGTGGCAAGCAATAATCAACATATAAAACCAGGACAATATACTTACTCCCACTGAACTTGTAATACAAACAACCATCAACAACATTAATCTCAAGACCAAATGAGATAATTGCTTGATGAAATTTGTATTACCCTTAACGGGAAGCTGGCTTGAGTACACAATGGATTTGTTTAATTTGCAAACCATTAGCTTTGGGTCTACTGACACAAAGTTTTCTGATTGCACCAAATAGATCGTCACATCAATGTCACCATTGAGAAACGCCACCTTAGTATCCATTTGATGTAACTCGAGGTCAAAATGTGCAACAACCTAACTTTCCTGAAAGAGTCTTTCGTAGAAACCAAAGGGAAAGTCTCTTTATAGTCAATGCCATCATTCTGTGTAAAGTCCTTAGATACAAGACGAACCTTATATCTTTCCAAATTACCTTTCAAATCCCTCTTGGTTTAAAAATTCATTTAAGACCAATGGGCTTCGCACCTTCTGGTAATGGGACAAGATCCCAAACTTTATTGTCTTGCATATGCTTATACTCTTTATTTACGACATCAATCCACTTTTGAGAATTAGAACCCTGCATGGCCTGATGGAATTGATTGGACCATCTTCCACCATTCCATTATTTCCTTATGTTCTTGGAAAAATACTATTTAATTATCCGGAATAGCATTTTTCCTTTCTCTCGTGGATCTCCTTAATGGCTTTAGTTATTGAGGTTGTTGAGTTTGTACTTCTGAAATTTACCTTATTTTGGATGGGAGGTTCTTCAACATTGTCTAGTTGAGGTTCCGAATATGCTTCTTGATCAATGACATGCATAAAAACTTGCACGTTGTCAAAAGCAATAGTAGGAATCGAAACCGATCCTTCCTCAACTTATTCCTTTAAGACAATATCTCTAACCTTATTTCTCCCCCCAAACTCAACTTCCTCAAAAATGTTGCAGTTCCCGTTTCAAAAATTGACTTAAGTGTGGGATTATAAAATTTAATAGCCCCTTAAACGCTCAGAATAACCAATAAAGTAGCTGCTGACTGTTTTGGAGTCCAATTTCTTTATGTGGCCTATAAGGCCTTGCCTTAGCTGAACATCCCCAAATGTAGAAATACTTTAGACTAGGTTTTTCTGCCTGTCAAAAGTTCTTAAGGTATTTTAGCAGCTGCTTTAGTTGGTATTATGTATGATCTTTCTTTAAATGTCCAGATTTCTAACAAAAGAAACAGCCTTAATGTGTTTATGTGGTTTCTTTTGTTCTGAACCCTTAACAACTTTATGTTCTTTTATTGTCCTTGTCTTTAGAGGTGTTTTCCAAGTGAACACTTTCAATTCTGTCCTACTTCAACTTTTCTTCCTTTTGCACACAAAATAGAATGAGCTCATTTAGAGTTCATTTCTCCCTTTGATAGTTACAACTGACCTTAAATTGACTGAATTGTGCAAGAAGCTTGCACACTATGAAATGGACTCATTGAGAGTTCATTTCTATTTTGACAGTTATAACTAACCTTAAATTAACTGTATTGTGCAGGAAGCGATATCAATACCAAATGCACGAGCAAGTCATTAGACAAGTCGAGTTTTAGTTCCTTAAGTTTTGAAGCAGTGTGAGACATCTATATGATGTACTCCCTTATTTTCCTATTGCCTTTATACTTTATTGAAATCAAGCTTTGCATAAGCGTGCTTGTTTCAGCCTTATCGTTTTTCACAAAACATTTCTTAATTTCGGCAAGGAATTCATTGGCATCATTTACCTCCTTAGATACTATGCCACTAAAGGCTTCCGGAATGCCGCACTTAATGATCATGTGACTCACATAATTTAAGCAATCCCACTTCTCAAAGTTCCTCATTTGATTAGATGAACTTTCATCCGTAAGAGGAGCAGTTTGCTCAATCCTTAGTACACGGTCTAGATCGATGCAGCCAACGAAAAGTTAATGTTCTTGTTTTGATCCTTGAAGTTTATTCCATAAATACAGGGATTAAATTTGAGCTTGTAGATTTACTACTAGCAGAATTTGAAACCGAATAGAGAACACTTAAATAAAATTGCTCACATAAATACCTTATTATGCAAATCATATTTTCAAATAATGGTAGGGCCCATCACAAGATACCTAGCACAACATCAATATTTAGTCTTTGGACAGAAATATTGACTTGTAAGTGGTACTCTTGGTGTAGTGATCAAGCACTGACAGTAAGACATGTCAACCAACAAACCTTTCTTTGGACCGATTTATTGATCACACGAAAAACCAAATAACCGTCACGTATTTATCACCACAAGTTCATGTGAAATTCGGGCCAAATATTGACCTTCCTTTGGGCCGATCAATATCCGCATGAGATAACATACAAACACCTAATTTTCCCTTAGTATAGTGATCAAACACTGGCAATAAGACACGTTAACCAATAAACCTTTCTTTGGACCGATTTATTGGTCACACGTTAAACCAAATAATTGCCACGTGTTTATTACCACAGGTACATGTGAAATTCGAGCCAAATATTGACCTTCCTTTGGGCCGATCAATATTCGCAATGAATAACACACACAAATACCTTCTAATATTCAAAGTTAATTAATATCCACAAGAGAGGTTGCTTTGGCAACATGTTGCTTCAACTAACTTACTTTCGAATATTATATCTCTCAAAAGATTCCGATGTACCAAGATTTGAAACTGAAATCCATTGATTTGCATCTATGTTTGACTTTAGGATTTGAATTATAGAATTCAAAACTTTAGAATAAAGCAATCCTTAAGTTGCGAGAGTCTAATTGCAATATTCTTAAACTTTTGATGGTCAATTCTGTAAAATTTTAAGCTTTAAGGGCTTAAATTACAATTTTCTCAAAACTTTATTGGCCAATTTAAAGAAATTCCAAGCATTAGGTCCCAATTTGAAAGAAAATTAAACTTTAGAGGTCCAAAATAGGAAATTCTCAATCTTTAAAGGTTGATTTTGAAAATTTTCAAACTTTAGGAGCCAATTTAGAAAATTTCCAAACTTTAGGGACTTAATTTAAAAAAAAACTCAAACTTTAAAGACCAATTTTGAAAATTTCCAAACTTTAGTGACTTAATTAGAAAATTTTCAAATTTTAAGGACCAAATTAAAGAATTTCATAACTTTAGGTGCTTTATTAGAAAATTTTCAAACTTAAGGGACTGAAAATGAAAATTTTCAAACTTTAAGGGACCAAATTATAGAATTCTCAAGCTTTAGGGACCAGTTTTGAAAATTCTCAAACATAAGGGGCTAGATTGAAAACTTTTCAAACTTCAGGGGCTGAATTATAAAATTCAAACCTTGAAGGGTCTTGACTTAACTGAATTATAACTTTAAGGGCTCAATTCATAAATTTCAGAACTTTAGGGGGTAGAATCCGAGAATTCTAAAACTTTAGGGACTGAATTACAAGATTCAGAACTTTAAAAAAAATCCCAACTTAAATAATTTGTAACTTTTGTGGCTGAAATTATAAATTCCATAACTTTAGGATTTAAACTTTATTCTTTAATAAGATCAGAGGACCTGGCTATGCAATATATCCAAAAATTCGAAATTGCACATGAATCCTCAGAATCTTCAAATTTCCAACTGAAGCTCCTTGCTCAAAAATAAGATTTCAGCAGTTAGGGTTTCGGATTAACCCTAACCGCCGCCATCGCCGTCCCCAGCCCTAAAGAACGAGGAACCTACGCTGGCGCCGTCCGTCGCCTGCAGCGCCATCACCGGCGCTGCATACCAGAACTCAGCGTCGCGTGGCGCTGCAACCCACATCGCGCACGACAACGCTGAAATCCGCCGCATGCGACGCCGCTCGCAATGCACAGTGCCCGGCGTCCCCTCCAATCGGATCGATTTCAACATCCATCCAAAACAAAATTGTAAAATCCAACATCCCAAACTTTCGATCACAATACACAAAATCAAATATATACACTGCCATATTCACAGACATAGAAACTGAATCATGAAGTTTAATGTCCTTATTCAATTTCACAAACTCACGCATCTGTATACGCACGGCACTAAAGCAGTAAGCATTTTGAAACATTTACCATAAAATTCTTGATTTCAGTAGGCATGAATATATATACATATAATACTCAAGCAATGGCAGTCAAATGTGTATGTATGTATATGTACTTTCAATTCTTCTGCAGTGACCTTAATTTTGTATATACATGGGCAGAGAAAGTTTTTACATATATACTTTCGAAATTGATCTCATAATTCAACACGATGTTGGCTCTGATACCACTTGTTAGAAAATTTTATTACAGATAATAATTTATCTATAATCTAAATAATCATCATGTTGGAATTATCAAGAATTAAATAACTGAAGCGGAAGCGTACCTTAATCAAACGTGATTCACGATAAACGATTCGGCGTTTGGATCTTCTAAATCGATACGTAGTCCGTATTTTCTCTCTGATGATGGGATGTCAGACAAGATGAACAGTACGTAGGATTCAGGGACCATAACCGACTTTATATACTGAATTGCCAATTAACCTAATCCGGCCCATCATGAATTAGGTAATGGCCTGGTATCTACACATAAAAGCACATACCTTTAATTAGATGCATTAAAGCCCAATATACTAAATCCTTATTAGATCACTTTAAATGGGCTTAACCAAAATCGATAGCCTTTTATTCAATACACAATAATTCACATATAAACCCACACGATTGATTAAAATCCTTACATTATCTTCGCGATGGGTACTCAATTCAGAACAGGGGACACGGTCACCCACATCTGGCAATCGTGTAGTGGCGACCTGTGCACGTCATCTCCACCCGCAACGGTGCTACTATGCCAATAACTTTCTATTCCGCTGTTTTCATATCTTCCGATCACATACATTTGTGTTTCTTCATTCTTTATATTGATGGTTGTTGCGGGTGGTTGGTGTTATGTTCTGGTGCCATGAAAGTGTTTATATGGCTGCCGATATAAGTGGTGGTGGCGGTGGCGGCGTAGTAGTGGTTGGGATGGCAGTGATGTTTTTGGGTTGTTGGCTGTGCTAAGGTCACATGTGAGGTCATATATAATGGGTCACAAGTTATATTCCATAAGTCACACAAGTCACATTTTAAAAATGTTCAGGTCACAACCCGTTTGATGCATTAAGCCATATGTCACACATTAAATGTACATGACACATGTCACATTTGATGTATTAAGTTAGAGGCCACACTTCAAAAATCTTCAAATCACACGTTCAAGTCACATTTCGTAGATCACATGTCACATAATATAGGTCACATGTCACATGTTAAAGCCACATGTCACATGTCGTATTTTGAGGTCACATATCACAGTTTATACGTTTCAGTTCACTAGTCATATTACATTGATCACATATTCAATTTCACAAATCACAGATCCGAGAAGTATTGATAAATGAGGCACATAGTTCCGGGCAATCATTGTGCCATATTTTCAAGATTCTTCTTGTTACAGTACTCCTAAACTGAAAATTTCAGTAAGTTTTGCTCCTACTTCAATTTTCCCATCCTGCATCCATTAATATGAAAGATTATCTTAAGTTGTAGAAATTTGTGAATTGAAAGTTTTTTTGTTTGGTGATGATGATGGTGTGGTTGTGGTGGTGATGGTGATAGTGGCGGCGGTGGTGCATCGGAGCTTGAAAAGTTATGGCAATGGTGAAGGTGATGGTGACAGTGGTGGTCATGGTGATCGGAGATATGAGCGACGACGTTGGTTGGAGGTGATGGTGGTGGTCGGAGATGGTGGTGGTGATGGTGACAATGATGAATTGTTGATACGATTTGGGAAGATTTAGATGGGGTGAGGTGGGGTGGGGTGGGAGGGGGGGTTTAATTTGTGTAATTATTATAAATGTTTTTATTACCACCTGGTTTCTGAATGTTTGAATTATGGGGAAAGTATATAATTACAACACTTTAAGTTTCACTTTTCAAAACTAACAAACTTAACATTTTTTTTTTTTCAAAAAATCAGGTGTTTCATAATTAAAATTAAATATAATATTACAAATAATATAAACATAATTATCTATTATATATTATATTAAAACTAATACAATATTAAATCAAAAACTCTAATCTTGATGTCACAACCTCCCTCATTCCCGCTCCTTCCCCGCCCCCCACCTGACCACCCCATCCCACCCACCCACTCCACCTCATCGCAACGTAACAAATTGATCTCGCAAAAGCCACACTCCCTCACCCCAAAATTATTTAATCCACTCCACCCACCCACCTACCCTACCCTACCCCAAAAATTTTTTTATTATTTTTTTCTACTCGATGTTTTCCTACCCTTCCTCATCCTATCTCATCCCACCCTACCTCATCGCAAAGTGACAAATTGATCTCGCCAAAGTCACACCCACTCACCCCAAAATTATTTAACCCACCCCACCCCACCCCACCCCACCCCATCCCACCTAACCCACCCACCTCAACCCCACTCGACCCTACCCTACCACACCTCATCACAACGCGACAAATTCATCTCATTCCAGCCACAGACCTCGACCCACCCAGCCCGCCACCCCACCCCACCCCACCCCACCCCCAAAATGATTTTTCTTCTATTTGTTCACACTTTGTCCCAACCACCGAATCCCACCCCCCCGACCTCACCCCACCCAACCCTAACCCCACCCCTCCCAAAAAATGATTAATTATAATTAATTAAGGTTTTAAAAGTACACATTTTCAAAATTAAGAAAATGTTTTATTTCAAAAATCAGGTCTTAATTAATTATATATTTTACTGTTTACGATCACAAGTCACAATTTTTAAGTTCATATCTTATTATGGTCACAAGTCGCAATTTTTTTGGTCACAAGTCACAAATCAGATCATAAGTTTATGGTCGTCACAATTTTTTAGGTCACGATTATTTTCGGTCACAAATCTAGAGTCAATTGGTCACAAATCACAAATTTCATTGGTTATAATTTTTTCTCGAATACAAATCAAAATTTTTTTAGGTCACAATTTTCACAAATCACTAGTTTTTTTTGTCACATATCATAAATTTTGTGGGTCACAATTTATAAAATTATTTGGATGACTTTTAGGGTCACAACTTATTATGGTCACAAGTTACAATTTTTATGTCACAAGGAACAAATGTGGCCACAATCTATTTCTTGGTCACAAACCACAAATTTATTAGTCACAAATTATGATCATAATAATTAATTGGTCACAACTTTTTTTTGTGTCACAAATATCAAAATATTAGGTCACACTAATTCAATTAAAGGTCACAAACTATCAAATTAATTGGTCACAACTTATTTTAAGGTCACAAATATCAAAATATTAGGTCACAATCAAATCAAATTTTTAGGTCACATATGCTATTTGTCAGTCACAAATTGTGTATTTTGGTCACACACCATCTGCACCACCACCGACGGCAAACACCGCCGCCGCCAATCACCAACACCGCCTCTGCCTTTGCCCCCGCCCCCAAGCACCACCACCACTTCACCACAATTGTTTAATCTCTAGCACTGCCACCACCAGTCCATACTCGTTGCCGCAACAATCATAGCCACAATACACACAACCTGATCTGATTGTGACGTGTGACCTAAAAAATTGTGACTTGTGACCATAATAAGCTGTGAATTTAAAAATTGTGACTTGTGATCATAAACAGTAAAATATATAATTAATTATGACCTGATTTTTGAAATAAAACATTAAGGCCCTGTTCTCTTTGCTGTTTTGAGGTTGTTTTCTGTTTTTATTTTCAAAAACGTTAAAAACGCGTTCTCTTTACCATTTTTGAAAACGCATTTTGGAACTAAGCTTAATATAAAGTTTTTATTTTTTTATTTGTTTATTATTTTTTTTAGAATTATCCTACCTTGGAGTTAAGCCTAAATAAAGATTTTTTTTTTTTTTTTTTTTTTAAGAATTATCCTAATTTGGAACTAAGCTTAAATAAGATTTTATTAAATTCAATATCAAAATTACAAAAAAAATTAAGTGAAAATTCTTATTATTATATTTCAAAAAATGTCTTGATAAATGGACTCTGGTGATTTTGAAAGAACTTGCATTTTCTGGATTTTAATAGAACTAGAGCTTTCTCAAATCCCGAACCTGACCAAGTTGTATTAATATAATTCTTAATGCTCACATTAGTGTATTGCATGTAATCATGTTTTCAGTGTATTGTGAAATGAAATTTGAGTTTGAGTCAGTAGTATTTTACAAGCAAATTAATTAAAAATAGTTTAAGTAGTATTCTGCAAAATTTCAAAAAGAACGTGTTTTCCACCTTTTCATTTTCAAAAACAGTTTTCAGAAATAACAAGCCAAATACGTTTTCAGCAAATTTGAAAACAAAAATGAAAACAGGAAATACGAAATATTTTCGAAAATGAAAATACAAAATAAAATACAAATAGAACGTCACCTAAGTTTCTTAATTTTGAAAGTGTACTTTAAAAGCCTTAATTAATTATAATTAATCATTTTTTGGGTGGGGTGGTGATGAGATCCCAGTCGGGGAATCTCGTCGAACACGCGGAACAACGACAATTAAAATCTAGGAAAAATCTAAATCAGAACTGACACAAGAACAAACAACGAAAATAAGGATAGAACGACGGTAAAACCTTGACCCGACAATCACGACGCAATTTATGGCGTTGCGGATTGAAGAACCAAGATTGGTGAACGCCACAAGAACTTGTCAATTTCCTTGATAAGTTTCGAATTCGGAAACACCACAAATAGTTTTGCAAATATTTGATAAGTTTGCTGGAAGAACGCCACAAAGATCGGATCTTTGATAAGTTCAAGAAAAAGGGAATAATCTCAACCTCTCAATTTTGGAGAATCCTCTCACAAATTTTATTAATCAAACTCAACTTAACTGTCTTTACAATGAATTGAAAAAGCGTATAAATAAGCAAAATAACCTAGCATCTAATTTACTCAAAATAGAATTCTAATTAGACTAAAATTCTAAAATAGGGAAATAACCTAAAATAATAAAAGGAAACAAAATAATTGGCAAAATCCGGAATCTTGAATTACGGCCGTGAATATATAGCTTACGGCCGTAATGAACATTCTGTCTCAAATTTCAATTAGGTGTTACGGCCGTGATCAATATGTTACGGCCGTAAAAGATTTCAATTTCAGTTTTACGGTCGTGAGAAACTTATTACGGCCGTAATCAGCGTTCTGCCTGTTTTTGCCTTAAGAATGTTACGGCTGTAAAAATGTAGGTTACGACCGTAAATCAAGTTCTGCCTTATTGTTTGATTTCCTGCCTCGGCTCGATCCTTTCGCCTTCTCGGTTCGACTCCAACATGGAACTTAGTCCGTTTTGCGCGTAGATCACTGTCATATCGTCGATGGCTCGACTTTGCCCTTCGATGCCTGGTCCGGATCATATCAGGTGGGGCCGGGGTGGGGTGTGGTGTGAAAAAGTGGGGAAAAATCATTTTTTGGATGGGGTGGGGTGTGGTGAGATCAGGGTGGGTGGGATTGGGTGGTTGGGGGCAAAGTGTGAACAAATAGAAGAAAAATCATTTTGAGTTGGGGTGGGGTAGGTGGCGGGTTGGTGTGGGTCGGGGTCTATGGTTTGGGTTAGATGAATTTGTCGCGTTGTGATGAGGTGGGGTGGGATGCAGAATTGTAGGAAAACATCGAGAGAGAAAAAAACTTATTTTTGGGGTAGGGTAGGGTAGGGTGGGGGTGATGGGTGGGTTAAATAATTTTGGGGTGGGCGGGGTGGGGTCAAGGGGTTGTGGCTCTAGCGAGATCAATTTGTGACTTTGCGATGAGGTGGTGTAGGGTTGGATTGGGTGGAGTGGGGTGGGGAAGGGTATGAAAGCATCGAGAAAAAAAAATAATTTTTGGGGTTGGGTAGGGTAGGTGGGGTGGGATGGGGTGAGGTCAGTGGTGGGCGGAGGAAGGGTAAAAAAAACATCGAGCGAAAAAAAAATTATTTTTGTGGTTGGATTGGGTAGGATAGGTAGGGTCGGTGAGGTGGGTGGGGTGGGATCAGGTGGTGGGCGGGGGAAGGGACAGGGATGTGGGAGGTCGTGACATCAAGATTTGAGTTTTTGATTTAATATTATATTAATTTTAATATAATAGATAATTATGTTTATATTATATATAATATTATATGTTAAATAGGTAAGTATGACCTTATTTTTGAAATATTAAACCTATTATCTTAAAAATGAATTGTGATCTTTAAAAACATGGCTACATGTAATTTCCTCTTTCCTCAATTTAAAAGTTGTCGAGCCTGATATGTTGGTCAGCCCAAAGGCCCAAACCCAGTTACAAGGCCCAATTCTGATGATAAGAACCTAATGGGCTTCCTTTCCCAACTGGAAAACAACTTGGATTTTAGCTTTGAGCACAAGAAGAAACGAAGGGAAAGGAATTGCGCCGTTGCGAAAATGGGAAGAAGAATATTGAACGATGCCTTGAGAACCATTGTCAATGCCGAAAAGAGAGGCTTCGCTTCGGCGGAGCTTAAGCCAGTCTCCAATGTCATGGCTTCCTTCCTTCAAATCATGAAATATTGAGGTATACATGTACATTTGCATCTATACATGTATGTATCTGTCTGTATATATTCATTGACTTATGATGTTTTCAATTGATGTCCCATTTTGTAATAAAAACATAGAGCGAAAAAAAAAATTATTTTTGGGATTGGGTTGGGTTGGGTTGGGTAGGATAGTGGGGTCAGTGAGGTGGGTGGGGGTGGGGTGGGATCAGGTGGTGGGCAGGGGAAGGAGCGGGGATGTGGGAGGTCGTGACATCAAGATTTGAGTTTTTTATTTAATATTATATTAATTTTAATATAATAGATAATTATGTTTATATTATATATAATATTATATGTTAAATAGGTAAGTATGACCTTATTTTTGAAATGTTAAATCTATTATCTTAAAAATAAATTGTGATCTTTAAAAACATGGCTATATGTAATTTCCTCTTTCCTCAATTTAAAAGTTGTCGAGCCTGATATGTTGGTCAGCCCAAAGGCTCAAACCCAGTTACAAGGTTCAATTTTGATGATAAGAACCTAATGGGCTTCCTTTCCCAACTGGAAAACAACTTGGATTTTAGCTTTGAGCATAAGAAGAAACGAAGGGAAAGGAGTTGCGTCGTTGCGAAAATGGGAAGAAGAATATTGAACGATGCCTTGAGAACCAGTGTCAATGCCGAAAAGAGAGGCTTCGCTTCGGCGGAGCTTAAGCCAGTCTCCAATGTCATGGCTTCCTTCCTTCAAATCATGAAATACCGAGGTATACATCTACATTTGCATCTATACATGTATGTATCTGTCTGTATATGTTCATTGACGTATGATGTTTTCAATTGATGCCCCATGTTGTAAAATTGCTTATAGGCAAATGGATTGGAATTAATTTTGGAAATCTTCTTGAAGTTCATATTCATATAGCTTGTTTGTATGAGAAGTATGTATTATATATGTACTTATGGTGCTTTGATCGTTGCCAATTTTATAAAATTGTTCATAGGAAAGTGGATGAGAATAAATTTTGGAAAATTTCTTGAAGTTTTCAGTCGATGCCCATGTTGTTAAATTGTTTATGGGCAATTGGGTGGGAAAAATTTTGAATTTTTCTTGGGCTTCATTTTTATTATAGCTTGTTTGTACGAATATAAAGTGTGAATATACATGCGTATATGAACAAATACATTCTTCTTCATGTTGTATTTTTTTTATGGATCACTAAGATGAACTATAGAGAAATTGCTTGGAATTATTTATTTAATGTTTTTCTCCATGAAGTTTGATTTTTACTTGTTCCTAATAGACAGGATATTAAGACCCATAACATCAAGAATTACAAAACACACACTCTTCCTACTCACCAGCTTCTCTCTCTCTTCATTGTTCTTATTTTTGGTTTTATTATGTTGCTCTAAACAGGGAGGGGGGATGATAAGTTGTGAACTGTAATTGGGTTTATTTTGGTTGTATTTCTTGAGTTGAACCATCAGTCTACTTTGAGCAATTGATTTTAATTCACAGAAAGACTCTAGATATGCCCAAATATGGTGTTTGAAAATTGCAAATTTTGTTTTGACGTGATGCGCTAAAATTAATGATAAGTTGTGTTATGTGAATTCAAACTAATTTATTTTGAATAATGTTTGTATGCCCCCATTTGGTTTTCATTAAATTTTTCTCATTTTTCTACAGTATTCAATCTCAACCATCCATCAAAAGTCAAGCCCACAATTTTTTACTTTTCTACCAAATCTCAACCATCATTTCTCCTAAAAATCACTATTCATTTCAAAAAAAAACTCATTTTAATCAATACCAAAAACTCATTTAGGTGTATTATCCTTTAAATGTTGTGTGGTAGAATGTGATTAAATTGTTAAATAGATTGTTTTTCTTATTGGCAAGTTTGTGCATCAAATTGTTATCATCGTAATTTTAAAAGGCTTAATCGGGCATCTAAGTGTTTTATCATTGTGAAACGAGGCATAAGACCATCTCCAATGGATGACAAATTTGGAGTTCTCAAATGGTTAGGCAGATATGATGTAAAATTTGATTTAATGAATAATGTTACACCAAATTTGAAGTTTTTCAACATTCCCCATTTTGCCTCTCTTCCCCTTTACATCGAATATTTATTCCATCTAAATCCTTTTTTACATTTTAAGATTAATAAATTTTAATTTATTTATAATTATTTTAATGTGATGGTTAATTATTATTTAACGTTTATTATTAAATTCTTTGGTATTATATATTTTTTAATCGTGGTATTATGTTTAGCCTTTGTTTGACCTCCATTATTCAACAACTCATTTTCAACCGCATATTCTATCAATAAAATAATTTACACGTGAACCTATTTCTACTTTTTAACCACATTCTCCAAAAAAATCACTATTCCAAAATTCATTTTTTGTTGAATAATGGGGTTCAAATGAGGACTTTTTTTTTTTTTTTTTACCACGCTCGCCAGTCGCTCTGAAGGAGCAAGCCAGCTTCGATAGTGATAGTAGCTTCAAAGAAATTGGTAGATAAATTCTCACTTTCAGATCATACAAAAATGTCGTACTGGAATTTAAATTACCACCATTTGAGTTCTCAAGGAAGTTGGTGACCTAATGACGGGGGAGCTAGTGAATCCTCTAAGGTCAACTAAACATGATGACAATCGGCATAAAATGCTGAGCAAAGCTGCTGGCACTAAAATTGAACTTCGATTGGATGCGGGTATCAAATCCTGCCGCTAAGATGTCCAGCGCATTCTTGGGCCTTGACAAAAAACAATCACCTTGACCTCTTGTACATCATCACTATTTATTGTCCTCGAAAAAAGTGATCCAAAAATATATTTGACCTAACGAGTAGGGCTAAGCCATGAAGGAAAGGGGAAAATGATCAATCCTTAATAGGTAATTCCTCGCACATAATTAAGGGAGCCATTGAAAGGTGCTTGTGGGCCAATGTGAATATTGCAGATCTGGTGTTCGACAATCGTTTAAAAAAGGGGCATAGCCCTTTGCCGCACACAAACTATCTCGCAACCCCTGAAAAGGCAAACTTAGATTACAAAGATGAGAGCCATTGCGAATAGCCTATAGGTGTCAACATGGGCTAGGCAGATGAGGTCGCTTGGGGCTTATGTTTCTTCCTCTGCGGCTTGCGTGCTATCACCCATGATCCCCATGAAGACTAGAATAGAAGAATCCATCGATCCTCATTTCTCCTAGTAATAGACTTCAGCTCGGTTTATTGTGGCTCTAATGCCGAAAATGAGCCAAATGAGGGGAGACCTTCACATTTGGTTCGGAGGCCGGGATACCTCAACCAATTCCCTAACTGGATCAAGGAAATTTCAAGAAAGTGATTGATAACAAAAAAATCATGATTCGAATGATTCTGTATTCATTCTCCAATTTATGCCCTTTCAAATCATTCTGTCCAGGTTAGAATTTTGATTGTCCACCAACTCCATCAAGCTAGCCATCGAGTTGGGTTTCCAGGTATTAGACCATTGATGAATAATAGGTACCCCAAAGCAAAAACCAAAGGACTATTTGCTCTTTAGGGTGGGCCTTTTGTTAGACACGGAAGGAACTTCCCTAACTTCACGCACTCAGTCTGGAGTGAGAGGAGCGGACATACCAACCTATCCACTTAAAGATATGATGAAGGATAAGCGGGCTCCTCTCAGTTTTGACTCGTTTCCCTACCCGTAAGGTGAGGCCGGACAAAATAAGCTCTCTACTAAAGTGAAGCCGATAAAAGGCTTCTATTTCATTCAATTTGACCCTATTGTGGACACACCTTGGGGGTTTCATTTTTGGAGTTCGTTTCTTAATATTGTGAAGAATGTGTGACGGATTGGGTTCAATGAGAAGCTTGTTTTGAAGGAAAAGTATTTTTCAAGCAAGTCGGGGGGGTCATATTGGATCCTTGGGAACCATCACAAGTAAGGTCTTCCTAACAAGAAATGGCAGCCTCACATGAGGCAGTATTCGAGCGTAGCTTCAAATAGCTTTTTTAAATAATGGTTACGATCAAGAAAATGTTGTAAATGTGCCAAAAAAATTGGCTATCATCCAGCAGTTTTAGAATTCACTTGCATTGAATGAATTGTGGTTGTGAGCATATGAGACATCGATCTACCTGACTAGTTATTTATGGTGCCAGCAAATAGTACGAGTACTTTCCAATTTCCATATCATGGATCTTAGGAAGTTTAAGGCTTGTTGAAATTTCTTAAACAAAGGCACTTGTAATTGGGATTTCAAGAAACATAGGAAGCATTATATTTGATCCCACAGTGCTTCAAATACGACTGTTTATTAAACAACTATTTCTATAAATAATATCGTGTTCTGTTTCCTGAACTGTAAACTTTTTGGTATCTTGTGATGCATTGGTAAAATATAGTTTATAAAATAATTGGTTTGGGTGAAACATAATTCTTGCAAGTCACAATGAAAACTTTGTGTACTTTTTGTCCCAAAAGTACGTGGATGAATATATGTAGGTAAACTCAAAATGGTGAATTACAAATATAAATGAAAAGATCAGAATTGAAAATACGGTTTAATTATTCGTCTTGCAACAGATAGATTTATGTGAAAAGTGTGAGAATTGTAAATAAATATAGATCGATTCATAGGGGTAATACACATGTAATGGAAATCCAGAATCTGTAACGTAGATCAATTCATTTGGGTACAGTATAAATGCAGATTACTTTCCTGATCAATTACTCAGGAGAGCAGAAACTTATTTGTTTGCCATAAAGTCTCTTGCTTGTATTACTAGATTTAATTTACAAAAACAATTGTAATGTCATGTCAATTATTATGCGAGACAGTTTTAACCAAAAGCGTTGCTTTATAGTTTTTCTTTATGATCGTCGTTATTGTACATTTTTTTTTACATTTTATGGATAGTTGTCTTGTATTTTCGACAGGTTACTTAGCGTATTAACACAAGCTTTTACTATTCAGTTTATATTAATTATTTTTTATTTCATACCAATCACAAAATATAATAATGTTAATTTAATACTTAATTAATTTAGTGAATTAAGGTTGCAAAAAGAGGGAAGCTTTAGATTCTTTGTCAAGTTTAATGCCCCTTTTTAATTATCGAAACTACAATTACCTTAATTTTGGCTCCAAAGCTAGAGAGAGATGTTTTGTGTACTCTCCTTAAAACCTTGGACCTCATTTTTATCTTTTACATTAAAATTATAATTGGGAGTGGTTTTCCTCTCCACTTTGAATACATTTTGGAGTTCATGCAGAGTGTCATGGTATATCATGTACATTTTTCTTTTTACTTGAGTTGTTGTAGTGTAGTGTGTCATTTGATAGTATGATTCATTGAAGAATTCTTTGTACCCTCAAATACATTAAACATCTGTTAACTTTGTTCTTTCTCCTTGTGCAGTGGGGCTATGTCGTAATTACAACACCAAATGGAGTCTTGGATCATGAAGAGGCAATTCAACAAAATGTAGGTGGTCAAGTTCTGGGATATTTCTATTGAATTATGGCCATGGTGGTGTAAAGAGATCTCAGAATAACGATTTCCAATTGTCCCTTTCATTTTGTATATTTGTTTGCATGTTATGAGATCATTGAAGAACTTTGAATGGCCTCAAAGCTTTCCTTGAAATATCCTTGGGAAAGACTCCAGTAATAATCATTTATTTGTAGCTCATGTACTTGGTAACCTATTTTCTCTCGCTTCAATTTTGGTTGTAACTTTATGAAATAAAATATTGTATGGAAACTAGACAATGGCCATATTTTTTGTTTTCCACCAGTTAGAAATCCTTAGAATACAGGTTGAAGATGACTATTAAATTCTTGGGTGTCTTGTTTGTACAGAAATTTTGACTTTCTATTGGCCATTTTTCGTTACCATGCGATCAAAGGATCTATGACGATGAGGAGTACATGAAGTAATGTACTTCTAATCTTCGCGGATGAAGCACCACACTAGTATCAGAAGACATACCCTCATTACCAAACACTACTGCAGTCAATAGATAATGACTACGTAGCAAATCTACGTTTGTTAATAGTTAATAGCCAGATCTTGAAGAGAGTGGCTAGATTTGCTACTTAAAACTTGTATGGTTTAAATCATAACCTTATGGAATGAGAAAAGAAAAAAGCATAGCATAGCATACAAGTGAGTACTCAAAATGAGCTTAGCAATAAAAAGATGACAAGCAGTAGATATAAAGAATTCTAGAACTTTGAATTGTTCATTGGGAAATGGTGCAACCTCAAATGGAGATGTGCAAAGTTTTCTAACTGCACAATAAAAGCTTAAATGAGTGCTGCAAGATAAAGGTTTTATATTTTCTTGGCTGGAATCTTCCAGGAAGATGGTATTCGAGAGCGAGCAAGTCTTGACCAGGTGATAAACATCCACCATGCTCAGAACATTATCACCATCTGACTTGGAGTACATATTATTTCAAATTTGTAACCAATTGTGAGCACTATTTTTAATAGATTATTGTTGTCCAAATGTACCAAGCCAACGTGCTATTCTTTATTAAAAAGGTTAAACCGTAACCCCAACGGCCCTCATCTGCCCTACCCTGTCATGGGTCTTGGTGAAGGATGTAAATCACAGGATGTACCTCAAGTGGTGCAAGGTTGAGGACCTGCCCTTTAACTCCACTTGCCAAGGGCATTTTCCATTTTTTTTTGGAATCGAACTCGCGCAAGGTAGGTGCGAGAATGGCTCAATTTTTTCACCCTCACCTTTCACCACTTGAGCTATGCCCTAGGGGCGACATGCTATTATTTATTAACCATTTGTGCAGTATGTCAATTTGTTATTGACTATTAACCATCTAGCTTTTAAAGTGTGGACATGGTTAGATTTAATACATTTTCCGGTGAAGGTGTTTAATTTGTATTCTTTGTACAAGAAATCATAATGAAATCCTGGTCGATGTTGATAGTGTGGAAGGAAATGCAATAGAATCGAAGAATTTTGTTGGTGTTAATGTCAAACTCATACTGAAAGTTAGTGAGATTGTGCCAAACGTTGGGATGAAATCTTCAAATCTTGAAGAGGTTTTTGAATTTTATAAAATGTACGCCTTTAATCTGGGCTTCCATGTCAAAATAAGAACTTCGAAGAAGAGTGGTGGGGTTGCTGAGATATGTTGTCTTTGCTTATTGTTCAGAAGGCAAGAGAACTAGTGCTATAAGTAGTTCTTTGCAGTCTCGTTCAACCATTGATATGAGATGTGTGGCTAAATTGGCTGCTTGTGTTGATGCATTAGGAACCTGACGTGTTACTAATGTTCATCTTGAGCATAATCACAATGAAAGTCCTTCGAAATCACAGTTATATCGATGTAACCTTCACTTGAGTGATCAGGTGAAAAGAAAACTTGAAGTAACTGAAGTTGTTGGAATTTCGTTACAAAAAAGTTTCAACTCAGATGTTATGGAAGTAGAAGGTTATAAGTATTCAACATTTGTAGAAAAAGATTGTCAAAATTACATCGATAAGGTTAGAAGATTACGGCTTGGAGAAGGAGATAATGTTGTCGAAACTACAATATTTTTGTGGGCTTTTTCCTAATTTGCAGTTTTCAATGAAGTTATTTGCTTATAAGTCCATGGAATGCTCAATATTTTTTTAATTTCTTCTTCTTTTTTTTCATTGAGTATATTGGTTATGGGAACCTATGAACTACAATTCTCCCAAACTCGGGTACTTTTGTAGCTAAGGAAGTAATTAGAGTACCCCAAAACATTTAGACCCTGTTCTCTTTGCTGTTTTGAGGTCGTTTTCTATTTTTATTTTCGAAAACGCTAAAAACGCGTTCTCTTTACCATTTTCGAAAACGCATTTTGGAAAACAAAAAAAATAAATTGAAAATGTCCAAAAAGCGGAAAACGCGTTTTGGGAATTTTTTTTTTTTTTTTTTTAAAGAATTATCTTAACTTCGAACTAAGCTTAATAAAAAAAATTTATTTTTTTATTTTTTTATTATTTTTTTAGAATTATCCTAACTTGGAACTAAGCTTAAATAAAGATTTTTTTTTTCCTTTTTTTTGAGAATTATCATAACTTAGAACTAAGCTTAAATAAAGTTTTATTGAATTCAATATCAACATTACAAAAAAAAAAAAATTAAGTGAGAATTCTTGTTGTTATATTTCAAAAAATGCACTGATAAATGGACTCTGGTGGTTTTTAAAGAAATTGCATTTTCTGAATTTTAATAGATATAAAGTTTTCTCAAATCCCGAACCTGATCAAGCTGTGTTAATATAGACTCTTAATGCTCACATTAGTGTGTTACATGTAATCATGTTTTCAGTGTATTGTGAAAGGAAATTTGAGTTTGAGTCAGTAGTATTCTGCAAGCAAATTAATTAAGCAAATTAATTAAAAATAGTTTAAGCAGTATTCTGAAAAATTTCAAACAGAACGTATTTTTCAGGTTTTCATTTTCAAAAACAGTTTTCAGAAATGACAAACCAAACGCGTTTTCAGCAAATTTGAAAACAAAAATAAAAACAGAAAATACAAAACATTTTCGAAAATGAAAATACAAAATAAAATATAAACAGAACCCCACCTTAGATTTGTGGTTCATCAACCCCTCAGGTGAACAAAACTTACCAAAACTTTTTGGTCGGATCATAATCTTTAGTGATAAGCAAAAAAGGGTTAGTAATTTTAATGGATTTCGAGTTTCGGATAGAACTTCGTCAAAGCATTACTCCATGGATTATCTTGTAGCAACCATTTCTAGAATTGGTCAACTTCATATTCTTAAATTGGATGGGAATCTGAGTATTTGAGCCCTTCTCTTCCAATAGTGTAGCCAACCAACAAACCAATTTCAAGGGATGAGCTACCTATTGACAGCAGGCACTATCTCCCCACAACCTAGGAAAGGTTCCTTGCGTGGAAGAAATATGAGGTGATAGTGCATGCTGTTGATAGGTAGCTCATCCCTTGCTTACTCTTCCTTTTCTGATTGAAAGTATCAAGCCACTCTACTACTAGCATAGCCAGATGATCATGTACTAGAAGAAGAAGAAGAAGAAATGGGGCATAAAATCACCTTACTCTAAGAAAATGCCATGAAAGATACTCCTAGAGAGAAATATTTCGAGTATAGAGGAGTCAAAGTTCCCAACAATCATGTATGATGTCACCACACCAAGAAAGAAGAGTGGAATTAATGATTAGAAAAAGAGGATCCTAGCAGGTCTTAGGAATCTTCTTCATTAGTTGAAGTTTTGAACTTGTTGAGTTGGATAACTAGTCAATACGTGATGGAATCTTGATTGTGAATCAGGCCCGCATCAGTCTACTTTCCTCGCTTAATTGCTTAAAAGCTTTTTACCCAATATAATAGGGTCGACTTATCTAAATTATTTCAATTCCTCCAAAATTCTGAATCTTGCAAATCTCCTTCTTCATTTAATGAAATAGATCGGCCTTCCCCCTTAATTAATACAATATTCACGTCCACAGTTTTTCGAAAAATTGTTGTTTCACCTAACTTCCACAAGCTTACAGCTCTGGAGATTAGTGCTAGATGTCAAATTCCTCTCACTACAAATGCAAGTACCTGGGAGCATTCATTTACAGACTTGATTGCACTCTATATATTTCAACTCTTTAGTCAACTATTGTCCCCTTTTCTTTTTTCTTATCGATGAAAAGTTTCCCCTAAAAGCATTGGTTTTTCTATCCGGCTACTTCAAATGCCTCTCTTCCCCTTTAAAAAAGATTGTGGCTAGGAAAGCTCTGGAGATTCTCTGGTAAATTGGAAACGTCAAAATGAGTTGTGGCTTATAAAAAGGAATGTGGAAGAAGGAAAGAAAGAACAAACATAGGGAAGCATGCCTATAATAGTTGATGTGATCTAAGACAGGTGATCGACCAAGAGATCGGGGTACGAGGGACCAAATGACAAACTCAAGTTCGGGAGCTCCAAATATCAAGCATGGGGTGGTAAACGACGTCCCAAGACTAGCTCAAATGATGAGAAGCCAAAATTCAAGTCAAAGGACCACGAAGGAACTCAGTGAGGTTACAATCGCAACTAGTTCTGTCACGGCCGTAATTCAATCAAGAACTTTTGAACTAGTGAGTAACTTACGGTCGTAATGAAAATTACCGCTTGATCGCGCGATGGTTCTGCAGCTGATCGCACAGTTCAAATTTTAAGGTTTTCGCAAATTTTTATTTAATTTCCGTTTTAATTATTTCTTAATTCTATTTTTGAACCCTAATGCGGTTAGGGTTAGTTTTAGGCGTGTTTTGACTTATATTATGTTGCTTTTCATTATTGAACTTTAACTTTGATATTATTGGATGAAAATTGGGAGTTTTTCTCTTTGAAAGGTTGATGATTCCCTTTTGTGTTCTTCAAGAACAATCCCCGAACTTATCAAATATTTGTGAGAATATTTGTGTCGTTCCAAACAGAAACTTATCAAGGAATTTGACAATCCTTGTGGCATTTCGAAAACCATGTTTCTTCATTCCACATCATCGAGTCATCATGTCGTGATTGTTGGGTCAATGCCCTATCGTCAATTCTATCTTTTATTTATTGTTTTTCTTTCTTGTTTCTTGTGTTTCGCTGAATTTAGATCTTTCCTAATTGTGTTTGTGTTATTCTGCGTTTTTCGTCACGTTTCCCGAGCGGGATCGCAACAGGGGGTATCAGAGTATGGATCTAAATTCAGTTCTTGATATTTTCTTGATTTCTTGAGTTTTCTTGTTCTTCATGTTCTTTGTGCCAGTGAAGTTTTCCAATTTTTTATCCATAAAAATTCCAACAAAAATTTCAAATGTGTTATTTAATTCAATTTTTATCCAAATTCAATTCCGTTTATTTTACCGTATTCGTAGTGAAATTTCGGATTGAAAAAAATTCCAAAAATTTCATTATTTTCCCCAAATATTCCAAAAAATTGTCTTAATTTCCAAATTTTCTTTTCCTTATTTGTGTCTTATCTTGCCCTACCCTTAATTGAGTTCTTGGATTGTTCTTGAAAGGGGATTGAGTTTAATACACGAGTGAAAATAAATGCGTGAGTTTATTTTATTTGTTTCTTTGATCACTAACAATGTCTGACAGTTGGGAATCATCCTCTTCATCAGTTGGTGACAACAAATGAGTGGACTGGAGGGAGCCGGCGGCCTCATTAATGAGCCACAACAAACAACCCGAAGGTATGAATAGAATAGATAGACAGGTGGTGTAAATGTAACAATATTGGAGCAACTTAAGAGATTGATGATTAGGATGGATAGGAATGGAGTATAGCTCAATGACAAAGGGAGCGAAATCATACAATTCCTAGAGTTAGGAGAGGTGATGAGAGGGAGCGTAGGAGGGGAACCAATCATAGGTTGGATATGGTTTTGATGACGAAAGGGTTGATAGTAGATGGGAAAGTGTGCATTCATCAATGGCTATTGTGGGGAGAAGGAGTGAAATGGGTGATAGGCGTGATAGGGGCCATAGAAGGAGGCATGAGAATAGGAATGAAGTGGATGGTGACATAGGAAGTATAAAAATGACCATACCACCTTTCCATGGGAGGAGTGACCCGGAAGCTTATTTGGATTGGGAAAAGAAAGTAGAGTTGATGTTTAAGTGTCACAATTATTCGGAGGAAAAGAAGATTAAGTTTGAGGAACAATCTTTTCAGTGGCTCATTTCCATCTTTGAAAATGCACAACTTTTATATAACTGAATGCTTCTGGTTCGAAATTTGTACAATATCTAAGAATATATTGAATGATCTCCTATCAATTTGCTTCAAGCAAACCTTGAATTCAGCTAGGATGACTATCATCCCCAAAATTATTTGGACGTTAAATAACGTCAATATACATTCAAGAACAGAAGTCGCACTTCAATCTTCCACAAATGATTTGCAACAATGTACAAATTGAATGAAATTAATAAAGTCAAGAATATGCAAATGCTCTATTGGAGTTTGCTTGATGGAGATGTGCCCAGTTCTTAAAACAAATTGGTTACATGATGCGGAACACAACTGGGTTTCACAATGCCAATACTAATGAAATATATAGTTAAGTTACATTATTTGGTTATTTAAATAGACCATAGAAGGAACCATCCTACCATATAAAAAAAAAAAAAAAACAGACGACAAACTCAACATTTCGAACAAATACATTTATTTTCGACTACACATAACTAGATGCCTTCCATTTACCCTTGTGAAAAGTTACATTGGGGATACCTTAACATCTTTCTCTTCTGAAATTCGAGCTGCTATGTTGAAAATGTACGAAAACTCTTCCATTTCGCAACTTCTAACAACCTCCGATAACTTGCTACTTGACTCACATTCTCGTCTTCAGTTGGAAAAGCCTTTTGCATGCCGGTTTCATTTGGCTTAGAACCACCTGAAGTACATGCATTCTTCCACGTTGAATGAATAGAAGTATAGAATAGCCTTTCTATGCTGCCTTTGATGTAGACTACTTGCATCAACTTGACTAAGCCGTTCTCACATGCCGAACAATTTTGCTTCATTGGGTAGTCCCATATGTAGTACCTATCATTTTAACAGGCCCAACAAACGTCTTTGTTATTTGAGGACATTTTAGTGGTCTATTGCAATCAACAGATATACTGAAATTAACATTACAACTACATGGAAAACCAAAAAAGGAACAGAATAAAAGTAGCAGGAAATTATCCCCTTGTTTGAGCCCCATTCTTTAAAGGGTAATTGGAGCAAAACATCCCTTTCGTACAAATAATCCCTACTTTCAAAATTTTGACATTTTCACCCTCAAGTTCGCATTTTCTTGCAAAAACGCCCATGTCTACTTCGTATGTTGACTTTCTGTTGATTCCTTCCATTTGATCTGTTTCATCGAATCACGACTCACACTTTCCATGCAGAACATTACGAGTTTGTCTTCTCTTAACTTGGTTTGCTGAACAGAAAATCTTGACTTCGTAACTACAATTGCAATTCTAGATCTAGCCCTATTAAAGCTGTAGAAAATGGTCCGCTTGCTGGGATTGGGGTAGGGGTAGGGTGATCTAGAAATACATTGCAGAGTACTTAAGCTACAACAATTAAAGATTTAGATACGGACTAACATGAACAAAAAGAATAAAGAATAAAGAGTATAGACATGCGGTGATGCAGTGGATTTAATTGCCATGGCTTCAAAGATATCGAGTCAAAATTTTGATCAGGTTAGGAAGACGGAGTTCATCATAACCATTCTGCTCTGCTATTTGTTTGGTGAAATTGTTGCCAAATGGTTGAAAACTAGCTATTTTGAAGGTTTGAGGTAAAATTGGATTAGTTCAAATAAAAAAGAGGATCTATAATGAATATTCAACGTTAATTGATAGGCCTTCTACTTCGTATCTAAATAATCAAGTGACAAAAACACTTAGGCCACAAGAAATTGAGCAGATTGCTAACTTACTACATTCATATATATAGTAAGTAAGACCATGGTCTTCAGAACTTCCAAAAATGATCTTGAAAGTACAAAATACACGATGAACAGATAAAGGAATGGACTCAACTCGCGTGCACAGTCAACTCAAGCCTACTACAAATGTCCAATTTTTTTTCTTGTTTGGTAATGTCAAAGCTAATAACTCACAAAATTTAAAGTAGCATAATTTCTATAAATTATAGTTGTTAAGAGGAATTTTTGCAGCTCAATTATCTGATGAACCACATATTTCTGGTCATCAAAAGCATGAGTTTATGATAATTGACCCAATTCATCAAAATAGAGAAGTGGTGCACTGTCGATTAAGCAACACATTTGCTAAACCAAAATACAAATGCAGAAGGAATAATTCATAACATTTAGCCATAAAGACACATATCTGCAATCATGATATAGTCAAATTTATAAAATAAAACCTTGCCCAATGCAATAGAGAATGTAATCCAAGCATTAAATCTAGCATTATGTCACATTAGCAGTAATCAGGAGTCTAGAGATCCATAAAATAATAATACCAAACTCTCCCCAGAATATATCCAGATTTTACCCGCGGGCCTTGAACTTTAGAAGGCACCTCGAAAGATCGTCCTCATACACCTTTTCATCATTTTTAGTTGCAATGGCATGAGCAGCAGGCTACGTCATGCCAACGGACACCTCGAGTCTATACTACAATAACATTGAATTTGTGCACAGACATAAACGATTGAATAAAATTTTTGTTGTGCTTCATGAAGAGTTGAAGGTGAGCATCTAGTCGGTCTTTATAAACTTCAATTTTTTTCCATGTCTCATTTTATTATTTTTGTTTGCACTTTTCCCTTTCAAGTTAACAAAATTGGTGCTCATTTTTTTTATTCAGCAACTGAAGCAGATGATTAAAGATTATGCTGCGAAATACTAATATCTATCCTATTTGAGCCGATAATTCCTTGTTGAGTTGATGGTGTATACATACATCTACTTTTCACGAAGGGGATCATATTGTACAATATCTTTTGAGGTTTCACTTGGAAGACCCTCCAAATGTTGTCAGCAAAGCTTCATTGTATCCTTCTTGTGTGTCAGGCTAACGGACACCTTGAGTCCATACTACAATAACGTTGACTTTGTGCAGAGACATAAATGACTGAAGAAAAATTTTGTTGTGCTTCATGAAGAGTTGAAGGCGAGCATCTAGTCGGTCTTTATAAACTTCAATTTTTTTCCATGTCTCATTTTATTATTTTTGTTTGCACTTTTCCCTTTCAAGTTAACAAAATTGGTGCTCATTTTTTTTATTCAGCAACTGAAGCAGATGATTAAAGATTATGCTGCGAAATACTAATATCTATCCTATTTGAGCCGATAATTCCTTGTTGAGTTGATGGTGTATACATACATCTACTTTTCACGAAGGGGATCATATTGTACAATATCTTTTGAGGTTTCACTTGGAAGACCCTCCAAATGTTGTCAGCAAAGCTTCATTGTATCCTTCTTGTGTGTCAGGCTAACGGACACCTTGAGTCCATACTACAATAACGTTGACTTTGTGCAGAGACACAAATGACTGAAGAAAAATTTTGTTGTGCTTCATGAAGAGTTGAAGGCGAGCATCTAGTCAGTCTTTATAAACTTCAATTTTTTTCCATATCTCATTTTATTATTTTTGTTTGCACTTTTTCCTTTCAAGTTAACAAAATTGGTGTACATTTTTTAATTCGGCAACCGAAGCATATTATCAAAAATTATGCTGCGAAATACTGATATCTATCCTATTTTAGCCAATAATTTCTTGTTGAGTTGATGGTGTATACATACATCTACTTTTCACAACAGGGATCATATTGTACAATATCTCTTGAGGTTTCACTTGGAAGACCCTCCAAATGTTGTCGGCAAAGCTTCATTGTATCCTTCTTGTGTTGTCGGAAAGTTGAAGTTGGTTGCTCGTGGTGTTGGCAAAAATGTATGTCATTGAGCAATGGTGCTCTAGAAGATATTGAGGCTAGTAACGGTTAGTGAAGATAATGTTTTAACATTACCGAGGTGGGAAAATATGATATCCAAGAATGAACGCGTACCGTACATTTGTTTTTATCGTTATTTTTCTTTGTTTTTTATTGTGATATGGTTGTGGTGCTAGTAATTTTGATAGGTGGATTTTACTTCTAAAATAGATCATTTCCCTTTGATTTTTTGATGGTTTTGGCACTTCTTCATGAAAGAGAAGATGTAATCAATTTTGATATTGGTTGGGTACTTGGGTATTATAGCTGATATTCTTTGTTGTATAATGCCACGACATTTCTAACAAAAGGTTAATTAAAATCTTTTTATGTTATTATAGTTTTATGAAGCTATGGATATTGACTCGGGTATAAGAAACTTTACTAAAGACCGAACAAACGTTAGGAGCAAGAATCTCCACTCAATAATACGTCGTGTACATGCATTTTGTGTTGTGTAAGAAGGAAATATCAACATTTTCACGAAGACATAACTAAGCCTCTGTTCAACTCATCAAACCAAATTAAATTGATTATTTGTGTTATCTAAATGTGTAGTTAAAAATTAGAGAGAGAAAATATGTGTGGTTAAAAAGTGGGTTGAAAATTTGTGTAAATTATAAATTGCAATCATTACAATTTATAATGAGTTTCCGAACACTGCCTAAAAATTTTATAAATCCGTCTTCAATTATTGAACATTTTAATTAAAGTGCGACAATTGTCAATTTGATCATCTAAACTTATTTCTAGTTTCCAAAATGTTTTCAAATGTAAATAAAAAGTTAAAAGAATGCATTAATTATTATTTTTTAATTACACATGGGGATGGGAGGAACTGTAAAGGATTCCAACCTTGAACAGGGTAGAGGACTGTAATACCGCTTTTTTATTTTCGTGCCCTTTAAAATTTCACGTAATATCTATGTTAATGTTATTTGAAATTTAATGAATCTTACGTAAATGTTTTGAATGAAATTGCAGTGGAAGGACTTGGACGCCGTCACGATCAATGTGCCAATTAAAATGTTGATAAATTTGTTTATGTACAATTCTATGTCTAATTGTTATTTTAATTGTTACTTGCCATTTTATTTTAATTGAGTAGTAAATGACCTAAATTGCATAAATTAAAATTAGGAAAAGGTTTAGTGGCAATTTGAAATTTTATTGAGGGTTGTGTACTTAAATTTTAAAATTTTGAGAGTTAGGGGATTGGGATGCAAATTTTCAAAAGTTTATACTTAATCCTAACCTAATCACTCCATACCCGACTTCTCTCTCTCATCACTCGCGACTCAACTCTCGGCCTCTCTCTTGATCCCTCACATCTGTGTCTCTCGCGACTCACTCTCCTCTCCTCTCACGCCGACGACGCCGCTGCTGCCTCCCCTCACTGTCGCCGACCACCGGTCACCAACCGCCACCGGTAAGGCACTCACCGTTCCCTCGACCGAACACCCACAGCGCACGGAAAACACCCACAGCGCACGCACACGGGTTACACTCACGAAAAACGAACACAAGCCTATGTTGATGTCAATGTGTATATATATACGTGTATATATGTTAAGATGTGTAAATATGTGAGGATTTTTCTGATTTTCAGATTTTAGTTAGTCAAATTTCGAATTATAACTGCTAAATTGAAGATTGGGTAATGCTTATATAAGTATGTATTGATGTATGTAAGTATATATACATGTGTGGGTAAGTTTATTGTTACTCTTTCAGATTTTTAATTATTCTAGATTTCGAATTTAACTGTCAATTGGAGAGTTGGTATTGTGATTGTGTGTGTGTATATATATATATATATATATATATATATATATATATATATATATATATATATAGGCATATGTATTATATGTATATTTTCAGATTTCTTAGTTATGTAGACTAATTTTCAGATTTCAAAATTGTTGGATACTTGGTTGAAATTTGAGTTAGTTAATTAAGTTTATGTTATTCTGGGTAAATTGAGAAATTTGAGAATTTTCATGTAGTGATATAAATGGCTTTAGTCATATTAGCTAGTTAATTCTTAGATTTTTAATATACGAATTCAATTGTTAACCAATGGACCAATGGTTAGGTTAATTTTGGATTAAAAGTTATAGATTCAGTTTTTCGAATTTGATTAGATTTATGAAATTAGTTAATTGCTTTTTGGTAAAGTTGGTAATAAATGGTTATTTTAAGATTTGTGAACTTGTTAGAATCACGATTAAGTAATTTCTAAAGTTATGTAATTTTGAGTTTGAATCTGAATTTAAAAGATGAGAAGGCCTTCTAATGTGCATTGAGATTCATTTCTTGTCTCGAATATGGTTTATATGTTTTGGTTATTATGTAAAGTCACGCTTGAGTTAAATTGAAGTTTTAATCTCGGTTAATGTTTGATTAGTATTAAAATGAATAATGAATGTGTTTGTGAACTGAAAGTTTTACCTTTTGACGAATGGAAATAACTAGGACTTTTGGTACATTGATGTTACGGGCAACCAAGATGCTTCCACTCACAATTTTGGACGGTAAATACTAAGAACGTCAAGTAAGTAAACTTCCCCTATTTTCATTGAAGTTAAATGTTTAAGGTGTAATTAATGGGCTTAAATTATATTCTCGAAATTTATTTACTTTGGTGCCTTCTATGAACTTTATACATGTATGTGGTATTAAGTGAAGGTTTAAGCATACATGTTATCATGTCGTTACATCGTCCAGCATGCATTTTCATTGAGTTGGGGGAAGTCAAACGATTTTAAATGAAGAATGTGGTAAGTTTAAGTTTTCTCAAAATGCATGTATCCCAAGTTTAATAATAAATTGATGTACTTCTATGCCATGAAAGGTGTGAGTGGGAAATGAGGCGCGGGAGACTGGCGTACCCGAATTAAATTGAGGTGACAGTGGTGAATATTAAACCGCTTTGCGGTGACGATTGCTGAACCGGTTGACGGTAGCAAATATTAAACCGCTTTGCGGTGACGATTGCTGAACCGCTTGGCGGTGGCAAATATTAAACCGCTTTGCGGTGACGATTGCTGAACCGGTCGGCGGTGGCAAATATTAAACCGCTTTGCGGTGACGATTGCAAAACCGCTTGACGGTGACAAATATTAAACCGCTTTGCGGTGACGATTGCTAAACCGCTTGGCGGTGACAAATATTAAACAGCTTTGCGGTGACGATTGCTAAACCGGTTGACGGTGGCAAATATTAAACCGCTTTGCGGTGACGATTGCTAAACCGGTTGACGGTGGCAAATATTAAACCGCTTTGCGGTGACGATTGCTAAACCGCTTGGCGGTGGCAAATATTAAACCGCTTTGCGGTGACGATTGCTAAACCGGTTGACGGTGGCAAATATTAAACCGCTATGCGGTGGAAAAAATGATAATCTGGTCCTAAATAAGGGATATTGCCCACTGCATTGTAATTGGCTAGAAGATACACTAATTGAGTTCACGATAGAAATGAAGTGAAAGTCTTGAAATGAAGTGAAAGTTTTGAAATGAAATGAAAGATTTGAAATGAAAGTCTTGAAATGAAGTTAAAGTTTTTAGAAATGTTTAAGTGAAAGTTTGGAAGGTATGAATGTCTTGAAAAGTAAAGTAAATGAGGGGAATTACTTTGAATGGTTTAAGGAATTTCATGTCATGAGCATGCATCACGTGCATAAAGTTTACTTACTGAGCTTTAGCTCACCCCAATCCCTCCCCAACATTTCAGGTTATGAAAGTTAGGTGATCCGAGGAGAGCACTCGGCAGCTAACTCAGGCTATTCCCGCTTCAACCTTTTTAAAATAAAGTTAAATTAGAATTTATTTCAATTTCTCATTATTTATTCTTTAATTAATGTATTATTGAGGTTAAATTTCCTCTTATTTCATTTGCTAAAGTTTATTTACTTGAAATTATATTGTTGAGGAGTTTGGGACTTATTGTAATGGTTTGGACGATGTTTTGGATTGAATGAGTTGCGATGTGTATTTTAAAAATGGTTTTGATGTCCCTCTACAGGTTGGCTATGTCTAATTTACAGAGGAGACTCTGTCGAAATTTTTGAAAATTTTTTTATAATAGTAAATGAAAAGTTTAAATGTTTTAAACGATTATTTCCGCATTTAATGTGAATGGTAGTTAACACGCCTAGGTTTTAGATCTTAAACTTGGGGTGTTACAAGGACACTCAGACATCCTGACCACTTAGGACAATCCTTGAGTTCCTAAAAAAGATGCATTAATGAAAGTTCTTACTGGATAGTACCAAATATAAATAATTTTAAGTCCTATATCGATAATTGGAAAATTTTCACCCACATTTCTCAAACTTCACAACTTGTTTCACTTAGGTCTTCATTCATTTTATGGTCACATTTAGGCCCTTAAAGTCTCAAACTGTCTTTTTTCTTGCAATGGACTTCAAAGAATGGAAGTTTAGGTTATGAATAGATCGAAAAAGAATGTTTGTCCGCTTTTAAAGTGGCTATTTGATCGAAAGTTGAGATTTTTTCATACATTTGTCCTTACGTGCACCAAAAAAAATAGTTTGTGAATCTAAGCCCCTGGTTGGTACCTATTATTTCAAAACTCATTTTTTTAAAAAATTCATTTTAAACCACACATTTCACTAATAAAATAGTTTACACATAAATCCAAAAAAGATTTCTACTTTTTAACCATACATTCTTCAAATTTTACTATTTCAAATCACATTATTTTGAAATAATAAGTCTCAAGTAGGGGCTAAATGCGTCCAAGAAAATTGAACAGAGACCAAAGTGAGTCAAGTGGTATTGTTTGGGGACAGGAAGAGAATTTCGCTAAATAATTTAAGAGCTGTCAGGTCTGATATGTAGGTGATAAGTGCGATTTTGCACTTATTTTTATCCTTAATTTTATACTATTATGAGTATTTCAGAATATGATAATGCTAAATTGTGTGTTTATTTCAATTATTTCAGGAATAACTCGAATTGAGATGCATTTTGGCACGAAATGAGGAAAAAGGGACCAAATCGTACAAAAGTGAAAGTATGGGGACCAATCTGTCAATGGCAGAAAGATGGAGGACCTGAGTTGCAATTATGGAAGGATTCAATCGAAATAAAAGTAAAATGTTGAGGACCGAAATGAAGAAGTCAGAAACTTGGAGGACTAGACATGTAATTAAATAGGGACTGAAGTGCACAATATCAAAACTGGCGAACCGCGGTGGTCACGACCGTGGGTGCGCCACGGTTTGTAAATCGCGACCACACCGTGGTCTTCAATATCGCCTGTACCGCGGTCCGACCAAAAAAATGGGATTTTCCGATTTTTCAATATATTTTTTTTATTTTCTTTTCTATTTTTTTTGGGGCCAAACTTGGAAATTTCGTCTTGGACTTCCCCGCCCCCCCCCCCCCCCATATTAAGACCTAAACAAGACATTGTTAGGGTTCTGGAATTTACAAAAAGAAGTGGCAAAATCTAGGGTTTCATATTGTTCAAGCTTGGTTTCAATTTTTTTTGTGCAAGATTCTCAACTCTCTTTTGAATATTGATAGACATGTTTCATTTTCTATTTTCCAATTTTATCATTTTATATTTTAGTATGAAGAGCTAAATAATTCGTTGGGACGAATGATGTAACTTTGTTTGACTATTCAATTTTAATTCTCATGTTTTGAGCAAATTGCTTTATGTGTTGATTTTATTATTGTGTTTTAATGCATAAATTGCTTGATCACCAATTTGATGAATTGTGGGTTGTTTTCATAATCTGAGAGGTGAGTTAACACTTAGACCTAGTAATAAAATCCGACAATTTACAAAAGGGTAGAGATACATAGTTGTATTTGTTGTAATCATTTTGAATTCTTGATGTTGAACGCATCTATTTATGGTTTATTCTGACCAATCATAGAGATATGTAGTTGACGTATCTAGATAGAACCAATTTAAACTCGAGAGGGGAATTTTGGATAAAATTGTGAATTCGATTAAACACTACTTTCGAAACAATACATGAGAAGAAAAATTGAATAGGATGACAAAGTTATTATTGTGAGTCCCAACATTTTTCATTCATAAGAAAAATAAAAGTTCAAATCATTTCAATTGTTTTATTTGTTTTAAGTCCACATTTCATTTCTTTCACTATTTTAAAAATTCAAAAAAATAAATCACCATCTTGACATTTATTTGTAGTTTAGGAACTAATTAATCGAAACTTGTAACTAGGGGTGGGCGTGGGTTGGGTTGGATCGGTTTTTTGCCCAACCCGAACCCAACCCACTATGATCAGGTTGATAAAAAATCAACCCAACCCAACCCAACCCAGCCCACTATGATCGGGTTGATAAAAAAATCAACCCAACCCAACCCAAACATGAGTTCAAACCCAACCCAATCAAGTTTCGGTCGGGTTTGGTTGGATTGGGTGGTTTGGGCTTTAATCCAATTAACTAGAAATATTAGAAAATTAAAAAATTATGCCCATAAATCAACTATTAACTCAAATAAATTATGTACAATACAATAAGCTCAAATATAATAAATTGAATACTTGCTAATAAAACTAAAATATGTTCAAATCATATTTGAGTTTCATCCAAATTAAAAATGGGCTTAAGATTCTTGAAATTTAAAGAGTATTATATTTTTAAAATTTTGATTGGGTCGGGTCGGGTCGAGTTGGGTTTTTCACCCAACCCACAACCCAACCCAACCCGAACAATTTTTTTTTTTGAAACGCAACCCAACCCAAACCGATCAGGTTGGATTAGGTTTGGCAGTTTTGACGGGTTGGGTGGGTTAATGCCCACCCCTACTTGTAACGAGTAGATTAGTCCTCGTGGGATCGACATTCCGGACTTAAAAAGTCCAATTTTACTACTTGTTAATAATATCGTGCACTTACGATATTTTCACAAGAAGTTTTTGGGGCCGTTGCCGAGGACTAATTTTTATTTCTTATTATTTTAGATTAATTAATTAATTTAGTATTATTTTATTTTATCTAGCATCTATCACTATTCTTGTTAGTTTGATTTTATTTGTTTCTTTTTATAGAAAATTGTGTTCATTGTATGCTCCGTTTACAAGGCTAATATCTTGAGCTCGTAGATCCCAAGATCGAACACACTTTCAGATGAAGACGCAAAGAACACAACCAAAAATAGAAAAATCTGCAACAAGATACAATGACTGATGATCAAGTTCGCATAGAGAATGAACAAAAGGCTGCCAGGGTAGCTGCTTTGGCTGCTCAATTTACTGCTGTAAATATTCAGTCACGTGATCAAATTGAAGAGGATGATGAAGGAAATCTACCTATGGCTCAATTTCTGACTCATGTTGCAGCTCCTAGCCGCTCCAGTAATGTCTACTCACCATTTGGAAAAAATAATTTCCAAATTCGAGCAGACTTGATAAATCTATTCAGTAACAACATGCAATTTTATGGAAAAGCACACGAAGACCCGAACTCTCATGTAGCCAGCTTTCATAGAATGTGCAACAATGTTCACCTGGATGGGGTAAATGAGGATGCTGTTAAATTGAGGTTGTGTCCTTTCACTCTAAGAGATGCTGCTTTGCAATGGTTGGATTCAAAACCAGAATCGAGCATCACCACATGGAATGATTTGGCCATGAAATTCTGCAACAAATATTTTTCACCAGCTAAAGTAGCAATGTTGAAGATGGAAATCTCCACATTCCAACAATATGAAGGGAAAATTTTCCATGAGGCTTGGGGTAGGTTCAAGGAACTGCTGAGAAGATGTCCATATCATGGGTTCAAAAAGGGGCTTCAGGTACAATTCTTCTACCATGGGTTAGCTCCTGAATTCAAATCGATAGTGGATTCATCTACAAATGGATTCATTACCAATAAATATGTCAACCAAGCCTGGGAGTTGCTGAAATTGATAGCAAAGACACACACGATGTTCCCAGCTGACAGGGTAGTTCAACAGAAAGCATCAGGAGTATAGGACTCAGATACTCAGACTATTGCATCACAAATTGCTACTTTGACAAAACAAGAGGAACTCCTAGTTAAATCACAGTCACAAGTAGTACATGCCATTCATCAACGCCCCGTTACTTCAGCATGTGAAAATTGTGGGGCAAACCATCCTACTGAGGAATGCTTTTTGGTAGCTTCTACTGACGAATAGGTTAACTTTGTTCAGAATACCAACAGGAAACAATACAATACATACTCTTAGACTAATAATTCAGGTTGGAGGCAACACCCAAACTTCAAATGGTTAGACAATCAGAACAGTTGCAATAATTTTCAAAACAGTGTCAACAATGCCAACAATCAACAAGAGAAGAGACCGAATTTGGGGGAGATGTTTTAGCAGTACATGTAGAAGACTGACAAAGTGTTTGAGAATCAATAGGCATCTATTAAGAAGTTGGAAACACAGATAGGGCAACTGGCTCACCAAATCTCATAAAGGACACCTGGATCACTTCCTAGTGATACAATAAAAAATCCTAAGGAGCATGTTCAAGCCATAACAACAAGAAGTGGGGTGCAGCTGCCAGAGATTCATGTGAAGAGACCTGAAAAAGTGACCAAGCAAGTGGAGGTTGAGGAAGAAAAGGATGACACAAACTTTACAACATCAGCAAAGCGTCTAAAGAAAAGAATGAAGAATCTGAAGTGAAAGCACTTGCTCCTGTAAAAGCTTATGTGCCACTAATCCCTTTTCCTCAACGGTTGCAGAAGCACAAATTTGACAAGTAGTTTGAAAAATTTATGGAGGTGTTTAGGAAGCTACACATCAACAACCTGTTTGCAGATACAATTGCTCAAATGCCCACTTATGCAAAGTTCATGAAAGAGATTTTGTCAAACAAGAGGAAGTTGGAGGATTATGAGACAGTCTGCCTGACAGAAGAGTGCAGTACCATTCTACAACAGAAACTTCCACCAAAACTAAAAGACCCAGGGAGTTTCAGTATTCCTTGCACAATTAGTTCTCATTCATTTTAATCAAGCACTTTGTGATTTCAGTGCAAGTATTAATCTTATGCCTTTATCTATGTACATGAAACTTGGCTTAGGTGAAGCAAGACCTACCACTGTGTCAATACTTCTCGCAGATAGATCAGTCAAACATCCAAGGGGCATAATAGAAGAAGTATTGGTCAAGGTCGATAAATTCATCTTCCTGACTGATTTTATCATACTTGATATGGAAGAGGATAGCAACATACCAATCATTCTTAGGAGACCATTCTTGGCGACTGGAAGGGCATTGATAGATGTTTGTGAAGGCAAGATGATTCTTCGGGTGAATGAAGAAGAGGTAACCTTCAATGCCATGAAATATCCTATTACAGTGGATTCTTGCTTTCAAGTGGATGTGGTTGACAAGCTGGTTGCTAAGGAAATAGAAACAAAACCCACATCGGATGATCTCGCAGTTTGCCTCATGAAATCAGAAACAACAAAATCAGAAAATTCAGCTTTGCAAGATTGGACAAAAGAATTGGAAGTAGCTCCACCTGTAACCTTGCAAAGGAATAATTTCTACACTCCTCTAGGTGAAAGTTCAGCAAAGTCTACACCATCAATTGAGAAAGCTCCAACTTTAGAGCTCAAACCATTGCCTTCTCACCTGAGGTATGCTTATCTTGGTGATTCATCTACTCTTCCAATTATTATTGCTAATGACATGATAGGTGAGAAAGAAGAGAAATTGTTGAGAGTGTTGAACGAGTACAAGGCAACTATTGGATGGACAATTGCAGATATTCGTGGAATTAGCCCAAGTCTGTGAATACACAAAATCCTCGTGGAAGAAAATTGCAAACCATCAGTGGAGCATTAGCGCATATTGAATCCTACTCTACATGTAACATCTAGGCTAGGAAAGCTTAAAAGATTTGATAGGTACTACTCATACTAACAAGCTTTTCCGGAAGTCCATCGTTAGAAACTCCACAGTTAAGCGTACTTAGCTTGGAGCAATTCTATGATGGGTGACCTCCTGGGAAGTTTTCTCAAGGAGTGTGCGAGTTAGGACAAAGCATGCTGAAAAGACTCGTGTTGATACAGTGGGGACAGTACGTCGTCATCTAACGGCCAGGACAGCCTGTTAAGTGGGACCTAGGTCGTTACACTACAAGAGGTTGTTAGAGCAGAGGTACTTAAATTACTGGATGCTGGTATAATATATCCTATTTCAGACAGATCATGGGGTGAGTCTAGTTCATGTTGTGCCTAAGAAGGGAGGAATAACTGTTCAGAAAAATGAGAATAATGAGCTCATTCCAACTCAGCTTGTTACTGGATGGATGGGTTTGTATTGACTACAGAAAAGCTGAACACCTCTACTCAGAAAGATCACTTTCCATTGCCATTTATTGATCAGATGTTGGAGATATTAGCATGTCATTCACACTATTGCTTTTTGGATGGCTACTCTGGTTGTAACCAAATTCTGATTGCACCTGAGGATCAGGAGAAGACCACTTTCACTTGTCCATTTGGGACTTTTGCCTTTAGGAGAATGTCATTTTGGTTATGCACTGCACCAGCAACTTGACATTTATTTGTAGTTTAGGAACTAATTAATCAAAGCTAGTAACAGGTAGATTAGTCCTCATGGGATCGACATTTCGAACTCAAAAAGTCCACTTTTACTACTTGAACGATAAGGTGCACTTACGATATTTTCAAAATAGTAGGTCAGTCCAAAGGCACAAACCCAGTTACAAGGCCCAATTCTAATGATAAGAACCTAATGGAAATCCTTTCCCCGAAGTGGAAAACAACTAGGGTTTTAGCTCTGAGCAGAAGAAGAAACGAAGGAAAAGGGGTTGCGATAGTGACGACCCTGGCATAAGGCCTGCAAGGCCACTACCTTTGTCCTCCTAATTTTTTTGGGGGGGGGGGGGGGGGGGGGGCTCTAAAGGATTTTTTTTTGACCCAAATATTCAACTCATAGTACACCAAACACCTATTATCTGTAGTAAAGCCCGCAGGGATGGATTCACAGGGGGGCTAGATCGGGCTGTAGTCAGGCCGGATCCAGCCCTAATCCATTTAGAAGCAAAAAAAAATTATTAGTAGCAATTACAATCTCACATCGCCTAGATAAATGAAATATGACTAATTTATAAGCTAAATGACAATTCCCTATTGGTATGAGGCCTTTTGGGTGAAAACTCGAACAAAACCGTGCTGGCTAAACCCAAAGCGGACAATATCATATCAAATGAACTGAGATGTTGGGAACAATACATAAATAAGGGGTTTAGAAGTACAAATCTCAAAAATAAGATTAAATATGTATAATTTCAAAAATCAGGTCATAATTAGTATTACGCCCATGCGATGAACGGTCATTTATTACTCATATATATTAAATTTATATGTTAACATATGAAATGAATATTTAATTAAAAATGAGAAAAGAAAGAAAACAGTTAATTACAAAAAATGTACATTACACATGCCTTAATTTTTTTTAATTTTTTTTTTTACAGTTCGTATATTTATCGTTCCAAGAATTTCTTTGAATATTGTAATTTGAATTAATTTAAAAGTTAAAATGGAAAAGAAAAATTACGTATAGAATTTGTAATAAGTAAAAAAATAGATATATTTGTGTTATATGCTCAAAATTTTATTAAAATAAAATGGAAAAGAAAAAGAAAAATATCAAAATTAAATAGTTAAATTCCATATAAAGCGGTTAACAACGTGAAACCACTACGATGAGAGAATTTTAAAACTCAAAAATTGTAGATACGAACTGTCAAAATATTCAAAACTTATCAACAGTGTTCGAAAAAGCGCCAAAAACGCGCGCTTACGCGCGCATTATGCGCGCGCCCACGCGACGTTTTGGCCGGAAGCGCGAAAAACGCGTTTTTGAAAATTTTGTTCTAAAAAGCGCGCGCGATGCGCGCACAGTGCGCGCTTAAGCGCGCACAGTTCGCGCTTAAGCGTGCACTGTGCGCGCTTCGGCCATTTTTTATTTTTTTTTTTCCTTTTTTTTTCCTTTTTTTTTTTTTTACTTGTTCAAGTATGGGTAAAATTTAAATCAAATATTTAGAAATTGAAAAACGCTTTTTAACGCTTTTTAACGCTTACTCCCGCTTAAGCTTCAAAAGCTTGACTCTTGAGCTCCACGCTTCGTCACGCTTCACGCTTTTTAGAACACTGCTTATCAATAATTTCCAATACAACGTGACTTTTCATTTTCCATCGAGCAGTCAAAGTGCTATGTTACCAAAAAAAAAAACCTATTTTATACGTTTTAAATAAATGTATTTCACACCCTATTTTGAAATATTATGAGTTTACTAACATGTCTTTATTTTTATTTTGATAAAAATTAGTTAAACTAATTGTTAAAGTCGGTAATATGTATTTTGCATATTTTTATTATTTAGACCTATGGTATTAAACATAAATAAATGAAAAAAAATGAATAAATAAATAAATAAAACTAATTAAATACAAAAATAAACAAAATGAGTAAATAAATTAATAAATGGACAAAATCAATAATATGGGTGTCAATTAGAATTGAAATTAATTATTTATAACAAAATTAAATTTAGTTAAGAAATTATAAATATCATTACTTAAATAAAACAATTTTGAAATAGTGTGACACGTGGAAAAATTAAAATGAACAAAATAAGACTTTTACATTTAATCTTTGATGTGATTTCAGAAAATGTGATTTTTAACATTAAAGATAACAAATAATTTGACCATTAATATTTAAAACATAATTTTTATATTGATGGCTATACATGGAATTTATAATATTAAGAATAATAAATAAATAAATAAATAATTTTAATACTGATAACTAAAAATATTAATTGAACTCATTCAGTATTAGTGTTAATAATAAAATTAAAATTGATTAATATATATATATGAGGCAATAAATGCGTTTACATTTATCCATATTTTGCATTCACATTTGTCATACATTCATTTTGCATTCATAATAATCCACTTTGCATTCACATTATTTAATTTTATGGAAACTTACTATTTATAGAAATGAAAAATGGACGGGAAATTGATTTTAGAAACTACCCAACATTTATATATTATAGTGTTACACCCGTGCGATGCATGATCATTTATTACTTACATATATTAAATTTATATTATAACATATGAAATGAAT
This sequence comes from Ligustrum vulgare, assembly GCA_963555705.1. Taxonomy (NCBI): domain Eukaryota; kingdom Viridiplantae; phylum Streptophyta; class Magnoliopsida; order Lamiales; family Oleaceae; genus Ligustrum; species Ligustrum vulgare. Next base: position 15,792,519 of record OY743173.1, on the reverse strand, counting down.
ATTTAATTAAAAATGAGAAAGGAATGAAGACAATTAATTACAAATGTACATTACACATACCTTAATTTTTTTTTTACGGTTCGTATGTTTATCGTTCCAGGAATTTCATTAAATATTGTAATTTGAATTGATTAAAATGGAAAAGAAAAATTAATTTTAAATAGAATTTGTATTAAGTAGAAAAAATAGATATATCGGTGATATACACTTAGAATTTTATTAAAATGAAAAAGAAAAGAAAAGAAAAGAAAAAGAAAAATAGATTGATGAATGTTCTTATTTCATCATCTTCCATTTTCTATTTTTAAATAAAAATATTTATGTGATATTGACAAAGTTATTTTTTAATGAATTAAAAAAAAAATTGTAATTGATTTTCAAGAGAGGAAGACGGACGAAGAAATTTTGGGACCTGAAAAATGCAGTTATTTAAAAATATGCATTCAATTGGATTATTTTAAATCTGAATTTTATCCAAAATTAATAATAAATAGTAAATTAATATCTTAATCATTTTAGGAAAGTGTTTTAGATATGAGAATGGGTCAATAACTGATATTTTGGGAAGTGATCTCCCTTTATGTATTACGTTTTTCTCTCGTGAGCATATTTAATCTTTGTTTGAGCCCTCATTATCTACAAAATGAGTTTAATAATAATGATTTTGTGGAGAATGTATACTTAAGTACCCATTTGAGACTCATTATTTCAAATAATGTAGTTCGTAACAGTAAATTTTGGTACAATGAGCTGTTAAAAAGTACAATTTTTTTTTTAAAAATTTATATGTACGTTATTTTATTAATAGAATATTAGTTGAAAACAATTTTTTTAAAAATGAAGGTTTGAATAAAGTATACTTAATAGGGGTCAATTTTTTTTATTTTTTACTAAATTGCCACAATTGTAATAGTTAGGAACTTAAATAACTTAATACTTAAAAAAAAAAAAAAAAAAAATACTTCAATGACCATTTGCATAACTCATTTGTATAACTATTCAGTTTTAATAATTATTGATATAATTAATCTTTTCAAAATATAATTTCTAGATTATCACAAATAACTTATCACTATTTGAATATACTATTAGAATTGGTACTAACTATTATTACAATATTTGATATTTAAATTTATTAAACAAATATCTCTTTTCATATTTACTTTAACATTACAAATTAAATACATGTGATCATATATTTAAATGAATGTAGCAAATTAAGCAACATGAAATGTTAGAGCAACTCCAATCATTGTGTAATTTACACCCCCAAAAATCACTTTTACATCCCAATATATATCCCGATGGTTCTGTATTAAAGTTTTGCTCTAATGATTAGATGCAAATTATAAGATTTAAATTTAGTTTTTTGCATGATTTTTTTAGTTAATAAATTTTATGTTAATCTATTTTTTTATTTATGAATATCTATAAATATTATGAACAAATCTACCTAAAAAAAAGAAATTTGATCAAGAAAATAAAAATATTAAAAAATTAAAAATGTGTAAATTTATATAAAAATTATAATTGTAATGTAAATTAATATAATAGATTTATATTATATATCTTACATCAAAATTTTATGAATTGATAGCTAAATCAGGTTAAATTTGTTCCATGTGGAGGTCCAAAACAAAATGCAAATGTAGATATTTTTTTAGATCTTTGGTTGGAATTCAATTTTACATCCATTTTACAGCCCGCCATTGGAGATCAATCCGACGACTTTAGGAATGTAAATCACTAATTGAGTGTAATTTAGACCACGGTTGAAGTTGTTCGTTTTGATTTAATTTTAACGAATGTATATTGCAAATACATTTAACTCTATATATAAAAAAAAATCATCTATGCATCTAGATTCATAAAAGTAGCACGGTTGTTTAATTCACAAGACATAATACTTTATCACTTACCCACATAGAATTGATTTTTCAAGAATCAATTTTTCTGAACATTCATTCTCAATTACACATTCTTTAAAAAATTATTCTTTACAATTTTTCATACGACTTTTTAACTATACATTCTAAAAAATCACTTTTTTCACAAAAAATAATTCTCAAAAAATCAAAGTCAAACAGTCAAAATAATAATTTGAAAATCTCGCAATTGTCATGATACGACAACCGAGTAAATCATTTTTTCACAAAAACAATTCTCAAAAAATCAAAGTCAAATAGTCAAAATAATAATTTGCAAATCTCGCTATTATCATGATACGACAACCGAGTAAAGTTGGATATCACGAAATTATACGAAAAATCTTATACCATAAAATCTTTAAAAAATTATTAAAATTAAGAATGATTAAAAAATATTAATTATTCTATTGATATTATTAACTAAAAAGAAATCAAAGTATTAATTATTTAATATTAGTCTTCGTTCAATAACTTTTTTCTATAAATTATTTATAAGCAGCGCATTTTTTCAATCACATATATATTTCAGAATCAAAGCATTAATTATTCAATATTAGTCTTCGTTCAATAATTTTTTTTATAAATTATTTATAAGCAACACATTTTTTCGACCACATATATATTTCAGAAAATATGATTTTTAATATTAAAGAAAATAAATGATTTGACCATTAATAAATAAAACACAAATTTCATATTGATGGCTACACATAGAAATTATAATATTAAGAACAACAAATAAATAAATAAAAAATCCAGATTTTGCATTTACATTTGACATACATCCATTTATTATTCACACTAATCCACTTTGTGTTGACACTATTTAATTTTATGGAAACTTACTATTTATAGAAATAGAAAATGAGCGAGAAATTATTTTTAGAAACTACCCACTTTTATATATTATAAAGATAAAGATAAAGATTAGTTAAATTAAATAATTAAAAATATTTTTATTAATGACTAGCAGTAAGCACGTGCTTCGCACCTCTTTCGTAAAGGATGAATGCCACGCGTAATTTTTTTGAAGTATTACTACTATTTTTTTAAAGTAGTTGAGATAATTGATATTATTAAAAGACAAATTGAATTGTAATTTTTTTGAAATTTTTAAAAATGTAATATTTTATTAAAAAGTTTCATCGAGGAATCGATATATATATATATATATATATATATATATATATATATATATATATATATATATATATAGTTTAAAAAAACGTTTATCATGCAAAATTAATAAAGAAATCAGACTTCATATATCAAGAGTTAATCTGACATCATAAAATATTAGACAAATTGAAAATTAATTTATAAAATATTTATGATACATTGCAAAAGCAACATATATATATATATATATATATATATATATATATATATATATATATATATATAAAATGGTGCATAGACAACTCAAATTAATTTAGGAGCATATTTTTTTAATTAAAAAAGTGTAAGTTTAAACCAAAATTTTAGTTTTGAAATTATTTATTTATATTCTTAATTAGAATATAATTAAAAAATAATTTTTTTCTTATGAATTAATTAATCTTTTATATATATATATATATATATATATATATATATATATATATATAATTAGAAGTGAGGAGAGAGAGTCATTTTGGAGGGAAAATTGCATTTAATGACTCACTCTCCTCATTTCTACTTTTATATATAAAAAAATAAAAAAAATAAAGAAAAGATAAATATTTTTGCAGGAAAATTTATTATTTATTACATATTTAGTAAGAGCTGTAATAAATGTACAATGTGTAAATGTATTACATTGAAAATGAAAAAAAATTTAATTAATATATTTGAACATAAATAATGTGTATCTATATAAATGTGTTATGTAGGAAATGAAAAAAATTTATTAATATATTTGAACGTAGATAAATGTGATATCTATGTAAATGTGTTATGTAGGAAATAAAAAAAATTATTAATGTTTGAACATAAATAAATGTCATATCTATGTAAATGCGTTATATTGAAAATGAAAATCTTGGATTAATATATTTGAAAATAAATAAATATATGTTATATAAATTTGTTAAGTTAGAAATTAAAATTCTGAATTGATATATTTTGAAAATAAATAAATAAAATCATTGAAGTTTTACTTCCTAATATGTCAATAAATGAGTATGTTCATCAATAAGCATATTACAAAAATAATTAATTATATGCTATCAACTTTTTACTACAAATGATAAATTGGTAAAAAATTTAATCATTTCATCATTTCGAATAAAATGTGTGTAAGCAACATATTAAAAATTAAAACATATTAAAAGGAAAATAGGTGATAAGGTGGGCAAATTTTTAGAGAAAAACGTAAATAAAAGTCAAAATAAATTTTATATAAAAAATTTAATTAAGTGTCAAACTTTAAGTGATGTGCTATACTGTGTGTACATGCAGATTTTTTATTTTAATTAGTTTTTTTTAAAGTTTCAAATTCAATAATACGTGTTAAAATAAATAAATGTCATACCATATCTATGTAAATGTGTTACATTTAAAATGAAAAATTTGGATTAATATATTTTAAAATAAATAAATATATGCTATATAAATTTGTTAAGTTAGGAATGAAAAAATTGAATTAATATATTTTGAAAATAAATGAATAGACTTTTCAATACGCATGTTACAAAAATAATTAATTATTTTCTATCAATTTTTTAACTACACATATTTTCTCTCTTCAATTTTCAGTCACTATTTTTTACCTCAAAATCATAAATAAACAAATTTATAAATAAAAACATTATTACTAAACGGAGACTTAATCATTTCATCATTTTGACAAAAATTGGCATTTTTAGAAAATATGGAAAAATAAAATACATTAATTAATATATTGAATTTCAAATAAAATATATTTAAGCAACACATTAAAAAATATAGTTAATAAAAATTATAACATATTAAAAGGGAAATAGTTTATGAGGTGGGCAAATTTTCAGAAAAAACGTAAAAAAAAGTAAAAAAAATATATATTTATATATATATGAGTGTCTATTTTTGAGTGGCGCAGTATACTTAGTATACATGTATATTTTTTTATTTTGAATAGTTTTGTCTTTTTTAAAGTTTCAAATTCAATAACATTTTGTATTGAAATTTTATTTTTTATTTGATATGATTGAATCAAGATATTTTCAAAATTTTGATTTAAAAATTATATATAACGATCGCACAGGTAGACAACTAGTTGTTTTACTAAAAATTTAAAAGTGTTATTGACAAAAGATAAAAAAAATATCTAAATGTATTGTAGATTAATATAATAACTAATAATGTTTAATGAAAAAATTAAATATTAAAATTAATATTGATCTAAAACATAACAATTTAAGGCTAAAATGAGGAATCAAATGTTTTCCACTCATCCACGCTTTATTATTATTATTATTATTATTATTATTATTATTATTATTATTATTATTATTATTATTATTATTATTATTAAATAAATGAAAAATATAATAATATGAGAATAATAATATGAAATTGTATTATAATTTTGTAAATTGCTATATAATAAATGTAATGAATTATTTAATGTTATTAAATAAAGGGGAAAGGATAAAAGGGGTATATAACTAAATATATGAGGGTAAAATAGGAATTCAAAAGTTTCTCCTCCATCTACCCTTTTTATGTAGAAGAAGAAGATGTAGATATAGATAGATAGATTGTAGATATTATAATATTGTAAATTTTTAGATAATAAATGAAAAGTATACTAATATGAAGTTATATTATAACATTCTAATTGTTATATAATAAATTATTGTTTAATTTTATTAAAAAAGAAGGTGGGGATACATTGGGTATATAGCTAAATATATAACTGTAAAATAAGGAATCACGAGTTTTTTCACTCATCCCAAATGGGAAATATATTTTTAGTATTATATTAAGATATTATAATAATAATAATAATATTTTTTAAATGATGAAGTAATTTTTTTTCTTTTCTTAATACTAAATAAATGAAAAAATATGATAATATGAAATTATGTTACAAAATTATAAATTGTTAGATTGTAATATAATAAATTGTTAGTTAATAAATTAACTTAATACTAAATAAATATTATGAAATTATATTATAATATTATTATAAATTTAATATATTAATTAAGGGGTAAGTGTATATTGGGTATACAACTAAATATGTAAGAATAAAATAGAAAATCAAAAGTTTCTCCATAATCCTCACTTTTAATATATTGTATGTATGTATGTATGTATGTATTGTATGTATATGTATATGTATATGTATATATTTTATGTAGGTAGATGTTGATAGATGTAGATTGTAGATGTAGATAACTTAATACTAAATAAATATTATGAAATTATATTATAATATTATAAATTTAATATATTAATTAAGAGTTAAGGGTATATTATATATTGTTAAGAGATCAAGGCTCAGAATCAATCACAAAGTAATACAAATACGATTTCAGACATAAAACTTCAGAAAAAATTTATTACTCACAAAATCGCAAAGTATCAAACAAAAATATATAGATTCAAGTATCTGACTCAAAATATTCAGAAATCTCAATAATACTCGCAAAACCACACAGAAATTACACAGAATCACAATTTGTATAAGAACCACTAAGTAATATTGATTTTGCACAAAGAATCAGTATAAACCACTAAAAAATTTGTGAAAAACAAGAGAAATCAGAGTATATTTTCTGGACGAAGAAGATGAAGAAAGAGAGAGAATTAGAGAGAGAGAGAGAGGATGCTTTTGGATGATTAATGATTGAAGCGTTTTCGGCAATGTTTATCTCAAAATGGACGGTAGAGATGAAGATGAAATGATCCAACGGTGTATGAATTATGGCGGTGGTGATAACAGGCCTTAGGTCCGGATCAATCATATGGGCTTCAGCATTCAGTATTTGGGCTCTCATTTAATTGATCCAGGCTGAAAATGCAGACTACATATATGGGCTTCAATACACGGTCCAATTTGATTTAATTCTTGGGCTGCAGCTGGGCTGGTCCAAATGCAATAACATTCTCCACCTCAATTTGGATCAGCACACCTACAGACATAAGAAAATATTGCAGTATCAAAATTCTAACAATTTAAGGGAATTCAAAGCATCTTTAAATTTGTTTATAGGGATTATTTTAGTTCCTGCATCTGCAGGATTCAACTGAGTTGAAATTTTAACAAGTTTAATAACAGCCTTTTCAGTTATATCCCTAATGAAGTGAAATTTAACATCGATGTGCTTTGACCTGTTATGAAAAACAGAATTTTTACTCAAGTGTAAAGCACTTAAGCTATCAGTACAAAGTTCAATAGCAGAATTATCAATACAAGTAATTTCAGATAACAAACCTTTCAGCCAAATACATTCTTTTACAGCATCTGTGGCAACAATATATTCCGCCTCAGTAGAAGACAGTGCCACAAGTTTCTCTAGTTGTGATTTCCAGCTAATGCATGAACTAATTAATGTAAAGAAATATGTAGAAGTTGACTTTCTGTTATCTATGTTTCCTACAAAGTTTGAGTCTACAAAACCTTTTAATTTGAAATCATTTTTGGTGTTAGAAAACACTAAACTCAGATTTGCAGAACCTTTAAGATACTTTAAAAGAGATTTTACAGCTTCCCAGTGTAATTCACTAGGATTACTCATAAATCTACTAAGAACACTGACGGAAAAAGCAATATCAGGTCTAGTGCACACCATAAGATACATAACATATCCTATAGCATTGGAATAAGGTACATTTTTAATTCTAAGTTCTTCTTCTGCAGATTTAGGGAAATGATTAGATGACAATTTAAAGTGTGCAGGCAAAGGCAGAGAAACAGGTTTGGAATCAATCAAGTAAAATCTGGTTAAAACTTTTTCAATACAATGCTTTTGGTTTAAAAATAGATTTCCAGATTATCTATTCCTAAAAATATCCATACCTAAAATTCTCTTAGCATGCCCTAAGTCTTTCATCTCAAATTCAGAATGCAGTTTATTTTTTAGCAAGTTAATCTCATGCATATTAGTGCCAGCAATTAACATGTCATCAACATATAATAACAAATACATAAAATCAGAATTATCAATCTTATAATAAAAGCAAGAATCATATTGGCTCCTTTGAAAATTTAGACTTTGAATATAAGAATCAAATATCTTATATCATTGTCTTGGAGCTTGTTTCAAGCCAGAGTGACTTTTTCAGCTAACATACCAAATCAAATTTACCAAGTTTTTCAAAACCTTTAGGTTGTTGCATGTAAATAGTTTCATCCAAAAAATCATACAGGAAGGCAATTTTAACATCCATTTGTTCTAATTCCAAATTAAATTGAGCAACTAGAGCAAATAATATTCTAATGGAGTTATATTTAACAACTGGTGAAAATATTTCATTATAATCTATTCCTTCCTTTTGAGAAGACCCTTTTGCTACAAGCCTAGCCTTATATCTAGGTTTTATAGCTTTTAAGTCACCTTCTTTTATTTTGAAAATCCAATTACAGTCTATTATTCTAGTATTAACAGGTTTGCTGACTAATGTCCAGGTGCCATTTTTAATAAGAGAATCCATCTCTTCTTGCATGGCTGCAAGCCACAGTTTAGAATCAAGAGAAGACATGGCTTCTTCAAATGATTCAGGTTCATAAAGAAAAGGTTCAGAATATGTAAAAGCAGATACAAAATCAGGATCATCATATCTAGCAGGAGGTTTAATCTCTCTTCTAGTCCTATCCCTGCCTAACAAGTAATTATCAAGATTTAAATCTGTTTCAGTATCAGAAATATTTTCTGGAATGGGATCAGTATTAGGTCAAATATGACCAGGAGTAATATTTGGTGAATGTGGAGGTTGCTCCACCCGAAATTGAGTATTGGGCAGATCATTTTCATCACTCAAATGGTCTGCACTCAGTTTAGAGGTAAGAAAATCTTGTTCATTAATAGGATCAGTTAAAATTTCATTTTTACAAGGAAAGAAATTTTCATTAAAAATAACTGATCTACTTAAAATAACCCTATAACCTTCCTGTTCTTTCACCCACAGCTTATAACCTTTAACTCCTTCTCCATATCCTAGAAAAACACATTTCAGTGACCTGGAGTCAAGTTTAGTCTCAGTTTGGTGTGAGTAAGCAGCACACCCAAAAATTTTCAGTTTAGAAAAATCTGGAAGAGAATAGTTCCAAATTTGATCAGGAATTTTAAAATCAATAGCACTGCGGGGAGAAAGATTAATCAAATATGAAGCTGTTTTGACTGCTTCACCCCAAATTTTTTTGGCAGATTAGAATCAAGTAAAAGATACCTAGTTCTTTCTAAGAGTGTCCTATTCATTCTTTCAGTAACCCCATTTTGTTGTGGATTGTATGCAACAATCGTGTGCCTAAGAATACCTAGACTGCTACAAAAAGAATCAAAATCCTGATTACAAAACTCAAGGCCATTATTTGTCCTAATAATTTTAACCCTTTTATCTTTCAAATTTTGAACTAAAGTGATCCAATTTTTAAATGTCCACACAGTAGCATCTTTAGTCTTTAACAAATGAACCCAAGTTTTTCTAGAAAAATCATCAACAATCAGCAAGAAATATCTAAAACCTGAAACAGAATTAACTGGAGCAAGACCCCACAAATCAGCATGTAAATATTTAAGAATGTCACTTGATTTATGAATCCCTTTTCCAAAAGAGTTTCTTTTCTGCTTTCCCAAAATACGTTTCTCACAGAAATCAATTTTTGTAAAACATCTTTACCAAAAACACCTTTCTTTTCAAGTAATTTTAAACTTTTTCTCCTAAGTGACCAAGTCTTTTATGCCATAAAGTAGTTTTATCAGTATCAGAAACAGCATTAAAAGATTTAGCACATAGAGGAAAAGAATTTAAGATATAAATTCCATTGATTTTGGGAGTGCAGGAAAGTAACAGATTACCTTTAAAGATAGATAGGTAACCTTTATGCAATCTTATCTCATAGGATTCAGAATGAAGCACACCAAGTGAGATCAAATTCCTTTTTAAGTCAGGCACATATCTAGTTTGATTCAAGACTAATGTCTTGTTATTTTCAAGTTTCAAATGTATGTTACCTGTTCCTTTAACATCACAGATCACATTATTTCCAAGTTTCACAGAACCATTATAGTCACTACTGAAGTCAGAAAACAAATTTCTTTCAGGACACATATGAAAAGTGCAACCAGAATCAAGTATCCATTCATGTTTATTGTCAAATTCAGTAGTAACATACACCACACCATTATTATCTTGGACTGCAGCCTCTGTTTGGTTACTGGTTCCAATTTCATTCTTCCTTTTGAAACAATTTTTAATGTGATGTCCAGGTTGGCCACAATAGAAACAAAATCTGGGTCTATTTATATTATCTAATCCCCCAGTTTTGTCTTGCCCCCTGACATTGTTCTGATTTCTAAGGTTGTCTTGATTTCTAGGATTATCATAACCTCTAAAATTGGTCTGATTCCTATAATTATTCTGTCCTCTATAGGTGTTGTCATTAGACCTATTGAAATTGACTTTATTTTGAAAATTTCCTCTTGCAGGCTTACTGTTCACACTATTCCAGTTTCTATTATTATTAGAAGTATTCCAATTTTTATTGAAATTACTCACTGGCTTATTTTTCCTAAAGGAATTCCTCTTCTTTGAAGATCCTATAACACTATAGGCCTATTTAGGATTATTTTTAAATTCAAGTTCCTTATTCTTAAGAGAAGTGTGAACAATTTCTGTAGTCAATTTCTGTCCACCATATTCAAGTGCATTCCTGAGGTCTTTGAACTTATCACCCATAACATTCAGCAAACACACAACTTTTTGTTCATCAGTAAGTTTTTCATCACAATTTAAAAGACTCTGTGTGATCTTAGTAAATCTATTCATATTATCATCCACATCTTTAGATGGATCAAACTTGAAAGAAAAATATTGTTTCCACAAGAAGCACTTATTAGGCAAAGAAACAGTATCATAAACCTCTTCTAATTTTTCCCAAAGTGCCATAGCAGTTTTAGTTTTCCCTATTTGTCTAATCACATTATCAGACATATGAAGAAAAATTATACTCCATGCAGTATCATCCATTTCAATTTGTCTATCTTGAGATAAATTCAGAGGTCAAGACTGATCAATGGCTTTGGCAAATTTCATTTGTGGTAACAAATCCTTCATTTTCTGGCTCCAGAGATTATAATCTCCTTTGCCATTCCATACATCAACATCTACTTTTATAGTAGCCATTGAAGTAATGACTAAAATGTTTGAAAGAATTAATCAAGAGTTGAGGCTTTATTACTTCAAATCAAGAATAGACAGACAGACAGATTGAAATGCAGGGTATAATCACAGAAGTCAAGAATTATCAGAAATATTCCACAAAGATCAGGATATAAGACACATGCTCTAAAACAATTATCAAACAGTAAGGCAATCAAGGTGATCACAAATTAATAACAGAAAATAGGTTGATAAAGAAAATCACTAAGAACTAATATACTGAAAAAATAGTTCTTTCAGTATATCCCTCAACCTATTATGGGTCAGCCCAAGCTCCCTCAGATTCCCGAATTCTCAAGAAATTCTTGACAAAGGTGAGGATTGGGGTCCAAAAATAGGATTCAATGGAGAGATTTTGGAAAGAACCAAGAATTGGAAAAACAAATAGCAGTATATTGTGCAGTAATTAAAAGATATCACCTGATGCAAATTTTTATATTACTGCAGCTCCACAAAGATATTAATCCACAAAGATTCAGAACCCACAAGTTCAGTACCACTAAGCTTTTCAGATATGTCACGAAGATCAGCCACCAAGATGTAGGATCTAATTAAGTATTTTAGTACATTTATAAAGAAATATACTGAAACAAAACCAAAAGATCCCAAAAATGTAAGACCCAGAATTAAATGATCCAGAAAATTAAAGACTGAGAAAACCTAATTTTAAAAATAGGTTTTAAACAATAATTCCACTAAGCAATGTATACCACGAAGAATATATTGAAAAATTTTCCAAAAATTTTTCAAAAAATCCGAAAACAAAAATTTCAGAAAAACAAAAAACGTTTTAAAGAAAGTTTTCATAAAACTTTAAGAAAATTAATTTTCTCAAAGATTACTACCAAGATCTGAAAATCTTAAAACGTAATGTTCAGAAACCACAAAGAAAAATCCAGAAAATCACAGATCCACAAAGAAAACGTCTGGATCTAACAAGATCTGAGTCAAATCAGTGTATATTACGCGAACCCTAAGGCTCTGATACCACTGTTAAGAGATCAAAGCTCCATAAAGTAATACAAATATGATTTCAGACATAAAACTTCAGAAAAATTTTATTAATCACAAAATCGCAAAGTATCAAACAAAAATATACAGATTCAAGTATCTGACTCAAAATATTCAGAAATCTCAATAATACTCGCAAAACCACACAGAAATTACACAAAATCACAATCTGTATAAGAACTACTAAGTAATACTGATTTTGCACAAAGAATCAGTATAAACCACTAAGAAATTTGCGAGAAACAAGAGAAATTAGAGTATATTTTCTGGACGAAGAAGATGAAGAAAGAGAGAGAATCAGAGAGTCAGAGAGAGAGAGGATGCTTCTGGATGATTAATGATTGAAGCGTCTTCAGCAATGCTTATCTCAAAATGGACGGTAGAGATGAAGATGAAATGATCCAACGTTGTATGAATTATGGCGGTGGTGATAACAAGCCTTAGGTCTGGATCATTCATATGGGCTTCAGCATTCAGTATTTGGGCTCTCATTTAATTGATTCAGGCTGAAAATGCAGACTACATATATGGGCTTCAACACACGGTCCAATTTGATTTAATTCTTGGGCTGCAGCTGGGTTGGTCCAAATATATATATATATATATATATATATATATAGAGAGGTCACGGTATTGTATAATTTCAAGTCACAAAACAAAGATTTTTAAGTCACAAGTTAATTTTAGGGTCACAAATTATTTAGAGTCACATATCACTATTAGGTCACAATTTATTTAGGATCACAAGTCACAGCCACCATTATTTCTGATTACAATCACAATTTTTAAGGTCACGAGTGATAAAATTATGTCACAATTTTACTACAAGGTCACAGTCGCCACCACCTCCTCGAACACCAAGAACTCATGACCACCGTACCGTCGTCGCAACCATCACCACAACGACAACATTGTCCGACCAGCTCCACTCCTACCACCAAAACAATAGACACATAACCACAACAACCTTCACCACCCTGTCGTCACCACAACTTGCACCCCACCCACACCCCATCGCTACCAGGCTGCACCCCCATCCACACCGCGCCTTAATACAACCGCAGATTCAAACCTCCAACAAAAGCTATCCAATTTTTTTCTAAAAGACAACATTTCAAAATGTCCCTGATATGGTGTTGAGAGCCGCAATTACAACGGCACTACAGCAGTTCTTAAATTTGAAATCTGAAACATCTAAAAATTTGAAAAATAATATTCCTGAAATTCATTTGGATATACCAATTGAATTCTCTGTAATAAAACTGAAACCTCGATCAATTAATTTGGTGAATGGGATGAAATTTTAAAGATGGGCATTTGTTGTGTGTGGTTGTGGAAGAGGTATCTATAAATTTTTTGGATGGAAATGGGCTAGGTTAGATTTGGCGGGGTGAGGGTGGATTAGTTAATTTAATAATATAATAAAGTATTTATTAATAAATTAAATATTTAATTATTACATGATTTTTGTGTATACACTTAGAGCATCTCCAATAGGAATGCTCTTTAGAGATGCTCTTTATTTTAGAGAGTCAACACTTAAAATGTTACTTCAATAGACTCTCTAATTTAATAATTTAATTTACAGGGTGAGTTTGACTCTCCAAATTTGAAATGTCAAATCCACTATTTATTATTAAATGCATTCAATTGTTTCTATTTTCAATATTTCTACATTAACTTTCTTTATTATATATTTGATATCATTGGTCACTCACTTTTAAAAAAAAAAATATATTAACTAAAAATATAGAAAGTAAATAAATAAATATTTTTATAAAAAAATAAAATAAAGAGTTTGTTGGAACATGTAAAGAATTTTGTTTTTTAAATTTGAATATGCTCTCTATTAAATAGAATATACTCTTTAAATATAAATAGTCTATTGAAGATGCTCTTATACTTGATTTTTTAAATTGAAAATTTAAAAACTTTTTTTTTTTTTTTTTTTGCATAATGAAAATTTAAAAACTTGAGAGGGTGTAATTTTCACCTTTTTTTTTTGGGTATTAACACAAATACCCTTATTTTTGGATCATTTACAAAAGTACACTTTTGAAATTTTTAGGAAGTAAAAATACTTTGTAAATTTTGGGTGCTACTTTTTTAATGTTTTTGTCACTTGTTTAATAATTTTGTCACTTTTTTAAAAAGTGACATAATGTCACTTATTTTTAAAAAATTGAGATATATGTTACTTTCTCAATCAAACATAAATTAAAACCTTAGAATAAATTCATAACTTGTTAATTTTATCCAAAATATAGGAATGATTGTGCCTTTTGCATAATTTCATTTTTTATCACTTTTTCTTTTAACCAAAAAATGACAATTTGTCACTTTTTTTTATTTAATGTCAATTTCATTTTTTTTTCAATATTCATCATTGGCTAACAAATTACATAAGTCTACAAACATTAATAAATACATTACACAATATTACTTTTTTTCCTTATCACCTTTTGTTTTAACTCGCCTTCTCTTTTAATTAAAAAGTATTACGATGTCACTTTTTAGTAAAATAAAGTGACTTTTTCTACTTGAATGTTACTTTTTTCAATTTTTAATAAAAAAGTAACACAAGACACAATGTCACTTTTTATTACTTTCTTAATAAAAAAGTAACACAATAGACAATGTCACTGACAATGTCACTTTTTGTCATTTTATCACTCTTTTTTTTTAAAAAAAAAAAAGAAAAAATGACAAAATGCCAAAAAAAAAAAAAGTGACCAAATGTCACTTTATTAACTAAAAAATGGTACAATGCCACTTTTTTTTAAAGAAAAATTGACAAAATACCACATAAAAAAACTACTAAAAAGGTGACAATGAGTGCAACTTTTTAAAAACTTTTGTCACATTTCTAATAATTTTTTATTTATTTTTTTAAAAAAGTAACACAAAAGTGCAACAATGCCACTTTTTAAAAAAATGTGACACAATGTCACTTTTTATCACTTTTTTATGTGAAGTTGGTCAATGCAAGATGTCAACTTCACATGAAAAAGTGGCAGCCTGTGACTTTTTTTAAAAAAAAGTGACAGTATGACACTTCTACAAGGTTTAATGTCCAAAGCACTTTGCATTCACCACTTCACATTAAAAGTGGCAGGATGCGACTTTTTTTTTTTTTTTTTAAAAGTGATAGAATGACACTTCTCCAACGGTGATGTCAACAAATACATTGCATTCATCAAATTCACATGAAAAAGTGGCAGGATATGACTTAAAAAAAAGTGATAGAAAGACACTTATTCGATGCTTGATCTCAACAAGCACCTTGCATTGACCAACTTCACATGAAAAAGTGGCAACTGCGACTTTTTTAAAAAAAAAATGACAGAATGACACTTATTTGATGCTTGATCTCACCAAGCACCTTGCATTCACAAACTTCGCATGAAAAAGTGGCAAACTGCGACTTTTTTGTTAAAAAAGTGATAGAATGGAACTTTTCCTTTTCTATTGATGTCAACAAACATCTTGCATTCACCAACTTCACATGAAAAAGTGGCAGACTGCGACCTTTTTTAAAAAAAGTGACAGCATGACACTTCTACAAGGCTTGATGTCAACAAGCACCTTGCATTCATCAACTTCACATGAAAAAGTGGCAGGATGTGACTTTTTTTTTTTTTTTTAAAAGTGACAGCATGATAATTCTAAAATGGTGATGTTAACAACTTCACATGACACTTCTACAAGACTTGATGTCAACAAGCACTTTGCATTCATCAACTTCACATGAAAAGTGGTGGGATGAGATTTTTTTTTTTTTTTTAAAAAAGTGACAGCATGACACTTCTCCAATGGTGATATCTACAAGTACCTTGCATTCATCAACTTTACATGAAAAAGTGACAAGATGCGGCCTTTAAAAAAAAGATGACAGCATGATACTTCTCCAATGGTTGATGTCAACAAGCACCTTACATTGACCAACTTCACATGAAAAAGTGGCAAGTTGTTGACAAAATGGCACTTATCCTATACTTAATCTCAACAAGCACCTTGCATTCATCAACTTCTCATGAAAAAGTGGCAAGCTTCGACTTTTTTGTAAAAAAATGACAGAATGACACTTCTCCGATGCTTGATGTCAACGAGCATCTTGCATTCACCAACTTCACATGAAAAAGTAGCAGGATGTGACTTTAAAAAAAAAAAAAAAGTAACAGAACGACACTTCTCCAAGGCTTGATGTCAACAAACACTTTACATTCAGCAACTTTACATGAAAAAGTGGCAGGATGCGACCTTTTTTTTTTTTTTTTAAAGTAACAGAATGACACTTCTCCAATGGTGATGTCAACAATCACCTTTTATTGACCAACTTCACATGAAAAAGTAAAAAAGTGACAGAATGACACTTATCTGATGCTTGATCTTAACAATCACTTTGCATTCATCAACTTCACATGAAAAAGTGGCAAGCTGCGTCTTTTTTGTAAAAAAGTGACAGAATGACACTTCTCGGATGTCAACAAGCACCTTGCATTCATCAGCTTCACATGAAAATGTGGCAGACTGCGACTTATTTCGAAAAAAGTGTTAGCATGGCACTTCTCGAATGCTTGATCTTAACAAATACCTTGCATTCATTAACTTCACATGAAAAGTGGTAGGCTGCGACTTTTTTTTAAAAAAAAAGTATTTGCATAACACTTTTCCGATGCTTGTTTTCAACAGACACCTTGCATTCATCAACTTCACATGAAAAATTTATGATTTATTAATTTTATTCAAAATATTAGAATATTGTGTGATCCGAGGTAGGACATCAATGAAGAAAGCAAGCCACAAACGAGTCAATAACAATCTACATGGAAAAACAAGCAACTTTTATGTTAGGCCCGAAGCAAGAATCAAACCCCATCAAGTTGTTTCAAAAGGACGAAGGAAAGTCTAGCCGGGGCTACTACACGATCGCGTGGCGAATAGGAGTGTGCGGTCACGCGATGGTACAAAAATTTCACCCGAGAGTTTAAGGGCCAACAATACGATCGCGACACAGATGCCCATGCGATCACGCGGTTGTGACATAAGCAGATTTTCGTAATTTTTAAGTTAATTTCCGTTTTATTAATTATTAATTTTATTTTGAAACCTAATGCTGCTAGGGTTAGTGCTAGGTCGTTTTTCTTTATATTATTTATATTCTCATTATTGTAAGACAATTTTTGATTATTATTGATTAAATTGAGAGATTTTCTCTTTGAAAAGGTTGAGGATTCCTTTTTTGTGTTCTTCAAAGAACAATTCTAAACTTATTAAATATTGCGAAATATTTGTGGCGTTCCAATCAGAAACTTATCAAGGAAATTGACAAGTCCTTGTGGCGTTTCGAAAACGTTGGTTCTTCAATCCGCATCGTCGAATCTTCGCGTCGTGATTGTCGGGTCAAGGTTTTATCGTCAATTCTATCTCTTCCAATTATTTTATGTTTATTTTCGTGTGTTTAGTCTAATTTAGATCTTTCCTAGGTTATTATTTTTGTTATTCCACGTATTCGTCGAGATTCCCGATTGGGATCGCGTCAGAATAATTGTACCATTTTTTTAAAAACGACACAGTAACATAATGTCATTTTTTTTATCATCTTTATTTTAACTAAAAGGTGACAATTTTAGTGACTTAAATATCAATTCAATTTTTGCAATATCATTGACTAACAAATAACATTAGTAGATAGATTACAAATTCTCCATGCACAAATAGTGTATCACTTTCTTATATTTTCTTTTAACTGAAAGTGATACGGTGTCACTTTTTTTAGTTGAAAAAAGTGACACATTGTCACTTTTTTTTTTTGTTTTTTTTTACTTGAATGTCACTTTTATTAATTTTACAATATTCATCATATGCTAACAAATTATATAAGTTCACAAACACTATTAGATAGATTACACATTCTCCATACAAAAATACTGTGTCACTTTTTCTTTTAACTAAAAAGTGACACGGTGTGACGTTCCTCTACTAGAGCTACTTATATCCCTAACAGGTTTATAGTATTGTGCGCTCTAATATTAACTCGCTGGTCGCACGACCCATTTACTAGTATGAACTTTGAGATGATGATATGTATATTATTGATGTCATATCGTATATGGTCAAGCCCATCATGTGAGAGTGGGAGATGTTGGATTAAATGGGTTGCCAATGTGGGTTGACCCAATCCGATCCGATTTGCATTGGTTTGGAGGGACATGTTTATCATTTTGAATTTGAAAGCAAAACAACAATATAACTTCTCCCATAACAACTTCCACATAAAAAAAATCTTCCAAAATGAAATACAAGAAATCACCCGAAACTAAGATTTTCGGATTGAGTGTGTGTATGAAGAAATCATGAAAGTTTTGACTTGAATTTGGGACAATTCTTCTTCAAAGTTGGTACTTGGGTTATGAACAACAAAGCCCTTCCAAAGTGATCGGTTTTAGACCAGAAAGAGTGCATCTCATCTCCATACGAAAAGGCAAGTAATTCAACCATGAAGATCTTGGATTTCTTCAAGTTCGAGTAAGTTTCAATGCTTTAATTTTGGATAGAAGCATGTAACTAAAGTTTACAATATCATCTTTTTACTTTTTTCTTTTAACTAAAAGTGACATGGTGTCACTTTTTAGTGGAAAAATTTGACATTTTGTCACTTTTTTTTTTTTATTATCTTGATGAATGTCATTTTTTCAATTTTTGTAATATCCATCAATGATTAACAAATTATACAAGTCCACAAACTCTAATAGATACATTACATAATGTCATATTTTTTTAAAAAAAATGATAAAATGTCACTTCTTATCACCTTCTCTTTTAATTAAAAGGTGACACGGTTCTAAGTGTGGGGGTGAAAATGGGGTCTATGCAACTAAGTGTTGAAATTATTATGGAAACGGAAATTGATGTTGGGTAGAGTAGAAGACAATGAAAACGTTAAATTTCTGCAATTGGAGTATTGAAGCATTCAAAATGGACATTAAATTTTGAACTAACCAACAACTATGTGGGAACAAGGCAATGTTTTTTCTTAATTAACTGTGATTGAATAAATGTTTTAAACATATGTGAATCGTTGTATCTCAAATTACTCTCCATCAAAATAGTTTGTTCAGATTTCTAAATGAATGATGAATGCTACAAGTTTTAAGTCATGAAACTGAGTAATTCATCTTTTCTAGATATTAGCTAACTATAAAGCTATTCGATTATCTCATCATGTTGTGTTGATACACAATCAAAGGCGTTCTTAAAAGCATCGTTGAAGTTGAGTGATTATGCACCTTCCGAAAGCTTCGCTAGCATCATCCATTTAGATTGTACATTTTTGCACATCAATTCTATCAAACACAGATTTTGTATCAATTTATAGGCTACAGCACATGAATCGGAACAAGATGGAAAGTCCCGTTTACACCCGTCAGTGGAACGGCGACGGCTCATCGTCGCCACTGGGGTACACCAGCATCTGCACGCTAACATGTGTCTTAATTTTTTTTTCCGTTGGTTAAGGAAATGATATTTAGAAGCACTGATATAATGTTAGTGTTGCTATAATGGAATCAAGGACACTAGCCAGAAAGATGAATTAGTGATGCACCTTGATGTATAACGGCAGTGTTCGATGTGGATGATTCAATTAGGCAGGGATGGAAGACCGTATTTTTACTGTAATTAAAGTTCTTTATTAGCTCAAGGTATTTTTCAAATTGCTTAATGTTTTAGGGTAATTAGTGAAATTCCCCCCCCCCCCCCCCCCTCCCTCTCTCCCTCCCCCCTTTTTTTTATACCTCCCTGTCCAATAAAAGAGTATTCTTTCATGACACTATTCATAAGTCATATGAGCCAAATTGGGCTAAACAAATGATAAAAGCTGATTTTAAGCCATTTCAGCTGGGTTTGGTGGAAGGGAAAAATACATATATAAGGTATTTACTATACATAATTTCAATTTTAAGATATAACTTAAAAAATTTCAAAAATCAGGTTGTAGTTATAATTATTTATTTAAATTAAATAATTAAAAATATTTTGTTAATTATATAAATTCATGTCACAATATAATATAAATTCAGGTCACAAAACAGAAATTCTTTAAGTCACAAATAATTTTAGAGTTACAAATTATTAAAATAGTAGGTCACAATAACAATTTTTTTAAGTCACAAATAATTTCAAGGTCACAAGTTTTAAATTAATTTATCTCAGGTTATTTCAAGATCACAAATTATCAAAATAGTAGGTCACAATAACAATTTTTTTAAGTCGCATAATTTCAAGATCACATTTTAAATTAATTAATCTCAAGTTATTTCTAGGTCATAATTTATCAAATTATTAGTTCACCCATCTTTTAAGTCACATTTATCATATAGGTCACAATTTACTTAAAATTATTAGGTCATAATTCAACTTGTCCACGTCAGTGTCCCACCACCACCTGCATCTCAATGTCGCCGCTCACCACCACGACCTCACCGCCACCGTTGTTTATTCACTTCAATAAATTACCAAAAACAATCATCATCGCCATCTATGCCTCCCCCACCTCAAAAAAAAAAAAAAAAAAAAAAAAAAAAAAAAAAAAAAAAAAAAAAAAAAACCAGTCAGCCACATATACCGCCACACATCATCACCACCAACCAGCATCATCGTCGCCAAAATGCACCACCACAACCAGCAGACCGCCATATCACCACCACTGCATCACCACATCGCTACACCGCACCGCTACAACACCGCACCGAAGTACCACCGCAACACCACCACCACCCGTGACCCACAAAATATTAAATCTGACCTCATATATCCCCATTTCGAGATCTGATAATGTCCGCCAACTAACCTCGTGAAGTCGAAACCCTCAACAGTGCAGGATTTGAGGCTTAGCTCAGAAATCCCTTAAAATTCTCAAGATTCAACGGAAGATAAATCAAAGAAATGGTCGTTCATGCTGCTTCCTTCACTACCAGATCTGTATTACAGTCGACCTCCATTCGTAGCGCCGCCGTGAGGCTCTTCTCCCAAGCGAAGTTCGCTCGCTTTCCCTTTCGCGTTCATTCTAGAAACTCCATGGCTCACCAATAAATTTATATAAAAGAAATTGCAGGAGAAGTGGAAGATCTGGCGGCAGCCGTGGGAGGAGGAGGAGGAGGCGTCGCCAATTTGTAGAACTATTTGAGAGAGGAATCCGATTGAGAGAATGGACAGTGCGTAGAGAATATGAGATAATATAATTAGGGTTAAAATGATGTATGATTGAAATATGGTTAAATAATTAACTTAATTTAATTTAATTATTCTAATTTATTAATTAATTATTTTTAATTACCACCTGAATTTTGAAGTAATATAGGTTTCACCTTATTTATGAATTTGAATTTTTAAATGTAGGGTTGTGTGTAATTTCCACTTGGGGGAATTCGCTTGCTTGCGTTTTGGGCCTGTAATGAAACTTGTCCGACCCAAAATGTAAACCAGACTTTAGAATATACATTGTAGACTGCTGAATTTGCTCGGTTAAATTTTCTTCCTTTCTCAAACATTCGATTTCGAAACCCTACTGAGCCTCCGCCGATCTCTGTGCTGCCTCCGTCATCGCTGTCCTCTCTGTCGCTTGTGCAAGATCGTTAAGGTGAGCGTGAATCCTTTACTCTGCAGTTCCTTCGAGCTTCGGGTTTGGTTTTCCATTCATTTCGCGCCTCTATAATGCGTTTTGTTTCCTTTTCTTTGATTCTCCCCCTTTTTTTAGAGGCTTCCGTCGTGAACATCGTTTCCTCGACCGCTTGCACAAGATCTGATAAGTGAGTGTCAATCCTGTTACATTCATGTTCTTCGATTTTCTTATTTTTACGGTTGATTTTTCTTTAGTAATAGCTTGTTTGCACATGTTACTATGACTTCACATGAATGAGCTACACTTCAGATATAGGCCTCTGACCTCCTCGTTTACTGAAGTGATTTTATGATGACCACTCTTATATTTCATTATATACGAATATATTATAGATTCATGGAACTGAGCAGGAACTACTTCTGTTGGCTGATGAAACTAGAATTAGTAATAAACCTAATGTTCTTTATTGATTTTGATCCTGGTAAAAATAGTTGTATATTGAATCAATTTGTGGGCATCAAATGTCAATATAATGCCCAATTGTTGATTTGTTTCTAATTTTGTTAATGTAAATTGATTTCCAACCTTGCAAATTATGAAGTGGTTAAACTAATGAATATTAAAATTTCTTTCTTCATAAGAAGGAAGACAGATAATGTTGAGAGGGTTCCATTATATTACACACACATATATTTGGAGTGAGTTTTAATTTTTTTCACTTGTATATTACTTAGTAAGTTAGTTAAATAACCCAACTAAGGTTCATAGATAGATGACTTTGTTTATGGTTCAAGTAATTTGTTCATGTTTATGTTCATTAATTTGAAATTAGTAGTTCCTACTGTAATTGTAAACTCTTGAATTGTATTTTAATGGTACAGGTTTTTAAAACATGCATACAAGAATATATCATATGTATTGAAGTGTGTGGTAAGTTGTTATATTAGTTTTAGTTTCTTCTATTTATATTTAACGTAAAAAGTTTGAGACATGTTGTCAACCTGTTGTATTATGAACTGAATATAATTTTGTTTGACCATATTTCCCGAGAGAAGAATGGTGTTTATTTAATCATAATTGAATTAAAAAACTTTTGCTTCTACTAAGATTTTTTTTTACCTCATTTGGATGAACTTCACTTGGGTAGTTTAGTTTTAATTATAGAAAATTTAGTACTCCTATTGTAACTTGAAAGACAACTGTCTATTTACTAACAAACCCTTTTTTTAACTCTCAATTTAACAAGTGAAAAGAAAATAGAAAGATTCTGCATAATAAATTATTCTTGGAGTAATTTAGTTGCGATATTTTATCATTAGTTGATACTAAATTAGTCTTTCTTATTGAGCTTCTCTATTTGTTTACTAAATTTGTTTTATTGCGTGGCTTAATTTGCAGTCTAGAAAAATAAACTCGATCCACTATACTCAAATATAATACTACAACTTCAAATGTGTTTTTACCCTTAAATCTTTACTCATAGTAGTGTATAATTGAAAAATAAATCTTGAGAATTTGGTCAATTTGTTATCCACATATACCTCTAGGCAAATAAATAACATAATAAACATTATTAATTACAAGAATTTTACACGCTGATCTTAACTTGATGAAAACTGTTGCACATTGCATTACATTGGTTTCATTTAATTCTATTTTGATACTGTTATGTATTTCTAAAATTACACATTTCTATAAATTTAATTCTATTTTGACACTTTTACTTTGTAACCATTCCATTCCAACTTAATCATTTAACGTTATCGAACTATGTACTTTTATTCTCATATAATTAATCAACCATCCAACATGACATTGCCACACACTATTACATACTTAACTAAAATAAGACACGCTCATTGCACGTGCGTCAAACTAGTAGATAGATAGAAGATAATCCAGTATTTAGTCCGGTATAATTTGTCAGCCCATTTTTTTTCATTATTTAGCCCAATTTAACCAAACATAAGCCCAGACTCTCACAGGCATATCGGTCTCTTCCCCCACTCTCATACTCTGCAATTGCTGCTCCGCCTCCAAACGAAACGAGAGCGACCTAACCTAGCCAGCGCCACTGCCAACTACCAACTACCGTCCGACGTCCAGACTTCAGTCATTTGTTTCATTTTTTGTCTTCTGAGTTCTGAGGTATTTTTTCTCATCTGGGTCTGTTTCAATTTATTTATTGAATTTTCGTTAGGCTGATTTTTTGATTTTTAATTGCAAAATTGAAACAAGAAAATGGTGATATGATTAGGAATTTCTGACCAGCCTTTTTACTATAGAAAGCACATTTATGTTTTGACGTGAATAACATATTTCCTAAGGGAATGGTGATGTTTCTGTTGAGACTCTTGGTGATGGAATATAGATTGGGTTTTAGTATATCATTGTTGAATGGTTTTATTTGCAACCTGTGTGGTTTGTGCATCACATGTTTAAGTCAAATTCCATTTGCTATCTACTCTATCAATAGCATTGTCTTAAGTGTTTGCATCGTACATTGCTTGGCTGTTCATGGACTCAAATTCAAAAAATAAATTAGTTAGCAATGTCCCATGAGTCCATGACCCATATTCTCTTAAATTATTAACATTACAATTCAATAGAGAAAATGTTGGTTGAATTGTGCTAAAACAATTTAGGGGCTCTGCCCCCTCCTTCGAGTTAAGTTTCAGCCCCCCATCAAAAAAATTCTATATCCGACCCTGTTTAAAGCCCACAAACTTAAAATTTCGAAAGTCAGAAGACGAAAGAGCAGCCAAGCGAGAACTTGTGTGGAGAGTAGGCTGTCGCTGTCAACTGGGATTGATCTGGAAGAACTCACTCACTGTCGCCGATTGAATCGACACTGTCGCACCGAAACATTGCACAGCGCAGCTCCGCAAGTAATCACTGATTCACTACGATTCTCTCTTTTCTTTTTTGTTGTATAATATAATTTTTGTATGATTGTATTTGTAGTAAACTGTAAACAAATCTCTACTCTAGACTCTAAGTTCTAAAATCATAAATGAATCACTGTTCACT
Source organism: Ligustrum vulgare (assembly GCA_963555705.1). Taxonomy (NCBI): domain Eukaryota; kingdom Viridiplantae; phylum Streptophyta; class Magnoliopsida; order Lamiales; family Oleaceae; genus Ligustrum; species Ligustrum vulgare. The sequence goes on along the minus strand of OY743173.1, from coordinate 15,767,580 downwards.
GATTGTTGAATCTGAATGTCTGGATCAGGGCCTCCCTCATGCTATCAGCCACCACCGGTTTTTCTTCTATATATAATATGTAATGTGCTAATATAGTAATACTATTTTAGTAATTTTACAATCAGGGACTTAGACTTTGAATCTTTGAGCATTGAGTGACTGAGCATTTCCAGAAAAAAGGTATTAATACTTACAATTAGGGACTTTGACTTTTTCTTCTATAGTTGTACATGTAAGATGTAATGAGCTTTGAGTGACTGGAAATCATTATTGTTATAATGTTATTTGTTAATACTATTACAGTGTTACCGTATGTAATTTGTAAATAAGTATTAGCAGTATTATTTAGTGTGTTTGATAAACATACTTTTTGGAAAAAAAATAGTTTTGGAAAATCTTGTGGTTAAAAAGTGATTTGAAAAGTAAAAAATTGACTTCTTTGGATGGTTGAGATTGATTACTATAGAAAAACGTTGTATTTATGACTACAAACTAGTTACTAATGAGAGAATCATTATTCAGGTTTTTATATGAATGTTAATTCAAGTTGATTTTTGAATCATTTTACTTGGAGAAGTTTTTATTCAGGCTAATCAATCAGGTCTATAGCTCTTTGCTTATAATTATGTCCACTAAAGATATTGGAAGTGAATTAGTAATTGATCCAATACTTCGTGAAAAACGAGTTATAAATAGAAAGGAGTTTGATGAGACTTCTTGTGAAGAGAACACAAAAAACTATGATTTATATAAAAAAAAAAATTTGTTGGCAACACTTGATTTGAGAAGTTTGATTACTAATTTTACATCTCAAAATGTGAGAAGACTAAAAATTATGCTAGCATAATCTATCGGTTGTGAGATATTTTAATTCGTAATTGCATCTTTTGGATTCTATAAAGTCTTCTTCTAAATACATCTATGTTATTCATTTTAATATTTAAGTATTGATACGTTTTAAAAAGAAAAAAATCATATTTAAGGGCCTCAAAATAATTAGTTGTCTAGGGCCTCTATATTCTCAGGGTCGGCTCTGGGTTGCGGAAATGGGGAGAAGAATATTAAACGATGCCTTGAGAACCATTGTCAATGCCGAAAAGAGAGGCTTCGCTTCAGCGGAGCTTAAGCCAGTCTCCAATGTCATGGCTTCCTTCCTTCAAATCATGAAATACCGAGGTATACATGTACATTTGCAGCTATACATGTATGTATGTATTTGCCTGTGTATATGTTCATTGACGTATGATTTTTCAATTGATGCCCCATGTTGTAAAATTGCTTATAGGCAAACGGATTGGAATTAATTTTGTTAATCTTCTTGAAGCTCATATTCATATAGCTGGTTTGTATGAGAAGTATGTATTATATATGTACTTATGGTGTTATGATCGATGCCAATTTTATAAAATTGTTCAGAAAATGGATAAGAATAAATTTTAGAAAATTTCTTGAAGTTTTCAGTCGATGCCCTGTTAAATTGTTTATGGGCAATTGGGTGAATTTTTTCTTGAACTTCATTTTTATTATAGCTTGTTTGTACGTGTATAAAGTGTGAATATATGCATATATGAACAAATACATGCTTCTTCATGTTATATTTTTTTTTATCGATCCCTAAGATTAACTATAGAGAAATTGCTTGGAATTATTTATTTAATGTTTTTCTCCATGAAATTTGATTTTTACTTGTTCCTAAAGATGGGAAAATGAAGAAGTGTGGGCTGATGCATAAATGGCAGGGTATATTAAGGATTTCCAAGTTCATGATCCACACAGAGTAGGGAGAATATCTGTGGAGCTTCTGGGTAGGATTAATGACTGTCGGGCTATCACTTATAGACAGGATATTAAGGCTCATAACATCAAGAATTACAAAACGGACACTCTTCCTACTCATCAGGTTCTTTGTTCATTGTTCTTATTTTTGGTTTTATTATGTTGCTCTGATTGCCATTGGGGGGGCTGAACAGGGAGGGGGGATGATAAGTTGTGAACTGTAATTAGGTTTAAAATTTGAGGATTTTGGTTGTATTTCTTGAGTTGAACCATTAGTCTACTTTGAGCAATTGATTTTAATTCACTTAAAAACTCTAGATATGCCCAAATATAGTGTTTGAAAATTCCAAATTTTGTTTTGACGATGCACTAAAATTAGTGATAAGTTGTGTTATGTAAATACAAACTAATTTATTCTAAATAATGTTTGTATATGTGCAATTTCATGGTTTCTCCATCTAGTGCCATCTTTTGGATTGTAGTAAATTAGGTTAAATGTTGTGTGGTATAATGTGATTAAATTGTTAAATAGATTGTTTTTCTTATTGGCAAGTTTTTGCATCAAATTGTTATGATTGTAATTTAAAAAGGTTTAGTTGGGCATCTAAGGCCCTGTTCTCTTTGCTGTTTTGAGGTCATTTTATGTTTTTATTTTCGAAAACATTAAAAACGCGTTCTCTTTACCATTTTCGAAAACGCATTTTGGAAAACAAAAAAAATCTTTGTACACAAAATGCAAAACGCTCAAAACCTCGTTTTGGGCGTTTTGTGTGTATTTCAACAAAAAAATGTTCAAAACGTGAAAAACGCGTTTTGGGATTTTTTTTTTTTTTTTTTGGAATTATCCTAATTTGGAACTAAGCTTAAATAAATTTTTACTGAATTCAATATCAACATTACAAAAAAAAAGTAAGAGAAAATTCTTGTTATATTTCAAAAAATGCTTTGATAAATGGACTCTGGTGGTTTTGAAAGAATTTACATTTTCTGGATTTTAATAGAACTAGAGCTTCCTCAAATTCCAAACTTGACAAAACTGTGTTAATATAGACTCTTAATGCTCACATTAGTGTGTTGCATGTAACCATATTTTCAGTGTATTGTGAAAGGAAATTTAAGTTTGAGTCAGTAATTTTTTACAAGTAAATTAATTAAAAATAGTTTAAGTAGTATTCTGCAAAATTTCAAACAGAACGTGTTTTCCAGTTTTTCATTTTCAAAAATAGTTTTCAGAAATGATAAAACCAAACGCGTTTTCAGTAAATTTGAAAACAAAAATAAAAACAGGAAACACAAAATATTTTCGAAAATGAAAATATAAAATAAAATACAAACAGAATGCCACCAAAGTGTTTTATCGTTGTGAAGCGAGGCATAAGACCATCTCCAATGGATGACAAATTTGGAGTTCTCAAATGGTTAGGCAGATATGGTGTAAAATTTGATTTAATGAATAATGTTACACCAAATTTGAACTTTTTCAATATTCTCCATTTTGCCTCTTTTCCCCTTTTACATCGAATATTTATTCCATCTATATCCTTTTTTACGTTTTAAGATTAATAGATTTTAATTTATTTATAATTATTTTAATGTGATGGTTAATTATTATTTAACATTTATTATTAAATTCTTTTGTATTATATATATATATATATATATATATATATATATTTTTAATTGTGGTATTATGTTTAGCCTTTGTTTGACCTCCATTATTAAAAAACTCATTTACAACCAAATATTCCATTAATAAAATAATTTACACGTGAACTTTAATTTTTTCTACTTTTTAACCACATATTCTCCAAAAAAAATTGCTTTTCCAAAATTCATTTTTGTTGAATAATGGTGCTCAAACAAGGACTTAATTTTTTTTTTGGTATAAATGCAATATTTTAGTTCGTTAAGCCCCTGAGGTTAAAATCAGTTATTTAGCGAATTTTGATAAAAGCTGATAGAATGTGTGATTAAAAAATTGTGAACTCATGAAATATGTGGTTATAATTAATTGTTGACTTTGATGAAGGGCTAAATATAATTATTAATTTAACGATTTTAGTAATAAGATAATTTTTAATTAAATAATTAAAAACCAAATTTGATGTAACTTTAACACCAACATCGGTGTAAAATCTGGTGTAGGCTATTGGATATTGTGTAGCATCAAGAAAAATCATTAAAATATTTAAAAAGATTAAAGTACAAAAATATGCTCGTAGAAAATCCAGAAGGAAAGCAAGAAAATTAGAAGTCTACTTTCACAGAAAATTTAGCCCCTGTTATAACTTAAAATTTGATTTTAATCCAAGTCAAAAATCAACAATTAATCTTAACTATATATTTTATGGGACTCGTGACTTTCTAACCATACATCTCATCAACTTTTATCAAAATTTACTAAAAATCTGATTTTAATCTATACCAAACATGGGCTTAGTATTAAACATTAAGTTTTGAATTTAGTAATCATGAAACAAAATTATAATAGGATCTTTAAGATATCAAGATCCCCTTTCGTCATTAAAGTTTATTTTTGTTCGGTCACCATCCTCTACTAAAGATAAGGAAATTCGAAAAAGCATTCTAGATTATAAAGAAATGGCTAAAAAAGTTAAGGACAATAACATGTCTGGGAAAAAATGAATAATCATTTTAGTCCATGAGGCTTTGCCTTAATTTATGGAAGCCTCGTATGAGGTGGTATTCGAGCGTAGCCTCAAATAGCTTTTTAAAATGATGCTATTCCTCGAAAAGTTCATGAATCTTCTTGACCACTAACCTCTTGCTCTCCAGTCACTCGAAAGGAGAAAAGTTCATGAATCTTCTTGACCACTAACCATCCGCGATCCATTTGCGTTCTCAAGGAAGTTGGTGGCCTGATGACAAGGGAACTAGCGAATCCTTTGAGGTCAGCTAAACATGCAGACAATCGGCAGAAAATGTTGAGCAAAGCTACTGGCACTAAAATTGAATTTCGATCGGATGCGGGTATCAAATCTTACCGCTTACTGCCATGGAATTCCTGGGCCTTGACAAAAAACAATCGCCTTGAGCTCTTGTACATCATCACTATTTGTCGTCCCCAGAAAAGTGATCCAAAAATGGATTTGACCTGACGAGCAAGGCTAAATGATCAATCCTTAATAGGGCAATTACTTGCACATAATTAAGGTAGCCAATTGAAAGGTGCTTGTAGGCTAGGGTGAATATTGTAGATCCAGCGAATCGGTGGTCAACAATCGTTTGAAAAAGGGTTATAGCCCTTTGATGCACACAAACTATCGCAACCTGCGAAAAGGCAAACTTAGATTACCAAAATGAGAGCCATTGCGAATAGCCTCTCGGTGTCAACATGGATAGGTAGACAAGGTCGCTTGGGGCTTATGTTTCTTCCTTCGCAGCTTGCGTGCTATCACACGCGATCCCTTCGAAGACTAGAATAGAAGAATCCGTTGATCTCCATTTCTCCCATTAATAGACTTCAGCTTGGTTCATTGTACTTTAATGTCGACAATGAGCCAGTTGAGGGGAGACCTTCACATTTGGTTCGGAGGCCGGGGATATCCCGACCCATTCCCCAACTGGATCAAGGGAATTTCAGGAAAGTGATTGATAAAAAATAAAAAAAATCATGATTTGAATGATTTTGTATTCATTCTCCAATCTCTGTTCTTTCCAATCACACAGTCCAGGTTGGAATTTTGACTATCCACCAGCTCCATCGAGTTGGGTTTCCTCGTGTTAAACCATTGATGAATAATAGGTACCCCAAAGAGAAAACCAAAGGACTATTTGCTCTTTGGGGTGGACCTTTCGTTAGACACGGAATGAACTTCCCTAACTGCACGCGCTTAGTCTAGAGTAGGAGGAGCGGACATACCAACCTATCCACTTAAAGATGAGATGAAGGAACGGAAGGATAAGCGGGCTCCTTTTAGTTTTGACTCGTTTCCTTGTCGCTATGGAGAGGGCGGACACAATAATTGCTCTCCCAAAGTGAAGTCGATATGAGGCTTCTATTTCATTCAATTTGACCCTTTTGCAGACACACCTTGGGGTTTCATTTTTGGAGTTCGTTTCTTAATATTGTGAATAAAGCAAGACAGATCGAGTCAAATTGAGGAGTTTATTGTGAAGGAAAAGCATTTTTCAAGCAAGTCAGAGGGTCATATTGGATCCTTGGGAACCATCACAAGTACGGTCTGCCTCACAAGAAATGGCAGCCTCGTGAGGCAGTATTCGAGCGTAGCCTCAAATAGCTTTTTTTAAACAATAGTTACGATCAAGATAATGTTGTAAATGTGCCAAAAAATTGGCTATCGTCTCGCAGTTTTAGAATTCACCTGTATTGAATGAATTGTGGTTGTGAGCATACGAGACATCGATCCACCTGATTAGTTATTTATAGTATCAGCAAATAGTACGAGTACTTTCCATATCATGGATCTTCGGAAGTTTAAGGCTAGTTGAAATTTCTACAACAAAGGCACTTGTAATTGGAACTTCATGGAGAAACATAGGCAGCATTATATTTGATACCGCAGTGCTTCAAATACAATTGTTTATTAAACAACTCTTTCCATAAATAATATAATGTTGTGTGTTTCGTGGACTGTAAACTTTTTGGTATCTTATGATGCACTGGTAAAATATAGTTTATAAAATAATTGGTTTTGGTGAAACATATTTCTTGCAAGTCACAATGAAAATTCTGTGTACTTTTTCCCCAAAAGTACACTGATGAATATATGTAGGTAAACTCAAAATGGTGAATTACAAATATATATAAATGAAAAGATCAGAATTGAAAATATGGTTTAATTATTCGTCTTGCAACAGACAGGACTTCATGTGGAAAGTTTGAGAATTGTAAATAAATATATATCGATTCATAGGGGTAATATACGTAATGGAAATCCAGAATCGACCTTATATTTAACGTAGATCAATTCATTTGGAGTTCATGCAGAGTGCCATAGTATATCATGTACGTTTTTCTTATGTACTTGAGCTGTAGTAGTGTAGTCTGTCATTTGATAGTATGATTCATTGAAGAATTCCTTGTACCCTCAAATACATTGAACATATGTTAACTTTGTTCTTTCTCCTTGTGCAGTGGGGCTATGTCGTAATTACAACACCAAATGGAGTCTTGGATCATGAAGAGGCAATTCAACAAAATGTAGGTGGTCAAGTTCTGGGATATTTCTATTGAATTATGGTCATGGTGGCGTAAAGGGGGTCTCATAATAACGATTTCCAATTGTCCCTTTTATTTTGTACATTTGTTTGTCTGTTATGATATCATTGAAGAACTTTGAATGACCTCAAAGCTTTCCTTGAAATATCCTTGGAAAAGACTCCAGTAATAATCATTTATTTGTAGCTCATGTACTTGATAAACTATTTTCTCTCGCTTCAGTTTTGGTTGTAACTTTATGAAATAGAATTTCGTATGGAAACTAGACAATGGCCATATTTTTTGTTTTTCACCAGTTAGAAATCCTTAGAATACAGGTTGAATTGTTGAAGATGACTATTAAATTCTTGGGCGTCTCGTTTGTGCAGAAATTTTGACTCTGTATTGGCTATTTTTCGTTGTCAAAGGATCTATGACGACGAGGAGTACATGAAGTAATGTACTACTAATCTTCGCGGATGAAGCACCACACCAGTATCAGAAGACATACCCTCATTACCAATCACTACTGCAGTCAATAGATAATGACTATGTAGCAAATCTACGTTTGTTAATAGTTAATACCTAGATCTTGAAGAGAGTGTCTAGATTTAGCACAATCTAATTAAAACTTGTATGGTTTAAATCATAACCTTATGGAATGAAAAAAGAAAAACAGCATAGCATAGCATAGCATACAAGTGAGTACTCAAAATGAGCTTGGCAATAAAAAGATGACAAGGGGTAGATATAAAGAGTTCTAGAACTTTGAATTGTCCATTAGGATTGTGCAACCTCAAATGGAGACGTGTAAAGTTTTCAAACTGCATTAGGAACCCGACCTGTTACTAATGTTCATCTTGAGCATAATCACAATGAAAGTCCTTCGAAATCATGGTTATATCAATGTAACCTTCACTTGAGTGATCAGGTGAAAAGACAACTTGAAGTAATCGAAGTTGTTGGAATTTTGTGACACAAAAGTTTCAACTCAACTGTTATGGAAGCAAGAGGTTATGAGTATTCAACATTTGTAGAAAAAGATTGTCAAAACTACATTTATAAGGTTAGAAGATTACGGCTTGGAGAAGGATATGATGTTGTCGAAACTACAATTTTTTGTGGGCTTTTTCCTAATTTGCAGTTTTCAATGAAGTTATTTACGTATAAGTCCATGGAAAGCTCAATGTTCTTTTAATTTCTTTGTTTTTCATTGAGTTTATTGGTTATGGGAACCTATGAACTAAACCCAATTAGAGTACCAAACCCAAAACATTTAGATTTGTGGTTCATCAACCCCTCAGGTGAACAAAACTTGCCAAAACTTTTTGGTTGGATCATAATCTTTAGTGACAAGCAAAAAAGGGTTAGTAATTTTAATGAATTTCGAGTTTCGGATAGAACTTTGTCAAAGAGTTACTCCACGGATTATCTTGTGGCAACCCTTTCTAGAATTGGTCAACTTCATATTCTTCATTGGATGGGAATCTCAGTATTTGAGCCCCTCTCTACCAATAGTGTAGCCAACCAACAAACCAATTTCAAGGGATGAGCTACCTATTGATAGTAGGAACTATCGCCCCACAACCTAGGAAAGGTTCCTAGCGCGGAAGAAATTGGAGGTGATAGTGCATGCTGTTGATAGGTAGCTCATCCTTTGCTTACTCTTCCTTTTCTGATGAAAATAGCAAGCCACTCTACTACTAGCACAACCAGATGATCATTTACTAGAAGAAGAAGAAGAAGAAGAAATGGAGCATAAAATCACCTTGGTCTAAGAGAATGCCATGAAAGAGACTCCCAGAGAGAAATATTTCGAGTATAGAGGAGTCAAAGTACCCAACAATCAAGTATGATGCCACCACACAGAGAAAGAAGAGTGGAGTTAATGATTAGAAAAAGAGGCTCCTAGCAGGTCTTAGGAATCTTCTTCATTAGTTGAAGTTTTGAACCTGTTGAGTTGGATAACTGGACAATAAGTGATGGAATCTTGATTGTGAATCAGGCCTGCGTCAGTCTACTTTCCTCGCTTACTTGCTTAAAAGCTTTTTACCCAATATAATAGGGTCGACTTATCTAAATTATTTCAATTCCTCCAAAACTCTGAATCTTGCAAATCTACTTCTTCCTTTAATGAAATAGATCGGTCTTCCCCCTTAATCAGTACAAGATTCATGTCCACAGTTTTTCGAAAAATTGTTTCACCTAACTTCCACAAGCTTACAACTCTGGAGATCAGTGCTATATGTCAAATTCCTCTCACTACAAATGCAAGTACTTGGGAGCATTCATTTACAGACTTGATTGCACTCTATATATTTCAACTCTTTGTTTGATATAAAATTCTTTGTTAAATAGAAAAAAAGAACCCTGAGGTTTAGTCAGCTATGGTCCCCTTTTCTTTTTTCTTATCGATGAAAGGTTTCCCCAAAAGCATTGGTTTTTCGATCGGACTGCTTCAAATGCCTCTCTTCCCCTTAAAAAAAGATTGTGGCTAGGAAAGCTCTGGAGATTCTCTGGTAAGTTGGAAACGTCAAAATGAGTTGTGGCTGATAAAAAGGAACGTGGAAGAAGGAAGGAAAGAACAAACATAGGGAAGCATGCCTATAATAGTTGATGTGATCTAAGACAGGAGATCGACCAAGAGATCGGGGTACGAGGGACCAAATGACAAACTCAAGCTCGACATCTCCAAATATCAAGCATGGGGTGGTAAACGACGTCCCTAGTATAGCTCGAATGATGGGAAGCCAAAATTCAAGTCAAATGACCAAAAAAGAACTCAGAGAGGTTACGGCCGTAACTAGTTCCGTCATGGCCATAACTCAATCAAGAATTTTTTAACCAGTGAGTAACTCACGGCCGTAATGAAAATTACCGTGCGATTGCACGATGGTTCTGCCCCACGATCGCACGGTTCAAATTTTAGGGTGTTCGCGAATTTTTATTTAATTTTCGTATTAATTATTTCTTAATTCTATTTTTGAACCCTAATGCGGTTAGGGTTAGTTTCAGGCGTGTTTGGACTTATATTATGTTGTTTTTCATTATTGAACTTTGACTTTGATATAATTGAATGAAAATTGGGAGTTTTTCTCTTTGAAAGGTTGATGATTCCCTTTTTTGTTCTTCAAGAACAACCCCTGAACTTATCAAATATTTGTGAGAATATTTGTGGCGTTCCAATCAAAAACTTATCAAGGGAGCTGACAACCCATGTGGCATTTCGAAAACCTTGGTTCTTCATTCCGCATTGTCAAGTCATCGCGTCGTGATTGTTGGTATTAGAGCATGGATCTAAATTTAGTTCTTGATATTTTCTTGTTCTTCGTGCCAGTAAATTTTTCCAGTTTGTGATCCATAAAAACTCCAACAAAAACTTCAAAAGTGTTAAATTCTTATTCAAATTCAATTCCGTTTATTTTACCGTATTCGTAGTGAAATTTCGGATTGAAAAAAAAAATTCTGAAAATTTCATTATTTTCCCCAAATATTCCAAAAATTGTCTCAATTTCCAAATCTTCTTTTCCTTATTCGTGTCTTATCTTGCCCTACCCTTAATTGAGCTCTTGTATTGTTCTTGAAAGGGGATTGAGTGTAATACATGAGTGAAAATAAACACGTGAGGTTATTTTATTTGTTTCTTTGATCACTAACAATGTCTAGCAGTCGGGAATCATCCTCTTCATTGGTTGGTGACCACAAAGGAGTGGACAAGAGGGAGCCGATGGCCTCATCAATGAGCTACAACAAACAATCTGAAGGTATGAATAGAATGGATAGAAAAGATGGTGTAAATGTAACAATATAGGAGCAACTTGAGAGATTGACGATTAGGATGTATAGGAATGAAGAGAGTACGGCTCAATGGTGAAGGGAGTGAAATCATACAATTCCTAGAGTTAGGAGAGGTGATGAGAGGGAGCATAGGAGGGGAACCAATCATAGGGTTGGATATGGGTTTGATGACGAAAGGGTTGATAGTGGATGGGAAAGTGTGCATTCATCAATGGCTAGCGTGGGGAGAAGGAGTGAAATGGGTGATAGGTGTGATAGGGGCCATAGAAGGAGGCATGAGAATGAAGTGGATGGTGACATAGGAAGTATAAAAATGACCATACCACCTTTCCATGGGGAGGAGTGACCCGAAAGCTTATTTGGATTGTGAAAAGAAAGTGGAGTTGATGTTTGAGTGTCACAATTATTCGAAGGAAAAGAAGATTAGATTGGTGGTAGTGGAATTCACAGATTATGCAATTAATTGGTGGGATCAATTAGTGACGGGTAGAAGGAGGAATGGTGAGAGGCTACTGGATACATGGGGTGAGATGAAAGCCATAATGAGAAATAGGTTCGTCCCAAGTCACTACCATAGGGTTATTTACCAACAGTTGTAGGGTCTTACACAGGGATCTAGGAGTGTGGAGTACTACAAAGATATGGAAGTAGCTATGATAAGAACCAACATTATGGAGGACTGGGAGGCAACTATGACTAGGTTTTTGAGTGGACTAAATCAAGATATTGCTAATGTAATTGAATTGCAGTACTATGTGGAGTTGGGGGAGATGGTGCATATGTCAATGAAGGTGGAGAGGCAGGAAATTAAAGCGAAAAGGAGCAGCAAAGCATTCACCGGGATCATATCCTACATCTCATCCAATGCGGGAGCACAACTATGAGCATGTCCTGAAAGGAAGGGAGGAACCTACAACGAAAGGTAAAAACATTTCAGATTCCCAACCTCCTAAGGATAGGAATATTAAATGTTTTAAATGCTTAGGTTTGGGACACCTTGCTTCATAATGTCCTACTAAGCGGGTTATGTTTACGCGTGACAATGGAGATATTAGTTCGGAGGATGAGTTTAAAGAATTGCCTAGATTACAAGATATTGGGGCTAGTAGTAGTGATGAGGAAGGGCTAACTTATGTTGTGAAGGGATCACTTGTCAATAGGCGTGTCCTAAGTTCTAGAGCTAAAGTGGATGAAATTGATGAACAAAGTGATAACCTTTTTCACACTAGGTGTTTTGTGGGTAAGAAGGTTTGTGTGATGGTGATTGATGGGGGATGTTGTACTAATGTGGTTAGTACATTGTTGGTGGAAAAATTGGGGTTTTCTAATGTAAAACACCCTAACCCCTATAAATTGCAATTGTTAACCCAGTCGGGGGAACTTAAAGTGAACAGATAGGTTAATATCAAATTTACGATTGGGGGTTACAGAGATGAGGTTGTTTGTGATGTGGTGTCTATGAATGTTGGACATATTTTGTTTGGGAGACCATGACAACATGATAGGAAGGTGGTGCATGATGGTTTTAAAAATTAATATTCATTTTGTGAGGGTGAGAAAAAGATCAGTCTTGTTCCTTTATCACCTAAAGATGTTCAAAATGATCAATTGAAAATCAAATGTGAGTTTGAGGGGAAAAATAAGAGTGTTAAGGCCACGACATCAGAAAAAAGAGAGGAAGGGAAAGTTGAAAATAAGAGAGTTGAGGCAATGACCTCAAAAAAAGGAGAGCTTGAGTGCAAAAAGAAAAAGAAAAGAAAGTCTACCTCCAAATTTAATTTTTTTGAACAAAGGTTGATGTATAAGAATCCACCCCTTACACTTGGCCATGCTAACAAATCCCTCACCAGTTCTATTAAATCTATTTTGTAGGTCAAATCAAATTTCAAAACTAAAGTGGGGATTGAATGTGATAGCAAGGAATGCACAAAGTACAAACATGGATATCAAACCAACAAAAGCAAGCATTGTTCCAATAGCCAACAATTGCAGAAGTTACAAGAAGAATGAGCAAGTTCCAGATTTGAGGTCGAATCATTTCCAAGAGAGGGGGGATGATGTGATCCAAGACAGGAGATCAACCAAGAGATCTGGGTACGAGTGACCAAATGACAAACTCAAGCTCGAGAGCTCCAAATATCAAGCATGGAGTGGTAAACGATGTCCCAAGACTAGCTCGAATGATGGGAAGCCAAAATTCAAGTCAAAGGACCAAGAAAGAACTCAACGAGGTTGTTACGGCCATAACTCAATCAAGAATTTTCGAACCAGTGAGTAACTTACGGCCGTAAATCAGTTTTTCACGGCTGTAATGAAAATTATCGCGCGATCGCAAGATGGTTCTACCGCGCAATTGCACGGTTCAAATTTTAGGGTTTTCTCGAATTTTTATTTAATTTCCATTTTAATTATTTCTTAATTCTATTTTTGAACCCTAATGCAGTTAGGGTTAGTTTTAGGCGTGTTTTGACTTATATTATGTTGTTTTTCATTATTGAACTTTAACTTTGATATTATTGAATGAAAATTGGGAGTTTTTCTCTATGAAAGGTTGAGGAATCCCTTTTGTGCTCTTCAAGAACAATCCCCGAACTTATCAAATATTTTTGAGAATATTTGTGGCGTTCCAATCGGAAACTTATCAAGGAAGTTGACAACCCTTGTGGCGTTTCGAAAACTCTGGTTTTTCATTCCGCATCGTCGAGTCATCGCGTCGTGATTGTTGGGTCAATATCCTATCGTCAATTCTATCTTTTATTTATTGTTTTTCTTTCTTGTTTCTCTTGTTTCGCTAAATTTAGATCTTTCCTAGTTGTGTTTGTGTTATTCCGCATTTTTCGTCGCATTTCTCAAGCGGGATCGCATTAAATAATAGTGAGTCAGGAAGATGGGTCAAGGTTGAAAGAGCCTCAAAGTCAATTAATCACTCGTCAAAATTCGACTCTCCTCTGTCTCACTCAAGTGAATTGGTTTCAAGAGCATTTCACTAGTTTTTGATGAGTTTCACTTTTAACTCGATTCACCGCCTGCGTTGATGTATCATACTCTCTCGACCAGGTCATCAAAAAGACTGCTAAATCTTTTTGAAGTGAGAGAAGGACACGCTACAACTAACATAACAACTAGCTGAAGTGTTTGAATGGAACCTTTCCTGTTTGGTTCGATTTTTTTTCGAATTTTACTAGTTTAAGTTTTAGGAACAATCTTTTCAGTGGCTCATTTCCATCTTTGAAAATGCACAACTTTTATATAACTGAATGCTTTTGCTTCGAAATCTGTACAATCTGTAAGAATATATTGAATGATCTCCTATCAATTTGCTTCAAGCAAACCTTGGATTCAGCTAGGATGACTATCATCCCCAAAATTTTTGGACGTTAAATATCGTCAATATACATTCAAGAATGGTAGTCACACTGCAATCTTCAACAAATGATTTGCAACAATGTACAAATTGGATGAAATTAATAAAGTCAAGAATATGCAAATGCTCTATTGGAGTCTGCTTGATGGAGATGTGCCTAGTTCTTAAAACAAATTGGTTACATGATGCGAAACGCAATTGGGTTTCACAATGCTAATACTAATGAAATCTATAGTTAAGTTACATTATTTGGTTATTTAAATAGATCATATAAGGAACCATCCTACAAAAAAAAAAAAAAAAAAAAAAAAAAGAAATAACAGGCGACAAAGACAACTATTCGAACAAATACATTTATTTTCAACTGCACATAACTAGATACCTTCCATTTACCCTTGCGAAAAGTTACATTGGGGATACCTTAACATCTTTCTCTTCTGAAATTCGAGCTACTATGTTGAAAATGTACAACATCAACTTGACTAAGCCTTTCTCACATGCGGAACAATTTCGCTTTGTTGGGCAGTCCCGTATGTAGTACCCATCATTTGAACAGGCCCAATAACGTCTTTGTTATTTGAGGGCATTTTAGTGGTCTATTGCAATCGACAGATATACTGAAATTAACATTACAACTACATGGAAAACCCAAAAAAGGAACAGAATAAAAGTAATAGACAATTATGCCCTTGTTTAAGCCCTATTCTTTAAAGGGTAATTGGAGCAAAATGTCCCTTTTGTGCAAATCATCTCTACTTTCAAAATTTTGACATTTTCACCCTCAAGTTCGCATTTTCTGCAAAAACACCCATGTCTATTTTCGTATGTTGACTTTCTATTGATTCCTTCAATTTGTTTTGTTTCATCGACTCACGACTCACACTTTCCATGCAGAACATTACGAGTTTGTCTTCTCTTAACTTGGTTTGCTGAATAGAAAATCTTGACTTGGTAACTGCAATTGGAAATCTAGATCTAGCCCATTTTAAAGCTAGAGAAAATGGTCTGCTTGCTGGGATTGGGGTAGGGTGATCTTGAAATACATTTTCAACCACATTTTACTAATAAAATAATCTACATATAAACCCAAAAAAATCTCTACTTTTTAACCATACAATCTTGAAATTTTACTATTTCAAATCACATTATTTTGAAATAATGGGTCTCAAGTAGGGGCCAAATGCGTCCAAGAAAATTGAACGGAGACCAAAGTGAGTCAAGTGGTATTGTTTGGAGACAGCAAGAGAATTTCGCTAAATAATTTAAGAGCTGTCAGGCCTGATATGTAGGTGATAAGTGCGATTTTGCACATATTTTTATCCTTAATTTTATACTATTGTGAGTATTTTAGAATATGATACTGCTAAATTGTGTGTTTATTTTAATTATTTCAGGTATAACTCGAATTGGGATGCATTTGGGCACGAAATGAGGAAAAAAGGACCAAATCATACAAAAGTGAAAGTATGTGGATCAATATGTCAATGGCAGAGAGATGGAGGACCTGAGTTGTGATTATGGAAGGACTCAATCGAAATAAAAGTCAAATGTTGAGGACCGAAATAAAGAAGTCAAAAACTTGGAGGACTAGACATGCAATTAAACATGAACTGAAGTGCACAATATCAAAACTGGAGAACCGCGGGTGCGCATGGTTTGCAAACTGTGGCCACACCGCCATCTTCAATATCGCCTGTACCACGACCCGGCTAAAAAAATGCGATTTTCCGATTTTTCAATATTTTTTATTTTCTTTTCTATTTTTTTGGTGCCAAACTTGAAAATTTCGTCTGGGACTTACTCCCCCCCTATATTAAGACCTAAACAAGACATTATTAGGGTTTTGGAATTTACAAAAAGAAGAGGCACAAGACAAGAGGCAAAATCTAGGGTTTCATATTGTTCAAGCTTGGTTTCAATTTTCTTGGTACAAGATTCTCAACTCTCTTTTGAATATAGGTAGACATGTTTAATTTTCTATTTTGCAATTTTATTGTTTTAGATTTTAGCATGAGTAGCTAAATAATTCATTGAGACGAATGATGTAACTTTGTTTGATTATTCAATTTTAATTCTCATGTTTTGGGAAAATTGCTTTATGTGTTGATTTTATTATTGTGTTTTAATGCATAAATTGCTTGATCACAAATTTGATGAATTGTGGGTTGTTTTCATAATCCAAGAGGTGAGTTAACACCTAGACCTAGTAATAAAATCCTGCAATTGACAAAAGGGTAGTGATACAAAGTTGTGGTTGTCGTAATTGTAGACATAATAATAATAATAATAATAATAATAATAATAATAATAATAATAATAATAATAATAATAATAATAATAATTGGATTGGATCAAATTTTTAGTACAATTAGTTTTTTTTTTTTTTAATAAAGCCCACCTAAAAGAAGCCCATGGATGAGGCTCATCAAACTTTTCAAAACTCTAACCATTTTATTTATTTATTTATTTAAATAATGGAGATGGTTACAAATTCTCCCTATAAATAGGACCATTGGTCCATGAAAAAGAGAGGAGAAAAAAACAATAAGAAAAGCAAGAGAAAATATATTGCAAGTGAAGAATACATAAATTCTTCTTCAAATCAAGACAAGTCCAAATTCAAGAAGATCAAAGTCTTCTTCAAATCAGGCAAGTTCAAATCACTTCCAAGAAGATCAATGCCTTCTTTAAATCAAAGCAAGTCCAATCCGAAGTCCAAATCCCAAGTTTAAATCCAAGTCTCAAGTTCTAAGCGCAAAACAAGGAATTTGTCATACAATTTGGCCCCTCGTCTTCAAACACGCAGATCGTTAATCTGAGGATTTTGCAATTTTGCGTTCACAAGTGTTGTCCACTTTTATTTGCTCAAATTCAATTTGTAATAATTTCAGTATTTTTACTAATAATTTGAAATTCGTCATACAAATTTCTTGGCACGCCCAGTGGAATACTCTTGATCTCATCTTTCGTTCTACAAAACTTTCAAGTTTCAACAAATACATCAGACATGGTAAGCAAAAAAGCGAAGGAAACTATGACCCGTCTAGAAGAAACACTTCTTGAACTTTTCCATGTGACCAGAGCCCAAACAAAATCTGGGAAAACTCAACTAGTTACACAATTAAAGAAGTTCTCCATAAAGGGCAAAATAAAAATTGCTTTCAAGAAGCAGGGCTCCCGTTCGTCAGAAAAGAACTTGGCAAAAAGTCCTCATTCTGGTTCTATCTCCAGTGGCAGGTCTATATCTGGATCAACTCATGCTACTTCTCCGCGAAAATGGGGAGACTATACTGCTTCTGAAGAATCAATCGAGCCGGTGATGATAACAGAAATGACACCAGACACTGATGATCGAGTTCAACAAATGGCAGTCTCTATTGAAAAGTTGACAAAATCTTTGGAGGAAAAAGATGCACAAATCGCCGCTCTCATGCATTGACTGGACTTGCAAAGCCCTTTGAAAAAGACAACCCAAAAAATGCAAGCTCTTCCAAGGTTAAATATCCTGAAATCCAAGAATACCAGCAGAAGCAAGATATGCATGATCGTAATGTTGTGCAAAATGTATTTCGTAACACCACTCAACTTTCAGTTGGTTCTTTGTTCATCCAACAACTTCAACATATGATCACTGACACTATCTATGCTCAATATAGTGGCTCATCGCAATCTTCATTGGTTTATGCCAAACCTTATAGTCGTCGAATCGATGAGATGAGAATGCCTCTTGGCTACCAACCACCAAAATTTCAGTGTTTTGATGGAAAGGGAAACCCAAAACAACATGTAGCTCATTTCATTGAAACATGTAACAATGCTGGCACATAAAATGATACCATGGTGAAGCAATTTGTATGCTCCCTCAAAGGTGCTGCATTTAAATGGTATACAAACTTGACGGTTGGGTCAATTGACTGTTGGGATCAGCTCGAACGTGAGTTCTTCACACGTTTCTATAGCACCAGACGAACCATCAGCTTTCCAGAACTTTCCAGAACAAAGAAAAATAAAGAGAAACCATTTGTTGAATACATTGAACGCTGGAGAAATCTTGTCCTTAATTGCAAGGAATGCATCAGCGAAACTTCCTCTATTAACATGTGTGTGCAAGGCATGTATTGGGGACTTATTTATAACCTCCAAGCAAATATGCCTCACTCCTTTGAAGGGTTGGACACACGTGCTCATGATCTAGAAATTCAAATAACAAGACATGGAAGTTACTTGCCAAGTGACCCGCGTGACAAAAAAGATCCCAAGAAAGAAGTCAGGAAAGATAGTAAGCCATGTAAGTTTAAAGAATCTCTATTAATTTCCACTACTCCTACAAAAATAACTTTTCAAAAATCAAGCCAAAGTAGGAGTTCAAGTCTAACAAGGCACATGCACAAAAGAAAGGTCTTCTGAGTTTGAAAGAACTTGAAGAAAATGAGTATCCATTCTCAGACTCCGAAGTTTCTAGATTTTAGATCGACTCCTTGAGCAGCGAGTAATTGAACTTTCAACACCGAAGAGGCCAGAAGAGGCTGGTCTAGTTGATCATCCCAAATACTGCAGGTTCCACAGAATAATCAGTCATCCAGTGGAGAGATGTTTCGTGCTGAAAGGTCTTATTGTTCGCTTGGACAAAGAAAATAAGATCAAACTCGAAACTGGTGAAAATCCAATAGCTGATTGTTCGATGATTTCCTTTGGGTCATTCGATCCAATCCCTGTTGCAAATAAAGAGCAGTTTGTCCCTATTGCATATGATATGGACAAGTTCTCGCCTGGGGTAATAGATTTTAGACCTTAACTTCCAGAAGGAGCTGTTCTAGTAGAGTTCGAGGTAGACGGAGAAGTTACCATCACATACATCTATCTAGAAATGGCTAGACCACATGCTCCCAATCGTCCAACATTTTATGAAATTATGACAGATGATTTAGATGTTTGGGATTCTGATTCAGAATTTGAAGATGAGATCGGTGATGGTTGGTCCACCTTCATAAGCAAGAAGGAAAAATATCAAACATCAAACAAAACAGGTAAAAAACCATCTTCTATACCTCTTGCAGGATCAACACTGAGGGCATTGAGTATGGAAGTTTCCCCTACTGACATACATGATGAACAATCAAGGCTAAGAAGGAGGCCAAGAAATAGTAAGAAGAAGTCCAAAGCTAAGACAAGTTCAGTTCCTAGACCTATAACCTTGGGAGAGTATTTTCCTCAGGAGAGAATTCGAAGACGAGGAAAGTTATCACACGTCTCAATAATATCTCTTCAAACACAAGTTTGTCCGAGGCTCTGAATCTACATTTTGATGATCGGATGGCTTTGATCACGACATTAATTGATTCAGAAGCTTATCAAGGGAAAGTGTTGGAACCAATTACTTCAGCAACTTATCAAGACTGTATGGCCACCATCACGTTCAATGACGATGACTTACAACTTGGATCTCGTTTGCATAACAGGCCGCTATATGTCCGCGGTTATATCCGTAAATGTAAAATACATCGGATAATTATTGATTGTGGTTTTTCTGTGAACATTATGCCAATCAAAACTATGAAGAAAATTGGAATAAAGATTGGAGATCTGTCCAAAAGTAACATCATGATTCAGGGATTCAATCAGAAGGGTCAAGGAGAAATTGGCATGATACGCTTGAAGCTACAAATTGCAGACCTAGTTTCCATAGCTCTCTTCCATGTCATTAATGGAAAAACTTCTTATGAATTGCTTCTTGGACGCGTCTGGCTGCATGAAACTGGAGTGGTACCCTCAACTTGGTATCAATGTTTTAAGTACAGTCGAGATGGAGAAGTCAAATGCGTGGTAGCAGAGACTAATCCCTTCCTGAAAGAAGAAGCTTATTTTGCATATGCCAAGTTTTACCTTGAAGATGAAGAATTTAATTCGGAAAGGTTATCTACAGCAGGGTTTAAAATGAAAAGTGTTACTCAGAAAGATGCAGTTCCACCGCATCAACTTATGATAGGTAAATCAAAAATTACTTGTGAAGGGTCCTCTAGAGGTAAACAGCCTTAGGCAACATCAAAAGGTGTTGAGTTATTGAGGAAAGAATTAACTTTTCCAATACCTAACATTTCAAAATTAGCTCTACCACATCAACTAATGAAAGTTACAAAGGTTGGTGAAGCTTCAACGTCTATTCCAAGTATGTCAAAACTCTGTATCTCTTATTCGTCTGAACAAAACTTGACACATGGAAAAGGGATTGATGAAATGAAGAAAACTTTCAGTGGATGTCACAACTTGAGGGCCAATAAACTATTTGAAAATGCTAGGTTGGGAAGATGAGAACCCCGAAAATTGGGTGATCTTGACACAGTACTTGCAGGTGGACGTTTTCCATCAGGTTTGGATGGATCAAACATATCACAGACAAAATATGGCTTCGGATATAGTCCAAATCAACCGAAACAGATTAAATTTAAGAAGGTCTCCTCAAACCCAATTATGATTCAAATATGTGAGATTCCTGAAGAAAAACCAGAAGAGTCAAGACCTTCTGTATTTGATCGAATTCAAAGTGAAAACGTTAGAGTTTCAGTATTCGAAAGGTACCCTTCTGAGTCGAAAAGAACTAGCTCTGCCAACATTTGAAGAAGGGAGGAAAGCTACTGTGGACGATTTGAAGTAGTTGAACTTGGGAATAGAAGAAGAGCCGAGGCCAATCTACGTCAGTACCCTTCTGAGTCGAAAAGAAGAATATGAGTACTTCAACATGCTACAGGAATACAAGGATGTGTTTGCATGGTCCTACAAAATAAATGATAGGGTTGGATCCTAAAGTTGTTGTGCATCATCTTGCAGTAAAGCAAGCATGGAGTTCGTCCTATCAAGCACCTCAAAGAAGATTTTGTCCAGAATTGATTCTCCAAATTGAAGTAGAAATCAACAAACTCATTGAAGCTGGGTTCATACATGAAGTCAAGTATCCAACTTAACATTGTTCCTGTTAGAAAGAAGAATGGACAGTTACGAGTTTGCGTCGACTTCCGATACCTAAATCAAGCTTGTCCTAAAGATGATTTTCCACTTCCAATAATAGAGTTAATGGAGGATGCAACAATTGGATATGAGGTTCTTTCTTTCTTTGAAGGCAGAACAACAAGAAAGTTGGAACCAAATATTTCAAATCTGCGTTTGGATTTCAGGAAGTGACAAAAGAAAAACCCGTTTGGCAATTGGCTCCATATTCTTCTGCGTCCATCCATATTTTTCTTTTCTCACTTCCTGAAATCCAAACGCAGATTTGAAATATTTGGTTCCAACTTTCTTCTTGTTCTACCTTCAAAGGTATAACCCAGAATTAAAAAAAAATTGGGAAGTCACTTTCAATACTTGATTTTTCTCTTATTTGTGTCTCTGGATTCAAATTCTGGACTCAAATTGGTGCATTTATTAGATTGAAGATTCCTTTAATTAAAAGGATTCAGCTGATTTATTTCAACTGAAAATCCTTCTTCAAAGATAAGGAAATAAGAGAGTTCAATTTAGATAGGACTTTACATTTGACTTATTTATTTTCCCTTTAAAAAAAAAAAAAATCCAATTCTTTGAAGCTTTATAGGATTCAAAATCTTTTAACAAGTGGGTATTTTATCTCATTTTCAATTTCTATGGATTTCAAATTTTAATTAAATTGTAAACAAAATCCAAAAAAAAAATCAAGATTTATCTATTTATTTATTTTCACAATAAATAAATAAATCTCGAGGGGACATTTTTAGACATTAAAATAATAATAATAATAATTGGATGGATCAAATTTTTAGTCCAATTAGTTTTTTTAATAAAGCCCACCTAAAAGAAGCCCATGGATGAGGCTCATCATACTTTTCAAAATCCTAACCATTTTATTTATTTATTTTAATAATGGAGGTGGTTACAAATTCTCTCTATAAATATGACCATTGATCAATGAAAAAGAGAGGAGAAAAAGCAATAAGAAAAGCAAGAGAAAATATATTGCAAGTGAAGAATACAAAAATTCTTCTTCAAATCAAGTCAAGACCAAATCCAAGAATATCAAAATCTTCTTCAAATCAAGCAAGTTTAAATCAATTCCAAGAAAATCAAAGCCTTCTTCAAATCAAAGAAGTCCAATCCGAAGTCCAAATCTCAAGTTCAAATCCAAGTCTCAAGTTCCAAGCGCAAAACAAGCAAACTCAACAAATCAAGTTTTCCAACAAATTCAGAAATCCAGGAATCAAACCACGTGGCCCCTCATCTTCAAACACACAGATAGTTAATCAGATGATTTCACAATTTTGCATTTACAAGAGTTGTCTACTTGTATTTTCTCAAATTCAATTTGTAACAATTTCAGTATTTTTAATAATACTTCGAAATTCGTCATACAGTAATCATTTTGAATTCTTGATGTTGAACGCTTCTATTTAGGGCTTATTCTGATCAGTCATAGAGATATGCGGTTGACATATCTAGATAGAACCAATTTAAACTCAAGAGGGGAATTCTGGATATAATTGTGAATTCGATTAAACACTACTTTCGAAATAATAAATCAGAAGAGAAATTGAATATGATGACAAAGTTATTATCGCGAGTCCCGACATTTTCCATTCATAAGAAAAACAAAAGTTCAAATCATTTCAATTGTTTTATTTGTTTTAAGTCCACATTTCATTTCTTTTACTATTTTAAAAATTCAAAAAAAATAAAAATAAATAAATCACCATCTTGACATTTATTTGTAGTTTAAGAACTAATTAATCAAAGCTAGTAACGAGTAGGTTAGTCCTCTTGGGATCGACATTCCGGACTCAAAAAGTCCACTTTACTACTTGTTAATGATATCGTGCACTTGAGATATTTTCACAACAAGTTTTTGGGGCCGTTGATGGAGACTAATTTTTATTTCTTACTAGTTTAGATTAATTTCTTTATTTAGTATTATTTTATTTTATCTAGCATCTATCACTATTCTTGTTACTTTGATTTTAATTGTTTCTTTTTACAGAAAATTGTGTTCATTGTATGCTCTGTTCACAAGGGCAAGCTCTTGAGCTTGTAGATCTTGAGACCGAACGCACTTTCAGAAGAAGACGCAAAGAAGACAACCAAAAACAGAAAAAATTGCAACAAGATACAATGACTGATGATCAAGTTTGCATAGAGAATGAACAAGAGGCTGCCAGAGTAGCTGCTTTAGCTGCTCAATTTACTGCTGTAAATATACAGTCACGTGATCAAATTGAAGAGGATGATGAAGGAAATCTACCTATGGTTCAATTTCTGACACCTGTTGCATCTCCTAGCTGCTCCAGTATTGTCACCATTTGGAAAATATAATTTCCAAATTCGAGCAGACTTGATAAATCTATTCAGCAGCAACATGCAATTTTATGGAAAAGCACACGAAGACCCGAATTGTAGCGACCAAGAATTTTATTCAATTATTAAATAACAATTTTAAAAATATTTAAAACGGGTCGCTTCGATCTCACCTATTTTAAACTTAAATTGAAACGTGTTCGTTTAGCCATGCCGAATATTTTCAAGCCAAGATATGAAATCGAGTTCAATTTGATTTTAAGCCAATTCCAAGTTTCTAAAAGTATTTAAATCCCAAAATCTTTTTTAATTCCAAAATTTAATTATTTTAATTTCCAAAATTATTTTAAATCAAATTTTAATTTATTTGTGATATTATTCAAAATTATATTTTTAATACAATTCTTGTCTCGTTAGATGACATAATTTATTTGATATCCCAATCGTGTCTAACTTTTACAACTCTACTACAACTACAACACTTTTCATTACAATCTATATATACAAACATATTTCCCCAGTAAAATTCACTCACAAAGGAGCAGAAACATCAGGTATAATTCTAAATCAATTTTCTGCTTATCATTCAATTTTCACAACCACAATTGTCAGAGGAAAACCCAGTCGAGCCCCAACCTGCCGAGGAAATACATGAAAATACCCTAAAAGTTTTACCAATTTTTGAAAATACCCTAACAATTTTATATCTTTTAAAAATAACCTTAAATACTATAAACTACCATAAAACCCTTATATATCATATTTCAATTAAACCCATTAAGATTTAGAAAAGTTACAACCTAGTCCTTGAAATTTTATTAATTTTATTTATGATTTTATTTGATTTTTGTTCGCTCTTAGTAGCACCCTCACTTAGTATCAGAGCCATATGGCAGATCTAAAAGATAAATATTATATAACACAAATTAAAAATGAATATATAATATATACATCAAGATTTATAATTATGCATACATTAACACTACCCGATAATTATAAAATAGAAATCTTGAACACTTTAAAAGATTTAGATAAAGATGTAAGAAGAGAAATATATAATCTAATAAATTTCGATATAATAAAAGAAGATTTTATCATAAACGGAATATTAGATTTAATCCACAAAGATATACTAGAAGAGTTATATAAAGATTATAGAAATGGATTATCATAGAGCGGATCCTCAATTAATTAGATATCTAGACATAGAAACAAATGAAAAATTAGATTTAATAATAGAACAAAGAAGAAATTTAATGGACCAAATAAGAGAAGAAAGAAATATAAAACGACAAGAAAAATTAAGATTAAAATTATTGGAGAAAAAGAGAGAATATTTTGATAGAATTTTAAAACAATTACCAAAAATTCAAACGATTTTAGAAGACAAAGAAAAAACTAGAAAAGAAAAATATGATAAAACAAACACATTGGAAGACTATCTAAAATATTATAGAATATATCATAGAAAATCAATGATTGGATCAATAGAAGAATATTGTGAATATCAAATAATGAATTATAAAGAAGCAAAATATGAAACAGAACTTATTCTAGAAATCGAAAATATTAAAGGAAGAAATTAATGACAGGATTTCCAGAAATAAAATTTGAAAAACAAATAATAGAAAATATAAGACTTCCAGTTGGATCTTATCAAATAAAAGGAGCAAATACAACTATGTTTCAACCACTAAGCTCATGGGGAGAATCTGATGGATTTCTTAACATGCAATTAAATTGGATAAGTGCATTTTTATGGCAAACAAATAAAAACATAAATTTACAAGATAAATAAGCTATCGAAGAATTACAACAATTAAATATACAGGACATGAATATTAAAGAAAAATTACAAAATATTCAAAATAAACTAACAATACAATTTAAAGAATTAAAAGAAATGATAGGAGAGGCTAAAAATATAGATGAAGAAATTTTAAAAGAATTCCAAAGAAAATTAGGAGAATTAATTAATCAAGATAAAACTGGAATAATTATAGAAAAAATAGATAGGTTAAATGAAAAAATAAGAAAGAATGAAAACGAAAAAAATCATATCAATAGAAGAAAGAATAAAAAAGTTAGAAATAAAAATAGATGATATGTATGACAGACTATTTAATGTACAAAAAACTCAAAAACCAAGAGTATAAAATGTCGATAAGTGAATATATTGAAGATTTAAAAACATTAATAAAAACATTAATAAGTGATGTACAAGAAGTAAAAAATGAATTAAAAGAAGTAAGAAATGATATAAATATACTAAAACTAGAGATTAGAGAATTCAAAGAAAATAATAAAAGCAAAGATAAGAAAATAGACAAAAAACTCATAGAAAAAGAAATACTTAGAATAGGAAAGAAGCATTTCGAACAAGAAAAAATTATAATAGAAGCAGGAAGTATGGATGATGAATTTAGAAGAAACATATTACCAAAAATATTAGAGGAAGAATTACAATTACAAAAATCTATAGAAAAAACTTTAGGAAAATTAAAAGCTGAAGAAAAAATTGAAGAAGAACAAGACAAAAATGAATGAAGAATTAGATTTGCTTATAGAAAATTTTGACCAGTTAAGTATAGAAAACTTTAATGAATACCAAGTTTTAATGAATACTGGAGGAGCACCTAACCCTGCTCCAATAGGAACTTCTAAACAAGAATTACCAGATCCAGATGAAAGTTATGCACCCTTATATAACAAACCACACCGATAATATTATGATAGAATCAGAGATAGACAACCACCAAGAGGAAATAAATATAAAGATAGATTTGAACCAAATAATAACTATGATAAACCTATTAATCATGGAGGAACAAAATTAGATCTTGATTGTAAAATAGATACTAAAAAAGCCTTATTAACTTGGGCAGATTCAATGATACTATTCTTTTTATACAATAAAGATGATACATGGGAAAATACTGATAGAATGATAAATTTTTTAATAGCATCTTTTGAAGGACATGTTAGAAATTGGTGGGAAGGAATAAGTAGTGATACAAAAGCATTAATAAGAAGAAATGTACAGACAAAACTAATAAAATCAGATAGAAAAGGAATAGAAAAGATAGTAGATTATATTGCGGATGAATTTTTAGGAGAAAATTGGATAAGTAATTCTGAAGCAGAATCAATAAGAGAAAAAGATAATGCAAGAATAAGATTAATAAATTTAACAATATGTGATATGTGTAAAATCAAAGAATATACTTGTGAATTTAAAGAATATTATTATGTCCAATTTTATAGTAATGAAAATCAAGAAGTATATAGAGATATGTATTACAATAAATTACCAGGTTCATGGGGAATATACTTTAAAATAGAATTTGAAAAATTTATTAGAGATAACCCTGGAACACCTAGAACATTAGGATCAAGAATAAAATTCCTATTTGAAAGATTAGCATATATATGTCAACAAAGACAATTATTAAAGAAATCAGGAAAACTAACTAGAATATGTTGTGAAGATATGGAAAAATCTACCCAATGGGGATGTAACCCTGAAAGAAAAAAAAATAATAAAAGAAAATATAAAAATAAAAAGTTTAAAAAATTCAGAAACTTCAAAAAAAGATATATAAACCTAAGAAGAGGTATTACAAAAGAAGATATAATCCAAATAAAAAACAGAAAAATAAAACTTATAAGAAAGATAAAAGCCAATGGAAATGTTGGAATTGTGGAGAAATGGGACATATAAGCCCTGATTGTAACAAAAAGAAAGTTAAAATATTACAAAATGATCTAGAAATAGAAAGTGAACTAAGTCAAATATCAGATATTGAAGAATACTATGATCAAGAAGTATATATAAGTGAAACAGATTCAGAAAGCAATGAATCAGAATCAGAATAAAGAAATAGAAGAAATAGAAACAAATAAGAACATAGATAAACAAGAATATGAAGGAATAGAAGGTTATGGATTAAAAGTAACTTTTGATAATAATAATAAGTTCAGAAAAATACAAAAATTATCTTTAGATTTGAAAATAGGAAAATGGGAAATATTAGACAGAATATGGAAAAGAGAAAAAGTAGCAATAAATGAATATCATAAAATCGAAAGGGCAATAGATGTTAGAACCACTCAAGGAACACACAAATTAAATCTTTTAACAAAAAATACAGTTACAGAATTATTAACAAAGATCAATAGAAAACAAAGTGAAAAGATTCAATATGTTTACTTAGCAGGTATCCAAATAATGTTTAAATCCCTGTTTAGAGAAGGATTAGATTCGCCTTTGACTGTAAGTTTACATGATGGAAGAATTATAAATTTAAAAGACAGTCATTTAGGAACAGTAGAAGGAAATCTAGCATATAAGAAACTAATATTTATATGTTACCCAAAATATTGTATATCATTAAAAGACAGAAATTTTAATGAAGTTTTAGGACTACATTTTAAATTACATAAAGATGATATAATGGAACCAGGAGATAAAATTATGACTATAGAATACAGGGCATTATACACATTTACTAATTCTAATTATGGAAACATTTATTCCAAAAAACCATATATTGAAATTCATAAAGAATGTAAAGATTTTGGTAAAACTGTAGAACCAGATAAACAAATAAGTTTAGTTCCAAGAAACTATGAACTTATTATAACAAAAAATAAACCAGAAATCATAGAATTACGAGAAGAAGAATACCCTAATAATAACATAACATTTGAAGATGGCAGATTAATTAGGAGATCAGCAAGTTTACCTAATAGAAAACAAATATGAGAAACTAGTAATACAAAAGAAATAAAACTTAATAGAAATGCTGGAAATATGAAAATAGAAGGTGAATATTTTAATGGAATAGAACATATAAAAGGATCAAATATATTAATTGACACAGGAACTAATGAATGTCATATAGCTTCAAATAGAAATAAAGGACTAATATCTCATAGAACTGATCCATACAGATATATAAATTTTGATGGACAAGTACATATGACTGAACTTGAAGTAAAAGTACCAATAAAAATAGGAGGAATAAATCTCATAGTACCATATCATGTAGATAGTAGTATGGTAAATCCTCATGTATTATTAGGAATGAGCTTTCTAGATGGACTAGAAGATTATAGTATAAAACGTGAAGGATTATATATAACTCATAATGGTCAAACTATACTATGCAGAAAAGCTGAATAAATGAATAACCAAATAAATTTCCCATTAGCCGTTTATATACAAGTTACAATTGTTGAAACAAATATAACAACATGTGCATTAATTGACACGGGAAGTGATATAACAATATTCAAAAGTTTCTTAATAAAATCATGGAATACTAATGGAAAGATAAAAATTACAGGAGTAACAGGAGAAAGTACTCATATAATTAATAGTGCTGATAAAATTGATATACTACTTGGGAGTAAACAAATAGTTGTAAATAAAGTATATAATTATAACACATTAGAATGTGATATATTACTAGAAAATGACTTTATACAACAATTTCAATAATATAAACAAAATAATTACATGATAATGTTACAAACACCTTGTGCATATTTACTAAAAGTACCAAGAGAATTTCGACCTTACAGAGTTCAGTCAATACAGCGTGGTGATAAATGGGAGAAAAAACCAATTACACAAAATGAAATAAAAAATAAAAGAATAATGTATAAAAAAGTCTTGAAAACGAACATACAAATAAACATGGAAAAAATCATTGATCAACTAGAAAAAATTTGTGGAGAAAATCCATTATCATTTTGGAAACCACATCATCCAAAAGCTAGAATAGAATTAACAGAAAATGTTATTATAAGAGTTAGGCCAATGATGTATACCATACAAGATATGCAAGAATTTAAAACTCAGATAAAAGAATTACTTAACCAAAAATTAATCAGACCCAGTAATGGACCCCATAGTAGTCCAGCTTTTATGGTCATGAAACATTCTGAACAAAAAAGAGGTAAAGCTAGAATGGTGATAAATTATAAAGAATTAAACAAATATACTAAATTTGATGGATACTTTTTACCAAATAAAGAGGTACTGATAAATCTTGCAAAAGGAAAGCAATATTATTCTAAATTTGATTGCAAATCAGGATTTTGGCAAGTAAAAATGGAAGAAGATAGTATTCAATATACATCATTTAGTACACCCCAAGGTAAGTATGAATGGATGATTATGCCATTTGGTTTAAAAAATGCACCACAAATATATCAAAGAAGAATGGATAACATATTTAGAAAATTTAATGAATTCTTAATCGTCTATGTCGATGATATATTAATATGTTCTAATAATAGAGAAGAACATAGAAACCATTTAATTAAGTTTATAAATGAATGCAAAAAAGAAGGAATTGTTCTTTTAAAAAATAAAGCTATAATAGAAAAACAAGAAATTGATTTTCTTGGATTATCAATAGATAAAAGGGGGATAAAATTACAAACTCATATATCTAAGAAGATAGAAAGTTTTCCAAACAAATTAGAATCAAAAGAACAAATACAAAATTTTTTAGGATGTTTAAATTATGCAGAAAGATTTATTGAAAATCTATCAAAAAAGAGACATAAAATTCAAATTTTACTCAGGAAAACAAATATCAAACGATGGAGTGATGAATATACAGAAATTGTCAAATCACTAAAAGAAGAATGTAAAAATCTACCAAAATTAAGATTACCACATGAAAAAGATAATCTGATAGTTAATACTGATGCCTCGGATAAATATTGGGCAGCAATATTAAAAACAGATCTTAATGAAATTTGTAGATACTCAAGTGGAACGTTTAATCAAGCAGAAATAAATTATACTACTCATGAGAAAGAGTTGTTAGCAATTATCAGAGAAATAAAGAAGTTTTCATTGTTTTTATTATCTAAAAAATTCATTGTTGAAACTGATAATTCTCAAGTTGCAGGTTTAGTAAAAAATAAATTACCACCTGAACCTCAATATAGAAGGCTCCATAGATGGCAAGCCTATTTGGCGTTTTATAATTTTGATATAATTCATATTAAATGTGTTAATAATTATCTTGGGGACTTTTTAAGCAGGAATATTGAATTTGCAGATGGATAATATCAAAAGATCCCTGATAGACGCCAAAAAACGAATGAACTTCCTCATAGAGGAAGTTGAAGATATAAAGCTTGGAATTGAACAACTTGCAGAAACTCTCCAAGGAAGTTTCAAGCAATTGATGGAAATCTCAACATTTCATCATAATTATACTAAAGAATTGAGCGATAACATAATTGAGATTGAATCTCAGTTTGAATCGTTGATTACCAAACAGGTTATATCAAAAATAAAAACAGGTACATCTTCTGGAAGCAGTGGTGGACCAACAATTAAAAGAGATGAACCAAGTCCTAAAAAAGTTGTTATAAATGAAGCCAGTCCTCGAAAAATCACAATCAATGCCAAAGATGAACATACAAGGGTAGTCAGAATTCGTGCTGAAGAGGAAGATGATTCCCCTTTTTTACCAAAAGAAAACGAATATAAAACCACTGTTGAAGTTATATATGAACTTCAAGAATGTGATTGCTATTACATTTCGTCTTGAGACCATGTATACCCACGATTGATCGTTACTCGGGGAGGAGATCCCGTCATGACAAAAATGACAGCTGATTATGGATTCTTGGATTTTATCTATCCAGGAAAAGATCTAAAAGAAATAGAGAAATTTGATGATTTACTAAAAGGAGAAATTTCAAAGTTTGCTCAAGGAAGATCCATATATTTAAAATTTTATTCGATCAGTCCTGAAATTAATGGAAGAATATATTATCCTGCTGAGCATATTATCACGATTGGGTATGTTGCTCGAAATTTTCAAATTGAAGTTGGAAAAAATATCAAGCCAGTACCAAACATTACAAGATCATGGTTTAGATCCCGAAGGGTGTTGGGAATTAAAGTTCTCTACAACATTTCCAAAAACCTATATGAGAAAAAATTCAAATGCATATGCCAGTACAATGGATGGATCTTACTCACTAATGGAGGAAAAGAAAAGTCAACAATCTTGCAAGAATACATCAATAAATTTGATACTCATCAAATCCATTGAAGTTTTGCCACTTTGCAAGAGGCGTGCATAGCTAGGAATTGCCCCACATTCCAAAGGAACTGATGGACAGGTGGAGGCCATTTGATAAGTCTGCTTTACATACCAACAGAAGTGATGGACAGATGGAAGCCAATTGATAAACCTGATTTAATGGAACAAGACAACACAATGTAAGGGCTATGAGAAGACTGAAAATAGAGGGATAGGTGTTCCTATAATGTAGCCATGTGAAGAAATAAAGGGACAACTGTATCCTTGTAATAAAGAATAGATGGACAGGTGTGTCCTTGTAGGTCCTTGTAAAATTCAAATTATTGTATCCATTACATAAGCAATGATGTAAGAGGTTGTATAGTAATACCTCGTGAAGTTGTATAAATAAGAGTCTTCTGATTAGAGAAGAGGCAGAACTCTCTTGAGCACTCAGTTTGTGAGAAAGCCAAAAAATCTTCTGTCTTTCAAAAATTCTCATACCAATCCTTTGTCAATCTTTATATTATCAATAAAATCTCAATTTACTTATCATATTATGATGAGTTTCTAAATTCTTGTCTTCTAAATCCTATTTCCAAAAAGAAGATATATTATTAAGAAAACTCCCTACACTCTGTCCTAAAATATTTTTCATCTAAAGAGTTATACAGCGAAGGCATCCAGGTTTAGCTAATAACCCGTGAAGGCAGGAAGCCATTGGAGGGTGTGGAGCAGAAATCTATAAGCCTGAAGGTCACTAACAATAGAAGGAAAATACAAAGGTACTGAGAACAGGAAAAGATGTTAGTATTCTTAATATATCTATCTTTACGGAATTAGGAGGAAGAAGAGCTTTTAAAATGACAGAATTCAGAATTGTTAAATTTAATTATCAAAACAGTCCTTATAATGATGAATATCATAACATAATTGAACATTTACTCATGCATAAACAGTTTACTAGACCAAATAATGAAATAAAAAAGTTATATCATGTCTATATGCCATGCTTGTTAGGTATTTTTCCAACATTAAAAGGAATATTATGATTAGAAATTACAAAAGCGATTATTTATTTTTGGCTTGATAGTGATAATACTGAAATAAATAATGAATTATATTTAGGATATGTGTTTAGTAGTGATAATGATTATGATCCTGTAATAGATTATGACAGTGATGGAAGAGATGAATCTTTCTTTACCAGTTTTTGAAAATCTTAATATCATGAATAACAGCAGTTATATCATGAAAAAACCCAGAACTAAAAGAGGTCCATATAAAGTTCAAAAGTATATTAAAAGTAAAAAAAGAATTGAATATGAAAATGAAATTGATAAAATCGGATACCAAGAACAACTCTACGCATCACAAGAGATATTAAAAAATTTTAAAGAAAATTTAATAGAAAACTTTGCTAGAGGAACTGTTAGATCTATAAAGATACATGATATTCAAGATATAATTGATAAATTAGAAAAGAGAAAGAAAAATATTTCAAAATATAATATATCATTTGAACCAAGTATAGATATCATGGCTGACATAGATATTATCAATTCTCAAACACTCATAGAATTTGAAAAATTACTTGAAACCTTATAAATTATTTATCTCTGAGTTTATAATGTCTGGATATACTATTGAAGGATTAGACAATTTGTTAGAAAAAATAATGGAAAAAATAGATAACATTATATCTCATTTAATAGATATGGATGAATCATCTGAACAATATTATATACTTTCAGAAAATCATGATCAATACATTATAGATTATTCTGACATATTAGAGATTAAAATAGATTTAGAAAATAAAATAATGACAAATACAATCCAAACATAATGCCAGGATATACAATAAGAGGATTAGATAACCTTTTAGAAAAATTGAAAGATAAAATGGAAGATATTAAACATCAAATGGAAAATGAAAACATATCTTCTGAAGAATATAATAAACTCTTAGAAAAATACGAACAATATATTGCAGATTATTGTATTTTATTAGATCAAAGAATGGACTTATACCAGAGAATTTTGTATAATAATTTACCAACCCTATAATCTATGGATACTTCACAAGCATCAACCTCTAATAACTGTGATCATAAACTATATTTAGATAATAAAGAAATTTCATTTTTATTAGTTATTGCTGAAAAATCTAAAAATATACATTCTGTTGGACAATCTAAATTAAAAGAAATATACGAAGATATAGATTATGTTATCTTAAATAGAATAGAATTTAATTCTGTTGAAATAGCAAAAAATATAAATACGGTTCATAAAATTATAGAAGAATACGAAGATATAGAAGATGAAGTTTCAGATGGAATAGCATTAGGATATATAACAAAGAAAGAACATCCTAAATCTTTTGAGAAATTATCACAATATAGAGCATTTTTAGAAGAACTTAAAAGATTAAAGAATATGAATATAATAAAAAGTATTGAATTAAATCAACCTGACTAATTCAGGGATATATCTTGCAAAGAAAATAACTTATTTCATTAAGGGCAATAAAGACAATTTATAAAAAATGGGCATTTTGAAACATTACATTCCTAAAGAGACACCACCCCCGCCGAGCATCACCTTCGTCCACACAAAACCCAATCCACAGGATGAAACAGCCAAATCCACCACTGCCTCTTCACCACCGAGCAAACCATCAATCTGGCCAGTTCACCATAAACCGACCACCACCATCGTCGGACATCACCACCACTGCCCAAGAAAACCCCAACTTCAATCCCCAATCAAAATCCAAAAATCAGACCTAAAACCTAGCAATGAATTAAACCCAATACCTTACCTTGATCTTCAACCACTTCCTTGATCTTCAACCAGTTCGATCGCAATTATCACCGAGAAACCGCAATTTCCAGCCTCGGTTTTAGCCCAAATCGCACCAAAAATTCATACCTTCCATGCCTCAACCACTTTCCGACGTCGCCGGAACGTGGCGTCGACATTACCGCTGGCGTCCTGAACCATGATCGTCACCATCTCTCTCTCTGTCTCTCTTTTACTTCTTTATGAACGAGAAAGAGAGATATTGGTTTTATGAAAATGTTTTTCTTAAATTGCCACTTTAGTCCCAAGTTTTAAAAGTGTTAATTTAGTCCCTGTTATGCTTAAAGATATTTTAAAGTCCAGCCCCTTGTTTTTAAAACTCATTATTTCAGTCGCCAGATTATTTTAAAGCAGTGTTTAATTTTAGTCCTTGCACTTTTGAGAAATAAATTAATCAGCCCAAATGTTTTAGATTCCGTGAGTCAGTCCAACAATTTTCAAAATCATCTATTTTAGCTCCAACTCTTTTAAAATCAATTATCCTAGATTTTCAATTTAAATCCCTAAGCTTTTAATTTTGTTGTAAAACTTTAAATTCCGAAATACTAATTTAGATTCATTTTCTTATTGGCTGGACTAAGCATTCGGAGATTTTAAAGAATAAAGCGATTTCCCGCTCAACTTCCAAACTTGTGATTTAAGGTAGACTCGCCCCCACTAATTAGTTTAGACTATAATTGCATGTCTTTTCTTTATGTGATTTTACGTGATTTATATACATTTAATGCATGAGACGAGACGAGACGAGATTATGATGATATTATGCATAACTTACGTGCTTTAATGCATGAGACGAGACTACCCACACCCTATGTTTTGAAAGAGCCTTTGATTTTTAAAAATAAAAGAGCTTATGAAGATAATGATGATAATGATGTCACTGTATAAGTTGCATAATTATGTGTTCAAAAAGGGGCTTCATGTACAATTTTTCTACTCTGGGTGAGCTCCTCAATTCAAATCGATAATGGATTTCTCTGCAAACGGATCCATTAAAATCTTTTTTCTTTTATTATAGTTTTATATGAAGCTATAGGTGCTGACTTGACTATAAGAAACTTTTCTAAAGATCAAACAGGAGTAGGAGCAAGAATCTCCATTCAATAATACGTCGTGTACATGCATTTTGTGCTGTGTAAGAAGGGAATATCAACTTTTTCATGAAGAGAGAACTAAAATTTTTCTAAATCCGTCTTCAATTATTGAACATTTTAATTAAATTGCGACAAATGTCAATTTGATCATCTAAACTCATTTCTAGTTTCCAAAATGTTTTCAAATGTAAATAAAAAGTTCAAAAAGAATGCATTAATTTTTTATTTTTTATTTTATTTTTAATTACACATGGGGGATGGGAGGAATTGTAAGGGATTCCAACCATGAAAAGGGTAAAGGATACTCCGACATCCCGACCACTTAGGACAATCCTTGAGTTCCTAAAAAAGATGCATTTATGAAAGGCCTTATTGGATGGTACCAAATATAAATAATTTTAAGTCCTATGTTAATAATCAGAAAATTGTCACCCACATTCCTCAAACATTACAACTTTTTGTACTTAGGTCTTCATTCATTTTATGGTCACACTTAGGTCCGCGAAGTCTCAAACTGTCTTTTTCTTGCAATGGACTTCAAAGAATGGAAGTTTAGGTTATGAATATAAGATATAAGAATGTTTGGAAAATTTCTTCATGTTTTCAGTCGATTCCCATGTTAAATTGTTTATGGGCAATTGGGTGGGGGAAAATTTTGAGTTTTTTCTTGAACTTCATTTTTATTGTGGCTTGTTTGTACGTATATAAAGTGTGAATATATATGCATATATGAACAAATACATGCTTCTTCATGTTGTATTTTTTTTTTTATCGATCCCTAAGATGAACTATAGAGAAATTGCTTGGAATTATTTATTTAATGTTTTTCTCCATGAAGTTTGATTTTTTACTTGTTCCTAATAGACAGGATATTAAGACTCATAACATCAAGAATTACAAAACACACACTCTTCCTACTCATCAGCTTCTCTCTCTCTTCATTGTTCTTATTTTTGGTTTTATTGTGTTGCTCTAAACAGGGAGGGGGGATGAAAAGTTGTGAACTGTAATTGGGTTTATTTTGGTTGTATTTCTTGAGTTGAACCATCAGTCTACTTTGAGCAATTGATTTTAATTCACTGAAAAACTCAAGATATGGGCGCCCAAATATGGTGTTTGAAAATTCCAAATTTTGTTCTGACGTGATGCACTAAAATTAATGATAAGTTGTGTTATGTAAATACAAACTAATTCCTTCTGAAATAATGTTTGTATATGTGCAATTTCTTGGTTTCACCATCTTTTGGGTTGTAGTAAATTAGGTAAAATGTGATTAAATTGTTAAATAGATTGTTTTTCTTATTGGCAAGTTTGTGCATCAAATTGTTATGATAGTAATTTAAAAAGGCTTAATTGAGCATCTAAGTGTTTTATCGTTGTGAAGTGAGGCATAACACCATCTTCAATGGATGACAAATTTGGAATTCTCAAATGGTTAGGCTGAAATGGTGTAAAATTCGATTTAATGAATAATGTTGCACCAAATTTGAACTTTTTCGATATTCCCCATTTTGCCTCTCTTCCCCTTTTACATCGAATATATATTCCATCTATATCCTTTTTTACGTTTTAAGATTAATAGATTTTAATTTATTTATAATTATTTTAATTTGATGGTTAATTATTATTTAACATTTATTATTAAATTCATTGGTATTATATATATATATATATATTTTAATTGTGGTAACGACCACATATTCTATCAATAAAATAATTTCTACATGAATATAAAACTTTTTCTACTTTTTAAGTACATATTCTCAAAAAAAAAAAAAAAAAAAAAAAAAAAAAAAAAAAAAAAATTACTATTCCAAAATTCATTTTTGTTGAATAATGGTGCTCAAACAAGAACTTTTTTTTTGGGTTAATAAATGCAATATTTTAGTTCGTTAAGCCCCTGAGACTAAAATCAGATTTTTTAGCGAATTTTGATAAAAAGTTGATGAGATATGTGGTTAAAAAGTTGTGGACTCAAGAAATATGTGGTTATAATTAATTGTTGACTTTGATTTTGATAAAAAAAAAAAAAATCAAATAAGGGCTAAATATAATTATTAATTTAACGATTTTAGTAATAAGATAATTTTTAATTAAACAATTAAAAACCAAATTTGATGTAACCTTTACACCAACATCGGTGTAAAATTTGGGGTATTCGTGGGAGAGGTACACCAAATTGAACCAAATTTGGCGTAGGCTATTGGAGATTGTGTAGCATTAAGAAAAATCATTAAAATATTTAAAAAGACTAAAGTACAAAAAATATGGTCATAGTAAAGAAAATCCAGAAGGAAAACAAGAAAATTAGAACTATACTTCCAAAGAAAATTTAGTATTAAACATTAAGTTCTAAATTTAGTAATCATGAAACAAAATTATAATCAGATCTTTAAGATATCAAGATCCCCTTCGTCATTAAAGTTTATTTTTGTTCTTTGTCATCATCCTCTACTAGGGATGAGGAAATTCGAAAAAAACATTCTAGATTATAAAGAAATGGCTAAAAAAGATAAGGACAATAACATGTTTGAAAAAAATGAATAAGCATTTTAGTCCGTGAGGCTTTGCCTTGTGCCTCAAAAATTTGCTTCTAGGTGTAAACTTTAAGGTAATTTATGGAAGCCTCATATGAGGTGGTATTCGTGCGTAGCCTCAAATAGCTTTTTAAAATGATGCTCTTCCCCTAAAAGTTCATGCATCTTCTTGACCAGTAACCTCTCACTTTCCAATCACTCAGAAGTAGCAAGCCAGCTTGGGTAGTGATAGTAGCTTCAAAGAAATTGGTAGATTAAGTCTCACTTTCGAATCATACAAAAAATGTTGTACTGGAATTTTTCACGACCACCATCCGCGGTCCATTTGCGTTCTCAAAGAAGTTGGTGATTTGATGAAAAGGGAGCTAGCGAATCATTTGAGGTCAGCTAAACATGCTAAC
The DNA here is from genome assembly GCA_963555705.1 of Ligustrum vulgare. Classification (NCBI taxonomy): domain Eukaryota; kingdom Viridiplantae; phylum Streptophyta; class Magnoliopsida; order Lamiales; family Oleaceae; genus Ligustrum; species Ligustrum vulgare. Next base: position 15,729,188 of record OY743173.1, on the reverse strand, counting down.
AATCAGCATAAAATGCTGAGCAAAGTTGCTGGCACTAAAATTGAACTTCGATCAAATGCGGGTATCAAATCGTACCGCTAAGATGTCAAGCGAATTCTTGGGCCTTGACATAAAACAATCGCCTTGACCTCTTGTACATCATCTCTATTTGTCGTCCCAAAAAAATTATCCTAAAATGGATTTGACCTGACGAGCAAGGCTAAGCCATGAAGGAAAGGGCAAAATGATCAATCCTCAATAGGGAAATTCCTTACACATAACTAAGGGAGCCAATTGAAAGGTGCTTGTGGGCCAGGGTGAATATTGCAGATCTAGGGGATCGGTGGTCAACAATCATTTGAAAAAGGGGCATAGCCCTTTGCCGCACACAAACTATCTCGCAACCCCCAAAAAGGCAAATTTAGATTACCAAAATGGGAGCCATTGCGAATAGCCTTTGGGTTCAACATGGGCTAGGTAGACGAGGTCGCTTGGGGATTATGTTTCTTCCTCCGCGGCTTGCGTGCTATCACCCGTAATCCCTGTGAAGACTAGAATAGAAGAATCCATCGATCCCCATTTCTCCTAGTAATAGACTTCAGCTTGGTTTCCAAATGAGGGGAGACCTTCACATTTTGTTCGGAGGCCGGGGATATCCCGACCAATTCCCCAACTAGATCAGGGGAATTTCAAGAAAGTCGTTGGGAAAAAAAATGATTTGAATGATTCTCTATTCATTCTCCCATCTCTGTTCTTTCAAATCACTCAGTCCATGTTGGAATTTTAACTATCCACCCACTCTATCAAGCTGGCCATCAAGTTGGGTTTCCACGCGTTAGATCATTGATGAATAATAGGTACCCCAAAGCGAAAACCAAAGGACTATTTGCTCTTTGGGGTGGGCCTTTTGTTAGACACAGATGGAACTTCCCTAACTGCATGCGCTCAGTCTGGAGCGGGAGGAGCGGACATATTAACCTATCCACTTAAAGATGAGATGAAGGAACAAAAAGATAAGCGGGCTCCTTTCAGTTTTGACTCGTTTCCCTGCCTCTAAGGAGAGAGCGGACACAATAAGCTCTCTCCCAAAGTGAAACCTATACGAGGCTTTTATTTCATTCAATTTGACCCTTTTGTCGACACACCTTGGGGGTTTCATTCTTGGGGTTCATTTCTTAATATTGTGAATAAAGCAAGATGGATTGGTTCAAATTGAGATTTTTCAAGCAAGTCAGGGGGTCATATTGGATCCTTAGGAACCATCACAAGTACGGTCTGCCTCACAAGAAATGGCAGCCTCATGTGAGGCAGTATTCGAGCGTAGCCTCAAATAGCTTTTTTAAATGGTTAAATGTGCCAAAAAACTGGCTATCATCTCGCATTTTTAGAATTCACCTGCATTGAATGAATTGTGGTTGTGAGCGTACGAGACATCGATCCACCTGATTAGTTATTTATAGTGTTAGCAAATAGTACGAGTACTTTCCATAGCATGGATCTTCGGAAATTTAAGGCTTATTGAAATTTCTTAGACAAAGGAACTTGTAATTGGAACTTCATGGAGAAATATAGGCATCATTATATTTGATACTGCAGTACTTCAAATACGATTGTTTATTAAACAACTCTTTCCATAAATAATATCATGTTGTGTTTCGTGGACTTTAAACTTTTTGGTATCTTATGATGCACTAGTAAAATATAGTTTATAAAATAATTGGTTTAGGTGAAACATATTTCTTGCAAGTCACAATGAAAACTCTGTGTACTTTTTCCCCAAAAGTACATTGATGAATATATGTAGGTAAACTCAAAATGGTGAATTACAAATATATAAATGAAAAGATCGAAATTGAAAATATGGTTTAATTATTCGTCTTGCAACAGACAGGACTTTATGTGGAAAGTGTGAGAATTGTAAATAAATATAGATAGATTCATAGGGGTAAGGCACATGTAATGGAAATCCAGAATTGACGTTATATTTAACTTCGATCAATTCATTTAGAGTTCATGCAGAGTGCCATAGTATATCATGTACATTTTTCTTATTTACTTGAGTTGTTGTAGTCTATCATTTGATAGTATGATTCATTGAAGAATTCATTGTACCCTCAAATACATTAAACATTTGTTAAGTTTGTCTCTGTTCTTTCTTCTCGGGCAGTGGGGCTATGTCGTAATTACTACACCAAATGGAGTCTTGGATCATGAAGAGGCAATTCGACAAAATGTAGGTGGTCAAGTTCTGGGATATTTCTATTGAATTATGGTCATGGCGTAAATGGATCTCAGAAGAACAATTTGCAATTATCCCTTTCATTTTGTACATATTTTTACCTGCTATGAGATCATTGACGAACTTTGAATGACCTTAAAGCTTTCCTTGAATATCTTTGGGAAAGACTCCAATAATAATCATTTATTTGTAGGTCATGTACTTGGTAACTTATTTTCTCTCATGCTTCTGTTTTGGTTGCGACTTTATGAAATAGATTTTTTTTATGGAAATTAGAAAATGGCCATATTTTTTTGTTTTCGACTAGTTAGAAATACTTAGAATAGAGGTTGATGAAGACTATTAAATTCTTGGGCGTCTCATTTGTGCAGAAATTTTGACTTTCTATTGGCCATTTTTCGTTACCATGCGATCAATGCCATTGTCAAAGGATCTATGACGACGATGAGTACATGAAGTGATGTACTGCTAATCGTCGTGGATTAAGCACCACATCAATATCAGAAGACAAACCCTCATTACCAAACACTACTGCAGTCAAAAAATAATGACTACATAGCGAGACTACGTTTGGTAATAGTTAATACACAGATATTGAAGCGAGTGGCTAGATTTAGCACAAGCTACTTAAAAACTTGTATGGTTTAAATCATAACCTTATGAGATTAAAATGGAAAAACAACATAGCATAGCATATGAGTGAGTACTCAAAATGAGCTTAGCAATAAAAAGATGACAAGCGGTAGATATAAAGAGTTCTAGAACTTTGAATTGTCTATTAGGAAATTGTGCAACCTCAAATGGAGATGTGCAAATTTTTCTAACTGCACAATAAAAGCTCAAATGAGTGTTGCAAGGTAAAGATTTTATATTTTCTTGGCTGGAATCTTCCAGGAAGATGGTATTCAAGAGTGAGCAAGTCCTTTTATAAGGGGAATGTTGACCCGGTGATAAACATCCACTGTGCTCAGAACATTATCACCTTATGACTTGGAGTATATATTATTTCAAATTTGTAACCAATTGTGAGGACTAATTTTAATAGATTATTGTTGTCCCAATGTACCAAGCCAACATGCTATTCTTTATTAACAATTTGTGTAGTGTGTCAATTTGCTGTTTTCTGGTGAAGGTGTTTAATTTGTATTCCTTGTACAAGAAATCATAATGAAATCTTGGTCAATGTTGATAGTGTGGAAGCCAATGCGATAGAATCGAAGAATTGTGTTGGGGTTAATGACAAACTCATATTGGAAGTTAGTGAGACCGTGCCCAATGTTGGGATGAAATTTTCAAATCTTGAAGAGGCTTTTGAATTTTATAAAATGTAAGCCTTTAATGTGGGCTTCCATATCAAAATAAGAACTTCGAAGAAGAGTGGTGGGGTTGTCGAGATATGTTGTCTTTGCTTATTGTCAAGAAGGCAAGAGAACTAGTGCTACAGGCAGTTCTTTGAAGTCTCCTTCAACTGATGATATGAGATGTGCTACTAAATTGGCTGCCTGTGTGGATGCATTAGGAACTCGATGTGTTACTAATGTTCATCTTGAGCATAATCACAATGAAAGTCCTTCGAAATAACGATTGTATCAATGTAACCATCACTTGAGTGATCAGGTAAAAAGAAAACTTGACACGAAAGTCTCAACTCAGCTATTATAGAAGCAAGAGGTTATGAGTATCCAACATTTGTAGAAAAAGACTATCAAAACTACATTGACAAGGTTAGAAGATTACGACTTGGAGAAGGAGATGATGTTGTCGAATCTACATTTTTTTGTGGGCTTTTTCCTAATTTGCAGTTTTCGATGAAGATATTTGCATATAAGCCCATGGAATGCTCAATATTGTTTTAATTTCTCTGTTTTTCATTGAGTCATTTGTTTTGGGAACCTATGAACTACAATTCTTCCAAACTCAGGTATTTTTGCATCTAAGGAAGCAATTAGAGTACCCAAAACACTTAGATTCGTGGTTCATCAACTCCTCAGGTGAACGTAACTTGCCAAAACTTTTTGTTTGGATCATAATCTTTAGTGATAAGAAAAAAAGGGTTAGTAATTTTAATGGATTTTGAGTTTTGGATAGAACTTCGTCAAAGAATTACATTATCTTGCAGCAACCCTTTCTAGAATTGGTCAACTTCATATTCTTAAATTGGATGGGAATTAGAGTATTTGAACTCTCCTCTTCCAATAGTGTAGCCAACCAACAAACCAATTTAAAGGGATAAGCTACATATTGACAATAGGTACTATCGCCTCACAACCTAGGAAAGGTTCCTAGCGCAGAAGAAATAGGAGGCGATAGTGCCTGTTGTCGATAGGTAGCTCATCCTTTGCTTATTCTTCCTTATCTGATTGAAAGTAGCAAACCACTCTACTACTAGCACAGCCAGATGATCCTGTGCTAGAAGAAGAAGAAGCAGGAGGAGGTAAAGAAGAAGAAGAAGAAGAAGAAGAAGAAGAAATGGTGCATAAAATCACCCTGCTCTAAGAGCATGCCATGAAAGTGACTCCTAGAGAGGAATATTTCAAGTATAGAGGAGTTAAAGTTCCCAACAATCAAGTTTGATGCCACCACACCGAGAAAGAAGAGTGGAATTAATGATTTGAAAAAGAGGCTCCTAGCAGGTCTAGGAATCTTCTTCATTAGTCGAAGTTTTGAACCTGTTGAGTTGGATAACTGGACAATACGTGATGGAATCTTGATTGTTAATCAGGACCGCGTCAATTTAGCAAATATAATAGGGGCGACTTATCTAAATTATTTCAATTCCTCCAAAACCCTGAATCTTGCAATTCTCCTTCTTCCTATAATGAAATAGGTCAGTATTCCCGCTTAATCAATACAAGATTTATGTTAAGGGACGGATCCTATGAAGGACCAGTGGGGGTCAAGGCCCCCACTGGAAAAAAAATGAGAACACATTGTTTCTATAGGTCCATATAATAGAGGAATGCTCTGGTAAGGAATAAAAAAAAACTTGGTATTTTTTCATTTGGATAGACCGGTCATTTATTATTCCCATTGACATACCAATTGCAATTCAACAAGAAAAAGAAGAAGAAGAAGAAGAAGAAGAAGAAACTAAGTCTTGTTCCCAGTAAACTGATTGACTAATTGCAGTTAAAACCATATTTTTATTCTGCTAGTTGACAAAGACTAGAAAAGGCCTCATATACATTAAGCAGATGTTTACTTACTTCAAGAGAATTCACAGCAAATTCAAGGGCGGAATTTGTTTATGTAGGTCAATTTTGCATTAGAACAGTGCAAGGACATAACATTAAGATTCACATCCAAAAAACCAATAAATCAATTACATCATCTGATTGTTTATGTTAAGAAAGAGATATTTTTGAAAATTGATAATGAAGTTATTGTAAAGCATTTTCTGAGTATGAAAACGCGTGAAGAACAGTTGTAAGCAACTTTATTCGTATTTGTGTTTATTATTGAACTTTTTCACATTCTTGGTTTTTAGAATTTTTGGCCCCCACTCCCTCAAAATCCTAGCTCCGTCCCGGTTCATGTCCATAGTTCTTTGAAAAATTGTTGTTTCACCAAATGCCCACAAGCTTACAGCTCAGGAGATCAGTGCTAGATGTCAAATTCCTCTCACTGCACATGCAAGTACCTAGGAGCATTCATTTAAAGACTTGATTGCACTCTATATATTTCAACTCTTTGTTTGATATAAAACTCTCTTCGTTAAATAGAAAAAAAGAACCCCCGAGGTTTAGTGAACTATTGTCCTCTTTTCTTTTTTCTTATCGATGAAAGGCTTCCCCAAAAGCATCGGTTTTCTGATCCGGCTACTTCAAATGCATCTCTTCCCCTTAAAAAAGATAGTGGCTAGGAAAGCTCTGGAGATTCTATGGTAAATTAATTGGAAACGTCAAAATGAGTTGTGGCTCATAAAAAGGAATGTGGAAGAAGGAAAGAAAGAACAAACATGGGGAAGCATGCCTATAATAGCGAGTTAGGAAGATGGATCAAGGTTGAAAGAGCCTGACAGTCAGTCAATCGTCAAAATTCCACTCTTCTCTTTCTCACTCAAGTGAATTGTTTTCGAGATCATTTAACTAGTTTTTGGTGACTTTCACTTTCAACCCGATTCACCGCCTAAGATAATGAGTCCTACTCTCTCGACTAGGTCATCAAAATGACTGCTAAATCTTTTTGAAGTGAGAGAAGGAGGGAAGGTGCGCTACAACTAACTTAACAACTAGTTGAAGTGTTTGAATGGAATCTTTCCTGTTTGGTTCGATTTTTTCCAAATTTTACTAGTTTGAGTTTGAGGAACAATCTTTTCAGTGGCTCATTTCCATCTGTGAAAATGCACAACTTTTATATAACTGAATGCTTCGGCTTCGAAAACTGTAGAATATGTAAGAATATATTGAGTGATCTCCTATCAATTTGCTTCAAGCAAACCATGAATTCAGCTAGGATGACTATCACCCTCAAAATTATTTGGACGTTAAATAACTTCAATGTACATTCAAGAATAGAAGTCGCACCACAATCTTCCACAAATGATTTGCAACAATGTACAAATTGGATGAAATTAATAAATTCAAGAATATGCAAATGCTTTATTGGAATCTGCTTGATGGAGACGTGTAGCGACTAAGAATTCTCCATTTCTTTTAAATAAAATATTTTAACAAATTTTAAAGACCTGTCGCTATGATTGCGCCCATTTATTTTTAAAGAATATTCATCTACCAATTATTAAATGAAATTTAAATTTATTTTAATCGTAGTCAAATTCCAAATTTTATTAAAAAATATTCCAAGATCACAAATTATTTTTTAGTCCAAGTTTTAATTATTTTATGCCCATTTTATAATTCGTTTTGTGTTCCAACATTCCCTCACATTTCAAATTTCAATTACATCAAAATTTAATACAATTTTCCCAATTTTCTTGATTCAGCCTATTTCAAACCGGTCAATTATCTCTCAACCATTTTAGAAAATCAATCACATATCACTTCTTCCCATGATCTCTCCTCAATCAGCTACAATCTTCTAGTAAAAATCTCACAAAAAATTCCTAAACGAAAATATGACACAACCAAGATACAATAGACAGAATATATTCTTCCTTCCTCAAAAATTTCATGCACACAACTCACATAGTCAAGAAGCAGATTCCGGGTAATAATCCTCCCACGTTCCTCCTTCACAGTTAACTCATGTTTCCATAATTCTCACTATTTCCATAAATCAAGATTTACCCTAATATACCTTTTTTAACTCAAAAACCAATGCATAAAATCTTACCCCTTCCCAACGTCATTCACGACATACCCAGACCTCCAGTAAGGCATACCTTCTTCCCTCTCAAAAATATATTCACTGCAGCCTCCAATCCATGACCAATCTCGAAGCTCAGATTGTTAACCATGAATAACCTCCACCATCGACTGCAAATCTCCACAACGCACCAACTAATCATTGCACATACACATACAGATACTGGACAATTATCAGCTTTGGGAACAGTACAAGGTCAATTGATTCGGGATTTTCAGAATCTGGATATTGAAGTGAGAACCCCATCAATCTAAAGTTCTGGCAGATTGGAAAATTTGACGGTTAACCCAGATTTAAGAAGTAGAATTGTAGCGGCTCGGGAAGCAAATAAATTCTTAGAGAAGATCAGAACGGAGATTGGAACTGGCAAGGGAATAGGTTTCAAAATCACAGCTGACAAAGCTCTTATGTTCAAAGGTCGCCTTTGTGTACCGAAAGATGATCAGATCAGAAATGAAATCTTGAAGGAAGCCCATTCAGCAACATATGCAGCTCACCCAGGAGGAACAAAGATGTATCGTGATTTGCGTACTACATTCTAGTGGAATAACATGAAAGGGTGTATTGCAAAGTTTGTTTCACTATGCATGACTTGCCAGCACGTCAAGGCGGAACATCAGAGGCCGTTGGGATTGTTAAATCCTTTGGACATTCCAGAATGGAAATGGGATAAAATCTCCATGGACTTTGTGACAGGCTTACCAAGATCAGTGAAGGGACATGATGCCATCTGGGTTATTGTAGAACGACTTACGAAGACAACCCATTTCCTTCCAGTGCGAATGACTCACAATGTAGATTAGTTGGCACAATTTATGTTAGGGAGATCATCCGACTCCTCGGAGTTCCAGTGTCTATTGTTTCAGACAGGGATCCTAGATTCATCTCAAGATTTTGGAAGAGTTTACACGTGGATATGGGGACTAAATTAAATTTTAGTACTGCTTACCATCATTAGACAGATGGGTAGTCTGAACGCACAATTCAGACATTGGAGGATATGCTTAGAGCCTATATTCTAGACGTGAGCGGCAATTGAGAGACTCACTTACCATTGGTGGAGTTTTCTTACAACAAAAGCTTTCAGGCTACCATTGGTATGGCTCCATACGAAGCACTGTATGGACGAAGATGTCAATCGCCTGTATATTGGGATGAGGTTGGCGAGAGGAAGTTATTGGGCCCAAAATTAATTGAAAAGACTGTAGAGGCTATCGAGAAAATCAGACTACGGATTAAATCCGCCCAAGATAGACAAAAAAGCTATACCGACCAAAGGAGAAAAGACTTGGAGTTTCAGATTGGAGAGAGAGTGTTCTTGAAAATAGACCCTATGAAGGGTACTATTAGGTTCGGCAAGAGAGGAAAGTTAAGGCCCTGTTTTATTGGCCTATTTGAAATATTGGATAAAGTGGGTAATGTGGCTTATCGTTTGGCATTGCCACCTGAGCTCTCGACAGTGCACAATGTCTTTCACATTTCTTTGTTGAGAAAGTATGTTCATGACCCATTCACGTAATAAACTTTCAGTCGATTCCGATTCAGAAGAATCTATCTTATGAGGAGACACCTATGTACATTATTTATAGAAAAGTCTACATCTTAAGAAATAAAGAGATTCCACTAGTAAAAGTCCAGTGGGGTAGACATGGTAGCAATGATGCTACCTGGGAAAAAGAAGAAGAGATTCTGGCTAAAAATCCAGATATCTTAGATCAAGTAAGTTTAAATTTCGAGGACGAAATTATTTTAAGGGTGTAGGATTGCAGCGATCGGGAATTCTCCGTTTATTTTAAATAAAATATTTTAACAAATTTTAAAGACCTTTCACTATGACTTCTCCCATTTATTTTTAAAGAATATTCGTCTAGCCAATTATTAAGTGCAATTTAAATTTATTTTAATAGTAGTCAAATTCCAAATTTTATTAAAAATGTTCCAAGATCACAAATTATTATTTAGTCCAAGTTTTAATTGTTTTATGCCCATTTTATAATTTGTTTTGTGTTCCAACATTCCCTCACATTTCAAATTTCAATTACATCAAAATTTAATCCAATTTTCCCAATTTTCTTGATTCAGCCTATTTCAAACCGGTCAATTATATCTTGACCATTTTAGAAACCCAATCACAGATACAATAGCCAGAATATACTCTTCCTTCCACAAAAACCTCAATCAAAATTTCAATAGCCAGAATATATTCTTCCTTCCTCAAAAAATTTCACGCAGACAAATCACACAGTCAAGAAGTAGATTCTGGGTAATAATCCTCTCACGCTCCTCCTTCACAGTTGACTCACGTTTCCATAATTATCACTGTTTCCGTAAATCAAGATTTACCCTAATCTACCATTTTTAACTCAAAACTAATGCATAAAATCTTACCCCTTCCCAACATCATTCACGACATACCCAGACCTCCAGTAAGGTATACCTTCTTTCCTCTCAAAAATATGTTCACCGTAGCCTCCAATCCATGATCAATCTCGAAGCTAAGATTGTTAACCGTGAATAACCTCCACCGTCGACTGCAAATCTCCACAACACACCAACTAATCACTGCACATACACATACGGATAGCACCATTAGGCTTCACCAAAACCCGCCATTGCCCAAACCACCATGAATGGTAGCCACCACCACCTCCCAAACCTCCAATAACTCAACCTCACACACCCATGATTGAACCATTTTAAAGATCACAGCAACACCCCACGCCACCACGACCGCACCGCCACTACCCAACTCCCATATCCACATCATCTTCCGCCAAATCAAATCCAAAATCAAGAAATAAAATAAACCCAATACCTTACCTCAACCCTCGACCTATTCCTGGCCGGATTACCGTCGAAGAAACCATCTAAAAACTGAACCTTAAAGTCTCAGTTACCTTTCCATTTTTTTGAATTAAAATCACCTAAGTCACTCCACCATCGCACTTGCTCCACCACGCGATGGTGGCGTTGTTGGCGATTTTACCTACCGGCGGTCGGAATCAGAGCAAGGGGCGGAACCCGTCGCCCTCACCATCTCTCTTTCTCTGTTCTCAGATATTGAATGGGAGAGAAAAGGGATTTTATTATATTTATTTGTATCTTGACTTTTAATATTAACATTTTAAGCCCATGTGTTTTAGAAGTCTCTCATTTTACTCCCTTAAGTTTTGAATCGTTTAATTCCAGTCCTTTTAGTTTTAAACATTTTTAAATTCAGTTCAAAGGTTTCAGTATTTAAAAAGTCCAGTCCCTGGAGTCCTTAAACTCCTACAATTAGCCTCATTATTTTCAAAAAAGCCTATTTCAGACCCTAAACTTTAAATTTCAGTTTTTAAAAAAAAAAAAATCATTTCAAACCTTGTACTTGATTTTGTTTTATCATTTCAACTTTAATTTTCAAGATTACTAATTTAATTTAATTTCTTTTGGCTAGACGAAGCAGTTGGTGAGTTAAGAGGTTGACGTATTATTCCCGCTCTACCTTTTGTGAACCTGTTAAATTTGAGTTAGACTCGCCCCCACTAATTAGTTTAGATTGCATGTTTTATGTGAATTTACGTGATTTATATGATTAATTGCATGAGACGAGACGAGAATCTCTTATGAGATAAATTGAGAAATTATGTTATGCATGTCATAACTTATGTACTTTATTGCATGAGACGAGAATATGTTCGTTTGCACTTCTTATATGATGCTTATGATGAGAATCAGAGAAAGTCACTGTATTATTTGCATAATTTTGTGTTCAATTATTCTGTAAATTAATTATTGTAGATGAATCTACTGAGTATTTCTTTGAAATGCTCACCCCGTTATTTTGACAACTTTTGCAGATCTCGGAGACGGTGACGAGTGATAGGCAGTAATGGAAAATCATTAATAGAAATTATTTGAAGTCATGTTTCATGAACATCATTATTTTATTTTGTCGAGAATTGGAGTTTCATAAGTCATTTCAAGTAGATTTATTTGAATTTGGATTACGGTTATAAATTTTCTAATAATGAATGTGATATTTAAAAATTCAGTTTATTTCCACAATAGATTTTATTCAGAAGTTAGTTACAAATGACGTAGTGGCGTCTCGGGCTTCACGGGACTCGGGGCGTTACAAGATGTGCCTAGTTCTTGAAACAAATTGGTTACATGATGCGGAACGCAACTGGGTTTCACAATGCTAACACTAATGGAATATATAGTTAAGTTACATTATTTGGTGATAATTTGCTACTTGACTCGCATTCTCGTGAGAAGTTTATAAACCAAACAATAGATACCTTCCATTTACCCTTGTGAAAAGTTACATTGGGGATACCTTAACATCTCTCTCTTCTGAAATTCGAGTTTCTATGTTGAAAATGTATGACAACTCTTCAATTTCGTAACTTCTAACAACCTCCTTCAATAACTTGCTACTGGACTCACATTCTCGTCTTCAGTTGGAAAAGCGGTTTCATTTGGCTTAGAAACATCAGCCCACCTGAAGTACTTGCATTCTTCCACGTTGAATGAATAGAACGGCCTTTCTATGATGCCTTTGATGTAAACTACTTGCATCAACTTGACTAAGCCTTTCTCACATGCCAAACAATTTTGCTTTGTTGGGAAGTCCAATATGTAGTACCCATCATTTTAACAGGCCCAACAAACGTCTTTGTTATTTGAGGGCATTTTATTGGTATATTGCAATAAACAAATTTACTGAAATTAACATTACAACTACATGGAAAACCCAAAAAAGGAACAAAATAAAAATAACATACAATTATGCCCTTGTTTAAGCCCCATTCTTTAAAAGGTAATTGGCGCAAAACGTCCCTTTTTCTTGTTTTGTGCAAATCACTCCTAATTTCAAAATTTTGACAATTTTCACCCTCAAGTTCGCATTTTCTTGCAAACCATCCATTTCTATATTCATATGTTGACTTTTTGTTGATTCCTTCCATTTGTTTTGTCTCATCGACTCACACTTGTCATGCAGAACATTACGAATTTGTTTTCTTAACTTGCTTTGCTAAATAGAAAATCTTGACTTGGTAACTGCAACTAGAATTCCAGATCTAGCCCATATTAAAGATGGAGAAAATAGTCTGCTTGCTGGGATTAGGGTGGGGTGATCTAAAAATACATTGCAGTGTTACTGAATAATGGATCCACCACCACACGGCCCAATGGACTCTCAACATCAGTAGTAATTACACGGTCCATACCAGCAACACCAGTTAATGGCTCAAATATGCAGTTGAGTCAAGATATACAGCAAACCAACATTGATACATTGGAGTAACTATCTATTGCACTTATAACAAATTTTCTCTAGCTGATTGTATAGAATTTGTTAGGATACGAATATTCTTTGGTTCTTTCTTTCTATATAGATTTAGTGCTCACAACTTGTATATTATGGATTCCGGGAAATGAATTAATACAACGCATTTTCTCCTCCATTTCATTATATCAATTTTTTTTATTTTTAATCTCTTTTCATTTCAATCGTTCACTGAAAATTACATGGTATCAAACCAGGAATGGCAAACATTGAAAATACACCATCTCCTCTTGAAACCTCTTCTGAAAATACAACTCCTATTCTCCTCAGAAACCCATCTCCTCTTGCCCAACCAAATTCTAACCGACACACTAATTTTTTCAGGTCCACATAATCCATTCAACCTTGAAATATCAGACAACCCAGGAACAAATCTTGTTTCTGATCTGTTGACAGCAAATAATTATGAAACTTGGTCACGTTCAATGCAACATGCCCTTAGAGCCAAAAACAAAATCGGATTCATCAATGGAAACTTTTGCAAACCTGTTGATCCTATCGATGAGCTATTTGAAGCTTGGGAAAGATACAATGACAGGGTGGTCTATTGGATCCACAGTGCTATCAGTCCAGAACTTCGTTCCATTGTTGCTTTCATGGACAATGCTTCTGAAATTTGGGTTGAATTGGTTGAACGATTCTCCTTACAAAATGCTCCATGCATCTATCAACTCAAAAGAACTTTGGCTAACTTAACTCGAGATGGTGATTTTGTCAACATTTATTATGGTAAACTGAAAAGTATTTGGGATGAACTTGCAGTTTATGATCCAATTCCAGACTGCCATTGTGGGAAAATTAAGGTTTTGGTTGATAGGTGTCATAGGGATTGCACTTTTCAATTCCTAATGGGCCTCAATGACATATATGAGCATTCACGAGATCAGATTATGCTGCTTGAACCACTTCCAAATGTGAACAAAGTTTTCTCATATATTCAGTAGTAAGAAAGGCAACTAAAATTACCTCTACCACCATTAGTTCTAATTCTGTGGCCCTCTATTCTAGAAATGTCAATCCAAAGTTTAAACCTTAGACTCAACCAAATACTGACTCCAACAAAGAAAGACCATATTGCAAGTTCTGTAAGATTACTGGCCTTTTTTTTGAAAAAATGTTTTAAGGTTGGTAAATGTTAAAACATTAATCTACTGCCATTGTCATATGACAGGACACATGGTGGATAAGTGTGACAAGTTGCGTGGTTATCCTCCAAATCATAAAATGTTTAACAAGACCAATGGGACTAGAAGATTTGCTAATCGGGTTTCTGTTAGAAGTTAGAATAGCAGTGATATAGCAATTCTGATAGATTCTACTTAACTAAAAATAGAATGACAATCTCATGTTTTTGCTCAAATATAAAGACTCCTCTACAACTTCACATGCGGCCAATCAGATTCAATCTCTGAGTGCCAGTCATCCTTCTAAGTCTATTCCTATGTCTGGTATTGATTATTCTTTAGTTGTTCCTAACTCTCCTTTCCCTGTTGCACACACTTTCACCAAGATAATAGACACTGGAGCTACAGATCATATGATCCATTATTCATCTGTTATGATTTGAAGCCTTAGAATCAATCACAAAGTAAACAATAAAAGCGATTTAAACAAAAACCTTCAAAAAAAATAATTTAATCAAAAAATTGCAAGAAACACAGGTTTACGAACCAAAATAGAACTTCTCAGTATAACAACAAAACTCGCACATAAAACCACTAAGAATTACAGAAATTCTTTTTGTATACAAATCACTAAGGAGATCACTGATTATACACATAGAATCAGTGTCTAAAACCACAAAGAAATTATGCGAAAGAATTGATTTATCTCTAAAAGTCACGAAGAAAAGAAGAAGAAATCGTTGACTTATAGAGAGAGAGAGAGAGAGAGAGAGAGAGAGAGAGAGAGAGTAAAGAGAAGAATCTGGAAGACGGAAGTGAGAGGTGAGAGATGAGGGGTCAGCCCTCAGATATTATCTCACATGTGGACGGCTATAATGAACCAGAATTGATCCAACGGTTGTAGATAAAGAGGCAGTGTATGAAAATGAGCCAATGATCCGGAATAAGAATGGGCCGGAAGATGGAATGCTGGATTGTGTATCCCTTATAATGAATTGGGCTTTCAGCTTTAATTCCTTTGAATTTTAGCCTGGCTGCTTCAATGGACTGATCCAATTGTATTCATATTCTCCACCTCAATTGGAATCACAGTCCCTGCAAAGCACAAACACAGCAGTATCAAAATTCTAACAGTTTTAAAAAATTTAAAGCATCCTTAAACTTGTTAATTGGGATTACCTTTGTTCCTGCATCTGCAGGATTTAATTGTGTAGGAATTTTAACAAGTTTAAATATACCTTTTTCAGTATATCCCTAATAAAATGAAATTTCACATCAATATGTTTTGACCTATTGTGAAAGACACGATTTTTACACAAATGTAATGCACTAAGACTATCTGTACACAGTTCAATTTCAGAATTGTCAATGCAGCCAATTTTAGGCAACAACCCCTTTAGCCACATACATTCTTTAACAGCATCTGTGGCAGCAATATATTTTGCCTCAGTTGAAGATAATGCAACAAGTTTTGTAGCTAAGATTTCCAGCTAATACAAGAACAGTTTAAAGTAAAGAAATATGCAGAAGTTGATTTTATATTATCAATATTCCCTGCAAAATCTGAATTAACAAATCCCTTTAATTTGAAATCATTTTTGGTTTTAGAAAATACTAAACTAAGTCCTCCAGACACTTTAAGATATTTCAAAAGAGATTTCACAGCTTTCCAGTGCAATTCACCAGGATTACGCATAAATCTACTAAGAACACTGACAGCAAAAGCAATATCAGGTCTAGTACAAACCATAAGATACATAACAGATCCTATAGCATTTGAGTAAGGCACATTTTTCATCCTAAATTCTTCTTCAGTAGATTTAGAAGTATGTTCAGATGATAGTTTAAAATGTGCAGGCAAAGGGAGAGAAACAGGTTTAGAGTCAGATAGATTAAGTCTTTTTAAAATCTTTTCTATATAATAATGTTTTTGATTTAAAAATAAGTTTCCAGAATACCTATCCTTAAATATATCCATACCAAGAATTCTTTTAGCATGTCCTAAATCTTTCATTTCAAATTCAGACTGTAGTTTATTCTTAAGTAGGTTAATATCATGCATATTTGGGCCAGCTATTAACATTTCATCAACATACAACAAAAGATACATAAAATCAGAGTCACCAAACTTATAATAAAAACAGGAATCATATTGACTCTTTTGAAAATTGAGACTTTGAATATAAGAGTCAAACCTCTTATACCATTGTCTTGGAGCTTGTTTCAAGCCATATAAGGATTTTTTCAACAGACATACCAAATCAGTTTTACCACCTTTTTCAAAACCTTTTGGTTGATGCATGTAAGTAGTTTCATCTAATGAACCATACAAGAAAATAGTTTTAACATCCATTTGTTCTAATTCCACATCAAATTGAGCAACTAAAGGAAATAAAATTCTAATAGAGGTATGTTTAACAACAAGTGAAAAGATTTCATTATAATCTATACCTTCTTTTTTAGAAAACCCTTTAACTACAAGTCTAGCCTTATATCTAGGTTTTATAGCTTTTGAGTCACTCTCTTTTATTTTAAAAATCCATTTACAGTCTATAATCCTAATATTATTAGGATTGTTAACTAAAATCCAAATGCCATTTTTTATAAGAGAATCCATCTCTTCTTGCATGGCTTCAGGCCACACTTTAGAGTCAGTTGAAGACACTGCTTCTTCAAATGATTCAGGTTCATAAAGTAAAGGTTCAGAGTATGTAAAAGCAGAAACAAAATCAGGATTATCAAATTTGGAAGGAGGTCTAATCTCCCTTCTAGTTCTATCCCTAGCTAACTGATAATTTTCAAGATTTATGTCAGTTTCAGTTTCAGAAATATTTTCAGGAATAGGAACATAATTTGGTGAATGATATTCAGAAGTATTATTTGGAGAATGTGGGGATTGCTTCACCTGAAACTGAGTATTGGGCACTCAGCTCAGAGGTAAGAAAATCTTTTTCACTAATAGGATCTATTAAAATTTCATCTTTACAAGGGAAAAAATTTTCATTAAAAACAACATATCTACTTAAAATCACCATGTAACCTCCCTGTTCTTTTACCCATAACCTGTAACCCTTTACTCTTTCTCCATACCCCAGAAAAACACATTTTAGAGACCTGAAATTAAGTTTGATTTCAGTTTGGTGTCAGTATGCAGCACACCCAAAAATTTTCAGTTTTGAAAAATCTGGAAGAGAATTATTCCAAATCTGATCAGGAATTTTAAAATCAATAGCACTGTAGGGAGAAATACTGATTAAATATGAAGTTGTTTCAACTGCTTCACCCCAAATTTTTTTTAGCAAATTTGAATCAAGTAAAAGACATCTAGTTCTTTCTAAAAGAGTCCTATTCATTCTTTCAGTTGTTGTGGACTGTATGTAACAGTCCTATGTCTAAGAATGCCTAGATTACTACAAAAGGAATCAAAATCCTGATTGCAGAACTCAAGACCATTGTCAGTCCTAATTATTTTGACCTTCCTATCTTTCAAATTTTGAACTAAGGTAATCCAGTTTTTAAACATCCACATAGTAGCATCCTTAGTTTTTAACAAATGAACCCATGTCTTCCTAGAGTAGTCATCAACTATAAGTAGGAGGTATCTAAAACCTGAAACATAATTAACTGGGACAGGACCCCACAAGTCAACATGTAAATATTCAAGGATATCACTAGATTTATGAATCATTTTTCCAAAATGATTTCTTTTTTGTTTTCCCAAGACATATTTTTCACAGAATTCAAGTTTTTGTAGGACATCTTTTTTTCACCTAAGTGACCAAGTCTTTTATGCCACAGTACAGTTTTATCAATTTCAAAAAAAGCATTGAAAGACTTAGCACATATAGGATAAGAATTTAACACATAAATTTCATTTGTTTTGGGAGTACAGGAAAGTAAGAGATTACCTTTAAAAATAGTTAAATAACCTTTATGTAATCTAATTTCATAAGATTCAGAATCTAGAACACCAAGAGAAATCAGGTTTCTTTTCAAATCAGGTAGATAACTAGTTTGATTTAAGACAATAGTTCTGTTATTTTCAAGTTTCAACTGAATGTTACCAGTTCCTTTCACTTTACAAATCACATTGTTTCCAAGTTTTACAGAACCATTATAATCACTACTGAAGTCAGAAAATAAATTTCTTTCAGGACACATATGAAAAGTGCAGCCAGAATCAAGTATCCATTCATGCTTGTTATCAGATTCAGTAGTAACATACACCACACCATTATCATCTTGTGTCGCAGCTTCAGTTTGATTGCTGGTTCCAACTTCATTTTTCCTTTTGAAACAATTTTTAATGTGATGACCAGGTTGGCCACAATAAAAACAAAGTCTGGGTCTATTAATGTTATCTAAACCCCCAGTGTTATCTTGCCCCCTAGAATTGTTTTGGTTCCTAAAGTTGTCTTGACCTCTAGGATTTTCATAACCTCTAAAATTGGTCTAGTTTCTAGGGTTATTCTGACCTCTATAGGTGCTTTCATTAGACCTATTGAAATTGCCTTTGTTTTGAAAATTTCCTTTTGCAGGCTTATTGTTCACACTATTCCAGTTCCTATTTTATTAGGAACATTCCATTTTTTATTGAAATTGTTCACTAGCTTATTATTTATGAAAGAATTCCTATTCTTTGAAGTTCCTATAATGTTATAGGCTTTTTAGGATTATTTTTAAATTCAAGTTCCTTATTTTTAAGTGAAGTGTGAACTATTTCTGTAGTCAATTTATGCTCACCATATTCTAGAGCATTTCTAAGGTCCTTAAACTTATCACCCACAGCATTTAAAAGACAGAAAACCTTTTGCTCATCAGTTAATTTCTCATCACAATTCAGAAGGTTTTGTGTGATCATAGTGAACATATTCATAATATCATCTACATCTTTAGATGGATCAAACTTGAAGGAAAAATATTGTTTCCACAAAAAACATTTATCAGGCAGAGAAACAGTATCATACTTCTTCTAACTTATCCCAAAGTGCCAAACTGTTTTAGTTTTTCCTATTTGTCTAATCACATTATCAGACAGATGAAGAAATATAGTACTCCATGCAGTTTCATCCATTTCAATTTGTCTATCCTGAGCTAAATTTACATGCCAAGATTGATCAATGGCTTTAGCACACTTCATTTGAAGTAATAGGACCTTCATTTTCTGGCTCCAGAGATTAAAATCTCCTTTTCCATTCCATACTTCAACATCTACTTTTGTAGTAGTCATTGCAGTAATGACTACAGAATTTAAAGAAAATTTTCAAGAAAAAAAAGCCTTATTCCTTCAAAAATAATCAGGCAGACAATTAATAAAACATGATATAATCACAGAAAGTTTCAATTAATCAAAAGTAATCCACAAAGATCAAGAAATAAGTCACTCAGTCTCAGCAATCAATTTCTAAGCAGTAAAGCAATCAAGGTGATCATAGTTCAACAAAAAATTAATCACACTAATCAAGAAAACCACGAAGAGCTATATACTGAAAAATTATTCTTCCAGTATATCCCTCAACCTACTATGGGTCAGCCCAAGTTTCCTCAGATTCCCGAATTCTCAAGAAATCCTGGACAAAGGTAAGGTATGGGGTCCAAGGGTAGGCTTCAACGGAGAGATTTTGAAGAGAACAAGGAATTTTAAAACAAATGGCAGAATAAAATGAAGAAATTAAAGATATCACCTTTTACAAGATCTAATGCTACTGCAATTCTACAAAGATATAAATCCACACAGATTCGAAGCCACAAAGTTCCAGTACCACAAAGCTTATCAGTAATCCATGAAGTTCAGTGATATGATCCAACATAGGAGACCAAAAGAGAAATCAAGTTACCATTGATGCAACAGCAATCTAGGTAGGGAAACAAGGAAATTTAGTGTTGGGCCTGAGTCGAGAATCAAACCGGATCGAGTTGTTTCAAAAGGACGAAAAGATGGCCAGCCGGGAAGATCACGCGATCGCTCAGGCCAAGGAAGGCGCGATCGCTCGAATGCATCAAAAATCAAGCCGAGAGTTTCAAGCATAACCACACGATCACGCGGTTAAAATCAAAGCA
The DNA here is from genome assembly GCA_963555705.1 of Ligustrum vulgare. Lineage (NCBI taxonomy): Eukaryota > Viridiplantae > Streptophyta > Magnoliopsida > Lamiales > Oleaceae > Ligustrum > Ligustrum vulgare. The sequence goes on along the minus strand of OY743173.1, from coordinate 15,709,123 downwards.
TATTTTCACGAATTTTAATTTAATTTCCACTTTATTAATTATTAATTATAGTTTCGAACCCTAGTGCTGCTAGGTCAGTTTTTAGGCGTGTTTTAACTTTATATTATGTTTTTCATTCATAACATTGAACAACTTTGATATTATTAAATGAATGTGAGATTTTTCTCTCTAGAAAAGGAGGATTCCTTTTTCTTGTTCTTGAAGAACAGTCAATAGAACTTATCAAATATTTTCTTGAATATTTGTGGCGTTTCAATCAGAAACTTATCAAGGAGTTTGACATCCCTTTTGGAGTTTCGAAAACCTCTGTTCTTCAATCCGCATCGTTATTCATTGCGTCGTGATTGTTGGGTCTAGGTCCTATCGTCAATTTTATCTTTCCAGTATTTTAATTATTGTGTTCTTGTGGTTGTTTAGCTGAATCTGGATTTTTTCTATTATTGTGTCGTTTATTCCGCATTTTTGTCGAGATTCCCAATTAGGATCGCGTCATCTGGTATCAGAGCTTGGATCTAGATTTAGTTCTTGGTATTTCTTGACTTTTTCTTGTTTTCCTTGTTCTTCGTGCCAGTAAAAATTTTCCATTATTTGATCCATACAAAAATTCAATCTTGTTTATTTTAGTCAATTCTTATCCAAATTCAATTCCGTTTGTTACTCTGCATTCGTTGAATTTCGGATTTAAAAAAAATGAAAATTTCATTATTTTCTCGAATATTCAGAATTTGTCTCAATTTCCAAATTCTCTTGTTCTTACCTCATGTCTTATCGTGTCCTACCCCTGATTGATTTCTTGGATTGTTTTTGAAGTGCTTGGAAGGGATATTTTGAGTGATACACGAGCGATACATTTTGTTAGAAATTTTCTACTTATTTCAATAAAGACTAATAATGTCTAGTAGACGGGATGAATCATCTTCATCAGTTGGGGACAACAAGGGAATTGACAGAAATGAGCCAACAACTTCATCAACGAGCCACAACAAACGACCGGAAGGTATGTATATGGTGAATAAGAATGATGTAGGTGTGATGGTGACTTTACATGAGCAATTTGAGAAGTTGATGACTAGGATGGATAGGCAGGAAGAAACTATTAATAAGTCACGTAGGAAACAAACTCATATGGGTCCTAGAGCTAGAAGGGAAGACAGGAGAGATCATAGGGGGAGAAATAATCAAAGGATTGGGTATGGGTTTGATGATGAGGAGTTTGCGAGTGAAGGGAGTAGTATCCAATCATCTGTGACTAGTGTAAGGAGAAGGGGTAGAGGAGATAGGTATGAAAGGGTAAATAATAGAAGAGATCGTGGTGATCGGGATGAAGTAGATGATAATCTAGGTAAAATAAAAATGTCTATTCCACCTTTTCATGGGAGGGGTGATCCGGTGGCTTACCTAGATTGGGAAAAGAAAGTAGAGTTGATGTTTGATTGCCACAATTATTCGAAAGGAAAGAAGGTGAAGTTAACGGTCGTCTAGTTCACCGATTATGCAATTAATGGTAAGATCAAATGGTGAAGGATCGAAGGAGGAACGGTGAGGGGCTGATGGATACATGGCATGAGATGAAAATCATAATGAGAAAGAGGTTTGTCCCAAGCCACTGTCATAGGGATATTTACCAAAGGTTGCAGGGCTTATGCAAGGTTCTAGGAGTGTAGAGGAATATCATAAAGACATGGAGGTAGCCATGATTAGGGCCAACGTGGTGGAGTATCGGGAAGCTACAATAGCTAGATTTTTGAGTGGACTGAACAAAGATATTGCAAACGTCATTGAGTTGCAGCATTATGTGGAACTAGAAGACATGGTGCATATGGCAACGAAGGTGGAGAGGCAATTAAGGCGAAAGCGGACATTTAGACACTCACTGGGGTCTTACCCTACATCAAAACTGAGGAAGGATCACAATGATGAGCATGTCCCGAAGGGAAAGGAGGAACCTACAACTAAAGGTAAAAATATTTCTGATTCTCAACCTACTAGGGATAGAAATATTAAGTGCTTTAAGTGTTTGGGTTCGAGCCATATAGTATCACAGTATCCAAATAAGAAAGTAATGCTCTTGCGTGAAAATTGTGAAATTAGTTCGGAGGATGAATTTAAGGGAATGCCTGGGTTGCAAGTTGCGGGGGCTAGTAGTAGCGATGAAGAGGGGTTAACTTATGCGGTGAAAGGGTCCTTTGTGAATAGACGTGTCCTAAATTCTCGAGCTAAGATGGTTGAAATTGATGAACAACAGGATAATCTTTTCCACACTAGGTGCTTGGTGGGGAAAAAGGTTTGTGGGATGGTAATTGACGGGGGAAGTTGTACTAATGTAGTTAGTACATTATTGGTGGAGAAATTGGAATTTCCTAAGGTGAAACACCCCAACCCCTATAAATTACAATGGTTAATCGAGTCGGGAGAGCTTAAAGGGAACATGCAGGTTAATATTAAATTCACCATTGGGGGTTATAGAGATGAGGTTGTGTGTGACGTGGTCCCTATGCACGTTGGGCATATTTTTTTGGGAAGACCATGGAAACATGATAGGAGAGTGGTGCATGATGGTTTAAAAATCAATATACTTTTGTGAAGGGTGGAAGAAGATCACTCTTGCTCCGCTATCACCTAAAGAGGTCCAAGAGGACAAATTGAAAATGAAGAACGAGTTTGAGAGGGAAAATAAGAGTGTTGAGGCCACGACCTTAGAAAAATGAGGGGGTATGAAAATAGAAAACAAGAGAGTTGAGGTCACAACCCCAGAAAAAAGGAGAGCTTGAGAGTGAAAAGAAAAAGAAAAGAGAGTCCGCCACAAAAATGAGTTTATTTGTATTTGTTAACACATCCCTCCCTAATTTGGCTAATTCTGTTTTGTAGGTACTAAAATCAAGTCACAAAACTAAGGCCAAAGGGAAAATTAATTGCTGGACAGAACAGCCCCAAAAGATGATGGATAGCACAAAACATGAACAAGTCCCTTGAACCAACGAAAGCAAAAGATACATAAAGGAGAGGCCATATATAGATTCGAGGTCGAATCCTTTTTGAGAGACGAGGGATGATATGATCCAACATAGGAGACCAAAAGAGAAATCAAGTTACCATCGACGCAACAGCAATCTAGGTGGGAAAACAAGCAAATTTCGTGTTGGGCTTGAGTCGAGAATCAAACCGGATCGAGTTGTTTCAAAAGGATGAAAAGAGGGCCAGCCGGGAAGATCACGCGATCGCTCAGGCCAAGGAAGACGAGATCGTTCGAATGCATCAAAAATCAAGCCGAGAGTTTCAAGCATAACCACGCGATCGCGCGAGGTTAAACCAAGCAATCGTGCGGTTAAAATCAAAGCAAATTTTCGCGAATTTTAATTTAATTTCCGCTTTATTAATTATTAATTTTAGTTTCGAACCCTAGTGTGGCTAGGTCAGTTTTTAGGCGTGTTTTAACTTTATATTATGTTTTTCATTCATAACATTGAAAAACTTTGATATTATTAAATGAATGTGAGATTTTTCTCTCTATAAAAGGAGGATTCCTTTTTCTTGTTCTTGAAGAACAGTCCATAGAACTTATCAAATATTTTCTTGAATATTTGTGGCGTTCCAATTAGAAACTTATCAAGGAGTTTGACATCCCTTGTGGCGTTTCGAAATCCTCGGTTCTTCAATTCGCATCGTCATTCATTGCATCGCGATTGTTGGATCCAGGTCCTATCGTCAATTTTATCTTTCCAGTATTTTAATTATTGTGTTCTTGTGGTTGTTTGGCTGAATCTGGATCTTTCCTATTATTGTGTCGCTTATTCCGCGTTTTCGTCGAGATTCCCGATTGGGATCGCGTCATTCATCCACCAAGAAGTGTGGGATCTCCTTAGAATATTCAGTATATTTATAAAAATATACTGAGTTCTTAGATCCAACAAGTGTAAGACTCAGAATGAGACGATCCAGATACAAAAATTCTGAAAAACCTTATTTAAAAATAGGGTTTTAAAAACAATTCCACAAAGTAAAAAAATACCAAGATTATAATGAAAATTTTTTTAAAAAAAAAATCAAGATCTGAAAAAAATTCCAAAAATTTTCAGAGAAACAAAACGTTTTTGAAAAGGTTTTCATAAAACTTCAAGAAATCACAATTTCCTTAAAGATTACCACAATGAACTGAAAACCCTAAAAAACGTTTTACAGAAACACAAAGTACTTCCAGAAAAATCACAGATCCACCCAAAAGAAATCTGGATCTATAAGATCTGAGTCAAAACAGCGTATTTACACGAACCCTAAGGCTCTGATACCACTATTATGATTTGAAGCCTCAGAATCAACCACAAAGTAAACAATAAAAGCGATTTGAACAAAAACCTTCAAAGAATTTTATTTAATCAACAAATCGCAAGAAACACAGGTTTACAAACCAAAATAGAACTTCTCAGTATAACAACAAAACTCGCACATAAAACCACTTAGAATTACAGAAATTCTTTCTGTAGACAAACCACTAAGGAGATCACTGATCATACACACAGAATTAGTCTCTAAAACCACAAAGAACTTATGCGAGAGAATTGATTTATCTCTAAAAGTCACGAAGAAAAGAAGAAGAAATCGCCTGACTTAGAGAGAGAGAGAGTAAAAAGAATCTGGAAGATGAAAGTGAGAAGTGAGAGATGAGGGGTCAGCCCTCAGATATTATCTCACATGTGGACGGTTGTGATGAACCAGAGTTGATCCAACGGTTGTAGATAAAGAGGCGGTGTATGAAAATGGGCCAATGATCCGGAATAAGAATGGGCCGAAAGATGGGATGCTGGATTGTGTATCCCTTATAATGAATTGGGCTTTCAGCTTTAATTCCTTTGAATTTTGGCCTGGCTGCTTCAATGGACTAATCCAATTGTATTCACATCATCCTACTACAAAACTCCTCCCACTAAGGTATTATACTCTGTTAAGTTTCCTAATGGTGATACTTCCTCAGTAACTCATGTAGGTAAAGTTCAAGTTACTGATTCCATAATCTTATATGATGTTTTGTGCCTTCCCTCCTTTAACATTAATTTAATTTAAGCCAAAAAACTAGCCTATCAGCTTCATTGTTGCTTAATTTTCTTTTCTAACTATTGTTTTATTAAGGACCTTGCAACCTGGACAACGATTGGGAATAGTAGGATGGAACGTGGTCTATATTATTTGCAACTTGACAAAGTCTCTCCTAAGGCTCTCCAACAAGCCATTTCTCAACTTCCTTGCAACCAGAATCTGTCTTCAGTCTTTGCAATTAATACACTTACTAAACACAATTCGTGGCACTATCGTCTAGGCCATATTTCAAATGCTAGACTTCGCCTTATAGAGGATCCTTCTATAATCACATCTTTGAGATTGAATTCACAAATTTCACTTCCTTGTACTATATGTCATTTAGCTAAACAACACAAATCTTCTTTTCCTTTAAGTGAGTATCAATCAAATGATTTGTCTAAACTTATTCATTGCGATCTTTGGGGTCCCTATTCTGTTACTGCACATGACGGTTCTTTATACTTTCTATCCATTATAGATGACTAGTCATAGAGTACATGGTTGTACATGCTCAAACACAAATCTGATACAAAGAAGTGTCTTGAATCCTTTTCAAATTTGGTTGAAAATCAGTTTGGAACCAAGAGTTAAATACTTCGTAGTGACAATGGGACAAAATTCCACCTTAATGATTTTTATTCACAAAAGGGTATCATCCATCAAAAAAATTGTGTTGAAACTCCACAACAAACGGAACAGCTGAAAGGAAGAACCAACACTTGCTTAATGTTGCACGAGCCTTCTTATTTCAATCAGGATTTCCTATGAAATTTTGGTCAAAATGTATTCTCACAGCAACTTATACCATAAACCGTACTCCCACTCATTTGCTACATAATAAAATTCCTTTTGAAATCCTGTTTGACACCAAACCTCAGTACAAACATATGAAAGTGTTTGGTTGCTTGTCATTTGCTTCCACTCTTTCACAAGGACATAAGAAATTTGATCCCAGAACACACCATCCATTTTCATTGGTTATCCCTTCAATGTTAAAGGCTACAAAGTACTTGATTTACAATCTCACACTATTTTTATTTCTAGCAATGTCATTTTTCATGAAAACGTATTTCCTCTTAAATCAAATACTCATATTCCTCCACGAGATACCTTTCCTAACCAGCATGTCATTACTAATCCTATACCAGAAAATTCTTCATTTTCTTTTCCTCCCTTATCTTCGGTTTCTAACACTCCTTCCATAATTCACTCACCTGATCCCCTATCCTTTCACTCCACTCCTACACCCCTTTCACAAACAGAGCCTCCAACCTTTAGACCGGTTGAATCTATTCCTCGGAGATCTTGCAGGATTAGAAGTTCTCCTCAATACTTGAGGGATTTTCATTGCCAACAAGTTGTCATTGTAGATCCTATATTGACTGCCTCGACTACCTTTTCTCCATTTTCAAGGCTCAAGGAACAAAGTTTAGGTATTACCTTTCCACTTTCACAAACACTTTCATATCATGGATTATCACCCAACTATACAGCTTTTACTTCATCCATTTCCACTCATGTTGAACTTGTTAGCTATAGTGAAGTTCTAAAGAGTCCCCATTGGGTTAAAGCTTTGGATAGTGAATTGGTGGCCCTTGATGTCAATAACACTTGGACTCTCACTAATTTACCACTTGGAAAAGAGGTAGTGGGTTTTAGTTGGGTTTACAAGGTCAAATATCATGCCGATGGCAATGTTGAATGTTACAAAGCAAGGTTAATCGCCAAATGTTTTACATAGTTAGAAGGGATAGACTATCATGAAACATTTTCCCCCGTAGCTAAGTTGGTAACAGTTCGGTCTCTTTTAGCTATTGCAGTCATTAAAGGATGGCACTAACATCAATTTGATGTAAATAATGCATTTCTCCTTGGCAATTTGGACAAGGAAGTATGTATGAAAAGACCACCAGGTTACACTAAAGGGGATCAAACACAAGTTTGCAACTTAAAAAAAAGCATTTATGGTTTGAAACAAGCATCGCGACAATGGTATGCAAAACTTTCAAGTTTACTGATTCAATTTGGTTTTGTTCAATCAAAAGCATATTATAGTCTCTTCACTCAACTTAAAGGTTCTACTTTCATTGCCCTTTTGGTATATGTCGATGATATTCTTGTTGCAAGTAATTCTATGGATTCCATTCATGCCTTGTAAATCTTCCTCAGTAATCAGTATCAAATCAGTACTCTTGGTGCTCTTAAATACTTTCTTCGCATAGAAGTAGCTAGATCAAATAAAGGCATACATATTTGTCAAAGAAAATATGCTCTGGACATTCTAGCAGACTCAGGAGTTCTTGGGGTTAAACCACTGAAACTTCCAATGTATCCTAATCTAAGCCTAAGCAAATCTTCAGGTGAGCCTCTCAATGATCCTTCAATGTATTGCAAATTGATTGGACGTCTACTCCACTTTACTATTACTAGACCAGAACTCAGTTTTGTTGTGCACAATTTGAGTCAGTTTATGGACAAACCAAGAATTTCACATCTTCAAGCAGCCAACAACATTCTTTGATACTTAAAGAATGCCCGTGGACAAGGAATTTTGCTTCCTTCTTCTTCATTAACCTTACACGCCTACTGTGATTCCAGTCGGGCTTCATGTCCTGATTCTAGGAGATCAATCACTAGTTATTGCTTATTTTTAGGACAGACTTTGATTTCATGTGACTCAAAGAAACAAACCATTATTTCTAGATCTTCTGCAGAAGCCGAATACATGGCAATGGCTAGTACTTGTTGTGAAATTCCCTCGATGAAATATCTTCTAGCTAATCTTCAAATTTCTCATCCTCAACCATTAGTACTTTACTGTGACAATCCAGTTGCCATATATATTGCAACAAATCCTATGTTTCATGAACGAAACGAAGCATATCGAGCTAGATTATCACCTAATACGAGATAAGATTCAAGAAGGATCAATCATCACCAAGCATGTTTAGACACAATCCCAACTTGCAGACTTACTAACCAAGGCCTTGCCTTATCTCTTCTTTTTGCTCATTTGTCCAAGACGGGAATAGCTAACATTTATTCTCCATCTTGCGGGGGGATGTTACAGAATAATAGATCCACCACCACATGGCCCAATTGACTCACAACATCAGCAGCAATTACACGGTACATACCAGCAGCACCAGTGAATGGCCCAGACATGCAGTTGAGTCAAGGTATGAAGCAGTCCATCTTTGATACACATGATTAACTATCTACTGCACTTATAACAACTTTTCTCTAGCTGATTGTATAGAATTTGTTAGGATAATAATATTCTTTGGTTCTTTCTTTGTATATACATTTAGTGCTCACGGCTTGTATATTATGGATTCCGGGAAATGAATTAATACAATGCATTTTCTCCTCCATTTCATTATGTCAATTTTTTCATTTTGAATCTCTTTTCATTTCAATCATTCACTGAAAATTACACAGAGTATTTAGGCTACAACAGTTAAGGATTGAGATACAGACTGACATAAACAAAAAGAAACAAGAGTATAGATGCAGTTGATTTAATTGCCATGGCTTCAAAGATATCAAGTCAAGATTTGATCAGGTCAGGAAGACTGAGTTCGTCATAACCATTCCACTCTGCTCTCTGTTTGGTGAAATTGCTGCCACAGTCTAGTCTTCGGTTCCACAAGTGGCAGACATTTAGGCCCCAAGAAATTGAGCAGATTGCTAACTTACTACATTCATATATAAGTTGGATTATGGCCTTCAGAACTGCAACAAAAAGATCTTGAAAGTACAAAACACACACACAGATCACAAACAACGATGAACAAATAAAGGAACTGACTCAACTCGAGTGCACAGACAACTCAAGCCTACAAATATGTCCAATTTTTATCTTGTTTGAGAATGCCAAAGCCAAAATAACTCGCACAATTTAAAAGACCGTAATTTTCTACAAATCATAGTTGTTAAGAGGAATTTCTGCAGCCTAATTATCAGATGAACCACATATTTCTGGTCATCAAAAGCATGAGTTTATCATAATTGACCCAATTCATCAAAATAGAGAAGTGTTGCACTGTCGATTAAGCAACACATTTGCTGAAACAAAATACAAAAGCAGAAAGAATAATCCATAACATTAATAAAGACACATATCCGCAGTCACGATATAGTCAAATTTATAAAATAACCTTGTCCAATGCAATAGAGAATATAATCAAAGCATTAAATCTAGCATTATATCACATATTAGAAGTAATCAGGAGTCTAGAGCTACGTAAAGTAATAATACCAAACTCTCCCCAGAATATATCCAAATTTTACACGCGGGCCTTTAGCTCTGCAAGGCGCCTCGAAAGATCATCCTCGTCCACCTTTTCGTCATTTTTAGTAGCAATGGCATGAGCAGCAGGCTGCGGCAGGCCAACGGACACCTCGAGTCCGTAATTATCCGCCACCTGTTGCATGAGACTGTTAACGTCACCCTCTGGAGTCGAAAGCGAAGTGCTTCCAGCCATCGAGCTCTCCATGAACTCGGACTGCACCTCCATATTCACAAATTGCTGTTCAAATCGGTCCATAGTTTCGGACATCTTCTGCAAATTACCGGTACCGAGGGAGGACTCAAGCGATTTGACGATATTACCCATAGACTTGCTGATCGTAGTCATCTTGGCTTGAGTGTCGAGCCGCGCCACCACGGCGTCGAGCCGAGAGGACAACCGGAGGTAGTTCATCTGCTCGTTACGTTTCCTAATGGCGTTTTCGGCGTAGATTCTAGCGCCGTCCATGTTACCTTTTTCGATAGCCTTTTTGACCTTCAATTTCTCGGTTTTTTCATCCTTTTCGCACTTACGAGCCTGCCGCTGGAGGCTCTTCGAGGTGAATTTCAGATCCATGATCTGATTCATCAATTTCTCAGTGTTACCCATCTTCTATTGATGATTTGCTGAGAAATTTTTAGATAGAGGGTTTGAATGGTTATACGATCAATTTGGAATTTTGGATTGGCGTATGGTGGGTCTCTTTATAATTTCGATTCTGGTTATCGAATTTTCATGGAAGTTTCAATTGAACAACTTACAATTAAGCTCTGTTAGGCGGCTGCAATTTTATTTTGGCAAAGGGAATTTGATTTATAATGTATATTATTTAAATTTTTAGGTAAGATATGTAGTTAAAAATTGAAGAGAAAAAATGTGTGTAGTTAAAAAGTGGTTTGAAAAATTATAATTTGAATTTATAAATTTTACCGAACACAACCTTTATTATAAATTGATTTATTTGTGTTTTCTAAGTAAAATGTGTGCCTGGAAAAGTGAAGATATAAAATATTGAGTTGATTTTGGATTAATTTCGATTCTGGTTATCGAATTTTCCTGAAAGTTTCAATTGAATAACTTACAATTAAGCTCTATTAGGCGACTGCAATTTTATTTTGGCAAAGGGAATTTGATTTATAATGTATATTATTTAAATTTTTAGGTAAGATGTGTGGTTAAAAATTGAAGAGAAAAAATGTGTATAGTTAAAAAGTGATTTGAAAAATTATAATTTGAATTTATAAATTTTACTGAACACAGCCTTTATTATAAATTGATTTATTTGTGTTTTCTAGGTAAAATGTGTGCTTGAAAAGTGGAAATATAAATATGTAATTAAAAAATAGTTTGAAAAATTGTATAAATTATAATTTGATTCATAAACAGATTTAAACTGTTAGCCGAACAAATGCTAAATCACTAAATTTCAATTTAATTTTCAAAATTTTGCTCATGTCGGGTAGTGTTTAAAAAAAACTTTATTTAAAATGAGTAGTTATTTTTAAGAGAATGTGTGGTTAAAAAATTGAAATTTTTTATGAATTTATGTGTAATATTATTTTATTAATAAATGTGTGGTTCAAAAGAAAAGAGAGAAATGTGTTAAAAATTTAAAGGTAACCAAACAGGGGCTGGACCGTTTGGTAACACTGTAGCGGTTTATAAACTGATTTATTTAATGTTTTGAGGTAAGATGTGTGATTGAAAAGTGAAGAGAAAAATTATATGTGGTTAAAAAATGATTTGAAAAATTGTGTAATTTATAAATTATAAACTGTAATTATTCCATTACAGAACACACTATTAATCTCTTGTTATCTCAAACTAGGAATGACATGGGGAGAGCCCAAGGACGGAAAGGCAGGCCAAAAGGTCGTGTCCTCGCCCTATATATTTTATTATTTAGGAATAATTTCAGTAAAGATCTCAAATCATTAATTTATTGTACTTGTGATCTCAAACATTTTAAGTGCATGTAGCTGGAGTAGCGACCTCAATCAAGATTTTTCTAAAGCAATTAACGACCAACAAACTACTATCTAAACTGCTTAAAAGAAGCATCTGTGTGCCTGAAATTGGACAATTAAAATAATTACCCAAAAAATCAAGGAAAGAAATAAAAGAAAATAAAAATTTATCTTCTTTACCCACCCCAACCAAATAGATGGATTTCATCCATTTTTTCCATCCTCACAACAAGATGGGAGTGTTTTGTTATACCTAGCTCAACACGTTCATTCTATTTGTTAGGTGTTGATTAGTCTCCACTTAATTCATAGAGCTTTTCCCTCCATATAGAGGATTCGAAGCTTCTTCGGCACTAATGAATTTTTCAACTCGGCTCAAGAACTCGTGGTATGCCACGAGGACTGTTCTGTCGTTGATCTTTGTTCTAGTTCAGCTCGGTCAAATAACAGGACTATCATGTGGATGATTTGACCTTTGAATTTTTGCACATCGGTTAAGTTAACAACATTAGGGATGTTATGTAGATTTTTGGAGGAGGGGGGGACATTTTATGAAAATAGATTAATGGGCAAGAACTTATTTATTCAAGTGAACTGAATGGGACGTGGATTTAAACTATTTTAATAAAACCATTTTGTCTCAAACTTGAGAATGTAAGACACATTAGTAATCATTTTTTTTATCATTACAAATAAATCCCCAATCCAAACCCCGAAGGCTCGAACCCATGTAGGGCTGGAAGTTGGATTGGAAAACCCAATTTCATTTCGATTTTTTCCAAAAAAAATCGATTCCGACCTGTCCGAAATTCGAAACTTCCGAACATCAAAAATTTTTGAAAAAATTGGATTGGAATTGAAATGAGTTTCAAATTCCAAAAATTTTGAAATTCTGATCCAAAAATTTCCTAAATATTCCGAAATATTTTGATCCGATAATTTTGATTTTTTCCGGAATAAATTTCAAAAAACATTTTATTTGCATTACAATTAATAATATAAAATCTAAGAAAATAATTTTTTGAAAAATTAATGATATTAAAATATTATTAACAATAGATTTAACATATAACTTACTTTCATTTAGAGAGAGAGAGAGAGAGAGAGAGAGAGAGAGAGAGAGAGAGAGAGAGAGAGAGAGAGAGAGAGAGAGAGAGAGAGAGAGAGAGAGAGAGTTGCTATTCAATTTTAGTATAGGATTTAGATAAATTAATGGAAAAAAATATTTTACATATCAAATATAATAAAAAAGTTCAGATTAAATCAAAAGTTCAAAAAGTATTGTCAGTTGTGATATCACAAAATTTGTTTTACTTATTCACTATTTGTGTGATCATCAGGTTCGGACTTTGGAAGGTAACACTATTTATTTAATAGAAAATAATTTTTTGAAGCAAGAATGTTAAATCTACATAGAATTATATGATGAAGAAATGTAAGAATTGTAATATTGTTTTTCGTGTTAACTTTTATTTTATTATATCATGATCGAAAAACTTATATTAAATATATTTATAGATGTTATATTATTATTTTGTTATCTTTTGTGATTTATAACTTTAATTATAGTTTTTTACTAGTTGAAATTTTGAATTCATTTAATTTCAGATATTTAACACCCCAATTTTTTTTTTATATACTTAAAATTATTATAAATCCGATAAAATATAAAATATTGGAAATTTCAGAAATCTTCCGAATTTTGGTTTGTAATGAAATTTGTGTATTCCGAAAATTTTGATACGAAATTTGGAATAACATTTTGATTCCAAAATTTTTTTGAACGGAACTTGGAACAAGGACGAATTCAAGACCAAAATTCAGCTAGAGCGATCGGCCGTTGACCGTGGACCATTGACCGACGATCTTCAACAAACTCAATGGTTAAATTGTTTATTATTATTTAATTAAATAATTTAATATTAATGAATCAGTATAGAAATACATTAAAACGTTGTAATAAAATATATGAAAATATAATCCAATACAAACAAAAATAAGAGACAAAATATATGATATCATATCATCATTCAATAACCGTTACATCGGACAAAATACGTGGTATAACATCTATTATCACTTCATACCAGTCTTCTTGAAAAGTCATGTCCATCTGTTTGACAATGACATTTTTCTAAGTATGTCATCCTAACATCATATCTAATGTTAGGATCATATGACTTGATTGAGGGTCGTTTCCTTAGATCCGACACAAATTCATCCATATTGAATTCAGTGGGAAATATCTTTGTTTTATCAAAGTCTAATAACTCATATGGTCTACTAGAAGTAGGTACAGGACTACTAGAACTAGAATAACTAGATTCGGACTTTCATTTAAGTTTTAAAAACAAAAAATCCATAATCTATAAATCAATAATCACAATTCACATTCAGTAATCAAATCAAATATAAACAAATCACAATTATCACAATTCATAAATCAAATATTTACCAAATTACAATTCAAAAGTCACGTAGGGGAATATAGGGGAATATAGGCTCACAAGTGACCTCGTTAAAAAACTTAAAAGTAACATTTATCAAAATTCCCAAATAACACTTAACAAGATTTCTAAGTTTTAACAACAGGCATTTGAATAACACTCTCTTACAATCCTTAAAAAATCGAAAATGACGAGAACACAATCTTTACCAACTATTCCAATACTGCACTCGAACCAGGAGTCTGCTCATGGAGGGAACACGGACATTTCATGATTTCTAAATTATAATAACAACCAACAGCAACTCAATTCACGTTGCTGGGGAAGAGGTTGTTTGGAGCCTGGATGAATGCCTGAAATCGTAAAAGGAGCGGCCGACGATGACGAGAAAAGGTAGGAGTATTAAAATGGGTTTCTACTACTATCTTATTGGGTATTTGGGTTATTGGGTTATGGGTAATTGGGCCAAATCTCAATTATATAAATAAATAAATCAAAACTTCAGGCACAACAGGCGGATCTTTCGGTGGGCCACGCTAGCTCGCCGGCTTGTGGATCCGCCATTGATTTGGAACACCTATTTTCGACATGTCTTGTCCGAAAAACACCCCTAAATCCAGGTAAAATGTCTGGTAAGAGACACCACACTTTGGCTAACCCTTGAATCATTAGTAATCCTCATGTTCCAATGTCAATGTATAAATCAAACGTGAATTTTACTCATAGATTCAATGAACGAATGATATTGAAGGTAAGTTGACGTTGAGTTATTTGATTTTGATAAATTGAATTTGAATTACCCAATTAGGATTTCAATAGTAACGTCATCTCCAATTCAGAACTCTAAAATGCAATCAACTTTATACTAAAATACAGTTTTTATTATTCTATCATATTAACTCAACTCCAACCCAAAACTTTAAATTCCACATCAAATGAACACTTTTTCTTATATTTCAACTTTAAATTAGTTTTAATAATTATTTTATTGGAACTATTTATTTTATCATAAATTTAATTACTATACGTGAACTTCTTTACATTAACAATAAAACAGGAAATACATCAAATATATTTAATTCTCAAATTTAGTATATTCTTCCTACAAATATTAAAAAAAAAAAAAATTGATTACTACAAATATTAATTCAACTCCACTAATAATTAATTTCATAACTTGTTCAAAAAAATAATTAATTTCATAACAATTGGTTAAAATAGGGATAAAATTGGAAAATAAGGGAATTTGTTTTCTTCCAGTTGGTTGCAACAGGGGCAAAATCAGAAAATAAAAAACAAAACATGTCTACCATCTTCATCAGGAAGGATGCAGTCTTCAACCAAGAGATATCGTTAGCCACTACACTGTTGATAAACTGCAAAATTGCAGTTTTACCGTTCTTGATAGAATTTCGGTTGGAAAAGAGAATGACGGTAAAAGTCTTGATTTTGCAGTTTTGAAGTCCCGATTGGAGATGACCTAAGTGGCCAAAATTGAAATTAACACACTTTCCCTTTTTTTTTTTTCTTTTTTTTTTTTTCTTTTTCGTTTTTCAACACGACTTTACTCGTGTGTAAAACACGTTTTCTCCACCAGGTGATGTACCTGTAGTCGGCCAACCGTGTTTTTTAGTAAAAATTGTAAAGGAACACGTCTTCCTAATAATAGATTGATATTATTTACTTAAGAATTAAGATATATAAATATAAAATATTTCTAAAATTGTATAGTGGATAATAGAAACAATCCATCTCCAATTTATATTTTCATTCAAAATAATTTGATATTATAGCACGTGGACAAGAATTACGAAATCAATATCGAGAGTAAACAATCTAGTATAAAAAAATTATTTTTGGCCTACTCGTTTGTGGGAAGAATTACGAACCTGACCAAATCCCTTTAACCAAGTGGTTCAGCAAGATTGTCACAAGCTTGTATATTCTCGAAAGACTCTGCAAATCGATTCTATCGTTCAAATTTGACATTTAATCCGTCATTTCAATTTTTCTTGCAGAGTAGGTCATTGCACTCTCATTTCATCAATTTTTCCATCAAACATGTGTAATTTGTGCAAAACGCCCATATATTTTGCTTTCATTGTGCAAATAGTTTCTATTAGTATCCTCAACGAGCTTTCTTTGTACCAAAATTCTTTGTAGTTTATTTTTCATTATGATGTAAAATGACTAATTTATCCTTCTATTCAAATAAAATAAAAAGAAAATAAAAAATAATAATAAAAGAAATAATTATACTCAAAATCCTAATTTTTTAAAACAGTGTAAAAGAGTTTCACTTAAACTAATTTAAAAGGTAATTAGCACAAAAAATTAATCTTCCCAAAAAACAATTTTTTTCTCTTAACTAGATTTAAATTAGAATAGTATGATATATTTGGATTATTATTTTGAATAAACTCTCTCATGGAAGAAGAAATATCATCTTCATCCATCATTTTGTGAGGCAAAAAGAAAATTGAACAAAATCAGAGCAAAATTCAAAAGTTTATGCAACTGATATATATAAACAAGAATTGCTAAAAATGGTTAAGTCCCTAAAAATTCTGGTAATTTCACTGAAAATCAAAAGATATTACAATACAAAACTTGATTACGAGAAAATAATTAATTTCTTTTGGGAAGATGAAATATTTTTTGTGCTAATTACCTTTTAAATTATTTTAAGTGGGACTTATTTGCACTATTTAAAAAACTTAGGACTTTGAGTTATTATTTTTGTTATGTTGTTGTTGTTATTCCTTTTTCTCAATGTATTTTATTTAAATATAAGTCATCTTATAATGTTTTAATGAACAAAATAGACGGAAATGACCTTTGGTGCAAATATAGGTCGAGGGTCCAAAAGCTAAAATTGAAACGATATACACAATTTGCGCAATGAAGACAAACGATAGGGATGTTTTGCACAAATTACCCATATTTGACGAAAACATTGACGGGACGAGATGAAAAGGATAAACTTCGCAAAAAAAAATGTTGAAATGAGTGTGTAAATACCAAATTTCAAACTATAGTGATGATTTACACAATAAGGCCATCTCCAATCCTACCCCAAATTTGGGATAAAATCTCAAATTTGGGGTAAAATCTTCTCCAATTGTATCCCTATTCTCACCCCAAATTTGGGGTTGGCCTTAATTAATTACCAAATTGTCATTTTCTTATTTAATTTAAATGTTAAACATTATTAATTAGTCTAATAATTTGTTGTTATAGTGATTATCTTAATTGTAAATATTATAATAATAATTATTTAATAATTATTGTTGTAATTCTATAATTGTTAATTTAATTTTTCTTAGAAAAATTATTTTTGTTCTAAATAATAGTAATATTTTTGTTAATATTGTTACAAAACGGCACGAATTAGTTTGGATAATTAAAAATACTGAAATTTTATTTCCAAAACTAACGACGACATATGTCAAATGAAGCTACATATACAACATCGTCGTTTAATTTAGGGAATTTGTAGCCACTAGGCGTATTTTGTTGTTCAACTTAGAATTTTTTTTTTCCCGAGAAAAATTACTATTTTTAATTTGATTCATTCTACGCATTAGTTATTAGTTTAAATTAAAGTTATTAATTAACAAATTTACAATCAAGGTATAATTATTAAAAATTAGAAGAAAATTGGGTACTATTCACTTAACCTCAAATTTGGGGTTAAATGATTGGAGATAGAATTTGAGTCTACCCCAAATTTGGGATAAAGATTACCCCAAATTTGAGGTAAATAATTGGAGATAGCCTAAGTACACTAAATAATATTATCTTACGTGAATATTGTCTTTATATCATAATCAAGTTATTATGTAGGTGGTTATATCAAATATACTGATCATGTGAGTGCATGGTTAGCCTTGAGGCAACTGACCAACTGAGTCTAGGTAGGGAATCCCCGATATTGCGTGGTCTTCTAGGAAAATGGAAAAGATGTTCCACCTTTTTGTGTTCAATTGTAACATTTGATTTAGAAAATATTTTCTCTTACAATTGGTGAGGAAATTTATATATATATATATATATAATTGAGATTCTGGTCAATTAATTTTGACCATAATGTCAATTGTCAAATATTCCTAGAATCTGTCAATTAAAGAATTTATTTTTCGTTACCATTCAACAATTTTCACTATTTGATTTCATCTGAACATGTGTGATATCGAGGCAGTTTTTTATATATGTTTATTAGCAATACTAAAAACTGCCGAGTTCAATAAAACCATTCTCGTATATAGATTTGAACTCATGAACTTAAACATCCAATTTTGAAGTGTCTTCACACTTATAGAGACTGAATTTAGTGAGATGCTCATTTCTATGAAGAGAAATTCAACACTTGTAAGTATAAAATCTAGATTCCCCAACCCCTCTCAATGCAACAATTGCCCCCACCATCAGATCTAGCGTCGACAATCAACTGGCATGCAACCCTCTGTGATGTCAACTCTACCTCTCGACACTAAACTTTGAAGTTAAAATCTTTAATTTTTGTTGAGGTCCAAGAGATTTTGTAGATTATTCTTTAATTTTGTCGATCAAACTAGATTTCTCCATTTTGGATCCTTTTTATTCAATATTTTGGTTGTTTAATTCTTAAAAAAAAAGGATGAAGAAGATAAATTCCTACTGGAATAAAATTATTCCCATAAAGAAAAAATGCAAAAAAAAGATTCCATGGAATGATTTTTTAGCCCTTTTTATTGGCTGGAAATTCCAAGGAATTACACTAGAGATTTGTGTTAGAGTAGTGCTTGTGTATGGAATCAACCAGGGTCTTGGTATGAGTTTGATCTGTTTGTGTAACGACTCAGTTTATACTAGTAAAAAAGTCAAGGAATTATTTAGTCAAAGTCAATTGTCAAGTTAAATAAGGACTAAAGTTGAACAAATGATATTTCATGGGGTTTATTTTGTTATTACATATACTTGAAGACTAGAGATAATATAATAAGG
Source organism: Ligustrum vulgare (assembly GCA_963555705.1). Taxonomy (NCBI): domain Eukaryota; kingdom Viridiplantae; phylum Streptophyta; class Magnoliopsida; order Lamiales; family Oleaceae; genus Ligustrum; species Ligustrum vulgare. Next base: position 15,690,358 of record OY743173.1, on the reverse strand, counting down.
AATTTAAGGACTTTGTTTCTATTATTGAGATTTTAAGGACTAAATTTTATATTATGTGCAAGTTTGGGGACTTGACTTCTTATTACACTTATAATTGCCAAATAAATAGACATTAGAGGCTCATTTTCTCTCAAAATTCTGGTGACCAGAGAAGAAAGAGGCTCAAGAACGAAAAAGCCAAGAAAAAAAGAAGAAAAGGGAAAGAAAGAAGAAGAGGAAAAAGGAGAAAAAGAAGAGGTATGGATAAATCCTTATTATTTTGGGCTCTTAATTTATCATTATTTTCCAAGAGGTATGTTAATTTAATTTCTAGGGTTTATGGATTATTAGCTTAAAATTGAAGTTTAGCTAGTATTAAGCTTCATATAGTTATGTATGTAGTTTTGTGACGATATCACATTGATTTTTCATATTACACATTGCATTTTATGTTAGATAAGGATGAAATTTTGTGAATAGGTCACATATTCGTAGTCAGTTATTATTCCCTCATTAACGCAGTTTAATTGCACATACAGGAATGGGCTATGTACATGTGTGTGCGATTTTTGGGTCGCAATCCGCCTTGTTAGTGATTGATGAAGGATGCAACTACACTAACTTCGTGGACACAGTAATAACGGAGTTTGGAATAGACCGAAACAAGGTGGCAGTTTCAATGAGCTACGAATTGAGCGGTGACATAACCCCAGTAAGAATAAAGAATGATAATAGCGTGATGTCCAATCTGACACTGAAGAATGTGAATACAGATCCGTCGAAATATCCCTTGATAATTGAGATCACCTTATTGGAAAGGGTGCATAGACTAGGTAATTTCAACTTCATGGAGCCAGTTGAAGTCAGACATGGTTGCAATGTAGATCAACAATCGACGTATGGATTTGCGTCAGACATATGTGCTGTGACCGCTGAGCCAGATGTAATATTTGATGAAACAGTTGACATCACTGTAACAAACCCTGATGCCAGGGATGTAGAGGTGAATAGGATTTTCAAGAACAAAGAAGTACTAAAATCGAGCATGTCCTTTTATGCAATACAGCATATGTTTGAATTCATCGTTCTCAGGTCGGACAAGAAGGAATATGTTGTGAGATGCTCAAATGACACCTGCAATTGGATTTGCAGGTAATCCAGATTGGGCAAAACTGACCTATTCAAGATTAGATACATTCATGATGGTCATACATGTGGTTCCAATATAGTTTTGGGGTCACACAGGCAAGTCTCAACTGCAGTTGTGTCTTCATGCATTAAATACAAATTCAGCTCAAGTCGCACAACATACAAACCAAACGACATATGCAACGACATGTTGCACACTTATGGTGTTTCGATGAATTACGTTAAAGCTTGGAGATCAAGGGAGAAGACTTTGAGATTGATCAGGGGGGACCCAGAAGAATCGTTTCAACATGTACCGGGTTTTTTGCATATGATTGAACAAAATAACCTAGGGTCGGTCACAGGGATTCATATTGATACTGATAATAGGTTCATATATTGTTTCATGGCCATAGGTGCCTCGATTCGTGGATGGATGCATTGTAGGCCTATAATTGTTGTTGATGGAACTTATTTGAATGGACAATACGGTGGTACTCTGTTTACAGCATGTACGCAGGATGCAAATAATAGCATTTTTATACTAGTATTTGGTATTGGCGATAGTGAGAATGATAGATCGTGGAAATGGTTTTTTGAACAGTTGAAGAAGGCATATGGTACAAGAGAAGGTCTATGTTTTGTATCGGATCGTCACGAGAGTATTAGGAAGGGTATAGAAAGTGTATATCCCGGCACATGTCATGGTATATGTTCGTATCACTTACTGCAGAATCTGAAGAAGCATTACGGGAAATCAGGTCACAATATAACAGAACCGTATAATTACGCTGTACGTGCTTATACATTCTCAGAGTTCGAATACCAAATGTTGCAATTGGACGCTATTGATGAAGGTATTAGGGGTTATTTGGTAAGTATGCTAAATTAGTCAATTATTTGGTGTTTTTACGTGTATAAGTAAAGCTGTAGCTAATGAATTTCTTGTTTACTGAACTTATTTCTTATAGCGAGAAGTGGGTTATGAAAAGTGGTCTAGATACTACATGCCTGAAAACAGGTATTCGACGATGACGTCTAACATAGTAGAATCAGTTAATGCTGTGACAAAATCGGCCAAAAACTTTCCTATAGTGTCGTTGCTAGAGTCATTGAGGCAAATGGTACAAAACTGGTTCTGCAAAAATAGGGACAGTGCACAAGGCACTTTCACAAAGCCTATATCATTGTGAAACCTGCCAGTTCACAAAAGTGATTTAAAATTGCAGGGGTACTTGTAACTTCGAGGAATTCAACAGTGCAAGATGATAATGGAATGTGAAGAATGTGAATTTGACCTGATTAAATATAAATGTGACCACACAATGAGTACATTAATCTGAAAAGAAAGTGCTGTAATTAATAAATGTGACCTAATGCTTAGGGTAGTCTAGGTCCTTACATTATACAAGAGTGGATTTACATTACAGGTTTCCTGATATTGAAATGTGCAGGAGTCAGAAAAATGTGAATGTGAACTAATGGAATGTTTTTGTGACCTAGTGCTGACATCATTCTTGAAGCCTGACAATACAATTTACATAATGGTGAATCATAATTATAGGGTTCATTGTAATTTTCCCGTATATTCAACTGTGGAGGATGAAATATGAAATGTGATGAACATGATTACATTGTAACTGTGACATAAATTTGACCTGATGAAATGTACATGTGACCGATGAACTGTAAATGTGACCTGATGAACTGTATGTACGATATAAACATATTCGAATGTAACCTAATCAGGATAAACCCCCATTGTTGTCCTGGAATGATACATTGCGCGCCTTGGACAGGAACATGGAAAACAAACAGTTAATTGAAATGGTAAAGATTTTGGGGTTATTTATGAATGTGACCTAAGTCATTGCACATGTGACCTGAATAATAAGCTGTGTGACCTAATCTGAATAAACCCCAATTGCTGTATATGAAAGATATGTTGCGTGACTTGGAACGAAAAAAAAAAGCAAAGACAATCAATGGCCATATTTCAAATTCATATTAAACACATGAAATCATTGTTTACAACCAACTGCATGTCTGTGACAAGAAGAACATATAACCTGAATAACTATATTTCACTACACAACTACTAAAGTCAGTGAGATTATAATATAACTACATTTCAGTCGTCTTCTATTACAATGTTGTCAACATTGGGAGGTATTGTGCGATTTGTGTTTCTCCTAATTTGACGATCTTGTACAGGTCAGCAGCAATATATAGACGTGCAGCTTTGGCATCAAAATCCATTGGCATCGCCTTCATGTTCTGGTGTAATAGATAGAGTGCATATTCAATCACGAATATCCCACAGTCATGCCTGGGCACATCAAACAAAGTAGACATACATTAAAAATGTTAAAAATTAAATAAACTAGCCTAAGTTAACGAATTTCACTTACATACCCGTTTTTCTGCTGAGGAATGTCGTCCGCCATATCCAATCTAAGACGTGTCTGATCTTTATTAGGCATTTTCGATGCTTTGCTCCATATACCAATTTCTTTCATCAATTCTGGGATAAGCTCATAGAAGGGTTGAACCCCCTCAATGATCATGTTGCTTCTGTATGTCCTGGAGCAAGAATTGAAAATTGTCATCCTATGATTTTTTATGTTCAGCAACGCAAGCATCCAATGTGCCTTATTACTTGGCAAGATTGGAATAAGGACATAATCTACATCAGCCCATGGGGAATTCAGTTCCATACGTCCACCAGTCATGACATCTTTAAAGTAGGTAGCCGAAGATATCACAGACGGGTCTTTCAAGAATTTCATATACAAGGGTTTCATTAATCCTTGAAATGATGACTCCGTAGTCGTGAACCTTCCACGTATATTAGTACCACACTTTGCTAGATGCCTTATGAAGTGGAAGCAGGCATCAATATGCTGCAATATTTAAAAATTCAAAGTCATTTACTTGTAAATTAATATACAACATTGAATCTGTACACCTACAATGTGACATGTTCAAATACTAGATTATGTGCAGATATAATATGATCTAACCGTGCTACATAGCGAAGAGTTGGGGTTGATGAGGTCATGCCACCATGTTTTTGAGCCGACTAGGATAGGTCCAATTTCAAACGGGGGTTTAATCTCATCATCATCATCACTGAATTTTTTCCTGTCCACAAAAAATGATGCATGGTCAAAATGGTATATATAAATATTGAAAGGTTTATAACTGATCATCACATTGCAGTTCTTACTTGTTATTTGGCTTGTACCCCCTATGAAACCAGTTTTTGAATGTCTTTATGTCAGCCTCATCTCCATGCCTGTCATACTTATCAAAGACTAGAATATTTTCACGAGGTTTGACGTGCTTCTCTTCACCAACTACAAAAGGTGACCTCAACGAACGAGGTAGTCTTGTAACTCTCTTCACTGGTAGTCCTGGTGTCATGGACTGCAAAAAATGAAATTAAATGAAAATTGAGTATGTGACCTGGAACAATACTAAAACATGTATTCAGTAATGTTGTGTGTTTAATAAAATCATTCTATATGTGGCCTAAGTACCTCATTTATATATAATTGCTGCGAGTGCAATGATTTTAACACATTTACTAAGATATTGTGGAATGTGAACATATAAATAATAATTTTTGTTTCAAGACCTGCTGTTTCAGTTCTTCAGCTTCCTGCACAATGGCGGCAACAATTTTGTCTAGACTCCCATGCAAATCTCCATGTGCTGCCATATCCCCAGGTGTAGTAATACGTGCCATAGACTTTTTTGAACCCATGCCTAATCCGAAAGAAGGGCTTTGAAATAAAACAAGGTTTGGGACATCGTCCTCTGGGTAAAGCTTTCCCTTTCCCTTCACATCAGCATGTTGGCGTGACTTCGGTTCCTATAAAACGATTTAATTTTAAGGTGTTAATGACATCATAAAAATTCGCACCTTACAGAATGGAAAACACATTACCGCACTAAAATTGTACCTCAACTGGAACATGATCTTCACCAGGCAGCGACTTTTCCTTGGATTTGTTTTGGAAAGATTCAAATGCACTTGATATCATCGCAGATACCGCATCGGACATGAATATGAATTCAGCCTTCAATTCGGTCAGCTCATTCTTAATCACATCTTGTGACCTCATGACTGCATGAAGTTGCTGTGTCTTGTCAGAAATCAGTATGAGTACTTGTGATTTTAGATCATTCACCTCCGCCTGAAGCATACTGTTCTGCAGTTTCACCTCAGCCATTTGCTCCTTCAGCTCATTCTTCCAGCTTTCAAAGTCCTGCATCACCGCAAAATGTAAAAAATTACATTGAATATAGGTGCATTATTTGTTTTGGAAAGTGATTTAATAAAAATATACAGTGTTGGCTGCAGGAGCCTCTTCTTGCTCTGTCTCATCCTTATCCATTGTCGGAATGTAGTCAGGTTCCATCGAATGCAGGAAGTCTGCTTCATCTAATGCTATCCTCTCCTGGTATGTCATGTCATCAAACTGATCACTATGTTTGTGCCTTGATGGGTGAGGGTCCACAAAGTCATCATCGTCATCGCTAATATCACTTGCATGGCCCAATCTACCGTCGGTAATCAGAAGAGGTTTCGTGCTGGATTTTGAGACATTTTTATGAAAAGATTCAGCTTCAGATTCTCCTGGTTGCCTTGGTTTCACATATGTAACCCCAGTCATGTACCTTTGTGATTGCTCCATATGGGTAGGATCAAGGTCACAAACTTCAACCTACAAAAATGCATGAAGTGAGAAGATATTTTTGAGATTCAGAACTGAGACTACAATTTATAACATTATTGTGACCAATTAGAAAATGCCTCATGTGAAAATCATTTGTTATGAAAGTTATTTGACTTACATTGGAACCGGATAAAATCTTCTCATCCAATGTGGAATAAACATGTATCTTCTCCGCTCGCCAATTTAGAATTCTAGGATACATAGCCCGAACCCTAGTTGTTATCCTACCATTCAATGTTGGTATTGTCTCATAAATCCACACTTGAAATGCTAGTAGAAAACCACCCAAATGGTAGTGAGTATTTCGCTTCACCAAGGCATCCTTCAGTGACGTAATTGTCATATCAAAAAGTTCTTTACCCCATGGAAAGGTCTCCATCGCATCGAAGTCTTCAACTAGTGCGAAGAAGAAATCCTCAACTGTTTTTCTGTAAGAAGTGGAGAAAAAATATGACGTCAGCAAATATAACAATCCAAGTCGCACAACGTCATGATCGGGTGCCCCGTTAACCTCCAGAAACACATCTCTAATGTCTTCATTTGTTATTGACGTCAAATGGCCAAAGTACGTATGCTTTAGATTTGATGGTAAAATGTCCAGGTCCCTCCGGTTATCAACTCCAGCGTATCTCAGTCCAGTCACTAAAATGAATTCAGGTAAAGCAAATCGGACATATCTCCCACGAATTAGAAACCACAGCTCGTGTGGATTAGGTTGTTTCACCATCCGCAGAAGAAAATAATGTAACAATTGGGGCTGCAAAATTATCTCCTGGCAGTCCACATAGTATGAGAAACATGTGTTTGATAGAATATGCTTCTGCTCATCAGTGAGTTTGGATTTGAATATAGTAAGCGCGTTCTTTGTGACATTGGACGTAATTTTTCCTGGGAACCATTCTGCTTCTGGGATCAAGTAATTCCAGTACACCTGAAAGATCAAAAAAAAAGGAAAATTTAAAGTCACAATTGAACATGTTAGCCAGAAAAAGATTTTTGCAAACAACTAGACTTTATACAATCAACTTTGTTCACTGCATGTCTGAGGTTCGAATTGACATCTTTATCTCAAAATATAATCTGGTAAGGCATATATGTACATGTGACCTCCATGTCTCAAATGTGACTTAACAACATTCAACTGATATATGAACTTCCTTGCCTGCAGACAAATTCCATTTAACTTGCAGACATGGTCAGCTTCTATGAAATGCAGAAATGTTCACAAATGTGAAGTGACAAATTTCATTTAACATGCAAACATGGTTCAACTCCTATTAAATGCAGATGAACTCTTACTATGACTGTGACCTCTGTTGCAAATAAATTTAATTACATTGGATGTTTTAGCTATTATGTCACTTCCATAGGCAGATCATATGAATGTGATCTAGTTCTCATGTTGGTCAATGTTCATCAAGTATAAGGTCACATTCATATGTATAATCCTTTCAAATTTCAGGTCGATTTGGATATGTTGGGGTTACCAGGTCACATATGCAAAATAAGCTACGTTTCACATCAATATTACTTTTCGCCATAAATTGCATCTAGGTCACAAAGGTGATGAATTCGGGTCACATTTAGTCAAATACTTCTAAAACCACATCCCTAATTATCGTGCCGTTCACATACAGAGAAACCCCAATTTATGGATTCTAAATTTCCTATAACAATTAGGTCACAAAATCTACATCATTGCAATACTTCATCCTATATATTTTGGAAATTACAATTTTTATTCTTAGGTCACAGAATAAAATTTGGATTACGTACCTCTCCTGTTTGTGTTCTCCGACTACTTCGAATTGTAGTAATTTCTTTTCTAGTCGTATTCCGTTTGTCTTCTCTCTTCCTTTCAGAGCTCTTCTCCTCGGACATTGTCGCTTTTACTCTTCACGGCTTAACTGCAGTTGAGGAATGAAAAGATTCAAATCGCCTTTCTCAGTTTTTCGACTGTTCAGAAAAGAGCACGGCTGATGGGCGGTTTCCTGTTTATTGGTATACGTAAGTGATATGAAGAAGATGTGTATAGTTAGCGTATATTTAGGGATATGAATTTTGTTTATTTGTTTCGATAATTTAGTTTCTACATTTAAAATGCGATAATGACGGTGTTTACAGTTGTATTTTATATTTAATAAAATATTATAATACCTTTATTACCTGAATTTTGAAAAAATATCAGTTTCCTCTTATTTTTGAAATCCAAAATTAAAATACAGGGTTCCCTGTAATTTCCACTATTATTCGTGATCTTAAGGCTCTGTCATGGAGGGGGCCTATGGCCCGTGTTCAGATGATCTTAAGATCCACTCTTATGCACGGAGGGGGCCTATGGCCCGTGTGTAAGGGTGTATATATGAGGTCTTTGGAACCCACTTTTGTACCCAGAGGGGCTTTGGGCCGGGTACAGAGGTGCTTAGTAGTATACGTGCGTATGACTAGATACAGATTTCAGATGATTTAGTTGGGTACCTTTGGTGTGATTTTCTTATGTACTACAGTTTATTAGTTATGCCACAGATAATTATTTCACGATCTTTATGATTATCCTTAGCATGTATGAATTGATTTAAAGTGACAAAAGCTTATGAAATAAATTATGTTTCAGAAATGGTTTATAAAATACTTTTATTTCAGAAATTCCACTCACTGAGTCACAAGCTCATGTTTTTCCCTACCTTTACAGTATAGGAAGAAAAATAAGAGTTTCAGCAGCATCGAAGGAGCCTTTGCAGCTCTCGAGGAGCTTTGTAACATTGTCATTTGTAGGAGTTACTTTGGTAAGCTCTTAGGAGACATATTCTAGGAAGATGCATTGGAATATGCATTTATTTTATATAAATAATATACTTTATCAAGAATGTGTCTGATGATGATGTATTTTGGATCGTGTATATATATAGAAATGGGTTAAGAATTTTAGTTATTATATTATGTCAATTGTCTTGGTTGGAAGATTTGAAAAGTGATATAGTTATTTATGATTGAATGTTTGAGGATTTGTTATTGTTTTACAGGTTGGTTAAGTCAATATTATAGGGGAGACTCTGTCAAAATTTTTATTAATACTTATGGGATCAAATTTAATTATAAGGTGAATTTGAAAGTTAAAGAAAAGTCAAGATTGCCTTGGTGGTGGGTCCAACATCTAGTTGGCATTTGCCATCGGCGCACGTCACGTTTCAGGTCCAGTAGGGTGACCTGGGACGGGTCGTGACAGTTTGAGTATATAATATTACATGAAAGAGGAGCAAAAATTGCAGCCCACTGAAGCTCATTTTGACTTTGGAATAATTCAGATTCCTTGATTGGTTAAGCCCTTGTGGGATCTTCTCACTGCCAAGGTTCCTATCCTTGAATTTAGAAGAAGACCATACTTCATTTTTGCTAGTAAGAGGAAATGTAGAAATGATTGTTTTTGGGTGATTCATTCAATACTTGAAGCCTTGAACTAGAAGCGATTGTTTTTGGGTGATTCATTCAATACTTGAACCCTTGAACTAGAAGCTTAAAACGTCTTCAGTAAGCCCAGTGTAGGTAGGCTTGCACAACTTCATTAATGGGTAATGGTAAGATTTGAAAAACTTCCTCCGATACATGTTGAACAATTGAGCTAAAAATTTAAGCGGTAAGAGCCTCACATAGATGCGATTCAAATGTTTTCTTCAAGATTATGGATTAATTACATATTATGTGGCCATTGAGTGAATAAAAGGTGACCTTTTTAGAGCATTTTGTTTGAATAATATTTTCTTTCTTCCTTTATATTTGTTGTTGTTTTAGTATTTCTTTGATCAAATAAATGTTGAATAAACTAGTAAGGACTTAGATTAAGTACTTTTAATATTGCATTGAAAGTAGATGGCAGTTACTTAGATGAAAGTATATATGAATAAATTGATTCTGGTGATTTAACATGATATGCAAAAACGCAAAACTTCAAATGGATATACTGTTTAATTCTCTAATTTATGTAAATTGAGTGTGCAGTTGATTTGATTTTGTGTGTGTCTGTGTGTGTGTGTGTTAATTTAAGTTTTTTTCTTTTTTACAATGCTTATGTTTCGGCTATAAGAGCAACTTCAACGATTTGACTTTGATCTAATTCTCATTTTGTTTCAAAACTTCGACTTTGATCTAATTCTCATTTTCTTGCAAAATTTTAATTATTTTAGCTTGCTAAAAATTAATCGGGAGAATGAATAGGAAGAATGTCATTCAGAAGTCTCACAAAAGATCGTCAATAATCTTGACGAGAACGGTGATGATAATGCTGAGAGTAAAATGAATACTAATGAAGAAGAACCAAAGACATGGAATTTGAGATTTCGAAAACCAAGTCCTCCTCAGCGGTGCTGGTGCTGGTGCTACAACAGGTAAATTCTCCTCGCCGTTGCTTCTATTATTTCTATGGTCAACTCAATATGGTTTTTACAGACTAATTAGAGTAATATATGAACCAATATTATCCAAGGATAAGTACATCTACTAGTGGTTGCTGAAATCTGAATGAGTTTAGTTTAGAGCTCAACATTGGCAAGGTGTATGCTCTGATAATGTACGATATTGGTGTAGTATGAAGGTGTACGTGGTAAGTGGTTTTGGATACAAACGACGCAAGTGATAATGAATACATTACATGGTACAAACCAAACACGCAAAAAAGTAATAGTTAAAAAGTTGAGAGAATGGTAGAAGGGAGCAGGAATTGTAATTTACCTTAAGTATTTGGTTCAAACTTTAAGGAATTTTGTAAGGTTTTCATGGAGTTTGCAGTAGAAAGAATCCTAGAGTCTAGACGTTTTTATATTTACAAAAATTTCAACAATTTCTTGGTGTATCATATTAGCAAAATAGTCGTTATAATGATGTAAAAGAATTTTTTCCGCATTGTGATGGTTTCTTTCAGTTTTTCTTTTTTAAGTAGTTTGCCTTATTTGGGTTTTTTAGTTATTTTTATATCTTTAGAGTTTTGTTAAGTATATATATTTTGACTTTACAGCGTCTTACAGGGCTCCATCTCTCTTGGGTAATGATTCTAAGTGGCATACATATTATTTTAGCGTCCAATTCGTCCCTATGGGGTCATCATTTACTAATTTGCCTATCCTTTTTTTAAGGACATTTTAATTTTGTTTTTCATCCCTAATAAAATTAATTGGTGCAATTCTAAATGTCCTTAATACTTTTAACCCCGTTTCGTTGAGATTACAAATCAGATTTTTGGTAGATTTTGATAAAAATTAATAAAATGTGTTATTGAAAAGTTGTGAGTTGCATAAAATATGTATTTGAAATCGATTGTTGACTTTGATTTAAATTAAAATTTAGATTTTAATTGGTACCAAACATGAGCTTAATTTTAGAAGTGGTATATGGGACAATCATTGTCAATAGAGCAATGCCACCGGAGCTACGCGAGGTACAATCGAATGCAGTAATATCTCCAGGTGGGAACTTTCCAATGACATTTTCCGAGATAGCATTTACTTAATAATTTAGCATTTTCTGTTGAATTTTAGGCATCACCATGCGACGACTTATGGTGTTTATAAGGAGGTTTTCCAAAATTTGTAATTCTCCTGATAACAGTATTATTATTATTATTATTCAAAAATTATTATTATTATTATTATTCAAATTGACATTTGCTGTTGTTACTTTTATTAATTTTTTCTATTTTTCTGTGTCAGTACATTATACTTTGTTAATGAAATATGTATGTGCATCGCACGGGTGTGAAACTAGTTTGCATAGAAAAGGAAAAGATTTTTCATGGAGAATATTCTCCTTCTTCATGTGAATCAAACACACTCTTATGTTACATGTAATGATGCAAATGCCATCTCTCAACAATTGGCTATTCAATTTTCTCAAATTATAAAATTCACTAGTCAATACACACACACACACACACACGTGTGTGTGTCTATATATATATATAGATATTACTATAACAAAATAAAGATGAGGGTATTTATTTTTGTTATGAATAAAGAACCAGAGAGAATAATAGACTTGTATATTCAACTGTGTGAAACTTTACAAGGGTCCGTCCTTTTTATAAGAGGAGAATAGGGCTAGCTACCATATATACAGATTACAGAATATTCGCTATGCTATAAATATAATATATAAAATATATAAAATATATGGTATAATGTATTCTAATATATTCTAACACCCCCCCCCCCTCAAAATGAAGATGGAAGCGAAGATGCTAGCTTTAGTTTGCAAACCAAATGACGATGACATCCAGGGGGATGTGCCTTGGTAAACATGTCAGCAATCTAATCATCAGAAGAAACATGACGCAACTGAAAAGTTCCTTGTTTGAGATGATGATGAATGAAATGACAATCTATCTCAATATGCTTCGTGCACTCATGAAAGACATCATTGAGGGAAATCTGTATAGCATTAGTATTGTCACAATGGAGAGAAGAGTTTTCAGTAAAGGAAACACTCATATCTTCAAGTAACCATCGAATCCATAACAATTCAGAGGTTGTGTTAGCCAGGGCTCGATATTCTGATTCTGTACTAGAGCGAGAGACAACTGACTGTTTCTTACTTCTCCAAGAGATAAGAGATGTTCCAAGAAGGAAACAATAGCCAGTAGTAGAGCGACGATCGGTAGGATCTCCTGCCCAATCAGTATCAGAATATGCATGGAGAGTCAATGGAGAGTGGACAGAAAAAGTGAATCCCATGAAATAAAATCCCCTTTACATATCGAAGGATCCGAAGAACAGCAGCATAATGAGTGGAACGAACTGACTAACCAAGGCAACTGCATAAGAGATATCAGGACGAGTCACCGTCAGATAAATGAGACTACCAACCAACTACCTATGAAGAGTGCCATCATCCAAGAGTGTCCGTCGCCCAAAAGAAGCTTGACATTTGTCTCTAAAAGGCTATCTACGAGCTTATTATCTTTCGATTTTAGTAGAGCGAAGATCGGTAGGATCTCCTGCCCAATCAGCGTCAGAATATGCATGGAGAGTGGGCAGAAAAATTGAATCCTATGAAATAAAGTCCCCTTTACATATCGAAGGATCCGAAGAACAGCAGCATAATGAGTGGAACGAGGAGAATGCATAAACTGACTAACCAAGGCAACTGCATAAGAGATATCAGGACGAGTCACCGTCTGGTAAATGAGACTACCAACCAACTGTCGATAAAGAGTGGCATTAGCCAAGAGTGTTCCGTCGCCCGGAAGAAGCTTGACATTTGTCTCTAAAGGGCTATCTACGAGCTTATTATCTGTAGGTTTAACATGCGATAATTGCTCAGACGCATACTTAGCCTGTGAAAGATAATAACCATCTGAGTAGGTTGAGACCTCTAGAACCAAGAAATAACTGAGCAAACCCAAATCCTTCATTTCGAACTGGTGACTAAGAAACTGCTGAAGTTCCTGGATGCCATGAAGATCATCACCCGTGATAACCATATCATCAACATAAAGTAGAAGGAGGACAATACCAGATTCAGACTGTCGAATAAATAGAGCGAAATCATATGCACTGGGAGTAAAGCCATGCTGGGCCAACACAGAACGGAACTTGGAAAACCAAGAGCGGGGAGACTGCTTGAGACCATAAAGTGCCTTACGAAGGCGACAAACCTTCTGAGGCGGATGCGCAAATCCTGGAGGAGGTTTGAGATAGACTTCTTCATCTAGATCATCGTTAAGAAATGCATTCTTAACATCCATTTGAAATAGTTGCCAATGTCGAGCAGCTGCTACAGCAAGTAAACAACAAAAAGAAGTAAGGCGAGCGACGGGTGCAAAAGTCACCTCATAGTCAATACCATACTCCTGAGTGAAACCTCATGCCACAAGTCAAGATTTGTAACCCTCAACTAACCCATCAGCCCATTTCTTAATCTTGTATACCCACTTACATCCTACTGTAGACTTACCAGGAGGAAAATCAACCGGGTATCATGTATGAGTATTGAGGAGAGCATGTAGTTCATCAGACATAGCTTTTTGCCAAAGAGGGTCAGAACTAGCCTCGCGATAAGTGCGAGGTTCATGAAGAGTGGCAATAGTAGAATAACAATGATAATCACTAAGATGAGTTGGAAGGGTTCTTACTCTAGTAGACTGACGATTTTCTGGAGTGGTAGTGGACTCGAAAGCAATGACAGGATCAGCAAACGGTGCGGACTCGGGAGGAACGAGCAATGATTGCTCACTAGATGAGCTTTCAATGCCAGAATCAAACACTAAAGGAAATTCTATATTGGGATCAGAAAAGATAGTAGACGGAGACGGGATTTTGATGGAAAGAGTGTATAGTGGTGAACGGCTTGTGTTCCCAAAATTGAACATGACGAGAGATGCGAAGTCGATTAACGACAGGGTCGTAACATCGATAACATTTGTGTTCAATGCCATAACTAAGGAAACAACAAAGACGAGAACGTGGTTCAAGTTTGGTACGCTCATGAGGTGGAAGAAGGACAAAGCAGGCACAACCAAAAACTTTTAACAGAGAATAATTTGGTAACTTTTCATAAAGGAGCTCATAAGGAGACCGATTAGATATGGTCGGGGAGGGGAGGGGACTCAATTGAACGTGTATACAGTTGTGAGAGCAGCTTCTCCCCAAAAAGAATCAAGAAGTGAGGCCGAGAGTAGCAGAGATCGTACAGTATCAAGCACTTGAAGATGTTTGCGTTCTGCACAACCATTCTACTGGGAGGTATATGGACATGAACGATGGGGAAGAATACCATCCTTTTTAAGAGTGTCAAGAAAGGAAACGGATGTATATTCCATAGCATTGTCGGAGCGAAAGACATTGATAGTACGATCAAATTGAGTTTTAATCATATGTTTAAATTCACGAAAAACTGTGAGTAACTCAGATCTATGACGTAGAAGATAGATCCAAGTATAGCGAGAATAATTGTAACACCCCAAGTTCAAAAATATTAAACCTAGGTGTTAACTTCCCTTTTTCTTTTAAGGCGGAAATAAATCATTTAAAACATCAAAATTTTCATTTTTCTATTATACAAATCTATAGAAATTTCGGCATAGACTCCTCTGTAATTTGGACTTAGTCAACCTGTAGAGGAGTCCAAATTATGTAAAAGTGTGTGTTGTGTGTGAAATTTCTATAGAAATTTCGGCATAGACTCCTCTGTAATTTGCACACGATTTATGTAAAAGTGTGTGTTGTGTGTGAAAATCATGTGGCTGTGTGCGTGCATGCGTGTCGGGAAAGGGGCGGAGGAAGGGCTTACCGCCGGTGGTGAGGAGCTGGCTACCGGCGAGGGGGGAGAGGGAGGACGTCGGTGAGGAGCCATGAATATCAATTGGCGGCCGGTTGTGTGTGAGGAGCGGGAGAGAGAGTCGAGGGAGTGAGTGTCACGAGTGATGAGAGGGAGCTGAGGGACGAGGTCTAATCTTTTAGGTTAGAATTAGGATTTTAATCTTTTGAATTTGCAATTCAGTCCCTCAAATCTCCCATCTTGTTTAATTAAGTCTATAAGTTCTATTTACCCTCGATAAAATTTCAAATTTCCACTAAACCTTTTCCCAATTTCAATTTATGAAATTTAGGTCATTTACTACTTAATAAAAATAGAAATCGACAAGCTTCACAAATAAAATAAACAATTAGATATAGAATTGCATTTAAACAATTTATAAACTTTTTTAATTGGTACATTAATCAAGACGGCGTCCAAGTTCTTCCACTGCAAAATCATTCAAAACATTGACGTAAGATTCATTAAATTTCAAATTTCAAATAACATTAACATAAATATTACGTGAAATTTTAAAGGGCGCGAATATGAAAAGCGGTATTACAGTTCCTTACCCCCTTAAAGAAATTTCGTCCTCGAAATTAAAACTTACCAAAAAGGTGTGGATATTTGGCACGTATTTCATCTTCGCATTCCCAAGTAGCCTCTTCTACTGCATGATTCCTCCAAAGAACCTTAACTAACGTAATCTTCTTTCTTCTAAGTTCCTTATCTACTTTCATTAGGATTTTCACAAGTGACTCCTCATAAGTCAGATCCTCACAAAGATCTAATGACTCATAACTGAAACTATGGGAGGAATCCGAAATATACTTCCTCAATATTGATGCATGAAAAACATTGTGCACACCCGATAGCGTTGGTGACAATGCAACCCGATAAGCTAGGCCACCCACCCCTTTCAAGAATTCCAAAGGGGCCGACAAAACATAGGCTTAACTTTTCTTTCTCCCTGAATCTCATAACTCTTTTCATAGGAGCTACCTTCAAAAAGATCATATCTCCTTCAACGAATTCCAATGTTTCCTTCTTCTGTCCACATAGCTTTTCTGTCTACTCTGTGCAATTTTCATTTGTTGACGAATCTATTCAGCAACTACTGTTGTCTATTGTACTATTTCTAGACCCAATAGTTTTCTTTCTCCTATCTCATCCCAATGAACTGACGATCTACACTTCTTATCGTATAGTACTCAATACGGATCGAAGTTTGATAGCTATTGTTGTAGGAGACCATCAACCGAAATTATCCCACTTATGAATCCATTGACTAACTTTCTGTTTCTAGCCTTTCATAGGATCTATTCTAACGTCTAAACCTTAATATATATATTGATTGATCACATTCTTAAAACTAAAATCAAGAAGATTGACCAAAACAAGACTTTATAATCCAGAATTAGTGAAACTTGACGTCCATACCAAAATATACAGTAGAAATAATAAAACTGTGACAGAATCTTTCTGGAAAGATTTACAAACGAAATCCTTTCTAAACATGCTGACATTTCTTTTTAAAATCAGAGGATCAAACTTAAATCCTGTAACCCATACTTATATATTGTAATCAAGTATTCAGCATCATACACTCATCTTAAAACTAAAGCCAAGGTACTAATTTAAGAATCCATGCTTTCAAAATCATCATAACAACAATACTCTAACCGAGTATTTTATAAATAAATCATTGACCTATCACCAATGAATAAGACTTTTGTGATTCATATAGGATTCATCATCAAGTTTACTTAACCCAAAGATACAACTCCACAATAAGTAAAAGTTACACTGATGATCATCCTAGATTTAAACAATCCAAATTTATGTATATTCCATAGAAATCTCAAAATGGATAATATGCTCTGCTCACATCTAATACACAACCAACAATGAGTAACCACAACTACATCACCAGAATTTTAAATAAATTCATCTATCTTGTCATAAACAAATGAAGTCTCCCGACCATAGGTCATATTTAGCAATAAACAAACCATTGATCAAGATAAGATTAATTAGTTCAAACATACCATCACACTATTCTTCCATAGGACAATCATAACATTCATTAACTATCTACTCACCATAACTTGTGGTAATCATGTGACATGTCACTTATCACCATACCATATGACCTCAACATTTAATCATATCAATCTCCTTAAGATCACAGTATAATAATCATCATATATATCACATGAACATTTATACATCAATAAATCACTAAAATCTTATATATACCAATCTCTCAATCTCAATAAATCTTAAATTTTACAATTCTTTACTCCCTCAGTTGCCTAGACGCGTAGGCCATCACCTTGTCATATTGCATAAGAATACAACCGATCCCTTTTAATGAAGCATCACTGTATATGACCAACTATTCATTTCCTTGTGAAATAGTTAAAATGGGCGTGGTTGTCAACCGTGTTTTTTTTTCCTCAACTCCTCAAAACTCTGTTCACAATCCGAACTCCACTCAAATTTTGTATCATTTCTAGTCAACTTAGTCAACGGTGAGGCAATCTTGGAAAACCCTTTCACAAATCTTCGACAGTAACCCGCTAATCCAATGAAACTTCGGACTTCCTTAACATTAGAGGGCGTAAACCAGTTTTGAATTACCTCACTTTTACTCTAGTCAACCTCAACACATTCCCTTGATACAATATGGCCAAAGAATGGCAATCTATCCAGCCAAAATTCACACTTCTTAAACTTAGTAAATAATTTCTCTTCTCTAAGCTTCTAAAGCACAATTCTCAAATGTCTTTCATGTTCTTCATCAGACCTCGAATAGATCAATAAGACTATGACCATTTCATCTAGGTATTCTTTAAAGATCCAATGTATTAAGTGCATAAATGTCGCAAGAGTATTTGTTAACCCAAACAGCACTACCAAGAACTCATAATGTCCATATCTAGTACGGAAAGCTGTCTTTGGAAGGTCCTCTTCCTTGATCCTCAAATGATGGAAATCAGATTTCAACTCGATCTAAGAAAATACCCCAAACCTTGAAGCTGATCAATCATATCCTCAATTCTTAGCAATGCGTATTTATTCTTTATTATCACCTTGTTCAATTCTCTGTTTTCTATGCAAAATCTCATAGAACCATCTCTCTTCTTTACGTATATAGCACAAGAGCAATCTGTGGCGAAAAGCTAGTTCGAACAAAACCTTTGTCCATAAGATCCTATACCTGCTCTTTGAGCTCTTTAAGTTCTACAGGAACCATCCGATATGATGTCTTGGATACTAGAGCTATCCCAAACACTAATTTGATGGTGAATTCAATCTCACTATCAGGTGGTAGATCCTACAGATCGTTTGGTAACATATTTGGACATTTTCGAACAATTGAAGTTTGTTCAAAAGAAAAGGGCCTATCTTAATCAGCTCAATTACTGTAGCTAATTAGGCCTTACAACTTGTATTCACCAACTGACGAGCATTGATCACTTACACTATCAAAATAGAAATCTTCACCTCAACCCCAACAAATGAAAAGGGGTTTTGTTTGGAGGTTCAAACACCACCTTATTGTGACTGACAATTGAAGCATTATATCGTAATAACAATTCCATTCCTAGTTTGACATCAAGATCTTGGATATCCGGTGTTATGAGATCTATCATCTACTCCTTCCCATTTATCACGATCGGGAAATCGTTTAACGCATATCTTGAGTTCAAAAGTTCTCCAAATTGTGTTGGAAAGCAAAACTCGATCTCCAGTTATCGAGATGGGTAAATCAGTTTTCCTATGATTATGGGACTATCAAATGAATGGGTAGTCTTGAGATCAAATATGATAAGTGCTTAATACTAAGTTCGATGACTTCTCAACTTCCGACTTGGATGTAATATACATTCTTGCCGATGTAGTCTCCATGACTCAAAGCACCATTCGTATTCACTTCATATCTTTCACATAAGGAACTTATAAACATTACCCAATTTCATAATAATCATTACCATCTCATTTTCTCATTTACATAATCAAGGTATACACGCCATATTCATTAACGACATCCTTAACCTTTAACTTTACAACATTACATATTAACATGCAAAAATTTACAATACTGGAAACATTAACACGCATTTACTAACTTGAACAGAAATTAAACTTACCAGATGATTGAGGGAGAAGCACTTGAGGCGTGACTCAGTACCTGAACCATTTTCAAATAAATTTTGAAAGTTTACAGAATCGCTTTTAAAACTCTTATCTCTGATACCAAAAATGTAACACCCCAAGTTCAAAAATATTAAACCTAGGTGTTAACTTCCCTTTTTCTTTTAAAGCATAAATAAATCATTTAAAACATCAAAATTTTCAATTTTCTATTATACAAATCTATAGAAATTTCGGCAGAGACTCCTCTATAATTTGGACTTAGCCAACCTGTAGAGGGACATCATACCCAACCTAACAATTTAAAAATGCAAATCTCAACTCATTCAATAATCAATATTCAACATTCAGTCACAATTCAATATCAACTCTCACATCACCACATTATCCTAAAATAAATCTCAAACTTCTCAATACAAAGATTCCAAACCAATAAACTTTAACAAATAAAATAAGAGATAGTTTAATCGCTAGTGCGATGCCATTACTTATTCAAAACTAATCCAATCAAATGATTTTAAAAAATGAACGAATAAGGAACGATTACCGAAATACTTAACTAAATCCCAAATTTACTTTATTTAAAAAGAATGGCAGCGAGTATTGTCTGAGTCAGATGCCAAGTGCTCTCCTCGGATCACCTAACTTTCATCACCTGAAATGTTGGGGAGAGATTTGGGGTGAGCTAAAGCTCAGTAAGTAAACTTTATGCATGTAATGCATGCTTATGACATGAGTGCTTTAAAAATTCCGTATATGTATCCCCATTTACTTTACTTTCCAGAACTTTCAAACTTTTTAAACTTTCACTTCATTTCAAAACTTTCACTTCATTTCCATCGTGAGCTCACTCGGTGTATCTTCTAGTCAATCAGATAACGGTGAGAAATTCTTATTTGGAACCGGTTTAACATTCACTTTCCCACCGCAAAGCGGTTTAACAGTCCACCGTAAAATGGTTGGACATTCCGTCGCAAAGCGACTTAATTCGGGTACACCGATCCCCCGCGCCCCATTTCCTACTCGCATCTTTCATGAACTAGAAGTACACCCATTCTTTCTTAAAAACTTGGGATACATAACTTTTGAACAAACTTGCACCTCGACACATTTCTTTCATTTAAAAACATTTGACTTCCCAATTTCGATGCCAATGCATGCTTGATGATGCAATGACATGATAATATGCATGCTTGAACATTCTTCTTAATAACATATACTTTCATAAAGTAAACGAAAATTCATCAAAGCAATTAAGTTGCAAGACAGTCGTTTAAGGTTAGAATTAGGAGGGAGTGAGCGTCGCGAGTGATGAGAGGGAGCTGAGGGACGAGGTCTACTCTTTTAGGTTAGAATTAGGATTTTAATCTTTTGAATTTGCAATTCAGTCCCTCAAATCTCCCCTCTTATTTAATTAAGTCTATAAGTTCTATTTACCCTCGATAAAAATTCAAATTGCCACTAAACCTTTTCCCAATTTCAATTTATGAAATTTAGGTCATTTACTACTTAATAAAAATAGAAATCGACAAGCTTCACAAATAAAATAAACAATTAGACATAGAATTACATATAAATAATTTATAAACTTTTTTAATTGGTACATTAATCGAGACGGCGTCCAAGTTCTTCCACTGCAAAATCATTCAAAACATTGACGTAAGATTCATTAAATTTCAAATTTCAAATAACATTAACATAATTATTACGTGAAATTTTAAAGGGCACGAGAATGAAAAGCAGTATTAAAATAATCATTGATAAATATAACAAAATAATGAAATCCCCCTTTAGTAGGAGTATGTGTAGGTCCCCATACATCAGAGTGAATAAGATCAAAAGGTACAGAAGATAAAGAATCACTATTATTGAAAGATAAAACTTTTTGTTTTCCCAATTAACAGGAAACACAATCAAAAGTATCAAAACTAACATTGCCTAGATGACCATTAGACACTAATGACTTAACACGGGACAAAGATGTATGAACAATGCGAGAATGCCAAAGACTGGAAGAAACAGCAACTGCAAAAGGTGGGATAGAACGTGAACCGGGGATTTGCAAGGATGAAAGTTCAAATAGACGACCAATTTTATGCCTTGTCCCAACTAGCCGACTCGTCTTCTGATCCTGTACATCATACCCTTTATTAGAGAATTTTAAGATAAGTTCAAGTTCAACAAGTTGTCCAACAGAAAGAAGATTGAGTGATAATTTTAGCACGAGAAATGTATCGGGAATAGAATAAGCGGAAGTAAAGATGGAACCAACATGACTAACAGGCATATGGGAACAATCAGCAGTGTAAATGGGTGGGACATTACTTACAAATTTCTTCTCAGAAAATAAAGAGGAGTCAGGAGTTATGTGGTTGTAACAAACTAAGTCAATAAACCAAGAGGAAGATATACCTGAAGGGACGGTCAAGGCAATGGAGGTGCGAGACAAAACATGGTGAACCAGCGCCTCAAGGTCAGCTGCAGTAAGAGATGTAGTCGGTACATGAGAAGATTCGAAAACTGGTGAACTAGTCGACACCGCAACACACTTGAGGGTAGAGGCCTTTGCTTTTTGAGCATCTATCGCGTCCTAAGCCTTTTTATTGAGACAATCAGAAATTCGATGACTTTCTTCCTTACAATAATGACATTTACCAACAAACCAACGTGCCCTGAAAGAAGAAATTGTTGCTACTGGAGGAGTAGTACTAGTTGTGACAGATATAACCAGATCAGTAGATTGAGTTCGATGAGTTTGTTGTCGTATCTCCTCAAATATGAGCTCAGTAAGGGCAACACTGAGAGTTGGTAGTGGGGAGAGATGAAGTAACAAGGCTCTGGTGTTTTCAAAATCATCTCAGATATGCATCAAGAAATGAATGAACTGTCTGCGATCCAGATAATCAGAGAAGAGTTTGGTAGAATCATCATCCGGAAAGGATGGATCAACCTGAGACAACTGATCCCAGAGACTGCTAACCTAAGAGTGAAAATTATAGATTGACCAGGCTCTTGATGCATCTGATACAACTTGGACTCCAACTGAAACTGCAGGGCAACATCACTAGAGCAATTGTATCGATTTTCCAAAAAATCCCAAGCAAGTTTGACATTTCGAAACTTCGGAAAAGACTATGAATCGAAGGAAAAGATGTATTAATGAACCATGAAAAGATTTTACAATGAGTGGCCTCCCATACCTCAAGACCATCATCAAACTCTGACTGAGATTCGCTTTCCTCTTTCTTTGGTTCAGTTTTCTTCCCGGTCACAAAATTCCACAAACGAAGACCAATAAGGAAGACCGACATCTGCTGAGACCAGATATTGTAGTTGGTGCCATCCAAAACTATATCAATGGGACGAGTGATATTGATATCATTAGCAGAAGCCATGGGTGAACGAAAAAAAATAACAACAATGAACAAAGTCACAAACGAAAACACGATGAATCTGCCTCGAACTACAAAGTACTACCCAGACCTCCAAAATTCAAAATAATCACACTGGAAGGTGAGGAATCTCCTGAAGATCACATCACCAAAAAGATCTCCCTGGAATGACCCCACACGCGCTGTCTCCCACTCTCACCCACGCGCCGGCGAGTGAAGCTGCTACCGGTGACACGTGTCGACTCTGGTTGATCGCCTTGTCGTCAGAAGTTGACCGGTGGTCTCAGATTTGACTTCGTACGTCGGGAAGTCCTTCAAAAAGGGTCGGATAGATCCTCATTTTCACTTATTTTCGATAATTTCGAATTTTCTTCAGAATTCTAGACTCCAAATTGATTTTTCACAGCGAATACACAAGTTTCGAGGCTCTGATACCATGTTACGAATAAAGAACCAGAGAGAATAATAGACTTGTATATTCAACTGTGTGAAACTTTACAATGGTCCGTCCCTTTTTATAAGAGGAGAACGGGGCTAACTACCATATATACAGATTACAGAATATTCGCTATGCTATAAATATAATATACAGAATATATAAAATATATGGTATAATATATTCTAATATATTCTAAAAAAAATTATTAGAAACTTCACAAGATATATCCTATCAACATCTTCAACACAACAAACATTATGGCCAAATTTGAAAATTAACAACAGATGTGCATGAGGAGGCCTCTTTTTTGAAATCTAGTAACATATATATATATATGAGAAACAATAGGGCCTAACATGTTTTCTTTATACAAATCATTCTTTAACTCTTCTGTTTTTTCTCTAAATATACGTACAATTAGATCTGATCGAATTTGAACCTCATCATTATGTTTTAATTCTTGCTTAATCTTTGGTCAATTTGGATTATATTTTATAGTAAAAAATATATCTGTTTTTCCATAACGTTGCACAATAGCTATCGTATCCATGTAAACAATTGTGGTAAAATAAACTCTTTTCCAGTTTTGTACCTCTTGTTTCACAATTTTGAACACTATCTACAATATTTGATAAAGTCCAACACAAGTTTGTTTTTCGTTATTACAAAAAATAGAATCTTGCACTTTTTAACATACATATCTACAATGTATTGTTGGAAGACTCTACCAGCATGAAGCAACACAGATTTACCGAAAGCTTAATTTGAAAATTATAAAAATAGTATTCCCGACAAGAAAGCTGAGATCGTTTCTTCGCTCTATAAAGTACTGCACGAGGAAAAATAGTATTAATTTCAATATTCATCTAGTAAAATTTTAAAAAATCTAGTAAAAACTATATCCACAAACCTTGAGATTCTTTTTCCATTATTTCACTTGAAGAATTAATTGTTCTACTAAACATCATTTACAAAATTCTGAGGTTCAAATTTTGTTCATTTATATCTCTCAGTACCTTCATGCCAACCGGATTCTCCAAATTCGAAAATCAAATGGTACTATGAATTTTTATAACAACCATAATAATAATGATCCATGTACGAATCACCAGAATGACCGTACATAGTAATATCACGAACAAGAACATTTTTATTTTCATAATCCTCAACCCATATAGCAGCTAACTGAGATGTTGTAGGAGTATTAAAATCTCTTTGGTCAAGTCTTGGTTGACATCTTATTTGTATTCGATGTTCATGCAAATTGATCATATTATTTAAAGACATGAAAAATTCATTGTATGGATTAAGATTTCAATCAAAATAATTAAAAGTAGATTCCACAAAGTTTTCTAATATTCTCGTACGATTTTGAAGTTCATTATTCGCATCATAAAATATAACTGCTTATAATTAAGAAGGTGTATTACTTTTTGGCATAAGTTTATTTACATAATGATATACTTGTCCTTGAACCCTAAATATGTAAATAGCTCTGTATACTTTAAATTGTTCTTTATCTACTTCACACCAAACAAAATGAATGCAAAGTGGTTATTATATCCCCTTGCTATTTTTTTAAATTCCATACAATTAGGTTATTTAAAAGTCAACAAATTTACAATTCGATTGTTACATCAGACATAAGAAGCTTCACTTTTACATCAAAGCAACAAAAATAGTACTAATTTCTCTATCAATTCTTTTTCACCATAATGTTCACAGTACATGCATGTTAGTAATAAATATGCAGTATTTGGTACGTCCAACGGGTTAATATTTCTTACTAATCCAGCTTTAGAAATAGTGGGTGTTTGTTGATTTCAAGGGAAGACTCAGGATGATGTATTCTAGATTTACGCACAACGAGACCATCCAAAAATTATTTGCCTAAGAGATAAGATCATTTTTTATCACCTACAATACAAGGTAAGCAAAATCATAAATGAAAGAACATAATTTAAACAATAACGAAAGCTAACCTTAAAATAAAAATAATTCGTATAAATAATAACTACTACAACAAGAAGAATTAAGATGAGCACTATTTTCTAAGTAAAAAAAAAAAACCATAAAATGTAGCGCCCCGAGTCTTAAATACCCAGTTTACCACATCATTTTCTGGTCTAAATTTTAAAATAATGTTCTAGCGGAAGAAATCACCGAAATCCGTTTTTGGCAACATTAAATAAACTGTAATGGTCGATAAAATTCGAGAACATTTGTGAAATAATTCAAAATAACGAATCGAGCCATTAATAATACAAAACATTCGGCAATGTCCTAATTTCTCAAATAATTGAAAATCTCAAAAATAGCCAAAGTTTAGAAATATAAATCATCAAAATAAGATTCTCAATTATTTAACGATTATTGTCACTATCATCCATCATTGGCCACCTTCTCCGAAATCTGCAAATGTTGTTAAAAATAGATATGAGCATTTCATATAAATACTCAGTAGACTCATCGCCAATTAATTAATCCACATTATAATTGAACACATAAATGCAGGCTCTTTAGAAATCATAGGGTGTGGGTTGCTCTTCTCGTGCATTAAAACACATGGCTTCTCTTTGAAAATCATAGGCTCTTTAAAATCATAGGATATGGGTTGTTCTTTCTTCTCGTGCACATAAGGCACATAAGTTATGCATAACAACATCATTTATCTTGCAAGATATTTTCTTCTTTCTTTCTCATGCATAAAAGCATATAAGTTATGACAAGCATAACAACATAATTATTTTCGAAGAAATATATTCTCGTCTCTTTTCATAAAAATGACTTTCACATAACATACACATTCATATGCAATCATAATTTAAATTAATTAATATGGGCGAATCTACCTTAAACTTGACGAGTGCAAAGTTGAGCGGAAAACGACTTCAATTCTTTAATTCTCCGTACGCTTCGTCTAGCCAATTAGAATAATAAGTTAAATTAGCCTTTAGAAATTTATAGTTTAAAAATGTTAAATTACAATTTGGGGATTGAAATTCAGGTCTAAAATGAATACTTTGAAAGTTGAATGACTAAAATGAATACTTTCAAAGTTGAGGGACTAAAATAAATAATTTGAAAGTTGAGGAACTAAAATAAATAATTTGAAAGTTGAGGGATTAAAATGAATAATTTGAAAGTTGAGGAACTAAAATGAATGCTTTTGAAAGTTGAGGGACTAAAATGAATTTTCAAAAGTTGGGTTGAAGCTCAAAACGAATGTTAAACTAGAGGGCTTGAGATAATTGATTTAAAAAATGAAGGGCTTATTAAAATCATTTAGAACTTAAGGGGACTGAAATAATAGGTTTTAAAACTATATGGGCTGATTTGAAACAATTTAAAACTTGGGGACCAAGCTGTAATTTTTCCAAAAGTTCAAAATATACAAATATATACATCTCTCTCTCTCTCTCTCTCTCTCTCTCTCTCTCTCAGCGAAATAAGAGAGAGCAGCAGGGGCAGGGCGTGCGAGGCCCTCATCCCAAAATCGGCGCCACAACCGTCGGAACGCCGCCGTAGGGTGGCGGCGAGAGGCGGCCAAAGAGAGGTTTCCGGTTTGAGGGAGTTTGGTGCGAGATGTGTGCGAAATCGATGGCTAAACCGAGGCTGGAGATTGCGGTTTCCGGCGATAATCCGGCTGAAAAGGGTTCTGCAGTTGAGGTAGGTAACTGGGTTCATCTATTATTGGGTTTTTTAGTTTGATTTTGGGGCTGGTAGATGGGGGTTCGAGGTTGGGCAGTGGAGGTGTTTGGCTGTGCGGTGGTGTTGCGTGGAAATGCGTGGTTCTCGTCAGTGGGGGTTTTGGAATGGGTTGTTGAGTATTGTGCTTCGGTTGTGGATTCAAATGGTGAGGGGGTGTTTGCTGCGGTGGTGGTTTGGCTGGTTCGGTGGAGGCTAAAGTTTGGTGCAGTGGAGCTTGGGTTGGCTGAGCTTTGTGGCAGTTTTGGAATTGGTGATGACGATGGCTGGTTGTGTTGGTGATGAAGGAGGTGGCGGTGGTGATGGTGATACCGGTGGTGATGGTGGAAGTTTGCTGCAGGTGGGTTGTGGTTTTGGGTTGTGATGGCGGTGTGTTGGTGGTGGCTGCGTCGGTGGCGGAGGTATATTGCAGTGGTGGGGGTGATGGTGATGATGATGAAGGAGAAGGAGGGCATTACCTTGCTGGAAAGAGTGGAGGCTGAAAATGGAGCTGCAAAGGATGGAGCTTGCACATGGACGGTTTGGGGGTGGTGGAATGATGCTGAGATGTGTTTGGAGGGTAGGTGATATAGAGTTAGGGTGTGGCATGGTGTTGGATTGATGTGATATATGGAAGTTGGTGGTGTGAAAACCTAGACAAGCATTGCTCGTAGTTCGAGGTAAATTCATACGCGAATTCAACTGGGTTGGAAGAATTAAACTGATAAAATGAGATTGACGAAATTTGGAATTTAAAACGATTTTGAAGATAATAATTTAAATAAATAAATAAAATAATAAAATAATAAAATTTTGAAAATTCGGAATTTAATTTAAAATTGAATTAACTCGATATTTATCGATTTGGCTAGACGAACGCGTCGTGACGTTAGCTTAAAAATGGGTGAGATCGTAGCGGCTCGTTTCATAGTTTTAAAATAATTATTTAATTGCGTAAAAGTTCTTGATCGCTACATAAAAAATGCACAAATTAATTAGAAATAATAATCCTACATAAACTACAAGCAAAAAGATCAATAAATGTTGGAAATATGCGATAAAAAACTCACTACTTGAATTCTAAATCCTCGTGCGACGATCAATGCACCAAGTCTAAACTCGATTCCATTGATCCCTTTGTCTTTTATTTCGTTGTTGGCGAACGAGGTCACAGTTCAAATTGCTTGTGCATTCAGGAATAATTTTTGGGTTTAAACAACTGGACTTTCCATCAGCAGGCATTACTGAAAGATCCATCACAACAATATATTACATGTTATAAAATATATATATATATATATATATATATATATATATATATATATATATAATGTGAATGACCATTATAACTCTGTAAACTTTACATTATTACTATTGTGCCGTTAATCACCCCTATAAATAGGGGCTTATGTTTTGTATTAGAACACACCTTAATGAGAATGATTTCTCTCCTTTATTCTCTCTAGTACAGTTTTGGTAGTTTTACAACACGTTATCAACACGAGTCTCTAACCTATTGAGTAATATGATGGAAGCATGCTCTACAGTTGCGTCTAATGATGAACATATGTATCCGAAATTCGATTATTACTAATCTACTGAAAATTGCAAGACATCCATTGTCAATTTCCACATATGCTACCTGAACCAAAAATGTTCTTACGAAATCTGCTTTGATTGTTGTTCTGAAACCAGAAAACATTCATCTTTGAAGAAATGGCAAGCAGCAAATCGAAATTAAAAAACTAAATAATGGTTGGTCATCATACCATTGGAAGTGGTGGTCTTGGCGTCCACTAAGTTGGAAAAATCATGTTGGAAAAGTTAACAAAGTTCCTGTTGGGATATTTGATCCAAATTAAGAATGGAAATATCTTGAACAATTGATTTTCTTGTTAAAGTGGTTAACTTGGAGACCAAGTTAAAGGTGAAAGAAAAGGAAGATAATCTTTTGGCATGGAATTCTTTCCTTATTCTGATTATTCTGCTTCAATAAGGAAACATCTTGGGGCACAAGTAATACACGTTTTTGGGTTATGTTTACCTATAAATATGTGTATTAAGGAGTCAATTAATTGCACATCGACTAGAGAGTATTGTGAGAAAAATGTAGTCTAGCATCTTAGTTTTTCTTGGATTTTTTGTGGATTGTACAAAGAAGTAAAAATTGGTAGATGTGGTAAATGTTGGTTATTTTTCCTACAATATTTGGGGGGTTTGGTGAGTGAAAATTCTATATAATTGTAACAATTTATTATATAGTGAAAAGTTTTGGCGATGGTCCGTGGACGTAGGCAAGTTTTCGAACCACGTAAATTTCTGTGTTCGTATTTTATTTTCTGATTTACTCAATTATTTCTTGAACATCAAAAATTCCTGTGAGTTAATTAGAGAGGGAATTTGTGTGTACTTCCCAATAGTTCCATTAATTTGGTAGGTATGTAAGATCCTAAAATTATTAACATATTTTATTAATATTAATCACATGATCAATATGCATAATTAAACGACTTAAAATATGATAATAATTTTAAAATCTTACCAGTCGTTACCTACCAATTCCGTAAAACTTTGTCAATTTCTCCAATACTATCCTTCCACTAAGGTAGTGGAGTTCACCATAACCAACCACTATTTTCATTTGATGCCACTATGTTGCTTTATTTAGAGAAATAAAGACATTTTTTGAATATGGTGTGATGTGGCCAACTTTAGCAAATATTTAAGTGTATTGGAATATCATACTCTCTGCATAAAATTGCCCTCTTCTCCTAACAAATATCACAAACTAGGAGCTGTAGGGTTCCAAATCTGCTATAATTTAACAGTGTGGTTCAGATCTGAATTTGGAAATTCTGAATCTGAAACTTGAAATAATAATAATAATAATTAGATCTATGACACGTTATTTATTCAACGCCAAAAATGCTAGATCTAAGAAAGGAAAACGTTGATTAATAAGAGCGTAGTCCTTTCATATTACTCAATTGGTTAGAGACTCGTGCTGATAACGTACTATAAAATTATCAAAATAAGACTAGAGAAAATCGAGATGGGAGAATAGAGAGAATTCTTCTCATTAAGGTGTACTAGATATTACAAAACAAGCTTCTATTTATAGGAAAATCTATAGTGACAAAACAGTCGTTCACACATTAATTTATAATATAAATTAGGTATGGGTTAAGTAAGGGATTTATAACACTCCTAAAATTATTAACATATTTTAACTTGCTTAATTATGCATATTAATCATATGATTAGTATTAACTATTCACAATTAATTAACACTAATATGTGATCAATAAGATAAATTAAGAAGTTTAAAAGAGGTACAAGTAATACAACTATTATCACACCGTGATGTATTGAGTTATTATGGATTGGATTTACAACTTGACTGAATATGATTTATTATCGTAACGGATTAGACTATTATAAATATCTTGACTGGATTTAGAGATATGACTCGGTCACTTATGAACGATAATTATTTCATTATATTGACGCCTACATGATCGATTTGTCGAATAAATGTATGAAATACTTTCCATATATTCATATTTTATAAAACACCTCAATTGTTGGTTAGTTCTAACATATTAGAGGCTGTTGTTACCTTCAATTTATACATGGTGGTAAAACTCCAGTATTATTATTGTTAACATACTTATATTTGTAATGATAGTATAACCCCAATATTATTATTGTTAACATATATGTGTTATAATCTAAATATGATATTATTGTTATTTGATATTTCATCAAATGGTACTACAAGTTACCATTACTAAAGTTAGATAATACTTTATCAAACGATGTCAGAAGTTACCATTACCAAATGTTGTTGAAGTTGATGCTGATGAAAATATTTTATCAAACGGTACTAGAATTTACCATTATCTGTATCGAAAAGACTGAAGAAAATGAATTATTCAACAAGAAAAATGTTGATATATGATAAGATAATATCACATGATATAACAGATATGGCTAACGTGAAAATAATCTCATCAGCACTACGAGACAAATATTATACGATCTAAAAAAATAGCTTTAATAAATATCTTGAAAAGTTCTTGCACATGCATTTATATACTCCAGAAGAAGTATATATTTACTCTAAAAAAAATTAAAATTCAGTATCTACACATACTGGAAAGATAATATTATTGTTCTCGTATAAGTACAAAAGTGGTCACACCAAAACATATCAAGAAAATGGATACATGTAAAACACACAAAAACGAAAGGAGGAAACATTTATAAAATCCTCAAAATTAGAAGTGTGTCTCAAGAGTAAAAGATACTCCATACTCTACCACCCATAATCATTTTTAAGGTTCATAAGGTTAAGTTTATATTAACCGGACTCCATTTTTACTTGATTCTCCTTCCCTGCGACCAATCTATCTTAACTCCTACTAGATCTTGTATTAGAATATATGATTGTGACTTATCCAGCAGTTCCTCAATAGTAGGAGCAAAAATAAGGATCCTCCTAGAAAATGGAGAGATGAATCTCTGTTCCACAGCATAATCAAGAAATGTTAGCGAACCATCAAAAAATTGTTTACATTTTATATTCCAATAGGCTTGGTATAGAGATCCAATTGAGCCCATGAGGTAATCATAAGGATTTCTTCTATAGTATCAAAACCTTCGAGCAAGGCTATGAAGGTATCAAAATCATATAACATGCAAGTTATGCGTTCATGGATAAATAATGTTTGTACTTCATGGCTCATGCCCTCGTGTTTTTCCTGCGATATCTACTAAAGGAATTGGTATAACACCTATTACTTTCGCTTGCTCTGTTTGAGCGGATTTTGAAACGCAACCCATCAATCCACTGCTACCTTCTCCATACACTAAAGTGATTCCTTTATCTCCTAACTTCTTTCCTATAAGCATTGCTGCGTCAAGGTACCTAAAACCTTTCCCTATTTTGATCCACAAAATAAACAAATAGTTTTGATACTTCCATTTTCTCTCTCAAGAATTAGGAAGGAAGAACTTACGAGAAAATGTTATTTTGAAATGCATGAAACTGTGAAAATAATTGGCTTTTTAAACCCTAAAATCTTCACTATTTTACTGCTCGTCTTTTGAAAAGGTAACTATTTACTTTTGACTAAATGATACTACTTTTGATTATGTTACTCTGACATCGTATTAATGCTCCATAATTGATACTCTATTTCGGTGATCTCTCAGTGACAGTCTATTAATAACTCGAAAAAGGAAATATAAAATATTTTATTTACCTTGTATCCATGTTAAATAGCCAAAACATCATTGTTTATAACAAATTGGCAAACAAGATCTTTTGATATTATATTCTGAGACTATAACGGTCTTTCTCATCATTGAATTGAGCCCATATAGAGATAACAAAAAAATTCGATCCGCTCCACCGATCCGTCGATCAATCCGATCCGAAAAAATATCGATCCGCGGAGCAGATCGGGGCGGGTAAACGGATCGGGACCGATCCGTCCCGGTTAATTAAAAAAAGTAAAAAAAATAATTTTTTTAAATTTTTTAAAAAGATTTAGTTTAAATTATATATAAAAAATTTTAAAAATTAAAAAAAAAAATCGTCCCGGATCGGGAGGCCGATCTGATCCGCCCTGACCCGAACCCGAACCCGATCCGCCCCGAAAAATAGAGAATCGTGGGGCGGATCTGAATCTGCTGAAATAATTTCGGGGCGGGGCGGATCGAGGCCCGATCGCCCCGTTGCCAATACTAAGCCCATAAATATGGTAGTTCATGCTGCACATACGTACAAGGGTGCGTCTCAAGAGTCAATCAGATGTCATCCAAAGACTCCTTACTCGGTCCACCCTTAATGAAATCTATTTTATCGTCTCGATTTCTGGATGTATATCCTACTGATTTACAACGCGTATCACATGTCCATCGAGTACATTTGTAACAACCTTTTAATCTTCTTGCTCTTCACTTTTTTGCTAAAGGACTCTTACCTAAACCAAACAAGTGCTTAAAAACGAATCTGGTAATTCACCAGCTAATCGAACTTTTGCTTCGATCAACCACCGAACATCTTTTGGGATACCTTGATCCATCAGTAGCCTCAATCTTTAAAGTCGAACTCAGGAAAAAAATTTAAAATATTTACCGGAAGATTAGAATAATATTTGCGAATATTTGATAATATAACATCCGTTTTTTATGGATCTAATCTTCTTCTCAAACAATCTATTTAAATACATTGTTTAATGTGTAAAAAAGCGGTGGCTCCGCTGGCATTGATTCTACTAAGAAATAAGGGAATAAAATATCGAAAATGTGGGAACAAGAATTATTTTGAGATAATGCCCACATAACCTTTTTCGATATAATAAAAGAAAAGGAAAGATTTGGGGACATGAAATATTTTCTTGGATATTGTTCCTATTTTTTTATTTTTTTTAATAATAAAGGAAATCAAGGTATATTGAATATTTGCTCAAGTAATGATATTTCGAGTAAAATGATAAATGCTAGCATGAATAAATCTCAAAATCATTAATGATTTTACGAATTAGTTGAGATAGTATAACATTGTACTGCTAACGGTTTAGCAGATTAAAAACCTCCTATTATTTGCTATGAGAATAATTTGAATAGAATTGTTTTCACATGCAGTAATATTCTATATAAAAACATGTCAATATGATGAAACAACGATTAGCTTGTAAAGCTTTATGATTTCTAAGAAGTGCGATATATATATACTCCACTAAAAAAAATGAGATATATGATTGAGATTATATCACTAATTATGAATGATATGTGTTGCAGCATTTTTAGCTGATTGATATAATACAAGATTTTCAAATATTATGGGGAAATTAGACAATAACACACCTAAAGCGTAATGACAATCGATTTCAAAAATAAATATCTCTTGAATAATTGAGATGATTTCTTTGAGGCTAAATACTCATGGTGAGTAAAAGGGACTGAAAGGAGATTCAGGTACCTGATGAAGGAAAATATAAAGAGATCTCTATATGTTATATCTTAATGCATGTCTTAATGCACCAAAATATAATTAATTCTTTACTCGCCAATTATCAATTAATAATGCATTAGCGAGAGTAAGGGTCAAACCCACAAGGAACAATGAACCTAATTAGTTGCTCGATGAATTAGAATAGAATAGGAGGTTTTGTTGTTTGGAATTGCTTAAATGAGAACTATGCATAAAAATAACAAATAAATGTGTTTAAGTAACTAATGTGGGAGAAGATCCTGTTCTTGAGTTCAGTTGTGCCCTCAATTAATGTTATATTTTTCCTTGCAAGGTGTTTCTATCCCTAATTCAATTTATCAATCTTAAATAATCGACAAGCTCCGATTATCTCAATTATTCCTTATGTAAATTGAATCAAAACAAGCTCTTTGATTCAATTCTAGTCAATGGACAAATCATAAACAAGCTCTTAGGATTTAATACAATGCTAATGTGAAAAGTGAGAAGAAATAGATTGAATTGGATTATCAATTTCACAAGCTTGAACCAATTAATCCAAGTTGAATTATTACTAAATCTGCGCGAGATTTATTTGCTACTATGAGTCAGGATCTAATGACAATTACAGATAAAAAAATTTAAATTAGCATATACATGAGTTTAGAGACTAAACAATTCAATTGGTTAAATAAAATAAACTCAATAACATTCAAAACGTAATAATTCAACAATTGAAAGGGAAGGGATAGATGCTACGTTACTAGTTTGTAGGGAAAAAAAATAACATAATTGAATTGACACAACTTCCACTTGAACAAGAGAATAAATTTATCCCAACATGGTCGTGGTGAACTCTTCAAGTTGATTCATGAATTCGCCTTGTTATTGATGAATCTATACTTGAAAATCCCCCAAGAGTTCTCTATTTTTTCCCTATATTTCCCCCCTCCTTTTGTGCTTGGTTTTCTCCTTTTATATTTCCAAAAAACGTACCCTAGAGATCCCAAGAATATATGCCAAAGATATACTTAAAAACCAACAACGAAAATTTTTGCGGGAAAGTTACGGTCATAAATGATCTTCTGGACATTTTGAGATTTTGAAAGTTACGGTCGTAACTCTATAACTTATGGCCGTAAGTGAACTTCTGTCGATTTTGCTGTTGAACCCTATACAGACTTACGATAGTAAGTCTGGTACTTAAGGCCGTAACTAATTTGCAGCCTTGGTCCGCATTTTTCATTTTTCAGCACTTTTTGGTCCTTTTTCCTTTCATTTCTTTCTTTGTATTCCTACACAACACAATACACAAAAGTGCATTAAATGATACTTTAATAGAATTAAAACAATAACAAAATACGACAATAGGTGAACTAAATAAGTGCTTGATAAGTGTTATATTAACGTTTATTTGATGCACTTATATCCTTAAATAAGCAATAATGTGATTCTATCTAAGTATTATTAATGCATTTTATGTTTTATATTGCATAGGATCATAAAAGAAGAAAAAAGGATCAAAATGCACTCAAAACTGAAGTCTGGGGACTTTCATGCAAATAAAGTTACGGCCGTAAGAAAATAAGGTTACGGCCGTGAAAGTGTCGTGAAGCAAAGTGAAATTAAGCAGAGACTTAGTTACGGTCGTAAAGGTAAAGTTACGGCCGTAACCATCTAAAAGAAAGAAATCAGCAGAGACTTAGTTACGGCCGTAAATTGATATGTCACGGCCGTAAATGGATATGTCACAGCCGTAATGTCAACTTTGGAAAATACGCAGAAACTCAATTACGGCCGTAAATGGAAAATTACGGCCGTAAATCTTCAAGTCAAGAATTTCCTTATTTCAATTCTTTCCATAATTTGGGATTTCTTGAGGCCAAAGCTAGGGCACGAAAATTGAGGTTATAAATAGGGAAGTTCATGACAAGAAAAAGGAGGAGAATTATTTTTGAGAGCCACCAATATCAAAGTTTGAAGAGAAGAAATTCCGGGCAAAATCAAGGTGAATCAAGACAATACTTTTGGGGAATTCTTCATGGCAATGCGTGGCTAATCTTCTCAACCTAGTTCAAGGGGGACGTTGTGTTCATATTATTCTATTATTCATTCCTCAAACTCGTAACGTAGTTCTTGTTTTTATATTTTATTTATTGGATTTCTCATGAACATCAATTTCGTCAAGACAATTTATTAATTGATTAAGGCCTTGTCTTTTAATTATTGTGTTGATGTTTGCTAATTTGGGTAATTGGATTCGTATTTATCTTGTTATTCAATTCATAGTAGCAATTGGTAATTTTATATTTCCATATGAAAATCCAATCTAGATTAATCAATTCAAGCATATGTAATTGATAATTTAGTTCACCTAATTCTTCTTGTTTCCACATAGTTAATGAATTAAATCTAGGGAGCTTATTCTAGGTTGTTCATTCACTCTAAATTAATTGGAGAACTAGTTCTAATTGATTATTATTAAGGAAGAATTGGATTAATCAGAGCCTTTTGATTATTCCGGGTGATAAATAAAACAAAGGAAATAGTACATGCGTTGCTTGGGGAATGACAATATTATGATAAGACACAACCGAACCTGAGAACTAGGATTCTTTATTACTTGAATTTTATTCCAGCTGTTTTACATCCTTATTTGATTATTTAGATTAATTGCAATTTTCAACTCAAAACCCCCCTTTACGATTCTAATTGACATAACACTAAGTTAGTTCCCGTTCCTCGTGGGATCGACCCTTGCTTCCACTGCTATATTCTTAGTAATAGTGAACAAGGAATTTAATTATTATTTTGGTGCATTACGACACGCATCAAATTTTTGGCGCCGTTGCCGGGGAACGGTTAACCAATTTTCTGTTTAATCAATTAGAATCTTATTTTCTGCATTTTTTTTATTTATTTTTAATTTCTGTTTTAAAAAAAAAAAAAAAAATTTGAAATTCCGAAAATTTTATTTATTTATTTATTTATTTATTTATATGCATAAAACTCGATCCACTAATCCTG
Source organism: Ligustrum vulgare (assembly GCA_963555705.1). Lineage (NCBI taxonomy): Eukaryota > Viridiplantae > Streptophyta > Magnoliopsida > Lamiales > Oleaceae > Ligustrum > Ligustrum vulgare. The sequence goes on along the minus strand of OY743173.1, from coordinate 15,653,533 downwards.
AATATTGTTTATTTGATCCAGAAATCGAGCGAACTTTTCGACAGCGAAGAAGGGAAGCACTAGAACAAATGGCAGCTCATAACCTCAACAACATGACACTTAAACAATTGGCCACTCCAGATGTCGCACAACAGCCACTCTGTATCACTTTTCCAACAGTGGAGGAGGGAAAAACTTTTGAACTAAAATCTGGACTCATTCACTTGTTGCCAACTTTTCGAGGATATGCTGGTGAAGACCCTTACAGGCATCTCAAGGAATTCCACGTGGTTTGTGACAGTATGAGACCCACTGGTATTACCGAGGAACAAATTAAAATGAGGGCCTTTCCATTCTCGTTAAAGGATGCCGCTACTGATTGGCTATACTGTTTACCATTCGGATCAGTCACCACCTGGGATGACATGAAGAGGCTATTTTTGAAAAAATATTTCCCTGCTTCTCGGGCTGGAACAATCCGGAAGGAAATTTGCGGGGTTCGTCAAAACAATGGTGAATCGCTGTATGAATATTGGGAGCGCTTCAAGAAGCTCATCTCGAGCTGCCCCCATCATCAAATCAGCGAACAACTACTGGTGCAATATTTCTACGAAGGACTGCTACCAATGGATAGAAGTATGATAGATGCCGCAAGTGGAGGTGCCTTAATGGACAAAACACCAGAACAGGCTCGGGCTTTGATTTCCAACATGGCTGAAAACACTCAGCAATTTAACCCAACCCGAGACATGCAAGTTCGCCGCGTGAACGAGGTAAGTAGTTCCAATATAGAAAGTCAACTGTTTGAACTAACAAATCTCGTTAAAAAACTTACTGTAGGAAGTGCACAACAAGTCAAAGCATGCGGGATATGTGCGAACTTCGGACATCAAACTGATGCTTGCCCGGTATTGCAAGAGGAGAATGGCGAACAGGTAAAGGCTGCAGAAGGGTTTCCATTTCAAAAACAGCAATACAACCCGTACTCCAATACCTACAATCCTGGCTGGAGGGACCACCCGAACTTGAGCTATGGGAATAACAAACCTCCGGGTTTCTTCTCCAACAAGCCTCAAGGGAATTTTCAACAACAAGGAAATTTCCATCCACAGGGACAATATCAGCAAAAGCCACAATCATCAGGTATGTCTCTCGAAGAAATGATGAAAACTTTGGCCACTAACACTCTACAATTTCAACAGGATACCAAATCCAGCATTCAAAACCTGGAAAATCAAATGAGTCAAATGGCCACAGCTATCAACAGACTGGAAGCACAAACAGGAGGAAAGTTGTCATCTCAACCCGAGGTGAATCCGAGGAATGTAAGTGCAATTACTCTTCGAATTGGAAAAGAAATTGAGGCGCCACGATCAAAGCCAACCGCGAGTGAAGAGGAGGAGGTTGAAGAAAAAATCGAAAAGAAAAACAGCATTCCACAAAACTCTCAGGTAAAAACCGAACCTATTGTGAATGCAAAACTAACTCCACCGCCTTTTCCGAGCAGGTTAGCGAAGGCGACTAAGGAAAGCAAGGAGAAGGAAATTCTGAAAATGTTCAGGAAAGTGGAAATCAACATTCCACTGTTGGATGCAATCAAGCAAGTGCCCCGATACGCGAAGTTCTTAAAGGAGCTGTGCACCAACAAACGGAAGTTGATGGGAAATGAAATGATAAGAATGGGGGAAAATGTGTCAGCACTCTTCCAAAGGAAACTGCCCCCAAAATGCAAGGATCCAGGTATGTTCACTATACCATGCCAAATAGGTAACACTAAACTGGATCGTGCATTAATAGATTTAGGTGCATCTATAAATGTAATGCCTAGGTCTACATACAATGCATTAAAACTTGCTAATATGATTGAAACTAATGTTATAATTCAACTAGCCGATCGTTCTAATGCTTATCCTGACGGGGTAGTTGAAGACATTCTAGTGCAAGTAGGCGGGTTAGTATTTCCTGCAGATTTTTATGTATTGGACATGAATGATGACCACTCCCCCAACTCCACTCCTATTATGTTAGGGAGACCATTCCTAAAGACATCTAAGACTAAGATAGATGTTAGTAGTGGCACACTTTCCATGGAATTTGATAATGAAATTATTCAATTCAATATTTATGATTCCATGAAGAATTTTGGTGATGATCCTGTTTATTCTGTTAATGTTAATGACTCTTTAGTACAGGAAGTTCTCGATATTGGTGGAAATGACTGTCTAAAGTCTCCGAAATCAGGTAAAATCTCATCCATCTCATTACCAATTTCTGATGGAAAACCTCTACCCCCTATTTTGCAGATCTTAATGAAGAGCATGAAGAAAAAATTGAGTTTTGGGAATCCACCTAATCCCGGTTGAAGGAGGAAACAACAAGTCGAGCCAACGACAGTAAACAAAGGCGCTGCTCGGGAGGCAACCCGAGAGGGGAGTTTCTTTATCTCCTCAACTTTTTATTTTCGTATTTTCCGTTTTGGTTAATTTTAGTTTATTTAGTCATTTCATTTGAAAAAAAAAAAAAAAATTCAGTAGCCTTGTTACGGCCGTAACTCAATTCCAGTTTTTATACAGAGGCCTTATTACGGCCGTAATTACATTTTTACGGCCGTAATTGTTTCTTGGCAATTTTTTCAGACTGTGACTTACGGCCGTAAGTCATACCTTCACGGCCGTAAGTCTACCCTTTTTCAAAATTTTAAAACGGTCCCCTCGCGCATAACTTCCCTTTTATTGTTTTGCTTTTCAATGAGGACATTGTTTTGTCTAAGTGTGGGGGGAATTGAATTGATTGTGAGCTTAATGTCTTTATCTACTTTTTGTAGTCGAAACGTTAAAATTCAGTTTGAGTCAGCATCCATTTTAATCTTTGATAGGAAGCGACCCCACTTTTGGTTCATTTTTTTGAAATATAATTGCATAATTGGACATGAATTGAGCACGTAGAGATGAATTTTCCAATACTTTCCAAATAGGTTTGAAAATGGGGACAAAATGCCATATCTCTGCAACCTAGTAGATTCAAACCCAAATTTGATATGACTAATAATTACCCCGAGAAAAGAGATTCACCCCTTTGGCCACTAGATTTTTTGCATTTTTCAATTCGACCCTAAGACCGAGCAATGACCAAAACCCATAATTGGATGGGAGACACACATATGAACCATAATTTGTGAGCTTTTGAGCCTATGAGCTACTTTTACTCTTATTATAAAGCTCTTATTTTTTTTATGTGTGTCCTGCATGGTTGATTTGTTCTTGGATATGCTTTTGTGTACATGCCGTAGTAGCTTCTTGGCTCGAGTGCGAAAAATAGTAAAGGCACTAGGATGAACCAAACTTGGCCTTCTAAATAAGCCTACCATTGTACATTTACCAATAGAAGACCCTTTGAGCCTTAGCCTTTCTTTGGAATATTAATACCACACTACAAGCCACGAACACCCATTCTTTCATGTTATCCTTTTTCTTGAACCTATGGAGAACGGATTCACAAGCTTGTGTTGGTTGAGAAGTTTGAGGTGGATTAAGTTTCAAAATGGAAATTCGATCTTGTGTCATTGGGGGTTGTGGGGTGATCTGACCAAAAGAGAAAAATTGCAGTATATGTTTAAAAAAAAAAAAAAAGAGAAGTTCAGGCCAGTTCTCAAATTACGAGGTCATGAATATTTGCTAGTATTGAAAATAAACACTCAAGCTGTGCAAAATAGAAGTCTAGTGTTAAATCAGTTGGATAGCAGGGAGATTATTAATTCATGTTGAAGAAGAAAGAAGGAATGTTATAATTGAACCGATTCGGCTTGTGAAACTCCTTCTCGATTCAGCCTAAATGTTTCCCTTTTATCCCACCTGACCCGAAGCCCCGCTACAACCTAACAAAGACCTTTGCTTCGCACTTGTGTTATTGTTGGCTCCGGTTTTGACATTTGAGCAATCTGTGGTAACAAATTTTTCATGCAGTGAGTTGAGCGTAAAATTCTCACCTTTATATACACTTTGTGCGAAGAGAGATATCTGGTGAGAGTGTTGGCTCCCATTACATGTACTTATGAGTGGTTTGAATTGCTTGGTCTATATTTTGTGCCCTTTTGATCTGAAACTGTGTATTGACTAAAAATTTTTACCATGAGATAAACCGCACTAATCTGTTGGCATTTACTTGAATTAGTCAAAACTTACATTTTTATGGGGAATTGATAAATTCAGAGAGAACTCACGAGAGGTGAAAGGATATAATCCACATTGGGGTATCAATTTTCATTTTTGTTCGGAGAATATTGGGTGATGCATCTCTTACACACACTAACACACTCCGATTATGCAATTTGATTTTCGTGCTAAAAAGAAGTGGGTTGTGACCTTGACTTTCCAGATTTAAAAGTCTAACATGTTCATTTGATTTCCGTGCTTTAGTTCTTTTCTATCATTATTCGAGGACGAACAATGGTTCAAGTGTGGGGGGATTTGACAAGTGTTATATTAACGTTTATTTGATGCACTTATATCCTTAAATAAGCAATAATGTGATTCTATCTAAGTATTATTAATGCATTTTATGTTTTATATTGCATAGGATCATAAAAGAAGAGAAAAGAAGAAAAAAGGATCAAAATGCACTCAAAACTGAAGTCTGGGGACTTTCATGCAAATAAAGTTACGGCCGTGAAAGTGTCGTGAAGCAAAGTGAAATTAAGCAGAGACTTAGTTACGGTCGTAAAGGTAAAGTTACGGCCGTAACCATCTAAAAGAAAGAAATCAGCAAAGACTTAGTTACGGCCGTAAATTGATATGTCACGGCCGTAATGTCAACTTTGGAAAATACGCAGAAACTCAATTACGGCCGTAAATGGAAAATTACGGCCGTAAATCTTCAAGTCAAGAATTTCCTTATTTCAATTCTTTCCATAATTTGGGATTTCTTGAGGCCAAAGCTAGGGCACGAAAATTGAGGTTATAAATAGGGAAGTTCATGACAAGAAAAAGGAGGAGAATTATTTTTGAGAGCCACCAATATCAAAGTTTGAAGAGAAGAAATTCCGGGCAAAATCAAGGTGAATCAAGACAATACTTTTGGGGAATTCTTCATGGCAATGCGTGGCTAATCTTCTCAACCTAGTTCAAGGGGGACGTTGTGTTCATATTATTCTATTATTCATTCCTCAAACTCGTAACGTAGTTCTTGTTTTTATATTTTATTTATTGGATTTCTCATGAACATCAATTTCGTCAAGACAATTTATTAATTGATTAAGGCCTTGTCTTTTAATTATTGTGTTGATGTTTGCTAATTTGGGTAATTGGATTCGTATTTGTCTTGTTATTCAATTCATAGTAGCAATTGGTAATTTTATATTTCCATATGAAAATCCAATCTAGATTAATCAATTCGAGCATATGTAATTGATAATTTAGTTCACCTAATTCTTCTTGTTTCCACATAGTTAATGAATTAAATCTAGGGAGCTTATTCTAGGTTGTTCATTCACTCTAAATTAATTGGAGAACTAGTTCTAATTGATTATTATTAAGGAAGAATTGGATTAATCAGAGCTTTTTGATTATTCCGGGTGATAAATAAAACAAAGGAAATAGTACATGCGTTGTTTGGGGAATGACAATATTATGATAGGACACAACCGAACCTGAGAACTAGGATTCTTTATTACTTGATTTTTATTCCAGCTATTTTACATCCTTATTTGATTATTTAGATTAATTGCAATTTTCAACTCAAAACCCCCCTTTACGATTCTAATTGACATAACACTAAGTTAGTTCCCGTTCCTCGTGGGATCGACCCTTGCTTCCACTGCTATATTCTTAGTAATAGTGAACAAGGAATTTAATTATTATTTTGGTGCATTACGACACGCATCAGTGCTATTAAACACTTATCATATCTATATTAAGACGAAATGTGATCGATAAATAAGTCGACTACATGCACAACTCTCTTGTAAAAATGAGGTTAATGAAATCTACAACACTTTGGCCAAATATAAAAATCCCAATTTGGGGATTATTGTTATAGGACTTGAATTCCAAACACTTAAATGTGTAAAGCCAGTAGTAATTTGCACAAATGAAAAATATTACACGGTCATAAAAGACAACTCGTTGCACGCGAAATTTTTCAAAGAACTGGCATGACATATGGTGGATGGGACTACAATCTAAATCACTAGCTTGAGTTATTTGATATATCAATAAGTGAGATCAAAATGTGTGATTCTCATCTCGGTACTTTGGGAGTATTATTTGATGTACCAGTTGATCGTGGTACGTTGGGATTTCAAGCGAAATGATTACAGATTATATGTCAAAGTTGATATCTATTTCAATAATTGATTATACTTATGCAAATTAAAAATTGCAGTTTATAAGATGTAAGAACATATATGTATAATCATTGAAAGATTCAATATGCCCAGAGTAGTATCACTATAGAATGAAATATGATTCTTATGTTTAAAATGAAATCACATAAAAAATGATATAAATGACCCCAAAATATAATATGTTGAAATTGAAATTAGAGTGTACTATTATTAAGAATATATTTGAATATCTAGGCATGCAATTGATTTTCAATATGCAAATTTATATTTAATCATCCACTGAAAATAAATATTTAATTATTCACTATAAGTGAATTCGAAAATGAATAATGTTTAATTATTCACCAAAAGTGAATTCTAGATTTTGATAGTTTCACAAGAAGTGAATCAATTCTAGATTTGAAAAATGCAATCAATCAATTAATAAAACATTGCTTGATATAGCATGTTCAGTACATCATAAATGAGCTATGAACTATTTATACAAAGCTCATCATAATTGATATTTTTGGTGAAAGGATTCGAGATTGCATCAATATAATTGTGATATTCTTATTAATGGAACAAATACGTGTTGCACTCTTTTTCCGTTAACTGAGGTTTTGTCCCACAAGATTTTCCTGGTAAGGTTTTTATTGAGACATCAGTTATGGCGTATTAATGAGAATAATGTACTCTTTTTCTCTTCGCTAAAGTTTTGTTCCACAGGTTTTCCTAGTAAGGTTTTTGAGATATTATCACATTATTTACGAGTTATAATTCAACAACAACGCATTTTAATTATGCTGGAATGATATCAACAAATGAAGAAAGTCATAGCCATCTTATGAAAAATGTAATGACATCGGCTACGAACAAAGAGATTTTCAAATATATACACATATTCCCCACGAAAGATGCTACCAATGTTCAAAAGGTTCATGAATATTCGGTTGCAGAATTCAGGGGGAGAATCACGCTGTATTCTTTTCCCTTCGTCCAGGTTTTGTCCTACTAGATTTTCCTGACAAGGTTTTAACGAGGCAACGGCTATACTCTTTTTCATTCGTTATCCCACAGGATTTTACTAACAAGGTTTTAACAAAGCAGCACATCAGAATTACAAGCTTCAATACATGATTGTTCCATTTATCATTTGATATCATTTTGAATATCGACTCAATGATTGACGGTGACCAACATTAGGAGAAATAGTTGTACTATTTTTCCTTCGCTCAAGTTTTATCCCACGGGATTTTCTTCGCAAGGTTTTAACGAGACGTGCAATTGTGTAATCGGTCATTCAAGGGGAGTGTTATAATATATATATAAATATATATAATGTAAATGACCATTATACTCATGTAAACTTTACATTATTATGATTGTTTCATTACTCACCACTATAAATAGGGGCTTATGTTTTGTATCAGAACACACCTTAATGAGAATGATTTCTCTCATTTCTCTCCATCTCTTTATTTTCTCTAGTATAGTTTTGATAATTTTACAACATTACATAAATTATTGAATACTTAAAGCCTAAAGTAAGCAAGTAGAACTAACTAAGACACTTAAAAAAATGCAAGATTCCAGTAACTATAATGACCATGCATGATTTTTAAGCGTCCATTATGATTTTAGTCAGCTAGTGTGTGTGTATATATACAGTCACCATCTAGTACCTAAAGTGTGTGTTATAAAATGTGTTCATTGTGGTTGTGATGTTGTCACGTGTCCCATTATATAATTTTGGAACAAATGACAACATCACACCCACGGGCCACAATGGATAACTTGGAATACTTGGGAGTTTTCTCTACTATTTGTCATCAGGTAATTTATCATATAAAATTAATCATTAAATTTCAAATGAGAACTAGTTAACTACATAGGCGTGGAATATAAATAAATAAATAAAATTCAGACCAGGTAATTAGTATTGACCCGAAAATCAGATCAAATTAATGCGTTTTAATTAATATAACAAATAACCAAACCGAACCAGCAGATTGGTCCATTATCTTTATCCACTCCTAATAATAATTACTTGGAGTAGATCTCGAATTCAAATTTAAATTGTAAAGCAAAAACACTCAAAAGGCCAGGGAAAATGTCCACCTGCCCTCTTGTCGGTCTTACTCACATCACATGGAGAGTTTTCCTTTCAGAGTTCTACATGTCATTGAGTAATTTTATAGAGATATTTTTAAGTGACGTTGTGACATGTCATACATTTTAATTGATGAAAATATCTCAAAAAATGGAATTATTGATGTCATGTCATTTTGGCCCAAAAAAACGTATCTCGGGAGGTGATTTGAGGGTTAAAAATTGGAGAGAGAAAATATGTGTGGTTAAAAAGTTGTATTGAAAATTGTAATATTTAAAAACTAAAAAAAAAACCAAAAAAAAAATATGTGATCCGAACACAAGCTAAATTACAAATAAACAGTCGAACATCATCGACCTCAAACCAAACCAAGCCAGACCTCGGTCCTTCATTTACCGATGACTGCTGCCAAAGTGATCGCTCAGTTGTCGGGCATAAGCAACGACGGCTTTGGCCCATTTCTTGATGCTGTTTTTGAACTTTTCCGAATCCAAATGGTCGAGAGATTTCAGTCCAGGTCAGGATCAATAGAAATCTCCTTGAAGGAAAAACAGCTATTAAAGCGCCTCCGCTTTGTACAGATCTTGAAGGATTCTGACTTGCCTATGGAGTCATCTTCCATTTCATGAAATTGAGAGCACTTTATTTTATTCTTCTGCATCAAATTAAAGGATCTCTTTATTTATAGACATGCAACAGTATTTATTTGTAACCATGCGTGTCGAAACGAATTTCATTGGCTTTGATTTTTCAGCATATTCTACAGGAAGGGGCCGGGTTGGAGTGCTGACTTTTTAGAAACAATGGGAAAATAGGTTCTCCACACGAGTTGTTTTGATTGGTAGCTTCTGCATACAAGCATAAAGCATCTTTCCTGCAGATTGCATTGCTTGTTCATCAACTACAATTTTCTCTTATTATTATTTTCTATAATATAATGGAGACCTTATTTGACAAACAAGTGAAATTAGGACTCGAAAATAGCATTAATATTTAACTGCAAATCAATTTTTGTTTCTCAATTGAAAAAGTTAGAGACCTTTGATGTTATCCTACTCCTAGGGATGATAAAAAACCTCGTCGGCTTAGGTGGCTCGAGATCGACCCATAAAAAGCTCGGCTCGTGGCTAGAAGAACCAAGTCCAGGCTCGAACCAAGCCCCAAAAAACTGTCTACTATTACGTGTTGCAGGCAACTTCAACTAAAACAACATTTTATTTTTTTTAAACTCAACTGAAATTGATGTTTGATGGAACTGGTAATTACAATTTGAATTTGAATTGAAGATACATTTTTAATACTCAGTTCTCTATAAATACTAATGTTAATTCTTTTGTATCATTCACAAGTTTATAGTTCACTAAACAATTTCCCTATTGTAATATTCATTGCATTTCTATCATTTTCAGCACCTATCTTCTTATTTCTACTCTAATATTCCTTTCATTATTTCATATCCAAATTTTAAACTACAAATGGATTTTACTTGTGATGAAGTAAACTAATTTAAAGGTAGTTCGAGCACTTCATCTCGTTTCGATGCATCTAAAAATGCCTCAATTGAATTGGATGATATAGAAGAGAAAGAAGTGTTGAAATCAAAAGGTCTAAGAAAGAATCATCAGATTGCTGGAAACATATGACACACAAAAAATTGGTGTTCAAAATAGAGTTTATATATGTAAATGTGTGCAATTACTGTGGTACGAAATGAGTTGGAAGCCTTATTCAAGCACACATCATTTGAATAGGCACATAGTAAGAACTTGTAAAGCGAAATCGATTTCTGACACAACAAAGTCCCCACTTATGTTTGGTGGTTTTGCTTCTAAGCTTTCTACGTTTGTATATTCGTAAGAAAGATTTCGCGAATGTATGGCTACATATGTGGCATCCGCTGACATGTCACTTTGCTTGATTGACTCTATTCACTTCACTCGACTCGTGCCAAATTATCTTCAACCCAAGTATACTCATTTTTTGTAGAAATACACTTCGTACAGACGTCGTAAAACTATATAATAACATAAAAGAATTTGTTTTTAACTCTTTAAAAATATTTGATAACGTTATTCGTTTACATCTAATTTATAAACTGGTGGAAACAAAAAGGCTATCTTGCTACTATAGTTCATTACATTGATAATCTTTGAATGTTGAATAAAAAAAAAAAATTATTGCATTTAGATTAGTCGAATATTCTCATAATGCCAATAACATATATTTAGTTTTAAAATGGATTATGGAAGAATTCAGTATGCGAGAAAGGGTTAACAGTTTCAACTTTTTTTTTTTTTTTTTAAAGTCGCAGTTTTACTTTTGACAATGGTAGTATTAATAAACTTGTTATTGATAAATTTATTTCTATTCTTAACCCTGCATTTGGTAGTTTATTTTTCATCAACGTTGTGTTTGTTACATGATCAACTTAGAGCCCGTTCGGTGTAGAAGATTTTGGAGAAAATTTGAATTTTTGGGAGAATGTGTGGTTGAAAATAGATTAAAAAGTGTAAAAGTGGAGGATCCCATAAAAATTTGTGGTTGAAAATGAGTTTTGGGAAAGAAATTTCGAAAAGTTTTTCAAAAACTCTTATAGACCAAACAAGGGCTTAATTGTAAAAAGTGGTTTAGAACATATTATAGCACCCTTAGATAAAATTACTTTGTCACCATCAAGAAAACTGGCATTTAATAGCTTGTGTACGGAGTATAGCTTTGGAGAAGGATCATTTGCACAGATGTATCACATAAATGGAACTCTACCTATCTCATGTTACAGTATGAAAAATATGATAATATTATTTCAATTTATGAAAATGGTAGGTCTATGTATGAACCTGAACATAACTTAGAAGACTATGAATGGGAACTTGTATTATGTTTAAAAAATTCTTCAACTCCCTTTTTATGCTACAAATGATTGCATGGTGTTTATCAATGTTTTTAGACTCGACTCAATCGAGGGATCAGATCAAAGGTCAGACGGTCAGCCCGATCATTAAGATAATATTAAAAATATATTAAAATGTGAAACAAATCAAAAAACAAAAGAAATATATAAAACCAGGGTCAAGCCCGAGTTCGAGTCAACTAGGTAGACCAGGTTTTTGAGTCGACTCGAGATGTTGATCGGGTCTGACCAGACTTAGTTTTGGGGTCACTCTGTTCGTGAGTTTTTCGATCTATTCACGTGACCAGCCCAATCAAGATTTGAAAATAGTAGTGCTTATTACCAGACATATTCACTTGTTTTACAACACTTTTTTCCAAATTTCACAAACATTCGATAAATATGGGAGTTTGGCAATTTTTGTTCATGTACTCTATTCCATGGAGTTAAATTTCATAAATATTAGGAAGAATTACCTTCTTCATTTCTTTTAGCCGCTGTGATGAATCATCAACTTAATCTAATGGGCACTAAAGCTTTTATAGAGGGGATTTCACATATGTGGGACACACGACTCTAGGAACATATTTTTTTTAAAAATAAAACAAGTGCAACGGAAATCTAAATGACCTAACAAAATTTTTAAAAAAAATTCTTGATGTGCATGTATCTATACATGTATGGGTACCTTCAGAATTTATGTTTGAACTGTGAACCTGAATTCCAATTTTTAACACCCAAACTTTATTACTACATAAAAAAGAGACATTTTAAGACTACACTCATAAATTATCTTGCAAATTTAGTTGTCATTAAATTATCTCATTTCTACTAAAAACCTGATTTTTAATTTCTGCAACTGTGTTTATCGATACATAGTATTGATACCCACATAATACAGTTACTACCTGCAATCCAAAACTTAGCGCCAAAGTTCGTTAGATGATTATAACTGTTTGTATCGATAAATATACTCAAAATGATAATAATTATTATACAAAACACCCATTTACATATATTAAAACTTAGTTAATGATTACATATGTTGACACGGATTCTAACGAGGACCAAAATTTAGCCCCATGTCTATTTTAACTACAAACTTACATATTAGTTACATTATACTCATCAGTATACAATAACTCAAAAGTGTGTGCATCATAATACTCATCCGTTAATTTGGTTTACTAGTAACAGTAGAGAGTTGAATATTCTAGTGGGGAGCTCCAAATTTCTACCTCAGTGGTGAATATGCACATGGAACCATCGGGAATAAGCTTCCACCCATTCGATTCAGCTTTAAAGGAAATTCGGTTAAGCATCTAAAATTTTTATAAAACTTGAAAAATATGAATACAAAGAGTATTCAGCAAGTAACAATTTAGTTTGAGAAAACATGCTTTCAGGTGGGCCCGTATTATAGATTAAGTATTATCTCGAACGCGCTTTAAAATCACAAAGGGTACACAACTCCCAATTCAAACATTTCTCACGATATTTGAATATTTCCACGATACAACACGATCACCTTTAGATGTAATTATAAGCGGGATATTATAATGATTGTAATAATGCAAGAAAAACCTTTTAAATATAATGTAATCAATAACCAATTAAGGACACGAAGTAGCATTTAAAATCAATTTAGAATGTAGTGTTTCTTACCTTTGTAAACCTGAAAAATAACAAAGAAATGACCAAGATTAACTTTATGCATTCTGAAAAGAGAACAATGTATCGATACATTGTATCAGTACATATAAAGCTGCTTCTGCAACTGATCCTGATTCTTTCAGAATTTTCTATATTTGGTATTTAAATACCTCAAGATCATTGCATAAGTAGATAAGATCATGTTAGGGTATTAACATGGTCTGATTATACCCTAGCACGAATCGAAGATTGAGATTATATTTCTACCTTTTCGAAATCTAGCCAAATTTTGAATTTTGATAAGTGATTTAGAGAGTTTACATTTCATGCAAAAATCTTAACCCTCTATTTATACATGATTTCAGAGGTTAACATGAATTTGTGAAAATTGTTTTGTCCCTTCTAGCCAATGATTTCCCTAAATCTAGACTTAGGACTCATCCATGCTATAAGCTGGAGTTGTTCTCATGCGTGAAAGCATTACTTTCATGTCCAGTAAGTGTTACACTATGATTGATTGTTAATTTATGAAATTCAGGCTTTGAACACGTGTAACCATAGCTGATACGTCTGCATGTATCAATACATGTATCTGGGGTTTTAAATTTTGGATTTTAGGAATTTTAGAAGGATTGTGATTTCATCACAATGTTCCAGCGTTTTTCCCATACTCCCTTGTCCTCCTCCAGCAGTAGTGCATGTTCCCAGGTCCCAGCTTTTGTGTCTTCTCCCATGCTTTGATTCTCCTTGGTTTCTTTCCCATACTTTCCTGTTTTGTGTGTACATATATATATATATATATATATATATATATATATATATATATATATATATATATATATATATCACACATTTTATCGAGTAGTTAAAATTTTATTTCAAAATGCATTTTTACTTAATTTCACATGATAGACGAAATAAATAAATAGATATTTGCTCGATTTTTCAATTAAAGTACTAATTTAGGGATAAATAAGTGTGTAAAACGCACACTTATCACACCCCCAAACTTGAGCTTTTGCTCGTCTCGAGCAGGAATATCCACTAACACAAAAACTGATGAATGAATGATCAACAACGCTAGATGACTTGCAAATTCTTTCTTGAGTGTAACATTGCATGATTAATTCACAATTATGTTTTCAAAAATAATACTACAAAAAGAAGTTGAGCTTATCTCATGTTTGATCGGTGTGTGTGTGAATAGTCACTTCCAATTATTACTAAGGTTCAAAGAAACATTGTAGGAAGGAAAAATTTCAAAATAATACTATCCACCCTTAGTGGTCAATTTCATTCCTTACTCTCTCGTGACATTCATCCCCCTATATTATTTCTTTTCTCTCCCAAAACGCAATCCTAGGGGTGACTCTCAATTCACACATTTCTTTTTCCACTAAAGTTTGGTTATGACTTACCAGCAATCTCAACAATCTAGATATGCAGTGACTCTCCACTAGATGAGTGTTTCAACATTAAAGTTTATACCAAGCAATTCAAACCCACTATTAATCTAAGCCCTTATGCAAATACAAATGCATGATTTCTACAAACTAATGTAATGATTGCTCGTGACTTCCTCACTCCCTTAAGCTTTCTAATTGACCCATGTAGCGAGCTTTAGGCCGGCAACTCCCCGATTGTTTTAAGATCAAAGGGTACCAGGTTTCGAAATACCCCTACGGACTTACTAACTCGAGTCAAAAAGGCTACGAAGTGAGATAGACTTATTAAGCAAATGCAATGATGATGATGTGCATTTTTTTTATTTTATTTTTTTTTACAAGTGTGTGTGTGTACCCTACTCATTAAGCTTTCTAATTGACCCATGTAGCGAGCTTTAGGCCGATGACTCCCAAGTTTCAAACTTAAGGCACCAAGTTTCAAGATACTCCTACGGGCTTAATTACTCGAGTCAAAAAGGCTACGAGATAGGGCAATGCAAAAATTGAAATGGGCTTAGATCTCTAGCATTTGGTCATCACTTAGCTTATACTAACATCAACAACACTCCACACAAATTTAGATCAAGCATGCATGGAATCACTACACATCTAGACCGTCTCCTTTACCGGTTCGACCACCCCCAAACTTGTCTCACAAATGATCAAGAGATTAATAGCATTGAGAAGGAATTAGATAGGTTGATAAAAATTGAAAATACAAGCTCACAACCTAATGAAGTCTACTTCACGATTTTTTTTTTTTTTTTTTTTTTCAACCTTCAATAGATTCCAAACCTCAACAACAATTAGTTATGACTATTGTGCTCAAGAGAACTCAGGATCACCCATAGATAAGCAAGTTAAAAATAAGCACAAGTAGTATATTCGATCATAATTCGTGAATTAATCAGCAATTCCAAACATCAAATCATTTTGAGCCGACAAGGCTATCTAGCATGTCAATATCCACAACAAAATGAACAAAATCAAACATCACAATGTCTTAAGCCGTCAAGGCTATCTAACATGATAAAATGCAAAATGAAGTCAACACCCCCAAACTTGAATTACACATGTCCTCAATGTGAACATAGAAACATGTAAAGAAGAAAAGAGGTAGTGGAACTTCCCTGATTCGATGCTTGTTTGTGATGTTTGAACTTGACCTAAGCTTTCGTCGCATGTAGTTCACCCCCAAACTTGTTGAGTACAATGTCGCTTAGGATTTTTAAAAATATTTGTTACCTACAAAAGTTTGACAAATAATTAAAAAGAAAGTAAAGAAATACAGTAAATAAAATACAAGTAAATCAAAAGAGAAGAAATTTGGGTTGCCTCCCAAAAAGCGCTTGGTTAAAGTCATAAGCTCGACTTTTGGATTTTTTTATTCGGGAGCATTGAGGAGAAATGATGACTTTTCCTCCGGGGGTTCTCCTTCCAAGAATGGTTTCAACCTTTGCCCGTTGACCTTGAAATGTCCCTTGTCGGGATGATATAGCTCTATAGCTCCATGTGGAAAGATTTGAGAAATTGTGAACGGCCCCCACTGTTCGCTCAAAATAGTGTACCGCAAGCGCACGGGTCGCGTACAAGTAATAAAGTGGACTTTTTGAGTCCGGATTGTCGATCCCACGAGAAATGTTTACTTTAGATTATAAAACTTTAATTAATTCAATTATAACAATAAAAGAAACACACAATTAAAAGTTGGATTTTTGTAAATTCTAATTTAAAGAAAAGATTGTTAAACTAAATTAAAATAAGGAAAATAAAAGATAAAACGTGGTTGGGATTCATGATTTCATTTAACCGTCGCCTAATTAATTTCTCAACATGCAAATTAACAAATTACTCATTTACAATGTTAGACCCGATTTTCCAAGCTTAGCCAATTACCTCTCTCGAGTGAAATCAACCCTAATCAATTGGTCTAACCTACTATATCTCTATGTCGATTAAGGCCCAATCAATTGCATTAACTCTTTGTGAAAATAGCTCAATGGATCATCTAGGGTTTAAGGTATATCTCTATCCTTAACAAGAACCTAGAGCATTTGTTATTTGGTCTAAAATGCATAATATCTCTCGATTATCATACACTTCACAAAACACATATTTGGTGATCAAGCAAATACATGTAATAATCTCAATAACAAACACACATGAAATAAGCATTTAATCAAATAGCAAATATTAAAATTAATCCAAACTAGGTTAAATTCCATCAATCATCCCAACGTGCAAAATTTAGCTAAACATGAAGTTGAGAATTAAAAATAACATAAAACAGTAAATTAAAACCCGGAGTTTGAATATTGTTGAAATTGCGTCACTGCTTTGTGTTGCGTCCAGCCGCAACCACCCCTTATTGCAACGCCGTCCTCAGCTCACTGCACTAGAAGTCCAGCACATGCAGTAAATTATAGCAGGTGAACCAGCATAAATCAGCAGCAGCTTCCCCCGGTATATCCCAGCTAATCAACACAGCAGTTGCGTTACAGATAGCTCCCAGCAGCCTGCCTTCATTTCAGCACCAGCAACTACTCTCCAGCAACAGCAACTAAGTTCTTCTTTCTCAGCAGTAGCAGCACCTCTTCAGCATCAGCAACCAGCAATCCAGCTTTCAGCTCAGCAGCAGTTCCAGCAGCTGCACGTCCCCAGGCAGCAGCTCAGCAGCAACCAGATTCAGTCTTCAACAGCATAGGCAGCACCAGCAGTCAGCACTACTTCCAGCAGATTTCCAGCAACCAGGCAGCAGCTAATTTCCAGCATAAAATCAGCACCAGCTACTTCTACTTTCTGCAGCAACATTCTTTTAGCACCTCAGCTCCATCTTCAGTGTTTTAGCAGCAGTCCAGCAGATCAGCAGTAGTTCAGGCCGTAAGCTCTCCTTCTTTTAACCATTAGCTGCTGTCACCAGCCCCCCTTTTGTCCTTCCCCTTGAGCATCCATCTGCACCCAGTAGCAGCAATCCCCTTGGTCTCCTCTCTCGCCTGTCCTCCTACCAGCAGCTGCAGCAGCAGTATGCTGCCTTTAGCAGCCTATCAATTCAGTGACAGCAGCAAAGCGTTTTTTCCAGTCAGCTCCTTCCTCTGGTATGCACAATTCAACCCCCGGTTTTCCTCCTCCCTTTCCTATATGATCCCCCCTCGTTTTCCTTTTCTCTGTTTGTGTGTATATGTAGAGCCTCTTTCCTGTCCAGCTCACGAGCCAGCAGTTTCAGCCCATGCTTCTTTGTCTCTCAGCAACTTTTCTCCATCACTCTCCCATCATTTCTTGTCCTTCTCCAGCAGTGCACGTTCCCAGCCATGTTGCCCATGTTTTTCTGTCCAGCTACTTGTCAAATTGCACTCTTGGTCCTTCACTTTTTGAGATGTTGCAATTAAGTCCCTGAACTTTTGATTTCTTTCAATTAGGTCCTTGGACATCAAATTTGCTTATCTTTTAGCTCAATTTCTCTCCAATCTTGTCTATTTGCTTTCCAATTGAGTTTGTACCTAATTGTACAAGATAAACACAATTTATAAGTAGATATTTGCTCAATTTGTCAATTAAAGTGCTAATTTAGGAACTAAATAAGTGTGTAAAAACACACTTATCACACCCCCAAACTTGAGCTTTTGCTCGTCTCGAGCAAAATTATCTACTAGTGCAATCAAGTAACGTGAAATATAGATCAACAATGTTAGATAACTTGCAAATTACTCATGAATGTAAAATTGTATAATCAATTCAAAAGTATGATTTCAAATAATGCTACCAAAAAGAAGTTTAGCTTATCCGATGTTCGATCGGTGTGTGTGTGCATAGTCACTTTCAATTGTCAATTAAGTTTCGAGAATGTTGATGAGTAAAGAAGTTTCAAGTCAAAACTACCCACCATTAGTGGTCAATTCTTTTTCTTTCCCACTCGTGACATTCATCCCCCAATAAATATTTTTCTTTCCTCTCCCGGGATGCAATTCTAGAGGGTACTCTTCAAATCACTCTTTTCTTTTTCCACTCTAGTTTGGGTGTGTTTTACCGACAATCTCAACAACCTAGAAATGCGGTGACTCTCCACTAATGAGTGCTTCGACATTCAAGTTTATACCAAGCAATTCAAACCCACTATTCATCTAAGCCCTTATGCAAGTGCAAATGCATGATTTCTAACAACTAGCGTGATGAATGCTCGTGTCTTCCCCACTCCCTTAAGCTTTCTAATTGACCCATGTAGCGAACTTTAGGTCGGTAACTCCCCGATTTTTTAGATCAAAGGGTACCAGGTTTCAAAATACCCCTACGGACTTAATAACTCGAGTCAAAAAGGCTACGAAGTGAGGTAGACTTAGTAAGCGAATGCAATGATAATGTGTTTTTTTTTTTTTCAAGTGTATGTGTGTGAGTACCCTACTCATTAAGCTTTCTAATTGACCCATGTAGCGAGCTTTCGGTCGGTGACTCCCAAGTTTC
Organism: Ligustrum vulgare; assembly: GCA_963555705.1. NCBI lineage: Eukaryota > Viridiplantae > Streptophyta > Magnoliopsida > Lamiales > Oleaceae > Ligustrum > Ligustrum vulgare. The sequence goes on along the minus strand of OY743173.1, from coordinate 15,634,679 downwards.
AAACTTAAGGCACCAAGTTTCAAGATACTCCTACGGACTTAATTACTCGAGTCAAAAAGGCTTCGAGATAGGGCAATGCAATGCAAAAATTAAAATGGGCTAGAACTTTAGCATACGGTCATTACTTAGCTTATACTTGGCGAAATACACTCCACACAAAATTTATTTCCAACATGCATGGAATCACCACACGTCTAGACCGTCTCCTTTACCAGGTCGACCACCCCCAAACTTATCTTACATTCGGATCAAGGGATTTAGAGTTTTGGGAAACATTTGATAGGTTGATAAAAATTAAAAATACAAGCTCACAACCTAATTCTTCTACTCCATTAACCTCTTCACCCTTCAACAATTCCTAAACTTCACCAACAATCGATCATGACTATTGTGCTCAAGAAAAATATGATCTTGCATGGATAAGCATTTTGTAAAAGTCGACACAAGTAGCATATTGGTGATAAATCATGAATCAATAACAATTTTAAACATCTAAGTAATCCTGGCCACGGCAAGGCTATCTAATATGTCAATACACAATAGGAAATCACCCCCAAACTTGAAATGCACATTGTCCTCAATGTGTAAAATAGAATCAAAGTAAAAGGAAAGAAGTTACTAGACATCCCAAGAAGTGGTAGGGCACTAATAAGTAGTCTTGGGCATGTGAAACTCTCATCGCAATCACCAACAATCCACCCCCAAACTTGTGTTGAAACCTCCAATCGATTGAGCACAATTTTCTCTAATGAGGCATTTCACCGAATACCTTGTGAGCATCCTATGAAAACACAAGAAAAGAGTAGATAATAAGTGGTGATGATCCAAAAATTTAAATTACATTCATCATCTCAATTCTAACTCATAAATCCAATGTAATTTGTCCATCCACATCAATATTAAATCACACTTGAAGATAAAAGACAATATGAACCAAGTGATTTAAAAATGAGTTTTAAGCAAATTTTGACTTTGAAAGTTTGATATGAGTATATGCTAGAATTAAATGAGAATGTATTAGAGCTATTTCACAATACCCAACTTGAGGAAAATAATTATGGAAGATAGAGATTTGACCTAGCTAACTTATTTGCAAAAATGTAAATAAAATGCAAGAAGGTAAATAATATGCAAAAAAATAAAAATAAAGCAAGTAAAGGATAGAGAATGGGTTGCCTCCCATTAAGCGCTTATTTTAAAGTCATTAGCTCGACTCTCCGCATAAGCACTTCATGGCACTCTAAATGAAGCTTTTGATGTCCTGCCCATTGTGCTTCTTTTGGCTTTGCCCCACTCTTCATTGATTCGAAATACTTGCACTTTGCCCCTTCCAATGTCATGGGACTTGCCTATTCTATCCAATTCAAACTCAACAATGTAGACTTGCTCCTCCTCAAATGGCTTAATCACAAAATCAATTATTAGACAATTAATGAAGTTGAGAGAATTTGATTTAATCTCTTCCTCATTAATTACCACTTCCTCATGTGATTCTTGTGTGATTAAATTGTCATTATCTTCAAGCTCATCTTCTTTAGTTGACGTCTCCTCGGATTGAATGACCGATCCAAAATTTGAATCCATGGGCAACGGCAAGTTTTTCCTATTAATTCCCAAGAGTGGGTTATACCCCCACATTCGGAATCCTTCCCAATACATGGCATCCCCCATTAGCATATCATCCTCATCCAAATTGGCAAGCTCATTGTAATACTTTACAAGTACCTTCTCATTCAATAGTGGAGGACCATCTCCCACAAGAGTGATGTCCTCATCCCAATCATCAGGTAAACAATCTCCCAAGAGCATGTAACTCTCATCCAATGTATCAATTGCTTGTTTTCGGCATTTCAAATATTGTCTAAACCCAATAAGCTTCGACGTAATCAAACTATTGCCCGAAAACAAACATTGTCCATTACAATGCATCTTGTAACAAATTTCACAACTTGAATATTCTTCAAGCATGTATTCATCACCCATGTTGAGATTGTTCATTGCAATTGCGTTCCTATTTTGCCAATGTTAGAATCAAATATGCATAGAAAGAAAACCAAATACAAGAGAGATTAGAATTGTGGTGGTTAACCAAAGATAATAAAATAAAACATAAAACAAAAATAATTACAAATTGTTAAAACTAAAATTAACTAAAGTAATAATCAAAGTAAAAACATTCCCCGGCAACGGCGCCAAAAACTTGTTCGCTCAAAATAGTGTACCGCAAGCGCACGGGTCGCGTACAAGTAATAAAGTGGACTTTTTGAGTCCGGATTGTCGATCCCACGAGAAATGTTTACTTTAGATTATAAAACTTTAATTAATTCAATTATAACAATAAAAGAAACACACAATTAAAAGTTGGATTTTTGTAAATTCTAATTTAAAGAAAAGATTGTTAAACTAAATTAAAATAAGGAAAATAAAAGATAAAACGTGGTTGGGATTCATGATTTCATTTAACCGTCGCCTAATTAATTTCTCAACATGCAAATTAACAAATTACTCATTTACAATGTTAGACCCGATTTTCCAAGCTTAGCCAATTACCTCTCTCGAGTGAAATCAACCCTAATCAATTGGTCTAACCTACTATATCTCTATGTCGATTAAGGCCCAATCAATTGCATTAACTCTTTGTGAAAATAGCTCAATGGATCATCTAGGGTTTAAGGTATATCTCTATCCTTAACAAGAACCTAGAGCATTTGTTATTTGGTCTAAAATGCATAATATCTCTCGATTATCATACACTTCACAAAACACATATTTGGTGATCAAGCAAATACATGTAATAATCTCAATAACAAACACACATGAAATAAGCATTTAATCAAATAGCAAATATTAAAATTAATCCAAACTAGGTTAAATTCCATCAATCATCCCAACGTGCAAAATTTAGCTAAACATGAAGTTGAGAATTAAAAATAACATAAAACAGTAAATTAAAACCCGGAGTTTGAATATTGTTGAAATTGCGTCACTGCTTTGTGTTGCGTCCAGCCGCAACCACCCCTTATTGCAACGCCGTCCTCAGCTCACTGCACTAGAAGTCCAGCACATGCAGTAAATTATAGCAGGTGAACCAGCATAAATCAGCAGCAGCTTCCCCCGGTATATCCCAGCTAATCAACACAGCAGTTGCGTTACAGATAGCTCCCAGCAGCCTGCCTTCATTTCAGCACCAGCAACTACTCTCCAGCAACAGCAACTAAGTTCTTCTTTCTCAGCAGTAGCAGCACCTCTTCAGCATCAGCAACCAGCAATCCAGCTTTCAGCTCAGCAGCAGTTCCAGCAGCTGCACGTCCCCAGGCAGCAGCTCAGCAGCAACCAGATTCAGTCTTCAACAGCATAGGCAGCACCAGCAGTCAGCACTACTTCCAGCAGATTTCCAGCAACCAGGCAGCAGCTAATTTCCAGCATAAAATCAGCACCAGCTACTTCTACTTTCTGCAGCAACATTCTTTTAGCACCTCAGCTCCATCTTCAGTGTTTTAGCAGCAGTCCAGCAGATCAGCAGTAGTTCAGGCCGTAAGCTCTCCTTCTTTTAACCATTAGCTGCTGTCACCAGCCCCCCTTTTGTCCTTCCCCTTGAGCATCCATCTGCACCCAGTAGCAGCAATCCCCTTGGTCTCCTCTCTCGCCTGTCCTCCTACCAGCAGCTGCAGCAGCAGTATGCTGCCTTTAGCAGCCTATCAATTCAGTGACAGCAGCAAAGCGTTTTTTCCAGTCAGCTCCTTCCTCTGGTATGCACAATTCAACCCCCGGTTTTCCTCCTCCCTTTCCTATATGATCCCCCCTCGTTTTCCTTTTCTCTGTTTGTGTGTATATGTAGAGCCTCTTTCCTGTCCAGCTCACGAGCCAGCAGTTTCAGCCCATGCTTCTTTGTCTCTCAGCAACTTTTCTCCATCACTCTCCCATCATTTCTTGTCCTTCTCCAGCAGTGCACGTTCCCAGCCATGTTGCCCATGTTTTTCTGTCCAGCTACTTGTCAAATTGCACTCTTGGTCCTTCACTTTTTGAGATGTTGCAATTAAGTCCCTGAACTTTTGATTTCTTTCAATTAGGTCCTTGGACATCAAATTTGCTTATCTTTTAGCTCAATTTCTCTCCAATCTTGTCTATTTGCTTTCCAATTGAGTTTGTACCTAATTGTACAAGATAAACACAATTTATAAGTAGATATTTGCTCAATTTGTCAATTAAAGTGCTAATTTAGGAACTAAATAAGTGTGTAAAAACACACTTATCACCCACCAACGGGATCGAAGCTTTCCAGGGAATAGTCGAAGTCGGGAGTTGAATAGAAGAACTTGTTGCCCAACTTTGAAGTCTCTCTTCACAATGTGGTTATCATGCCATTTCTTGGTTCTCTCCTTATAGATGCGAGCATTTTCATATGAGTTGAGGCGAAATTCATCAAGTTCATTAAGTTGAAGCAACCTCCTCTCACCAATTAATTTTGCATCAAAGTTTAATGCCCGTGTAGCCCAAAATGCTCGATGCTCAAGTTCAACGGGGAGATGACATGATTTTCCAAAAACAAGACAAAATGGAGACATACCAATAGGAGTTTTGAATGCGGTGCGGTAAGCCCATAATGCATCATCTAGCTTCTTCGACCAATCTTTCCTTGATGTATTCACCGTCATCTCAAGAATTCTTTTCAACTCTCGATTTGAGATCTCCACTTGCCCACTTGTTTGGGGATGGTACGGTGTGGCTACTCGGTGCTTCACTCCATATTTTGACAAAAGTGAGTCAAGAAGGCGATTGCAAAAGTGTTTACCTCCATCACTAATGATGAGTCGGGGGGTTCCAAAGCGTGTAAAAATGTTCTTCTTGAGAAAATTGACCACCACCCGAGCATCATTAGTGGGCAATGCCATCGCCTCTACCCATTTAGAAACATAATCCACCGCCACCAAAATATATTGATTTGAGAACGAGGATGGAAATGGCCCCATGAAATCAATTCCCCAAACATCAAAGATTTCCACTTCCAAGATTGAAGTCAATGGCATTTCATTACGCCGAGAGATATTCCCACTCCTTTGGCATCTATCACATTTGGATACTAAGGTATAAGCATCCTTGAACAAAGTTGGCCAATAGAATCCCGATTGAAGAACTTTTGAGGCGGTTTTGGAAGCTCCAAAATGACCCCCATAAGGTGATGAATGACACCTATCAAGAATAGCTTCCATTTCATCCTCGGGAACACATCTTCTAATAATTTGGTCCGACCCCCTTTTGAATAAATATGGCTCATCCCAAAAATGATGTTTCACATCGGCAAAGAATTTCTTCTTTTGCTGATAAGAGAAATCCGGGGGAAGAATACCACTTACAAGAAAATTCACGAAGTCCGCATACCATGGTGCTTCGAACACTTGGAGAAGATGTTTGGCATGCAATAGTTGTTCATCCGGAAAAACTTCATTGATTTCCTCTACTCCCACTTCTTCAGGTTGATCCATCCTAGATAGATGATCGGCCACAAGATTATCCGCACCCTTTTTATCACGGATTTCCAAATCAAATTCTTGAAAGAGAAGGACCCATCTAATCAATCTTGGCTTCACATCCTTCTTAGCAAGCAAGTATTTTAGAGCGGAGTGATCGGTATAGACAATTACCTTTGAACCGATGAGATAAGATCGAAATTTGTCAAAGGCAAAGACCACGGCAAGCATCTCTTTCTCGGTTGTGGCATAATTCAATTGAGCATCACTTAATGTTCGGCTTGCATAGTAGATCACATGCAACAATTTACCTCTCTTTTGCCCCAAAACCGCTCCCACGGCATAATCACTAGCATCGCACATGAGCTCAAATGGTAAGCTCCAATCCGGGGCCACAATAATAGGAGCCGAGATAAGCCTCTCCTTAAGACTGTTGAAAGCCAATAGACACTCTTGAGAGAAATGAAAAGAGTTGTTCTTCTCAAGTAGAGAACAAAGAGGCTTAGTGATTTTAGAGAAATCCTTGATGAATCTCCTATAGAAGCCCGCATGCCCCAAGAAACTCCTTATGCCTTTCACCGAAGTAGGAGGGGGCAATTTCTCAATAACTTGTATTTTGGCTTTATCAACCTCAATCCCCCCTTGTGAAATCCGGTGGCCAAGTACAATGCCCTCTCTCACCATAAAATGACATTTCTCCCAATTAAGCACTAAATTGGTTTCTTCACATCTTTTCAACACTAAATCAAGATTATCCAAGCATTCATTGAAAGAAGAACCAAAAACTGAAAAATCATCCATAAATATCTCGATGAATTTTTCCACCATGTCGGAGAAAATGGCCATCATACAACGTTGAAAAGTAGCCGGTGCATTGCAAAGGCCAAACGGCATTCTCCTATAAGCAAAAGTCCCATATGGACATGTGAAGGTGGTTTTCTCTTGATCTTCGGGGGCTATTAAAATTTGATTATAGCCCGAGTATCCATCCAAGAAGCAATAATGAGAATGCCCCGCCAACCTCTCAAGCATTTGGTCAATAAAGGGAAGAGGAAAGTGATCTTTTCGAGTGGCATTGTTCAATTTCCGGTAGTCAATGCACACTCTCCATCCCGTCACGGGCCTTGTAGGTATAAGCTCGTTGTTCTCATTTTCAACCACCGTAACACCTCCTTTCTTTGGTACACATTGGATGGGACTCACCCATGCACTATCCGAGATTGGATAGATAATTCCCGCATCCAACCACTTCAATACCTCGGCTTTCACTACTTCTTTCATGTTTGGATTTAGACGGCGTTGGTGCTCCACTGTTGGTTTGAAGTCATCCTCCATGAGGATTTTATGCATACATAAGGTAGGGCTAATACCCTTGATATCCGCCATAGTCCACCCAATAGCCATTTTATGCATTTGTAACACCTCAAGTAGTTTTTCTTCCTCCACTTCATCCAACAAATTCGAGATAATAACGGGAAGAGTAGAAGAATCATCCAAGTATGCATACCTCAAATGTGATGGCAGAGGTTTGAGCTCAAGAGTTGGGGCTTGTTGAATGGAGGGTAGTGAAGGAGAAGAGCTCTCTCCCAACTCTTCAAAATATGACCTCTTCTTGAAGGGATAATATTTTGGAGCATCCAAGTGTTGTGACATCCTTCCGATGTTCAAATCATCCTCTCCCTCGGTGGTTATGGAGTGAGCAATGCAAGTCTCAAGGGGATCCTTAGATGACCCGTAGATGAATGATGTAGCCACCTCTTGATCAATGGTGTCTACTCGGGAGCATAAATTTACCTCGACGGGGTACTTAATGGATTTCATGATGTCGAATGTGATTTTCTCATCTTGGACCCTTAATATCAATTTGCCTCCTTGCACATCTATTAAAGCTCGACCGGTTGCTAGGAAGGGTCTTCCCAAGATGATTGGGATATCAAGGTCTTCCTCCATATCAAGAACGATAAAATCGGCAGGGAAGATGAATTTGTCCACCTTGATTAGCACATCCTCAACAATACCACGCGGATGCTTAATAGAGCGATCGGCCAATTGCAATGAAACCGTGGTTGGCTTTACCTCTCCCATGCCCAATCTCCTGAAAATAGACAAAGGCATTAAATTAATACTAGCACCAAGATCACATAATGCTTTACCAAAAGTTAAATCACCAATAGTACAAGGAATCGTAAAACTCCCTGGATCTTTGATTTTTGGAGGCAATTTGTTTTGTAGTATGGCACTACATCCTTCCGTGAGCATCACTGTTTCATGATCTTCTAGCCTCCTTTTGTTTGAAAGGATGTCTTTCATAAACTTTGCATAGCTAGGCATTTGTGCTAATGCATCGGCAAATGGTATGTTGATGTGAAGTTTCTTGAAAACTTCAAGAAATTTACCAAATTGCGCATCCACCTTGTGCTTTTGGAGTCTTTGAGGAAAAGGAATGGGAGGCACATAAGCTTTCACTGGAGTAGGAACCTTTGTTGAGGTCTCCCCACTTTCCTTCAATGTTGCATCATTTTCATTCGCCTCCTCATATTGCTCATTACCTTTTTCTTTCACCTCGGGTTGTGCCACATGTTGCTTTACTGTGATTTCTGGTAATTGAATTCCACTTCTTGTAGTGATGGCTTGCACATTTTCCCTTGGATTGATCTCGGTATTGCTTGGCAATGCTCCTTGTTGTCTCTCCGTCATTATTTTCGCTAATTGCCCAACTTGAGTCTCAAGATTTTTGATAGAAGCCGCTTGATTTTGGAGAATAGTATTGGTCTTGTTCATGAATTGCATGAGTATCTCCTCAATGGAAGGCTTCTTCTCTTGGGGTGGTGGAGGTTGAACAAAACCGGGAGGCTTTACTTGATTTTGATTGTTGGACCAAGAAAAATTCGGATGATTCCTCCAACCCGGATTGTATGTGTTGGAGTAAGGATTGCCTTGTGGTCGGTTGAAATTTTGAGCATAATTCACTTGCTCATTTGAAGTAGAAGCCATTTTGAGCATGGGACATTCCTCAACCTTGTGTGTTGCTCCACATACATCACAAATAGACATAGGAGGATAGATTGCTTTTACTGTATGTTGAGAAGAAAAATCATCACACTTCTTAAATAGAAGGTCCATCTTTGCCGACAAAGCCGCATATGCATCCACTTCATGAATTCCCGCGGCTTTCTTTGGTACCATGCGGTCGGTTGGCCAAGTAGAATTGTGGTTAGCCATCCTCTCAAAGAGCTCAATTGCCTCATTAGGTGATTTTGTAGTGATAGCTCCATTGGATGCCGAATCAACCGTCACTCGACTAGATGGATTCATCCCAAGATAAAAATATTGAACTTGCATTTGCTTGGTGAACCCATGATTTGGACATTTCCTCAACATCTCCTTGAATCTTTCCCATGCCTCATAGAAACATTCGGTGTCAATTTGTCGAAATGTGGAGATATCACTCTTCAATTTAGCCACTTTTGATGGAGGAAAGTATTTTGTAGTGAACTTTTGAGCAAGATCATCCCATGTCGTAATACTTCCAACCGGGTTGGCATCTAACCATTCACGAGCTCCATCTCTAAGGGTATGTGGAAATAACCGCATGCTGATAGCCTCCTTACTAATTCCCGGATAATCAAAATTACTACACATCTCCAAAAACCGCGAGATGTGAGTAACTGGATTCTCCTCGGTCATTCCATAGAATTGTAGATGCCCCTTGAAGAGATTTATCACATCCGGCTTTAGATGGAAGTCCGGACGTCCAAATGGGGGATATGTGATGCTTCCTCGATTTTGAGTGATGAGAGGGACCATGAATTGCCCCATTGGTCTATCATCTTCATCAATAACGGGATCGGCACCACCTTGGTTGTTGTCCCCCATATTGCCTTGTATTCTTTGTTGTTCAACTTGTTCTCTTCTTTCCCTAATCCTCCTCCTAAAAGTTCGTTCGGGTTCGGGATCAATTGGAAGAATATCCCAAGTCGTACGTTGTTGCATCAACAAGACAAGAGTACCTAGAAAATGACAATAAAAATAAGAAAGAGATGAGAATGAAAAGACAATTCAATTAACAAAATTCAATGCATTTAGTACAAATAAAATCAATCCCCGGCAACGGCGCCAAAAACTTGTTCGCTAAAATCGTATACCGCAAGTGCACGGTTCGCGTTCAAGTAGTAAAGTGGACTAGAAAAGTCCGGGTTATCGTACCCACGAGGATTGATTTATTTGTAATTAAAGTTATTGAATTTATTTTTAAATGAAAAGTCAAGTAACATAAAAATGTGGTTTGGTGGTGAATTTTCAAATTCTGTAAATAAAACTAACTACTCAAAATAAATGCATGACATTAACTTAAATTTAAATGTGCACAATTAAATGACGTAAATTAAAGTGCTTGAAATTAAATGACAATAATGAAAATGCATGAAATTAAATAGCCCAAACTACGGAAATAACTTTAAAAATAACTAAGGGCAATTTGAATTAAGTCAATCATCCCAACTAGCAAAACTTAGCTACTAATGCGTTTGAAAATGAAAATAACAATAAACATTAAAGATAAAACCCGGAGTTTGAACGAGAGTTGAAATTGCAACGCAGCATGAATTGCGTCTAGCCGCAGTCACCCCTATTGCAACGCCGTCCTCAGCTCCCTACAATCGTCGCAGCATCCCTTGTTGCATCCAGCCGCAGGCATGATCATTGCAGTCCCTACAGCAGTATTCCAGCAGTGTTAAGCAGTTCCAGTTGCACCAGCATCAGCAGCGTCCAGTAACTCAGTTCCTCCGGCAGTAGAAAGCTTCTGTCACCAGCCTCTAACCATCCCAGTTTTCACTTCTTTTCTGCAGGCTGCTATCTATCTCCTTGTCTGTACTCAGCTGGCTAAAGCAACCAACCCTCAACCAGTAGCAGCTCCTTGCAACTTCAGCATTGAATCAGCAGCACTTTCAGTCATCAGCAACATCCAGTTTCAGGTATCACCAGTTCTTCCAGCAACTGCAATCAGCTGCAGTCTTTCTCTAGCAGCAGCAGCAATGTAGCCAGCAATATTTCCTCAGCACCTTCAGTAACAGCTTCCAGCATCAACTTCTAGAATAAAATGGCAGCAACCTCCAGCTTCAGCACTGAATCAGCAGCAGCAACTCAGGTGCAGTCCAGCGGCAGCAGCAATTAATAGTATTAAAGGCAGCAGCAAAACATCAGTCCCTTTACAGCAGCAGAACCAGCATCAGCAGCTGCTCTCCTTCCAGCAGCTTCAATTTCAGCACCAGCAACACAGCAAATCAGCAATTCCAGTAATTCCCGCCAGCATCAATCCAGCACAGCAACAGGCTCAGCAAATTATCAGCAACAGCAACCTCCTTTTATTCCAGCAATGCACCAGCAACAATGGCACTTCAGCAACAACCTTCCAGCAGCTTTAAGAACCAGCAGTCCACCCACAACAGCAGGCCAGAAGTCCGGTTCAACACCAGCAAACCAGTCCGTTTTCACCTGTTCTATCTTCTTCCTCTAGTTAGCAGTAGTAGCAGCCTCAGGCAATGATAGTTATTGCTCCTGTCACCAGCAATATTGGGCTTCTGTCACCAGCCCTCTAGCACCCCCGGTTCTCTCTTTGCAATCAGCTCAAATCTGCAGTACTTGAACAATGGAAGCAAAGTAGTAGACCAGTTGCAACCTCCTGTCACCAAGTTACAATCTCAGTCCCCCCTCGTTCCTCTCTACAATCCTATCAGCTGTGTGTATATATGTAAAAATGTATCCTCCTCTGCCCATGCTTCCAGCAGTCAGCAGCATGTTCCAGCGTTTTTCCCATACTCCCTTGTCCTCCTCCAGCAGTAGTGCATGTTCCCAGGTCCCAGCTTTTGTGTCTTCTCCCATGCTTTGATTCTCCTTGGTTTCTTTCCCATACTTTCCTGTTTTGTGTGTACATATATATATATATATATCACACATTTTATCGAGTAGTTAAAATTTTATTTCAAAATGCATTTTTACTTAATTTCACATGATAGACGAAATAAATAAATAGATATTTGCTCGATTTTTCAATTAAAGTACTAATTTAGGGATAAATAAGTGTGTAAAACGCACACTTATCAATGCGAACGGGTATCTCTTCAAGAGTTAGATCTGGTTGTACATCTTAAAGGATTTCGCTCAAAACATGGGATGAATGAGGTATATATTTCCTAAGAGTGGATACGTGAAACAAATTATGTAACTTGTGTAATTTCTATGGCAAGTCTAGTTTATACGCCACTTCTCCTACCCTTTCTAAGATTGAAAAGGACCAATATATCTTGGTGTAAGTTTCCCTTTTTTTCCCAAATCGTAGTAGTCATTTAATTGGAGATATCTTTACAAACATCTGTTCTCCAACAGTGAATTCCAATGACCTTCTTCCTTTATTGCATAAATTTTCTTTCGATCTTGCGCTATCTTCATATGGTTCCTAATATTTTTACCGTTTCTTGTAGCATTTTAGAGTTTAACAAGGTACTTTCCCAAGTTTCCTGCTAATTCAGATGAGATCTACATTTTCTTCCGTAGAATGCTTCATATGGGGGCATTCCTATTGATGCCTGATAACTATTGTTGAATGAAAATTCTACTAACCGCAGAAAATGATCCCAGTTTTGTTCAAACAACACACAGGCTCTAAGCATGTCTTCTAGTGTCTAGATTGTTCTTTCTGACTGTTCATCTATCTGGGGGTGAAATGTTGTACTGAATTGCAACCTTGTTCCTAATTATTTTTGTAGCTCTTACTAAAATCGAGGATCACGGTCTGAAGTAATTGATAATGGTATACCATGTAATCTTACGATCTCATGAACATAAAGATTTGCTAATTGTTCCATTTTATATGTCATTTTGATCGGAAGAAAATGTGCGGATTTAGTAAGCCTATCCACAATTACCCAAATGGCATCATATCCTTTTGACACTTTGGGTAAGCCACTCACAAAATCTATCATGACTTTATCCAATTTTCATTCAGATATTGGTAGAGGTTGCAAAGATCCCGCTGGGAGTTGATGTTCAGTTTTTATTTGTTGACAAGTTAAGCATCGTGCTACAAATTCAGAAATTTATTTTCTCATTATAGGGCACCAAGCGAGTTCGAATGTCTCAATACATTTTTATACCGCCGGAATGGATAGAATAAGGGGTATTATGTGCATCTTCTAATACTTTTCCTTGACTTCAAGCGGAACTTTGATTCGAGTGTTGCATGTAATACTCCTTCGTTTGATATACTAAAAATTGAGGGTCCTTGATTTATTCTATGTCGTAATTTGCAAAAGGGTATGCTTTTAGAGTTTCTCTAATCAAATCCAACAAAGTAGGTTGTATTGTCATTATACATAACTGAACTCTCTTTGGATATAACACTTCCATCTATAACTTGTCCATTTCTTTTTGGAGTTCCTTGGGTCGAATATCCTTAGTAGGTACTTTTCGACTTAAACCATCTGCCACTACATTTGCTTTTCCAGGATGGTAATTGGTTCTGCAGTCATAATCCTTTGCCAACTTCAACCATCGTCATTGCCTCATATTTAGTCTTTTGGAGTGAAGAAATATTTGAAGGTTTTATGATCTGTGTAAATCTCACAATGTTTGCCATACAAGTATTGTCACCAAATCTTCAAGGCAAATACAATTGCGATGAGTTCAAAATCATGCACCGCGTAATTCTGTTCATAGGGTTTCAATTGTTGTGATGCATAAGCTATGACCTTTCCTTGTTGCATTAATACACACCCAAGTCCATTTTTTGATGGTCACTATATATGGTATATTCCATATCTTCGCACGGGATCATTAATATCAGGGCTGCGGTTAATATTATTTTCAGCTCTTGAAATCTATCTTCACATTCCTTTGTCCACTTGAATTTCATATTTTCCTGTGCCTGTCTAGTCAGTGGTATTACTATCTTAAACAGATCAGCTACAAATCTTTGATAATATCCTGCTAGGCCTATGAAACTTCTCACTTTTGTGGGTGTAGTAGGTTGTTTCCATTGAGACACCGCATCAACTTTACTAGGATCTACCGTGATTCCATCATTTGATACCACATGACCTAAGAAGACTACTTTGTCTAACGAAAACTCGTACTTGGAATATTTGGCATAAAGTTTCCTTTCTCGTAAAATCTGTAAGACTATTCTCAAATGCTCAGCGTGCTGATTTTGAGTTTTTGAATAAATTAATATGTCATCAATGAAAACGATTACAAACTTATCTAGATAATCTCGGAATACCCGATTCATGAGGTGCATATACGCGGCAGGTGCATTGGTTAATCCAAAAGGCATTACCAAGAACTCAAAGTGTCCATATCGAGTACGAAATGCTAATTTGGGAATATCTTCAGCCTAGATCTTTAGTTGATGATATCCTAATTGTAAGTCAATCTTTGGGAAAACTGGTGCTCCTTGTAATTTATCAAGCAAATCATCGATTTAAGGAGTAGGTATTTATTCTTTACAGTGATTTTGTTCAATTCTCAATAATCAATACATAAGCGCATCGATCCATCCTTCTTTTTTACAAACAATACCAGAGCTCCCCAAGGAAATGTACTGGGTCAAATAAAACCTATTTCTAATAACACATCCAGTTGAGTTCGTAGTTCTTTCAATTCTGTAGGAGCCATTCGATAAGGAGTTTTTGAGATTGGGTGAACACCGGGAATAGTTTCAAGACTAAATTCAATTTTCCTATCCGAAGGTAATCCAACTAGATCTTTTGGAAATACATCAGGGAAATCTAGAACCATGTGAACAGTAGATAAGTATGGAAGTTTCTCGATTTTAACTTGATGTAAACCAATCCAGTATCGCATATGACCTAGCGATATTAATCTTGCAGCTTTCATAGATGAGACTATTATTTTTGAAGTCTTTGTTTGGGAAGGAAATATTACTGTTCAATTGTGGGAAAATGTAGGGATTTGGTTTTACAATCTAAGATTACCCCATAATTGGAAAACCAATCAATTCCTAGAATGATATCAAAATCCTTGATATCAAACACGATGAGTTCTACTGGATAATCTTTATCCTTAACTTGTATTCGTGCTTCAGGCATATGGGTCTTAGTTTGACATTTCTTTCCATTAGGTAAAGATATTTTGCATACAGTTGATGACCTTTCAGTTGGTATCTGACAATTATGCACAAATTGGGTAGAAATGAATGAATGAGTTGCACAAGAATCAAATAAGGTGTAAGTTGGTTTAGCGAATAGATAGGTTATACCTAAAATCACTTTATTTTTGTTAGAAGCTTCGGGTTGAGCTATTGCATAAACTCGACCAGTTGGTGGCAAAGCTTTTGTTTGAAGAGCTTTTACTTTTGGGCAATCTCGCACCAAATGTCACTTATCTCCACATCCATAACACAATCCTCACTGATTCCGAAAAGGACCTTGATGTGGTTTTTCACAGTGTGGACATAACTCGAAAGTGGTACCCGTGATTCTAACCTCGGGCTTTTTGGTAGCCGGTCGAAGTGATTTTTGAATTCTGCCACTAGTAATAGATCGAGGATTCCAGCGGGGCATTGATTTTCAAGAATTTGAATTACAAATCTCTCGAGCTTTCATGATTTTTGACTCTGCTTGTTCAGCCAGCATGGCCCTTTCCATTATATTCGAGAAAGTTGCTGTTGTTGAAGATGACATTAGCACATCTCGACCTAATTTAGGTTTTAGTCCTTCAATGAAACGATCTATTTTAAGTCGAGGTTGACTGACCATATGTTCATCGAATCAAGACAAATCTTCAAATTTCTTAACATATTCGGTTACGGTCGTCAGGTGCCCTTGTTTTAGTTGGAAAAACTCGTTGAGTTTCTGATTCTGCACCGAAGCTGGGAAATACTTATTACGGAGTTTTTCACAGAATTGTGTCCAATTAAATGTGATAGCTCCTTCCAACTGCATTAAAGTATCCCACCAATATCCCGCATTTCCACGTAACATGAAGGTGGTACAATTGACTTTCTCTTCGTCTGGAGTATGAGCATAAGTGAACATCCGCTCGATGGTCCTGATCCAATTTTCAGCTTTGACTGGATCCTTAGCATCTTCAAAAACTGGAGCTTTCAAGCATCGAAATCTTTATGTGGCAATTCCCCCATCATTGAGTGGTTGACTAGGTTGACTGTCTCCATTATGATTGGTCGAGATAAACTCATGTGAGATATTCTTTTCGACCTTAGAACATGTGAAAATTAAGAATTGGATTTTTGGATGCATAATATATCAATACATAAATAATCAGAATAGTAAGGACCTTCAATATTTTAAAGTATCGATACATTGTGTCGAAAATAGCGGGTTCTCAGCCGCTGTTTGCATATTTAAAACATTTTATATTTATTCTTTACTCACTTTTACGCCCTAATTTGCTCTAAAATACTCCACAACACTTCCAAGCACTATCAATTTTGTCTATTATTCTTTCAATCAAAAGATTATGGTAAGGGTCAAGGTTACTTCTTCACGCTAAGAAACGGGTGAGGCTGAATCTTCTTATAACCCATCTGAGAATTCCACATCTTCTGATGATTCATATGATTTTGAAGCTACAAAGAAGGTTTCTCCCTCGGTTACACGGGAACCTCGCTAAAAAATGCTTCACGACCCTAATCTGAGACCCACTCGTCGTGCTAGAACTTCCTCTCCAACAAATATATGATGTAGGGCTTCTTCCTCACATCCTAGGGGTAGGGGTAGGCAACAGTGGGTTGACGATCGTGAGATTGAAAACCTCGCCATTTTCCCAAATGATTACTTTTAAAGTTGAGAGAAAACCATTCTCGTTTTCTTTCTTTAAAGAAGTTGCCTATAGTACCCGGTCAGGTGTTAAAAATTTCCTTTCTTCGATCATTTCAGTGTGAGTTTCTATCTTACTTTGAGGATTATGGGTGGTTTTTGTTTTTGGAAAATGACGAGAGGATTAGCAAGATGTTGGTACAAATGTTTTATGCTAAGGCTCAGGTAATGACGGGTTGTGATACCGACTCCGCGGGTGAGGCGGTGGCTCGAGGAGATGAAGTGTTTAGGATGATGGTTAAGTGCAAGTAATTTTGGGTTGGCCCTTCCAAAATTAGGGGCATCTTTGGGATACGAGAGGGTGGAGAGGTGTATGATCCCTTATTTGGTAAGTTAGAGGCTTGCCAATTTTTGTTTGATGATCTCACATTAGGGGATGTGCCTAATCAGGCTACAATTTTGGGTTTTCATTGTAGATTTTTGCATTTGATGTTTACCCATTTGATTAGACCCCAAGGATATGAGCACTCTATCCTACAGGCCGAGGATTTGTGGTTCCTGGAGAGGGTTTGTTCGGGTAGGAAAGTGGATTTAGTGAACTTGATACTAGATGGTCTTTTAGAGAGTGTGGGGTTGCGCACTACCATGTTGTTATATGGTAGGGTGGTGATGAGGATACTACGTCATGAGGGCATTATTTTTTACGAGGAGCACTTCCAGGCCATTCACCCTAATGAGATGTTTGGTATTGCTACTTTAGCTAGGATGGGACATACTAAGGCACGCCCTGGGTGTGGGTTCCTAAGCCCTAGATTAGGGTTAGACGGGATGCAGGAGATACTAGTGGTGTTGCTGAGGAGGTTGGTGCAGGTGGTAGGGAGGAGATGCGGGCCGAGTCTAGTCGATCCGGGGAGACTGGGACTGAGCAGGCTACTGGAACAACAACACTTTTAGTCGAGTGGACCATATTTGTAGAGGATTAGAGGCAGATTTGGGATTCCCTTGGTCATTCCATGGAGCAGTTGACGGGCCAAGTAGGTCGGATTGATCATCGACTTGACAGTCTGAGTGATCGAGTTACGGTTCTTGAGCGTCACTCCTGGATAATCGTGATTCAAGCTCCAAACGCTCCAGAGGCTCCCATAGATATCCCCTTGGATCCCGAGGCTTAGATCTTGTATCCCCTTCTGATGAGATCCCGGTCGGGGAATCTCGTCGTGAACGCGGAATAACGAAATCTAAAACCCTAAGAAAGATCTAAATCAGATCTGACACAAAAATAACAAGAACACGAATAAATAAACGAAAATTAAAAGATAGATTTGACGGTAAAACCTTGACCCGACAATCACGACGCAATTAATGACGATGCGGATTGAAGAACCAAGATTGGTGAACGCCACAAGGGATGTCAATTCCTTGATAAGTTCGTTGGATGAACGCCACAAAGAACAGATCTTTGATAAGTTCGAAATAAAGAGAATAACTCGATCTTTCAATTTTGGAGAATCCTCTCTCAAATATTATTAATCTCAAAATCAAACTTGTGTTCTTTACAATGAATGGAAAGAATATAAATAAGCAAAATAACCTAGCCTCTAATTTACTCAAAATAGAATTCTAATTAAACTAAAATACTAAATTAGGAAAATAACCTAAAAACCAAAAAGGAAATAAAATAATTGGAAAATCCGGAAAATTTGGTCCGCTCCCCATTTACGGCCGTAAGGAACTTTCTTACGGTCGTAATGGCCCTTCTGAACAAAATCTGTCTTATTGGTTACGGCCGTGACGAGTCTCTTACGGTCGTGAAATGCCCCTTTTACGGCCGTAACTTCCAGGCTTACGGTCGTAAGTCTTGTTCTGCTTAATTTCTTCTTTTTTTCCCGATAGCTGGTTTCGGCCGTGATGGTAATATTTACGGCCATGAATATATTGGTTACGGTCGTGAAAGTCCTCTTTTACGGCCGTAATGGAATTTCTGCCCAAATTACTTCGTTTTCTTGATTCGGCTCTATCCGTCCCTCTTCTCGGCTCGACCCCAACACGGAACTTGCTCCGTTTTGCACGTAGATCACTGCCATATTGCCGATGGATCGACTTCGCCCTTCGATGCCTGGTCCGAATCATATCACCTTCCCTTTTATCGTATGAGATAGGGTTGTTATATACTTTTTTTTTTTGAAATTGTAAATATAAATGTTTACACCTTTCTTAATAACTAAAATGTATTCAAATTTAGCAAATATGAAAAATTGCCTTGAAGGGGTTGGAAGTGAGATCCCATGTACATTTTCACCACATTGTCTGCAGAATCTGCAAATTGAAGCTCTGATACCAAGATTTTTGGGACACACGACTTTATAAACATGATGTTATTATTTTATTTTTTTTAAATAAAACAAGTGCAACGGAAATCTAAATGTCCTAACAAAAGTTTAAATAAAATTTCTTGCTCTTCATGTATCGATACACGCTACCTATACATTTATGGGTACCTTCAAAATTTATGTTTGAATTGTAAACCTGAATTGTAAACCTAATTTTAACACCCAAACTTTATTACTATATGAAAAAGAGACAATTTGAGATTATACTCATAAATTATCCAGCAAATTTAGTGTCATTAAATTATCTCCTTTTCTACTAAAAATTTGGTTTTTTGTAACTGCATCAATGTGTATCAAGTATTGATGCCCACAGAATACAGTTATTACCTATAATTCAGAACTTGGCGCCAAAGTTCGTTAGATGATTCTAACTATTTATATCGATACATATACTCAAAATGATTATCATTATTGTACAAAACACCCATTTACATATATTACAACTTAGTTAACGATTACATACGTTGACACGGATCCTAACGGGGATCGAATTGTAGTCCTGTGTCTATTTTAACTACAAACTTACATATTAGTCACATTATACTCTTCAATAAACAATAACTCAAAAGCATGTGCATCATAATATTCATCCATTACTTTGGTGTACTCTTAACGGTAGAGAGTCGGATATTCTGGTGGGTAGTTCCAAATTTCTACCTCAGTGGTGAAGATGTACATGGAACCGTCAAGAGTAAGCTTCCACCCGTTCGATTCAGGTTTAAAGGCCATTCGGTTAAGCATCTACAATTTTTATAAAACATGAAAAATATGAATACAAAGAATATTCATCAGCAAGTAACAATTTAGTTTGAGAAAACATGCTTTCAGGTGGGCCCGTATTACAGATATAAGTATTATCCTGAGCACGCTTTAAAATCACAAAGGGTACACAACCCCTAATTCGAACATTTCTCACGATATTCAAATATTTCCATGATACAACACGATCACCTTTTGGTGTAATTATAAGAGGGATAATGTAATAATTGTAATAACGCCCAAAAAAAAAAACCTTTTGAATGTAACACTATCAATAACCAATTAAGGACACAAAGTAGCATTTAAAATCAATTCAGAATGCAGTGTTACTTACCTTTGTAAACATGAAAATAACAAAGAAAAGATCAAGATTAACTTTCTGCGTTCTGAAAAGAGAACAATGTATCGATACATTAAGAACATGTATCGATACTTATAAAACCGCTTCTGTAATACCACTTTTCGTTTTACGTGCTTTCTTGAATACCACCCAATTTTTATGATGAATAATTTATTTGACAATTATTATTGATAATAAGTTGAATTATTTTGCTGTAGAAAGACTTGGACGCCATCTCGATCAATGTACCAATTTGAAAGTTTATAAATTGCTTATTTTAATTATTTACGTGCAATTCTATGTGATTAATTGTTTTATTGCCTAAACATGTTATTTTCTATTTTATGATGCTAATTTGAAACTTGGGGGGAAAGTTTAGTGACAATTGAGGGTAAATAGAACTTATAGACTTACTTAAACAAAAGAGGGGAATTGAGGGACCAACTTGCAATTTTCGAAAGATTAAAAACTTAATATTAACCTAACCCTCTCCCTCTCCCTCTCTCTCTCTCTCTCTCTCTCTCTCTCTCTCTCTCTCTCTCTCTCTCTCTACTCGGTCGCCTCTCTCTTGACTCTCCTTCGCCTCACTCAACTCTCGGCCTCTCTCTTGATCCCTCACATCTCTATCTCTCGCGACTCACTCTCCTCTCCTCTCACGGCGACGACGCCGCTACTGCCTCCCTCACTGTCTCCGACCACCGGTCACCAACCGCCACTGGTAAGGCACTCACCTTTCCCCCGACCGAATACACACAGCGCACACGTGATTTTTCACACGCCACCCGATCTCTGTATTGATGTGTGTACATAAATGTGTATATAGGTTGAGTGTGTGTAAATATGTGGTGTTTCTCATATTTTTCAGATTTAAGTTTACTTAATTTCGACTTATACCGTTAAATTGGGGTTTGGTAATGCATATGTATGTGGGTATTGATGTATATATGTATATATGGATATGCAATTTCACGGTAGATTGTCATATTTCAAATATATGAATATGGGTTTTGCATAGTATATGAAGGAATTTCAGATTTGGGGCTTAATTAGATTTTTTGAATCTTGAATTCTTATTTGAAAATTTGAGATATGTAATGTCATACTGTATAATTTCAGGTTTTATGGATTCATTGAATTAATTGGTTTTGTTGAATTTATAACTAAATTGAAATTTGTAATGTATTTTTGGAATTAGGAAATTTAGTTTTAATTAGTGTAATTGACAATTTACTTCGATTAGTTAATTTGGAATTATCTGTATAATTTCAAAATTTAGAGTAAAATTTTAAATGTGTACTAATTCCAAATTTCAAAATGTAGAAACTCAGCAGTTATTTCACCTTGATTCTTAAAAGTGGAAATTTAATTTTTCCAGATTTATTAATAGTTAAATTTCTAGTTGTAATTTAGTAAATTTAAGCTATATAATTTTAATTTTTTAGTTGACACAAAAAGGATAAGCGATTTTCTAATGTACATTGAAATTTATTGCTTGTCTCAAATGTAGTGTTAATGTAAGGTCACATTAGGTTAGATGGAAGTTTTAATTTTAGTTAGGAGTATTTAAAAGTCATATTTATTGAAGTATGGGAATATTTCATATTTGATGGGATTATGAAGAAATTTAATTGTTTGGTGATGGTTGAGTTGTGATATGAAATTTGAGTTTATAAATTATTTGCAGATTTCAAATTTTAGCAATGTTAAATTTAATATTGATCCATAATGGTAAATCTTCAGTTTACAACCATATTTCCGAAATTTTTACTATGAATAATTATAAATTTAATTGAGAATTTTTGTAAAGTTAGGTAATGTAATTTTGAATTTTAGTTTGAACTAAAAGATGAGTAAAACTTTCTATTGTGTATTGAATTGATTGTTCATTTCGAATATGGTGTTAAATGTGTTGGACATGGCTTAAGGTTCTGTTTGGTCTGAATTATATATTAAATTGAAGTTTTAACCTTGCTTAGGAGTTTAAATTTTGGTTTCGAACTAAAGGTTGTATTGTATGAATGGATGAAAATAATTAGGAGAATTGGTACATTGACGTCACGGGCATCTGGGACTCTTGCACTTGCAAATCAAGATAACGGTAACTACTAAGGACGTCAAGTAAGTAAACTTCCCCTAATTTCATTGAAGTTAAATGTTAAGGTGTAATTAATGGGCTTAAATTATATTCTTGAAATTTATTTACTTGTGGTGCCTTCTATGAACTTTATACATGTATGTGTTATTAAGAGAAGGTTTAAGCATACATGTTATCATATCGTTACATCGTCTAGCATGCATTTTCATTGAGTTGGGGAAGTCAAATGATTTTAAATGAAGAATTTGGTAAGTTTAAGTTTTCTCAAAATGCATGTATTCCAAGTTTTAAGAATAAATTGATGTACTGATATGCCATGAAAGGTGTGAGTGGGAAATGGGACGCAGGAGACCGGCGTACCCGAATTAAATCGATGTAGCAGTGGTGAATATTAAATCGCTTTGCCGTGACGATTTCCTAACCGTTTGGCGGTGGTAAATTTTAAACCGCTTTGCGGTGACGATTGCTTAACCGCTTGGCGGTGGCAAATATTAAACCGCTTTGCGGTGAGGATTGCTTAATCGCTTGGTGGTGGCAAATATTAAACCGCTTTGCGGTGACGATTGCTTAACCGCTTGGCGGTGGCAAATATTAAACCGCTTTGCGGTGACGATTGCTAAACCGCTTGACGGTGGCAAAATTTTAAACCGCTATGCAGTGGAAAAGTGATAACTTTGTTCTGAATAAGGAAATGTGCCCATTGCATTCTAACTGGCTAGAAGATACACTAAGTGAGTTCACGATGGAAATGAAGTGAAAGTTGTGAAATGAAATGAAAGTTTGAAAAGTTTGAAAGTTTTGAAAAGTAAAGTAAATGGGGATACATATATGAAATTTTTAAAGGATTCATGTCATGAGCATGCATTTCATGCATAAAGTTTACTTACTGAGATTTAGCTCACCCCAATCCCTCCCCAACATTTCAGATGATGAAAGTTAGGTGATCCGAGGAGAGCACTCGGCAGCTGACTCAGGCTATACCCGCTTCAACCCTTTTAAAATAAAGTTAAATTAGAATTTATTTCAAGTTCTTATTTGTTATTCTTTAATTCATGTATTATTGAGGTTAAATTACCTCTTATTTCAATTGCTAAAGTTTATTTAATTTGGAATTATATTGTTGAGGAGTTTGGGACTTATCGTAATGGTTTGGATGATGTTTGGGATTGAATGAGTTGCGATGTGTATTTTAGAAATGGTTTTGATGTCCCTCTACATATTGGCTATGTCCAATTTACAGAGGAGACTCTGTCGAAATTTTTGTAAAATTTCATAATAGAAAATGAAAATGTTGAGGTTTTAAATGATTTCTTTTCCGCATTTAAGTAAAGAAAAGTTAACACGCCTAGGTTTAAGATTTTGAACTTGGGGTGTTACAGCTTCTGCAACTGATCATGATTCTTTCAAAATTTTCTATCTTTGTGTATTTAAATACCTCAAGATCATTGCAGGAGTAGATAAGATCATGTTAGGGTATTAACATGATCTGATTATACCCTAGCACGAATCAAAGATTGAGATTGTATATCTACCTTCTTGAAAACTAGCCAAATTCTGAATTTTGATAAGTGTTTCAAAGAGTTTGAAGTCTAGACATATATACATTTCATGCAAAAACCTTAACTGTAGCGATAAAGAATTTTTACGCAATTTAATAATTATTTTAAAATCATTGAAAACAGTACCGCTACGATCTCACCCATTTTTAAGTTAACGTCGCAACATATTCGTCTAGCCAAGTCGAGAAATATCTAGTTAATTCAATTTTAAATTAAATTCCGAATTTCCAAAATTTTATTACTTTATTTATTTATTTAAATTATTATTTTCAAAATCATTTTAAATCCAAAATTACGTCAAATTCATTTTATCAGATTCACTCTTCGACTCAGTTGAATTCAGGTACGACTTTTCTCGAATTGCGTGCGTTGCTTGTAAAGGTCTCATACTACCAACTCCCATCTATCACATCAATCACATCCAATTCCATATACTAGCCCTCACTTCACCCCAACCCATTCCGTTATACATCATCAAGCTTCATCACTCTCAACACAACCCCAATTCTAATTTCTACCAACCAACCAGCCTCCACTCCATTCTGTCGACACAGCCCACAACTCTGTTCCAGCAGCCACCACCCCCACCACCATATTCAACCAGCATCACCTTCATCCACCACAAGAAAAACCGGCCACTGCCTTCCACAATAATCATCATCATCAGCAATCACCATCCAACCGAATCACCATGAACCATCCACTGCAAAGCAACTCCAAATCCAAACCATCTTCATTACAGTCCTCAACCCACTCATCGCACAACCATCATCATCACCACCACGGCCAAGACCAACCCCCTGTAGCACCTTCCACCAAACACCACCACCTCAACCTGCACAAACCGTCACCACCACCACCACCTCCAAATCACCCCCACCAACACAATCGCAACCGCCACTACCATCAAGCCACAATCAGACCATCGCCACACACACAACCCAGCCTCAAAATCAACCCCAAATCAAATCATAAACCAAGAATAGACTAACCCAGTTACTTACCTCAGCTGCAGATCCCTTTTTCCGCCGGATTAACGCCGAAAATCTCAATTTCCAGCCTCGGTTCTCGCACCCAATCAGCCCCAAAACCTTAATCCCTCCCTTGCCACCGCTCGCAGCCACCTGCCGGCGACGTTGCCCCGGCACATCGCCGACTGCAGCACCGGTTCTTCCTCGGTCACACCTCCCCTCCTCCTCCCTTCTGCCTCTCTCATCGTGGAGAGAGAGAGAGAGAGAGAGAGAGAGAGAGAGAGAGAGAGAGAGAGAGAGAGAGAGTAAGGATTTTGTTTTATTATTTTGATTTTCGAGATTTTAGCAGCTTAGCCCCCAAGTTTGTAAAATGATTTAAATCGGTCTCTATAGTTTTAAAACCCATCATTTCAACCCCTTAAGTTCTAAATGATTTTAATACGCCCTTCATTTTTTAAAATCACTTATTTCAAGCCCTACAATTTAATATTCGTTTTGAGCTTCAACTCAAGTTTGAAAAGTATTCATTTTGGCCCTCATCTTTCAAATTATTCATTTAATCCCCCAACTTTCAAAGTATTCATTTTAGTCCCTCAACTTTCAAATTATTCATTTTAGTCCATCAACTTTCAAAGTATTCATTTTAGTCCCCCAACTTTCAAAGTATTTATTTTAGTCACTCAACTTTCAAATTATTCATTTTAGTCCATCAACTTTTAGTCCCTTAACTTTCAAATTATTCATTTTAGTCCCTCAACTTTCAAATCATCAATTTCAGTCTCCAAATTGTAATTTATCATTTTTAAACTATAAATCTCTAAAGACTAATTTAACTTATTTTCTAATTGGCTAGACGAGGCGTACGGAGATTTGAAATATTGAAGTCATTCCCGCTCAACCACACTCGTTAAGTTTAAGGTAGACCCACCCCTATTAATTGATTTAAATTATGATTTCATGTGAATGTGTATGTAATGTGACTTATGTGAAAGTCATTTTTATGAAAAGAGACGAGAATGTATTTCTTCGGAAATATTTATTTTGTTATGCTTGTCATAACTTATATGCTTTTATGCATGAGAAAGAAAGAAGAGAATATCTTGCAAGATAAATGATGATGTTATGCATAACTTACGTACCTTAAGTGCACGAGACGAGACTACCCACACCCGATGATTTTAAAGAGCCTATGATTTTTCAAGAGAAGTCACGTGCTTTAATGCACAAGAAGAGACTACTCACACCCTATGTTTCTAAAGAGCCTGCATTTATGTGTTCAATTATATTGTAAATTAATTAATTGACGATGAGTCTACTGAGTATTTCTATGAAATGCTCATGTCTATTTTTAACAACATTTGCAGATTTCAGAGAGGGTGGCAAGTGATGGATGATTGTGGCAATAGTTGTTAAATGGTTGAAAATCTTATTTTAATGATCCGTATTTCCAAACATTGGATAATTTTGAGAATTTCAATTATTTGAGAAATTATGATATTGCAAATTGTTTTACAATATTAATGGCTCGATTTATTATTTCGAATTGTTTCATAAAGGTTTTAGATTTTATCGACCATTACAGTTTATTTAATGTTGCCAAAAATGAATTTCAGTTATTTCTTCCACTAAAATATTATTTTAAAAGTTAGATCAGACGATGACGTGGTGAACCGGGTATTTAGAACTCGGGGCACTACATTAACCCTCTATTTATACACGATTTCAGGGATTAACATGAATTTGTGAAAATTAGTTTTGTCCCTTCTAGCCAATGATTTCCCTAAATCTAGACTTAGGATTCATCCATGCTATAAACTGGAAGTGTTCTCATGCACGAAAGCATTACTTTCATGTCCAACAAGTATCACATTGTGATTGGTTGTTAATTTATGAAATTCAGGATTTAAACGCGTGTAACCTAACTGATACTTCTGCATGTATCGATACATGTATCTAGGGTTTTGAATTTTAGGAATTTTGGGAGAATTGTGATTCGTCACAACATAACTTAAATGTACAAACATCACATGCTAATGCAGAATCTTTATTACGTGAAATGTTCAATTGTTATACTGAACAAATATGTAAAAACAGTTCTAATTCCCAAAATAACTTTTGGCGAAGTACTCCAATATATTACAATTCTTTAGAAGACTACACAAACGCAATGCAAGTGATACCTCAATTAGTTTCAATGATAGAAATTTTAGATCGGTAGATCACTGAGGTACAAATGTTGAAATTACATCTGAATTAACTAGGTTCATGTGCGTGGAGGTTCGTAGTGTGTTACCAACAAAAGAAATAAAGAACTTTGACGTTTTATCTTTATGGAGGTTTAATGAAAAACAATATCCAGTTGTTGCAAAAATTGCACGTGATTTACTAATATCTCTGATTTTAGTCTTTGCATCAAATGGTTCATTTAATTTAAGTAGTAGAATTTTGTCAGATGAACTATCGAGTCTAAATGAGGACATATTATAGTCTCTAGTATGTGATAGGATATTGCAAGTTTTTAAATTCATTATATATTTAAAAAAAAATGTACACGAAATATTTATTTGTACAATTTTAACTCGACCTATATTGATTGTAACCGATCCCAAGCCCAAAGGAATAAGGAGGATTATAATTTTTATTTAATATACAATTAGTATAAAATTACAAAATCTATGTTTAAATTTGAATTGCATCTTAAGTTCATTTGCAGGAAAAATACATAATTAAGAGGTTTACAAATACATATTTCAAAAATAAGGCAAAACCTATATATATATTCAAAAATCAGGTTTTAATTAATATTAATTAATTATGTTAAATAATTAGAAAATTTTATTAATTATGCATATTAAGGTCACAACTTTACATAATTTTTATGTCACAAACACAAATCTTTTAGGTCACAAGGTTCACACCTGATTTTAAGGTCACAAATTACAAAATTATTAGGTCACATAAATGTCTAATTAGCCAATCCAGACTTTTTTCTAGGTCACAATGTATTAAATTATTAGGTCACAAGTTTCAAATCTGATTTCAAGGTTATAAATTACTAAATCATTAGGTAACACAAATGTCAAATTAGTTAGTCCCGACAATTTTCTAGGTCACAACGTATTAAATTATTATTAGGTCACAAGTTTAAGAACTGATTTCAAGGTCACAAATTACCAAATCATTAGGTCACACAAATGTCAAGTTAACATTTTGAACAATCAACACCTGCAACCGCCTCACCATCACCACGAGTGTCGTTGTCGCCGCTACCTCCACCACCACCAGTCTCCAAATTTCAAAACCAAAAATCTCTCTCCCACACCACCATACACACAGAACACCACCATCGCAAACATCACCTGCAGCCACCTCACCATCGTCGCCACCACCCTCGTCGCCACCGCGACCTCCACCTGCACCGCCACATCCGACATCACAACCACTGCCAAGTTTCCCCTGAGCGTGGACTCCACCATCACCACCAACAAGACTCCACATGTCAAAAATCCAATACTAAATCCCATTTCTTCCCTCACAATCACAGTCGCGGCCGCCGCATAATGCCGGCTACACCACCATGTTAAATCTGATATTGCAAAGAAAATTGATTGTGAATCGAAAAAACGGAGAAGGCAACAAAAATCCACCGAAAGTCACACGGCGACGTCGGGTTTAACGCTGCTCCACTGTTGCGCCACTACCTCTCCACTGTTGCACTCGAGCGGGTGCACGACGACGTCGGGTTTAGCACCACTGCAACTTCCTTTTGCCACTACGGGTTTTGCAGCGCTGGGTGCTGCAACAGCAGCTGTGACGAGACGCTATGGCATCTCTTTCTTTTAGATGCAGGAGGCCACCATGGAAAAGAGATTAAGGGTTACAATCGGGCTTGGAGTAATTTGTGCAATTTCTGAAAGTGATGCCGCCAATGGTGCTAGTGCCGCTGCAGACATTAGATAATGGTTTGGATGGGTGAATCGAGATTTGGAGGCGGTGTGTTCGTGTTTTGTCGATGAAATGAAAGAAATTAGGGTTTTATAGAGATGTTGTTTGATGAATTTATTTTAATTTTTTATTATTAGTATTAAAATTAAAAAATTTATTTAACACCTAATTTTTAATATATTTAAGTTTGATCTTGTTTATAAATTTAGATTTTTAAAAGTAGAGGTAAATGTAATTTCAACTTCTTTTGCCACTTACAGATTATACATTTGAATGGGGAATAAAAGGATCCAATGGGTCCAGAGCTCGGACTTCCGTAGAGTCAAGAACATTACAGCGCTCAACTCAGCTCAGCTCGGGGCCAAAAAGAGCTCGATGCCATTTTACTCAAGGCAAGCTAGAGCTTCGTTTTTCGGCTCGCGAGCCAGCTCATTGACACCCCTATGTTGTCCTCCCATCTATGTTGGAATTGAATACAAGAGAAACGGTAACAAGTTACAAAGAGAAGGGTAGACAAAAAATGAATCGAGTCATAAAAACCAACCACCGACTCCAATGAAGAAAAACTACCCTGAATAACATTTTACACAGCAGAGGATCAATCTATTTTATGCAGAAGAGATTCAAAAATTTAACGTGGCGTGTGGGTTCAAAGGGATTGATGAATACCATAACATGTATCAAGCACATCGATTATAATTAGCACACGGGGGTTACATTTATTTCAAGAGCAAATTTATGTGGGGGGGGGGGGGGGGGATCAAAATGTTCAGCTCAAACGGACAGCCACTATAAAAGCAAGTATGAAAGATGCCGAACAGACTCACATTACTAACACACTAGACGTGAAAGAAAAAGAAATTGTAGTACCTCGATTTGGGTCCAAAACAAAGATAAGATTACAGTCAACTAAAGATAAGTTCAAAAATACATAAATGCCTCAAAAACTTTTGTACTATAGGCCAGGGACCTTAAGCCTGTCTGTTCTTCTTCTTCGGACCAGATTTGGCAACTTTAAGGCTCCTGTGCACAACACTCAATCTTGCAAGAGCTGCCTTCTTCAGATCTGGCCTGTAATAGTTATTTGCTACCTGAACTCGAGAGGGGTGGATTTACCCAAATGGAAAGGTTAACTTAGTGTCCTTGTTATCCACATTCCACAATACGTGAGAACAAAAAGAACATTGTAATAACACAAGTCTGGAACAAACGTATTAAGATCAAATCTACAGCATTGTTGGAGCAAAAAAAAAAGTAGCTCGTCTAAGATCAAAGCCCCCTATCCATAATTTTTACTGCAACTCCAAGTAAGAGGATTCAAGATTTGTTTTGATTGTCATAGACTATTTGGAAGAAGGAATGTGGAATTTGTAAAGTGATTGATCTCTGATTCAGAGTACCAGATAGAAAGGGGATAAAAAGATAGCTATCAACAAGACCACTGCATAACAGAAGAAACTATTTTTCCAGATGGTTATACTTGTATTTGAAATTAATTTATTAGGAAGCAGATAAAAAGGTCCAACCGTTTTTTTTTTTTTTAAAAAAAAAAAATGCTGCTATGCAAAGACTGATGCTCTTACAGAAGACTAAGCTTGATAAAATTAGAAGTGGTATTGCAAATATATTGCACAGAACCTGTAAAATCATTTGTATTAGGCAGAATATAAAAGCGAGTACGACTTTCAAATAAACGACAGAAAGGACTATCTACCTGATTTGAAACGGCCTTTGCCATACGGCTGAACTCTTTCTTCATCACGGACTTGTTAAGCACACTGGCAGGTTTGTTCTGTTTCTTGGTCTTTGTCGTTGCAAGCAGCACTGACTGATCCTTGCCGGGTTGAATTGTCACTGTTTTCTTGTTTGCCAACCCTATAGATAATAATTCACATAGGATCATTTTTACATGCCTTCACAGGAAAATTCACTTTTATGTGCACCCAAAAAAATGACATAAATAAGAACGCTTTGTTTATTCAAGCTGGTATCAGGTGAGAATATTCAGCCTCGACATTATGAAGACATTAAGCCTAATTTGTATAAAAGTTAAATAAAACAGCATGATTACTAAAGAGTCCATTATTTGCATTACCAACCACTGTTCTAGCAAAAATGAAACATTAGCAAGATGTACCTAGATAAATATTATAAAAAAGCTACATTTCAATATTTTCTATACTACGAAACAAAATTTAGCCCTTGTTGGACTACCATTTTTAGAAACTCCATTGTTCTAGCATAAATGAAGCTTTAGCAAGATGTAACTAGATAAATATTATAAAAAAGCTAAATTTCAACGTTTTCTATACTACGAAACATAATTTAGCCCCTGTTTGACAACTATTTTCAGAAACTCATTTTTCTTCGGTACTCATTTTCAACCACATTCACGTAATAAAATATTGTGCACGAAAATCCAAAATTATTTCATACTTTCTACCACATATTCTACTAAAAATCACTATTCAGAAAATTATTTTTCACAAATAATGGTTATAAAACAGGGGCTAGATTGCAATTCATCATCTTAAGGGGGGGGAAATGACATGCTCTAGCATGTACCGATGTACATTGATTTCCCCATGATTTATCATTTATACAAAAGAATATTTCCTTTCCTTGCATATTCTAAGCAACCAAGAAAAAATTACATCCCAAGTAATCTTCACAACTATTATAGTGCGTCAGAAATGGCATCACAAGATTTCTCAATTATAATAGTAACATATGTTAACAAACATAGCTCAAATTATTCACGAAATGACTCGTTTCACCGATTTTACAGCCAATAAAAGTATTCCCAGATCTAAATTCATGATTACAATCTTTGACAACACTAATTACATGTAAATACTAATTCTAAACAAAAATAAAAATCGGTTTTGAACAATGAACAAAAGGTCACTGCCAAATACCGTTATTAGCTTAATACTAACCAGAATGCTTGTAGGAGTGGAGATTGTAGAGATTGTTGGGCTCCTTGCTGAACACAACTCCGGCAGTTCCATTCCCAAACTCCTTCACCAAAAATGAATTATTCTTCTTCACGATCTCCCAGATCAGCTGTCCTGGAACAGTCGCCATTTTCACTGCACTCCTTAATCACCCTGCACCCAAAGTATCAAAAATTGAACACGTTAAATCGCATACGCATTCTTATATGCACAAAGTCCAACGACGTAGATATTTCCAGGTACCGGAATAATCTATAGGGTTTTACTCCCGCGGCTTGAAAGAGTTTTGAGTACAAGCAAAGGAATTACAAGCATAGGCCTTATATATGATGCTGTTATAAAACCCTAGGGAGTGTGAATGCTGGTTGACGAAGTGGCCCTTGAATTGTTTCGTAAATTTCGTGTGACTCCCCGAAATACTCCTATTTAATAATTCCTAGCTTTGTTGGTGCGTGCGTTACACGTATATCGTCAGTATTATTCTATTGAAGAAGTTTCGAATAATGATTTTTGTTTGATACACTCCCTATCCTATAAAGATAGACCCATTTTTATTTTTACACGAATTAAGAAAACATAATTATTATATGTTGGAAATATAAATTTGCTTACATTTTATCTAATATACTCCTACATTAAATAATAATAAATAGTTCATATTTGTTGATAACAATGCATATTAAATAAGAATTTATTAAAAAATTAAATAGTATTTAATTGGATGAATAGTGCCTAAATTGATGGAAAATTCGGGGCAATTTGTCTGCATAGTGTTTAATTGGATGGATAGGGCATCCAATTGTTGCTCCCATAGTGTTTAATTGGATGAATAATGCCTAATTTGGATGAATAGTGTTTAATTGCAATTGTACCTAAATTGGATGAAAAGTGCCTAAATTGGATGAATAATTTTTAATTGCAATTGGATGAATAGTGTCAATTGTACATTTAATTTGATGAATAGTGCCTAAATTGATGGGAAATTCGAGTAATTTTCTCGCATAGTGTTTAATTGGATAAATAGTGCATCCAATTGTTGCATGTATAGTGTCTAATTGGATGAATAGTGCATAAATTGAATGAATAGTATTTAATTGCAATTGGATGAATAATGTTTAATTGCAATTGGATGAATAATGTTTAATTGCAATTGGATGAATAGTGTCGATTCAACATTCAATTGAATGAATAGTGCTTAAATTGATGGAAAATTCGGGCAATTTGCTTGCATGGTGTTTAATTGGATGAATAGTGTTTAATTGCACTTGGGTGAATAGTTAAATTGGATGAATAGTGTTTAATTAAAATTGAATGAATAGTGCCAATAGTGCATCAAACTGTTGCCCGCATAGTGCTTAAATTGGATGAATAGTGTTTAATTGTAATTAGATGAATAGTTAAATTGGATGAATAGTGTTTAATTTAAATTGAATGAATAGTGCCAATTATTCAATCTTTTATATATATTTAGATAGGGCGGACAAATAAATTGTCAAAAGGCGAAATCGAATCACAACGTAAAAAATAGTTTAGTTTGATTTGAAAAAAATTTAAATCGCCTTAAACAGTTTAGTTTAGGTTCCTACCGTCATAAATTGGATGAATAGTGTTTAATTGCAATTAGATGAATAGTTAAATTGGATGAATAATGTTTATTTGTAATTGGATGAATAGTGTCAATTCTACATTCAATTGAATGAATAATGCTTAAATTGATGGAAAATTCGGACAATTTGCCTGCATAGTGTTTAATTGGATGAATAGTGCATCTAATTGTTGTCTGCATAGTGTTTAATTGGATGAATAGTGCCCAAAATAGATGAATAGTGTTTAATTGCAATTTGATGAATAGTTAAATTGGATGAATAGTGTTTAATTAAAATTGGATGAATAATGTCAATAGTGCATCAATTATTGCCCGCATAGTGGTTAATTGGATTAATAGTGCTTAGATTGGATGAATAGTGTTTGATTGTAATTGGATGAATAGTGTTTAATTAAAATTGAGTGAAGAGTGTCAATTATTCAATCTTTTATATATAGTTAGATAGGGGCGGACAAATAAATTGTCAAAATGCGAAATTGAATCATATCGTAAAAAATGGTTTTGATTGATTTGAAAAAAAATTAAATCACCTTAAACGGTTTAGTTTAGGTTCCAATTGTCAAAACCATCAACCCACCAAATTTAAAAAATTTTAAAAAATAAAAATAAAGGCAAACGTTCAATTTTAAAAACAATGCAGCACACTTTTTATTCTCGATAAATCAAAATTAAGGAGTCAAAAATTAATTTGTTCAAATCCACAGCCGTTTGAAAATAATTCT
This sequence comes from Ligustrum vulgare, assembly GCA_963555705.1. NCBI lineage: Eukaryota > Viridiplantae > Streptophyta > Magnoliopsida > Lamiales > Oleaceae > Ligustrum > Ligustrum vulgare. The sequence goes on along the minus strand of OY743173.1, from coordinate 15,601,074 downwards.
TACTCGTACATTTCATAATCACCATCCAAGAAATTTTCTTAAAATAAAATTTTTAATATAAGAACTTGTTGACCACAAAATCCGGATGGACCTTGGACCAACACGTCTCAGCTCCTCCCTCTTAGACACGTGGACCTCCTGCGCACTGTGACAAACAATCAGTGTGCAAAGGGAGCCGAGGTGGCTCCCGTTTGCACTCCGATGCCTAAGTCAGTACTCGTTTTGGGCAAATATATATTGGGTGCGGGAAATATAAATGTGTAAAAGAGAGAAAAGGGAGTGAGAGAAATATATAGTTAAGAATCAGAAGTTGCTAACCCCTTACTTGGAGACAATTGTGTTTTATTTATAGAGGAACTTCTTGTCTCGGATCACGACACGTGGCATACTTTACACTTGTCATCACCCCAGCTCATGGAGGTGACAACCTTGCTTTTCAACCGTAATCATTGCTACATTTCGTAGGGGATGGGCGTCTGTCACGTCTTGGTAAAGGCAGTGTCCCATCACTGACTCCATCTCTCCTCTGGTCAGCGCCGTAAAGCCCCCCGGCTGGGTATAAAGTACATCGGCTAGACGTTAACCAGGTCGGCTTAAAGAGGTGTGCTCGACGTACCACCTCGGCATTCTTCCCAGGTGATACTTTAGGCCTTTAGCTGTGGGCCATGGTCCGTTGGACCACTATAGGGCCTTCGCTGGTGGATCACTGTACCCTTCTTTGGGCCCGGATTCAACAGAACTAACTACAGTTTATTTAAGAAAATTTTAAATGTTTGTTGCTATTTATCTACATGAATTGATTCACGACAATGCACTTATTTAGAAACTGAATACTATTATTAAGCTAGTTTCAACTCGAAATTTTAGACGAATATGTGTCTTTGAACTCGTTTTGGAATCTATTAATTCATTTGCTGGAAAATCGCGGTTTTTAACCGCACCAAACAGCAAAAAATGGTTTGGTTTAATTTGCTTTAAAAAGTGAAATGATTTGGTTTGGTTTGGAAAATCTTCAAACCATTTTAAATTGTATGATTTGAAATATTACTACAAACTGCACAACCAAACCGTGTTCACTACCTTTCCAATTTTAGCTTCTGTTTGGCAACGCTATAACAGTTTATAGGAAAAATATTCTCCAAATTATAATGCCCACCCACTGATGTGGCAAGCGCTATTGGTCCAACACATATTAGACCAATACCCACATGTCACATCAGCAAGTTGGTAACATAACTCCTATCTAACATAGGTAGGAGAATGGCCTTAGGGTTTGTACACTAGTCAGTTTAGGAATCGGTTTCCTGCTTCCCTTCCAGTTGAAGTCATAAGGTAAGCAAGCCTCTCCAGTGAGAGTTCTTACATTGAGAGAAAAATTACTCCTATGATAGTGCTAGGGGGAGGAGACAGGTCTTTGACCGCGTGCCTGTTGAAGAATGAGCCGGCAACTCATAGGCAGTTGCTTGGTTAAGGGAACCCACCGGAGCCATTGCGAAAGCGAGTTTTCATAGGGCAATTGTCACTGCTTATGGACCCAAACTGCGTGATTTATCCATGACCAGGATGAAGCTTTGGTGAAACTAAGTGGAGGTCCGAACCTACTGATGTTGAAGAATCAATGGATGAGTTGTGGTTAAGGGTGAAATGCCACTCGAACCCAGAGCTAGCTGGTTCTCCTCAAAATGCATTGAGGTGTAGCAGTTGACTGGACATTTAGGGGTAAAGCGTTTATTTATGATTTTGAGATAAAATGTATGATTAAAAGGTGGAGAAAGAAAATGTGTGAGGTTAAAAAGTGGGTTGAAAAATTGTGTGGTTTATAAACTAATTTATAAACCATTTTATTTGGTTTACCAAACAGTAATTTAATCACCGTTGATTCTAGTTAATTAGGCTATGTTTGTTAAAAGTTTTTTTTATTATTATTTTAAAATAAAGAATGTAGTGTTTTTGAGGTAAAATATATAGTTGAAATGTAATGTTTTCAGACGCAATCCCACTATCAACCCAATCGAGGGAACGGGTCAAGATCAGAGGGTCAACCCGTGTCGACTTGGGGTCCGCTTTAAAAAATATTTAAGAAGTCATTAAAAAAACCATAGTCAACCCGAGTCCGAGTCGGCTGAGTTTCACGAGTCAACCTGACCGATTAGGTGAAATCTCTGTTCGCCCGACAACTTCTTGCTTTCTTCTTGGTTGAAAGAGAAGAGCTGGCCCAATATTCGATGTTGCTATGCAAAAATGACATGAATAGCTCAAGTCAAGACAAAAGGTTCTTTGCTTATAAATTTGAATAAAAACAATTGAAATTAATGGATATACAAAAGACATAGTTGATACTAAGGTGAATCAAATCCCCTAAACTCTTCATATATTGTTCAAACTTCATAATTAGGCATATTCGTTGATTTAATCAAGTTCATCACTTTTAGATTCATTTTTAAACTCATTGATTGGTATAATTTCGATTGTCCATATAAAAGAAAGAATAATATACTTATAGTACTTGATAGAAATTTAATATCAATCCCTGTGAGTTCGACATCCTATTTTACCATCATATTACAAAACTTGACACCGTACACTTGCGGTCATAAAATTACACAACAATATCCAAATAAATCCCAATGAGCGCTGACAAGAATATGGTCAAATTAGGTCCATTCATACTTTTATATTTAAAATAGTTTTTTAAAAAAGGTGTTTGAGAAATAATTATTGAATTCATGTATCATTTAAAAACCTACTCCGACTATCATCGTGCCTTCACATTAAAATACCAGCCATCAAAGTCAACAAAAAAGAATATGGTAACTTTTTATTTATAATCCATATCTGTAAATGAACAATTTAAATGGAGAGAGGAAAAAAAACAAAGAGGGAAAATGTATAACATACATAGAAGGAATTTAATAAAATCAAAAGCTAGGTTAGAACTAATCAGCTAAGTCTGTGATAACTAAAATTGTCAAGAGTTAGAAATTGGGTGATCTCCTTAAAAATATCTTCATTGAAAGATGCAAAGACCTTCAAATCCTTCACAAGAATCTCAAATCTCAACAGCTTTTGCTCAGTGTTGCATGAAAAGTTTCACATAGATAGATAAAAAATAAAAAATTCCAACGGCCAAGAATCTATAAGTAACGTGAGACAAAAATTACCTATCAAGAGTTTTAAGACATTTTTGGTTTCTTATTTCAAATAAAATTTTCATCAAATATGTCTAGTTTCTCTACCGAACTATTCAAACATCCAATCCTGTCATAATATCATTCGCTGTCAGATACACTTAAAAATGGGGAATCAATTTGACCATGCCTCTACACTTGACATTTTCCATCTAACCAGACAGAATGCCTTTTTAAAGCCCCATATGTCTTTATTCCATCATTCCTAGCAATCAATGAGAAGCCTAATGTACTAAACTCACAGCAGAAAAGAAAGATTAAAAACAAGAGCTACAAAAGGTCCAGTGCTTTTATAATTTATTTGCTGGCTATTAGTAATATTTCTTTTGAAGATGGTGATAGTCGTCCCCCTTAATTATGTATTAGACAACATGTGCTGAAGAGTCAAGCCCAGCAAGAATTAAGGAACCGTGAGTGGCCACAAATCAATAACACACGGGGTAATATGTAGGTCAATATCAAATAAGGCAAGAAGGGATCAGCTGTGCAACGGATGGGAGGGATATCAAAAGCAAATAAGCACAATGACATAATGGGAATTTTATATCCAATATCTTACCACACAAAGAAGCTGGCGCTTCCTAAGGTTATTGACACCCAGGTTGTCGAATATGGCCTCTAGGCCTAGGTGGGTGTCAAGCCCCCACTGAGATTTGAAATTTTTTTGAGTCCAAATAGGCCAGTCCACATGAATTAATTTGGCCCAAAATCTTGTTGCAAGCCTGCACTGCACCCAGTCTATAAACGGTAAACCAAGGTTAGACATCACATTTCCCAATTCCCAAATCAAAATCAAATTTCTTCCTTCACCTGCTGGTTCTGCTCCCGCTCGGCCGCTCATCACCGACTGGCGACTCACCGTGCGGTGCGTCATCTCTGTCCAGTCACAGGTGTACGACCAAACTCTAGTCCTACCACTGTTCCAGCCTCCGTCGAATGTCTCTGACTCTCCACCCATGCGTTGCACATCCTGTGCCGATGGCGACGCGCCGTGCCTCCTCAATCCTCGCCGCCGTCGTCGAGAACAGTCCCTGCTGGCTGCTGTGGCGCTACCTCTCGCCCAAATTTGCTTGGGTGGATTTTTTTCAATTTCAAATTACCTTGTAAGTTTTAACTTTTAACTAATTGATTATGTGATCTTGATTAATGATACTTGATATCTTGTCTTGTTATACTCTTGTTGTTGGTTGTGTAATTCATTATACAGTAATTGTGTATTTGTGTTGAATGACTTGAGTGCATTTTTGTTTTCCCTGTTGATTGCTGTCTCACCCAGATTTGGGTGCAATTTTTTCAAATTCCCGGTAAGTTTTAAGTTTGACTAATTGATAAATGATAAATGAAATCAGTTTGTGTAGTTGGTTGTGCTTGTGAGTTGTAACTGTGATCTGTGAATTGGGCCATTTGTGAGTTGTGCAGCTTGTGTTTGTGCCGTGCAAGCTTGATTCTTGTCTCTTGAAGGCTGAAATTTGTTAGTTAACTTAATTTAGTTTTTTGTTTATTGTTTCGTCGTTTCAATCATTTTGATTCAAAAAAAATTTGGGGGCGGAACCCCCGGGAGGGGCCTCCCTCATTTGAAAATGTTGGCCCCTACTCACTCGAAATCCTAACTTCGTCCCTATCTAAAACGACAATTAACGCAACATTATCCTATATGAGAATGGGATTAGAAATTTCCATTTGAAAAGCAACAGGAAAAACTGTGTAAGTTCAAGGTGAATAGGGGTGGACAAAATGACCGGATCGAACCAAACCAAATCGGAACCAAACCAAACCGAGCGGTTTGGTTCGGTTTTACAAAAAAAAATTAATGGTTTGGTTCTTAGTATGGAGAACCAAACGGTTTTGGTTCCGGTTCCGGTTCCGGTTCTTGTTCTAGAACCAAGAACCAAAGTCCAAACCCACTTTTAGATCAATTTTTTTTAATTATTCTTAAAAGTTAAAAAATTAACTTTATCTAACATTTTGGTAATCTAGGTCTTAGCTTGTTTATGCCATCAGAAATCTAAATTTATTTTTCTTTAATCCTCTCTTATTTTTGCTTACTATGTAACTGAAAATATTTCAATGTGGCTTTCACATCTCCTTTTACTCGATGAAAGATTTCATGCATTACATATCCCTCACATTTTTTTATGAAATTTGGACATTTGTTAATTCGTCCTAAAATATGATGTTTGTAGTTCAAAGAGGTATTAAGAAATTATAGGCATCATCTTGTGTTTCGTGCATTAATTTTGTTTGTTTTATGTTAATAGTTTCGGGAAAGCATGAAGACGTAATCATGTAGCTTGATATAAATAATCTCTATCAATAACTCATTCGTCTACATTTTTAAATCATTGTTATTATACAATATTTTGTATGAAGATGTAACTTGATATTTATGTATTAATTTAGACTTTGGTAAATGAATTTCGTTAATCATTACTAAGTACTAACTTATGGTCGTGGATATGGTATGTGATGATAATTTGCTTTTATATTTTAAAATTCAAGTAATGTACTGGGAACCAAACCAAATCGAACAGTTTGGTTCCGATTTGGTTCCATATCTTTATAAAAACCGATTGATTCTATTAGTAAAAAAATCATCGGTTCATGGTTCGATTTGGTTCTTAGAACCAAACCAACCAAATCGAATCATGTCCACCCCTAAAGGTGAAGACAGATGAGGTTTTAAAAACCTTTCAATACCTTCACCAATCTATTGGGGCAGTGTTTTTCTAAGCACCTAGAACCACAACATCAGTCGGAACCTATATTAGGATACCTATTATTAAAACAACAAGAAAGGATTAACAAAATACAAAACTAATGCTTCCCCCTCATACTTTTTGACATGTTAAAATTTATCCCGACAAAAGAAGGTAGCACAACCATCAATAGTGTTGACATCTCCACCATAAACCTGCAAACGACAATAGCATCGTATGTTAATTACAGAACAATTTTCACATGACGATCCTATAGATGTTTAGACGAACCCCAGGAGTTTTCCTTTTAAATAGAGCTTGATAGCCATGTTTATCCAGCTGAGTTGCAAAGAATTCCTCAAATTGGTTACTATGTTCTCTTAGAAGTGGCAAATAATATTCCAGTGTGGCAAAATAATATTTCAGTAGGCTAGCTAACTTGGAGAAGCCATTTCTACATAGAAGAAAATTGGATCCACCTGATAAGATGGGGATGAAAGGTGCAAAATGCTTTCTGGAAAATAATTATTATTTAAATAAAGCTTAAGCAAACTTGTCAAGTCTTTTAGTGCTTGGGAGTAGAAGTCCTATATTTTGTACAAGAAAGATAGGAAATGCATCCTTCGCCTTTGGTAATGTGAGAAAACTTACCTCAACTTTTCAAATTCGAGCTTAACCATCCATTCTTAGTTAAGCTCACAGTTTTTGACTTTTCAAATATTTTTAAACCACACATTCATAAACAACAAAAAAATCACAAAAACTTCTAAAAATCACATTACCAAACAGGCACTTAAAAACTGAAAATGACTACTCAACTACAACAAAATGGCATAGATCATTATTTAACATTCAAAATCATGTGGATACTTGATAAGTGTATTTTATACACTTATTTATTTGTTTAAATTAGAATATTATGTTATCGTTTTAGAATAATTACTATTTAATTTGTGTTTATTTGTTTACTTTTCAAAAATATTCCAAAAGATAAAAATGAAAAATTGAGGGAAGAAATGCACAATTAGATGCTAATTGGAGCTAAATTGAGCAATTGAGTAGTTTATGACATCAACCGAGAATCATGCAAGGTGCCAAAATGAAGAATTAAGAGTTGGATGACCCAATTAAAGGAGTTGAAATTTGAAAGGAGCAAATCGAGAATATTTGAAAGTATGGGGATTATATTGTTGCAATTGAAAGTTGAAGGACTGAAAAGAAAATTAAACACAAGAAACCAACTTGCAAATATCTAATGATTGATTTGGATCACAAGACAATACTTTTAGGATTTTTAGGAGTCAATTGGATATAAGTAGAAGTAAAAAAAGGAATAAAATATGATAAGAATATTACCATAAAATTGATTCCAACCGCACAAGATTTTGTACAGATTTTTAGTCAGATTTTGAGACCTAATTTTGGAGTAGTAAACGTTCGAATTAGAAAATCCTATTTCAGAATGAATTGTATCCCTTTAAGTTATCTTTATAATGTACTTTGTAGGGCTGCACAAAAAAATCGTGAAACCGCAAACCAAACATAAACCATTAGTTTGAAACCGTGTGGATCCATGGTTTTTTTCCATGTTAGGATGAATGATGTAACTTCGGTTGTATTTGACAAACATGTTTTTAAACATATTTTTTCCTGCACATTTTCTCAAATCACTTTTTAATCACACACATTTTCTCTCTCCATTTATCAACCATACATTTTACCTAGAAAACATAAAAAAATATGTTTTTAAACAAAAAACTTTTAACAAACAGATGATTAATTAATTATTTTAATTCCAATTTCCCTTGTTTTAATGATTCGTTGCATGTATTGATTTATTAAACTGACCACTAATTCATGATTCAATGTTTTATTTTCATAATTCGAGTTGTGAGTTAATAACATAGATCAAGATAATAAATCTGATAATAGGATAAAAGATAGAGATATACTTTTTTTTATTATCGCGGTCGTGTGTGAATTATTGTGTTTTATGCATCTAGATAAAGTATAATTTGGACCCTCTGTAGAGACACGTGGTTGACTTATTTAGGTAGAATTGATTTAAACTCGAGAGAGGAATCTCAATATACATTAGTGAATTCGACTGAATGCATACTTAGGAAATAAAACTGGAATTAGAGTTAATTTAATTGGATAGGTGAAATCGTGAATCCCAACTACTTTACAATTTATTTATTTTTGAAAGACTTTACAATTATTTTTTAAAAACAAAACAATTTCACAATTTTAATTCTTTAGTTAATTTTATTAGTTTTAGCTTAAAAAACAAATGCATTCATCTGTTCAAATAGGGATAAAAACTAAAATATTTCGATACTTAATAGCAGTCTTCGTTGGGCGATAATTCGGACTCGTTTGTCCACTTTATTACTTTTCACGACTTGTACACTTGCTGGTATATTTTGCATCTCAAAAAAAATGAACCATACTATAATGTTTAAGAGTGTTATAAAACTATCAAAATCTAAACAAGAATTAGAGATGAAGAGATGGAGAGAATAAAGAGGAGAATTCTCATTCCATTAGGTGTGTGAAATACAACAATGAATGCCTCTATTTATAGGAAGATAAAGTCATTCACAATAATTCTTTACAATATTAATTAGGTGGGAGTTAGGTAAGAAATTAGGTAGAGATCTACAAAGGAATTTCTTAATAATTTCTAATAATTTATAACACTCCCCCTTGAATGACTTATTGCTCAATTGTCTTCCTCGTTAAAACCTTGCTAAGAAAACCCAGTGGGATAAAACTTGAGCAAAGGAAAAAAGAGTACAGCTGCTCCCCCTGATGTTGGCCATCATTAATCATTGAGTCTAATATCCAAAATGACATCAATGATAAGTAGTACAAATCATGTACTGAAATCTGAAGTGCTTCGCTGCTTCAGTGTTTTAGTGCTTTAGTGCTGCCTCGTTAAAACCTTGTCAGTAAAACCCAATGGGACAAAATCTAAACGAAGGAAAAAGAGTACAGCCGCTGCCTCATTAAAACCTTGTCAGGAAAACCCTGTGGGACAAAACCTGGACGAAGGAAAAAGAGTACAGCATGACAGCATGATTCTCCCCCTGAAGTGTGCAATCAAGTATTCATGAACCTTTTGAATAATGATATCATCTTTCTTCTGGAATATATATGAAAATCTTCCTGTGTGTAGCCGATATCATAACATTCTTCATAAGATGTGTATGATTTTCTTCATTTGTTGATATCATTCCAGTATAACAATGTGTTGCTGAATTATAGCTTGTTGATAGCTATGATGATGCCTCAAAAACCTTGCTAGGAAAACCCTGTGGGACAAAACCTCAGCGAAGGGAAAAAGAGTGCAGTATTCTCATTAATTTTCATCAATACGCCTCAACTGTTGCCTCATTAAAAACCTTGCTAGGAAAACCCTGTGGGACAAAACCTCAGCTAAGGGAAAAAGAGTGCAACGCGTATTTATTCCTTTTCATGGAATATTACATGTATATTGGTGCAATCACGAATCTTTTCATTGTATTTTTCACTTCTGGTGAATAATCAAATTTAGAATTCACTTCTGGTGAATAATCAAATCTATAATTCACTTTCATAGATTGCATCTTTCACTTCTAGTGAATAATTAAATATTCATTTTCAAATTCACTTCTAGTGAATAATCAATTTCAAATTCACTTCTGGTGAATATTCATTTTCGTATTCACTTCTAGTGAATAATCAATTTCCCAGATGTCATAAATAGTACACTCCAATTTCACTTTCAACATATTATATCATGGAGTCATTTGTATCATTCTATAGTGATACTAATCTGGGCATATTGAATCTTTCAATGATTTATACATGTATGTTCTTGCACTTTATAAACTGCAATTTCTAATTTTGCAGGAGCATAATCAATCATTGAAATAGATATCAATTTCGACATATAATCTACAATCATTTTACTTGAAATCCCAACGTACCGCGATCAACTGGTACATCAAAGAATACTCCCAAAGTACCGAGATGAGAATCATACATTTTGATCTCACTCATTGGTATATCAAGGAGCTCAAGCTAGTGATTTAGACTATAGTCTATCCACCATATGTCATGCCAGTTCTATGAAAAATTTCGCGCGCAACTAGTCGTCTTTTACGACTGTGAAATATTTTTCATTTGTACATATAATTACTGGCTTTACACATTTAAGCATTTGGACTTCAGGTCCTTGAACAATAATCCCTACATTAGGGTTTCATACTTGGCCAAAGAATTATGATTTCATCAATCTTATTTCATAAGAGGGTATGCAGTCGACTTATTTATCGATTCCATCTCAATATAACGTGGAGAGATCTCTTTATATGTTCTATCATCAGGTACTTGAATATCTCATCATTTGACTATGTCCCTTTTACTTACTTTGAGTATTTAGCCTCAAAGGAATCATTTCAATCATTCAAGAGATATTTATTTTTGGAATCGATAGTCATTATGCTTCAGGCATAATTACGCTTCAGGCGTGTTTTCACCATAATGTTCTCAAATATTATCAATCGGCTAAAATACCATAACACATGTCATTCTTTTAGGGATGTAATTTCAATCATATATCTCAGTGCGCTTTGGTGGAGTGTATGCATATCGCACTTTTACAAATAATAAAGCTTCTTGAGCTATTCCCTGTTTGACATAGAATATTGTTGTATGATAAACAATTTCTGAATAAGTTATTCTCATAGAAAATAATTTGGAACTTTTGATAATCTAACCGTTTATTATAGAACTTCTGGTTCTATACGGTTTTATTTCATTTCTATGTATGAATATTTGATTCAATACAATATCGCTAAACTTCTGGTTCAATACAATGTATATTTCATTTATGAGCTTCTGGTTCATACTATATACATATTTCACTTGTACGTATGAACTTCTGGTTCAATAAGATATTTCACTTGTACATATGTATGAACTTCTGGTTCAATACAACATTTATTTCATCAGTATTCTATATAGTTCAAATCAGTATACCTTTATTACTTTTAGTATACCGAAAAATCAGGTACAATATCCAAGGAAATATCTCATAATCTCAATCTTGTCGCCAAATCTTCCCTTATATCGAAAAAGGTAATGGCATATTATCTCACCTTTTCAATAATTTATTCCATTATTTCTTGATGGAATCCATATCACTGACACGCGGAGCCGCCGCTCTTTTACGCGTTGAATAATGCATTTAAATAGATGATTTGGGAAGAAGGCTAGATCCATCAAAAATGGATATCATACTTTCAAATATTCGCAAATATTATTCCAATCTTCCAGTAAATGATTTGAGAAAAATTTATCGAATTAGGCTCGAAAGATTGAGGTTGCTGATGGATCATGGCATGCCAGAAGATGTTCGCTGGTTGATCGAAGCAAAAGTTCGATTAGCTGGTGAATTACCAGATACATTTTCTAAGCACAAGCCTGGCTTAGGTAAGAGTACTTTTGCAAAGAAGCGAAGAGCAAAAAGATTAAATAGTTGCTACAAATGTGCTCGATGGACATGTGATACCCGTTGTAAATCAATAGGATATTCATCCATAAATCGAGATGATAAGATAGACTTCATTAAGGGTGGACTGAGTAAGGAGTCATTGGATGATATCCGATTGACTCTTGAGACGCACCCTAGTGGATATGTGCAGCGTGAGCTACTATTTTTATGGGCTAAATTCATCAGCGATAAAGAGAGATATAGTCTCAAAAATATAATAGCAAAAGATCCTGTTTGCCATGCTGTTATAAACAATGATGCTTTGGCTATGCAGCATTAATACAAGGTAAATCATTTGATATATATGCACATATAAAATATTTTTTTTTTCTGTTTCCTTTCACGAGTTTTGATAAAGGCTGTTTAAATATTAAATCACCGAAAGGTGAGTAGGGTGATTTTGTCAAAAGTAAATCTTCACTTTTTCAAAAGACGAGCGGAAATAGTGAAGTTTTTCGGTTTTAAATAGCCAAACATTTTTCATAGTTCATTCATCCCAAAATAACATTTTCTCGTAAGTTTTTCCTTCTTTACTTTCAAAAATGGAAGGATCAAAACTTCGACAGATCAAAACTATCTGTGTATTTTGTGGATCAAAAGTGGGAAAAGGTTTTGGGTATCTAGAAGCAGCCGTGGATTTAGGAAAGAAATTGGGAGAGAAAGGTATCACTCTCGTGTATGGAGGAGGTAGCAGTGGATTGATGGGTTGTGTTTCACAATCCGCTCTAGTAGAGAAAGCAAGAGTGATAGGTGTTATACCTACTCCTTTAGCTGATATCGCAGGCAAAACACGAGGGCATGAAGTACAAACCTTATCTATCCATGAACGCATAACTTGCATGTTATATGGTTCTGATGCCTTCATAGCTCTACCTGGAGGTTTTGGTACTTTAGAAGAAATCTTTAATATTACCTCATGGGCTCAACTAGATCTCCATACTAAGCCTATTGGGCTTTTAAATGTAAACAATTTCTTTGATGGTTTACTAACATTTCTTGATTATGCTGTGGAACAGGGATTCATCTCTCCATTTTCTAGGAGAATCCTTATTTCTGCTCCTACTATCGAGGAACTGCTGGATAAGTTGCAATCATATATTTCAATACAAGATCCAGCAGGAGTTAAGATAGATTGGTCGCAAGGAAGGGGAATCAAGCGAAAATGGAGTCCGGTTAATGTAAATTTATCTTTGTGAACTCTAGAATAGGTGGTGGTAGAGTACGGAGTATTCTCACTCTTGAGACACACCATAAATTTCTAGGATTTTATCAATGTTTTAATCTTGTGTACCTCAAAGATTTAAGGTGGTAGAGTATGGAGTATTTCTTACTCTTGAAACACACCTTTTTCTTTATTTCCTCAAAAGGTCAGAGGTGGTAGGATACGGCTACTCCCGAAACACATCTCTAATTTTGAGGATCATAAATGTTTTTCCCTTTTGCATTTTGCATGTATGTCTCGTTTATGCTTCTTCGGGAGCAATAATAATATCATTTCAGTATGTTTAGATAATAATTTTTACTTCTTCTGGAGTAAATATGTACTTCTTCTGGAATATATAAGTGCTCGTGCAAGAACTTTTCCAGACACTTATCATCTAATATTCATCTCATAATACTGATGAGATTATTTTCACATTAGCTATGTCCGTGCTATCATGTGATATTATCTTATCATACATCAACATTCTCTTGTTGAATAATTTTCATCCACCCATTCAAATTCAGATATTGGTAACTTCTGGTACCATTGGATAAAATATTTTTATCAACATTTACCAACTTTTGGTAATGATAACTTCTGGTATCATTTGATAAAGTATCAAATAACTATATAATAATAATAATAATACTGGGGTTATACCACCAAGTATATATTAACAATAATATTGTATATATATTAACAATAATAATACTGGGGTTATACCACCAAGTATATATTAAAAATAATATTGTATATATATATTAACAATAATGATACTGGGGTTATACCACCACGTATATATGTTGACAACAATCCTCTAATATGTTAGAATTAACCAACAATTGAGGTGTTTATATGTATTCAATTGATAAACCGACCATATAGGCGGTGTCAACATAATAAAATAATTAAACCGACCATATAGGCGATGTCAACATAATGAAATAATTAAACCGACCATATAGGCGGTATCAACATAATGAAATAATTAAACCGACCATATAGGCGATGTCAACATAATGAAATAATTAAACCGACCATATAGGCGGTATTAACATAATGAAATAATTAAACCGACCATAGTAGAACCAACCATATAGGTGGTATAACCAACCAAGTAGGTGGCAGCATGATATAATTAAAACTGGTAAATCCAACCATGTAGGTGGTAGAACCAACCATTTAGGTGGCAACATATTTCAATTCAATTGATAGATCGATCATATGGGCAGTGACATGATATTAATCGTTAATTTATGATTATTATATTTTTTATGTATTACCAAGGTCAAAATGGTCCATATTTTAATATATTGCCTATATGGATAAATCGAAACCGTCAATAGATTTAAAATTTAATTTAGAACAAACTTACTTTTGGTCCGAAGTTCAAAATCTCGTCGGAAATGCTTCAAAAATAATATTTACGAAGCCGCCACGTTCAACCATCGGAAAATGTCCAAAACTGTACCAAACAGAAAAGTAAGATCATAGAAAAATTCAAAACGTCGACCTGAACAAACTGCCTTTTGACACCGTCGCCAGAAACGCTCCACGCGCCCGCACGCGCCCGGTGTCGGAGGTTCGTCTTGCCACCGTGATTTCAGATCCGGTCTCCGATCGTTAATTGGATATACGGTTTTGCGTAGATCGACTTTGAAAGTTTCGAGTTTTTCAGATCTACAATATGTGGGTTGTTTTCTAAAGTCAAAAGTATTTGATTTGAGAGAGGAAAACATTGATTTGTAAAAATCAGGTTTCTGATACAGAGGCTCATCATTTAGATGCAACTGTAGAGCATACTCCCGTCGTATTACTCAATTGGCTAGAGACTCGTGCTGATAACGTGTTATAAAACTATCAAAATCTAAACAAGAATTAGAGATGAAGAGATGGAGAGAATAAAGAGGAGAATTCTCATTCCATTAGGTGTGTGAAATACAACAATGAATGCCTCTATTTATAGGAAGATAAAGTCATTCACAATAATTCTTTACAATATTAATTAGGTGGGAGTTAGGTAAGAAATTAGGTAGAGATCTACAAAGGAATTTCTTAATAATTTCTAATAATTTATAACAAAGAGCACCTTTTAAATTAAAGAAGGTTGCTAAACTGAAATGAAGAAAGTAAAAAGGCACGCCATTTATATCATCAAAATGCCAAATGCCTAACAAAAAATCGAAGATTTATAATCGTAAATTTCAAATTCTTCCATCAAAACATTTTACAGTATTCTGCTTATGAGAGTAATAGTACTTAAATCTCCGATCCACAGCAGTGAAATCTATCGAATGAAAACCCTTTTTTCCCCTTCATAAAGTGTGTTTCAACACTTTCAAGAGCTTCAGTAAACCAAAAGGCAATTTCTCATGTTATCACTTGCCTCTTGAAGACAAACAATGTTTGCACGGTAGGCAAATATCATATTCTTTTTCTTTTTTATAAACGAAGATTTTTTTACCAAACGGAGCTGTATGCACTTTTCTAATTAAGCCTCTATTTGGTAAAAAAAAAATATTTATAAAGTATAAACAAAAAATTGACTATTTTCGATGTAAAATATGTAGTTGAAAATCTTTTTAAAAAATGTGTTTGGTTAAAAAATAATTTTGAAAAAAGCAAAAAAAATAAAAAAAAATATTAGTCTCTGTTTGGTAAACATGTTTAAAAACGTGTTTTTTGCCACACAATTCTCTAAATCACTTTTTAACCAAACATATTTTCACTCTCCACTTTTCAACCCTACATTTTGCGTAGAAAACATAAAAAAAATATTTTTAAATACAAAACTTTTAACAAAAAGAGTCTAAATGAATCAATGAATATAATCTTATTGATGCAACGTGCACAAAAGAAGGTATCCAACTTTCAAAAAAAAAAAAAAAGAAGGTATCCAAAAAAAAAAAATAATAAATAATAATAATAATAATAATAATAATAAAAAAAACATAATAAGGGAAATTTAAATTTTGTATAAATGTAGTTAGAAAAAAAAAATCACCATGAAAGGAAACACCAAACATAAGAAAAAATCGTATAATAAATTTAATTTAAAAAGTACACAAAGAAAACATTTAAATTCATACTAATGAAAACGGGAAAGAAAGTAAAATAAATATTAAAGAAACATTAACCTCCATAGTAGAAGCGAATTTATATTCATATTTACTTTCATCATAATTTAAGGTTATTATTATACTATATTTACTTTTTGTTTTTTGTGTTTAATGAACTTGTTCATTTACAGGTTAAAGAAGAAGAAAAAAACTTGTATAATTTATTTAATAGAAGAAATAAAATTTTTAATTTGTGATAAATGGTCACAAATCAAAAAGCCAACCATAAATTCGAACAACTCACTAACATTTCATCTAAATCAACCCAAAAAATCCAATATCTCTTACTATTATTGCCATAAGTTGACCTTCCGAGGTAAATCTTCAATTCCCAATATTTGAACCCGGGTGATTGGTAGACAAGGAATATTGCAGATAATTTGAAAAACAATAACAAAATATTGAAAAAGATTCAACTGAAATGAAACAATTGAAAAGAACTTTGAAATTTATATTGAAAAATTGAATATTGAACGTCACTGGGTATATTGAAAGTATTTTGAATGGCTGAGAAAAATCTTAAAGATAAACTCTCTAAGAGAAGTTTTATCGTTTAGATTAATTCTGGCTTACAATGAAATGAAACCTAACATTTATAATAAAATATTACACTGAAAGGAATCTTGAAAAGTAAACTACAGCTGAAAAGTCGTTGATTGAACAGTAACTTGTCTGCAGCTTTTCCAAAAACTTGTCATCCACTCCACCAAAAGTTTGAAAACAAATCTTTCTTTAATAAAAGAGGATGCTTTCTTTATTAAAGTTAGATTTGACAAAAATCTTGATTTTTGATTAAAATAATATTGAGGAGAATTTCTTTTGATTTTTGAACACAGTATTCTTTGAGATCATCAAGAAAATTGCGTCCATGTAGTCATTTGGTAGTTTGAAAGTCATCCTGAAAGGATTCGTCCAAGTTAATCCCATAACAGTCGTCTTCATTTTGATAGAAGTCATCATCAGCGTCAAAATCTGCTTCTGAACTAACTCCTGAGGTATTTTGAACTGAAGAGGCATTTTCAGCAAGAGCAACAATCTTTTCTACTAAAATTGACATTTCTTCAGGGCTAGTACATTTTGCAAGAAGTGCTAATAATCTTCATTTTTCAACAAGAAAATCATCATGTTTATCTTGAAACTTTTTTTAGGGAAGTCCTTCATTGGTTTTTTGATTAATCCAAGACTGGACTGTCTTTGGACAGCAATTCGTTTCGTGGAATTTTGCCCACCATTTTATTTTGAATCTTCCAACAATCCTTTTTGGACTGAAAGAGTTGTTTGAATATTGAAGAAGAAAAAAGTCCCAACAAAGAAACCATGAGACTTTAAAATTGAAAGAAAATTAAAAGAGAAGATTCTCCTGAGGTTTAAGCAAATCTTTTGCCTCATTTTTTAAATGATTAAATCCTCGAAGAGAGAGACTGGAAAGAACATTCTCTTCAAGTCCAAAATAATTAAACCAATTTGGAAACCATTTTGGAAAATTATTTTGACAATTTTGATGAAAAAGGATAAACCAAGAATGATTCATTGGCCTAAAAAGAAGACATTAAACCATGCATCTTGATAATCCAAGTAGTTAAAATGAGATGATAAATTTTCACCTTTTGCAAGGTTCATCTTTTTCTCAACCCAAGGTTGTTGTCCCAAGTCATCATAAGACAAAATCTTACATATTGAACATTTTGAAAAATCAATATTTTGAGGATTTTGTTTATTTGGAGTGTGAGTAATGACTGCTGATCCTGTTTTGAGAAGGATCAGTGAGGTTTTTGAAGGATAGAAGGCATGAAATGGAAATTAGGAGGAAAAATATCTGATAAACATTCACTGAGATCAGAATATTTTTCTATCCAATCGGGTTCCATAGAGAGGATTGAAAAATAATTATTTTTTGTGAAATATTGAAAGGGATTTTTGTTGATTTCTAGAAGTTTTCCAGAACCGGTTAAAACGACATTTTTGAAGTTTGATGGTCTTGGCTTTTCAGGAGTTTGGGGAATTTTTCCAAGAACCGAGAAGTTGTTTGCAGTGGAAATTTGAGGAATGTTTGAAGAAGATGTACTTCTACTTGAATTTTGAACAAAGGTTTTGATTGAAGGAATGGAAATTTTCTTGTCCTGGTTTTTTATTTTTGAGGAAGTGGTCATGAAGGAAGCCATGTCTTCAAGAACTTTGTTGTACCAATCAATCTTGGCACTCTTTGTTTGATCACTCTTTTGGGGTGGCCTCACAATCACTTGAAATTTCTCTCTTTCTTGTGAGTAAATCAGCCAGACAAAAGTTTGATTAAATAGAATTTTGAAATCAGAACAAGACAAAACATCTTGCCTAATTTTTCAAAAGCAATTTTTCAAAAATTGAATTTTGAAAAATTATTTTGAAAGCTAATCCATAAACAGAAAAAGTAAATAATTAGCTGTTTTTGATTTGATCCTTTTGGAATCTGTTCAAGGACACCACCGAACCCTATATCTGACATAACTGTTTTGATAGTAGGATTAGCATTTGGATCAATGATGAATGGGAGACAATTGATAACACTTTTGACCTTTTGGATGGCTAAAGTGTTTTCTGGACCCCATGTTTTTGGATTATTTTGACGTCTTTTGAGGAGTGGGGAACAAGGAATCTTGACCTTTTGAATAAAGTGTGAAACATATTCAAAGGGAATATTTTGATCTGGATTTTTGTCCTTTTTGAAAATTTGTTTTTTCTTGATATTAATATTGTTAATTTGAAAAATTGATGCATGTTTGAAAATATTGACATCCTCGAAGGAAGGAGGATTTGTGAATTTGAAAAATAAATTTTGACCGAAAACGTTCATTTGAAGACCATTTTTCGTTCGCTTGAAATGGGTAAATTTGAACAATGAAAGGAGTACCAAGAATAACTTCTTGATTCAAATCTTTCACCAGATAAAAAAATACTTTTGAAACAAACGTTTGAATTGCAAACATGAGCTTTTGAGAATTTATATTGAATGTTTAATTTTTTACCACTAGTACCATAAAGACGCTCGGTAGTTTTATCAAAGAATTTTGTAGGGATTAATCCTTCACATATGTAGTTTTGATCTGCACCAGAATCAATTAAAACCCTAGTTGAAAGTTTGAAGGTTTTGTCAACGATGATCGTCATCTGACAATACTATTTTTGAAGTTGAATACGATTAATAACATTGATTGTTTCTTCATCAGTTTGAGAAAAATCAGAGTCATTAAATCGTTCAAGATGATCATATTTTTCAATATGTTTACGCTCTTTGAATGAGCTGGAATTAGATTCTTCTGAGGAAGAAGAAGAATCGGAATTTTGAATTTTTGAAGATGAATTTTTGAGGAGAGTAGCATCAAGTTTAATTTCTTTAACCTGACGTTCAAGATGAGAAATTTGAGATTTCATTTCTTTAACCTCTGATCTAAGATCAGAACTTGAAGATTTTGAAATCTTCTCTTAATCAAACCTTTTTAGTATATCTTTCATACTAAATGGCTCGTGGGTTTTTGAAGAAGAAGGAAGGAGAGGAGAACTTTTTCTTTAATTGAGGATTATCAATCTTCTCAATTACTTCTTGACTGAGTTCTTCTTCTTTGGTAAGAAAATTTATGGTCTTGCAACCACAAACTTCTTTTCCTTCCCAATTTTGAGAAGAGGAGGAAAAATTAGATTCATTATCAGAATCTTCTTGATACTGATAAATTCTTTCTAATTCAAAATCAAAATTTTCTTCTGATGAGGAATTAAGAATATTGAGAAGTTCAAGTTTATCATCTTCATCAACTTGAAGATTATTAATCTTGTCCTTCATTGGGCATTTGTTTGAATAATGACCAGTTTGATGACACTTGTAGCAAGTGACTTTGGAAGTATTTTGAAATTTCTTTGGTTTAGATTGAAATTTTTGATGAAAAGTTTTTTGAGTAGATTTTTGAAATTGAGGAGAATTTTGATAAAACTTGTTTGATTTTTGAAATTTTCTTTTTCTTAAAAAAGAAGGAAATTTCTTTTTAACTTTTTAAGAAGGAGGAAGAATTTTTTCAAAACCATATTGCTATAAAAATGATCATAACTCATTCCTAGTCCCATATCTTTCAGATTTGAGCTTGGCTTTGAGCTTGATATCATTGCATAGAGTAAGACCTTCCTTATTGATGTAACTAATTAGTTCACCATAAGTAATTGAATTGGAATTTTGAGCTTTGATTGAATTGCGAACTTTCTTTACAAAGAGTTTAGGAAGTCCAGATAAGAATCTTTCTTTCCAGAATTCTTGATTGCAGTTGTTGCGAGTCATAACTCTAGATAGGAAAATATCCTTATACCATCTAAAGTCATGTAATTTTGGACAAGTTAGATTCATCAGAATTTCTGAAGATCTATCTTGGAGGAAGTTTGGAGTTCCGACAAAATGTTTGATGATAGCAAAAATAATCAGGAACAACCTCAATGTTGACGATTTTGTTGGCGTTAAGAACCTCATCTCTGCTTTCGCTAGTGAGATAATTAGACCACCATCCCTTTAATTGACCAGTAAATCCTATAATAAGATTATTACAGGCACTTACTTCTTCAATTTTATTGCATCTATATGCATTGAAGCATACAAACATTTTTTCGATAATTTGAATAATTTGAAATTCAGTCATTCCATCAATGTTCCATTCAATGATTTTGTCACCAGAATGGGTGTCGAAAATTCTCCTTCTAAAAGAGTCTTCTTCTAAAAGTAGATCAGGTTGAGAAGGACGATGATAGAATGTGGGAAGTTTGGAAGAATTAAAATTTCTCAATTTATTGATTTGAAGAGGTTCTTCTTCAATAAATTGGTTTTCTACATCTGAAATATCAATGGTGTTGATATTCTTTGATGCACTTAATTTTGAAAATTGTTTGTTAAGTTCTTTGAGAACTTCTGAATCAGTAGTCAAAGAGGTATTACCAAGTTTGGGAGTAAGATTGGTAGGTTGAAAAAGTAATGTTTGTTTGTTTGATGAAGAAGTAGAGGGAGATGAAGGATCCCTAATAGCAGTAAAGACATTAGAGGGAATTTTGGATTTGTTTTCAGCTTTAAAATTTGTTTCAATTCTAGTTAACTGAGAACACATAGAATGAAGAACAATATTTGCGTAATTGTTCTGAAAATGAAGATTCTTGACATCAACAATTTTGGCTGCTGCATTGTCAACTCTATCTTCAAGAATTCGTTTGAAAGGAGACGCAGTAACTTCTGCATTTCCATGAGGAAAAATGATTTCTTCAAGATGAGGATATTCAGATTTCAAAGTTCGACTTGAAGAAGTTTTTTAAATTCTTTCTTTTGAATTGGTAGCTTGAATGGATTTGGATTTCGATTGTGAAGAATATTTTTTCTTTCCAAAAACTTTGAAATTAATCCATTTGAAGAAACTTATATCTTCAGGTTGAGCAAAGAACTCATCCCAGCAAAACTCAATTTCTTCTTTTGAAAATGTTTTTCGAAAAAGTTTTCGAAGATTTTTGACTTTGGGAGTTTGATCATTTTTGAATTTAGATCTTCTATCAATGCTAGAAGAAATGACATTAAGTTAAGAAGATAAACTTCTTCTATGAAATTTCTTTCTTAGAAGAGGAATTTCTTTAGAAGGATGCTGCATATTAGATGCAGTAGTTGAATCTTGTTCAGATTCAGAATATTGAGGTTTTGGAATAACAGGTTCAAAGTTGACATCTTTGAGTCTGCTAGACGAAGTTGAAAATCTTGAAGGTTGAACAAATGAATTTTGAAAAGATCTAGTTGAAACAGATCTAGAAAAATTTGAAGATGATGATTCTCCAAAAATCATCCTAACACTTCCATCAGGAAATGATAAAATTTTATTAGGAGTATCATGAGTAGGAGTAGGCTCAGGTTTGTTGGCTCTTAGAATGTCCCATTCTAAGATCCTAGTTTGAAGATTTCAAGGAATTCTCTTGGAAATCATGGTGTTAGTATGAAGATTGTTAACTTCTAGAAGAAGCGATTCGTTTCTTGGGGAAGAACGAAGAGCGCGAATGTTGAGATTCGTACCCAGAAGCTTATAATATACTATGTATATTACAACAAAGGAATTTGATTCATCCAAACTAAGATATTTAGTTTGAACGTGAAGTTTGAGTGTCTTTAAGATATGTTTATCAAAAAGATTGACTGTGAAGTTTGGATAGCAGTTTGAGAAGACATGACCACCTTCTAGATTTGATTCTAGAACGGTGAGGAGCGAATGCTCGAAGTTTGAATGTCTTTGATCACGAAGAGTAATCAAAATAGGAATATCTAAGCCAAGTCTGAACAATGGCTTAAGTGCAATTTGAACAAGACCAATATGTAAGAATTGAAATTTCTTACGATGTTCTAGTATGGAGATTGTTGAGAATAATGAAAGTTCAGTATTTTGACCATGAACACGCAATGTTTGTTCATGTGTTTTGATGATGTAATTTTGAGTAAAATCAAACCGACCAATTTCATAGATTGATCCTTTGTCTACCTTAGGAATTGTCCAGTTATGAAGAAGTTGTTCAATTTCAGAAATTTGAGGTTCATTTGAATTTTGAAAAGTTTCATTTTCATTTTGAAGAGTTTCTTCATTATTTTGAAAATTGTTTGACAAATTATTAGTTCTATTTCTAGAACTACTAGATTCTCTAAACCAACTGGAAAAAGAAGTCATTAGCTTGAACAAGATAGTTTGAAAGGTTATACCAAAGCGGACTGTATGAAAATACAGGAGGGACTAGACCTTGAATTCAAGCAACCCAACCCTAACGCCCTCTCGACTAAGCGGGATCTTTTCTTGGAATAAGCTAACCAGACCCTAGTGCTGACAACCTGCACTCAAATAATCAACACAATTAATATAACATTCAAAAAATTAGAATAACAGTCATCAAAATTCGCACATAGTTTCTTATTAAAATAATTTTCTAAATTTGAAAATTTTTGTAAAAGAAAATGATGTATTAAATATTTTAGCTAATATTATGGTACCCGTGTCACTAACGACATTAGCATAGGCATTCATGCTTTGTTATTAATGGCATCAATATGTGATTTTTTTTTAATGTATAAACTATTTTTTATAATAATAATTATTTTTTATAATTATTTTATTATTTTGAAGTCGAAAATATGTAATATGGATTTCAAATCGAATATTTCATTAAGAAGTTTAATACAAGCTAATAAGCGAGAGCAAATTGTAAATATATTGTTCGTAAATTGTCTCAAAGATCAAAGGTAAAAGTTTTATTTATATTTAGAAAATATTATGGTACATGTGTCAATAATGGCATTAACATAGGCATCCGTGTTTTGCTATTAATGGCATCAATATGTTATTTTTTTAGATGTATAAACTATTTTTTATAATTATTGTATTATTTTGAAGTCGAAAAATATGTAATATGGATGTCAAATCGAAAATCTCACTGAGAAGTGTAATATAATCTAACAATTGAGAGCAAACTGTAAACATATTGTCCGTAAAATTGTTTCAAAGATCAAAGGTAAAAGTTTTATTTTATATTTTTTTACTTTTTCTCAATATCTTATTCATTATAAATTATATCATTTAAATCATATAATACTATAAATAATTTTTTAACTAAATTCAATTTAATCATAGATGATTAATTTCAGTTCGAGTTTTTTTTCTTATTAAATTAAAACAAATAATAAATATACGAATTTTAGAAATAAATTCAACCAAGTTGTGTTAATTTTTACAACTTAAGATTTCGATCAATTCGTTCATCATTTTGACATTATTTTTATTTATTTACTGATTATGTTCATTGTCTATTTTTTAGTATAAACTTAAATAACTATAATATGCAGAATATATATTACAAATTTTAACAATTAGTTCATATAATTTTTATTAAACAATTGATCGGTCAACAAATTTTATTAAAATAATAATTTAATGTTATGAGTAAAGAAATTGACAATATGAAGAAATAAAAACAAATTAATGTAACAACATTTATTAAAACTAATGATTATTTTTTAGAAAAACACTTGAAATTAATAATTAATGCTTAAAAAATAAAATATAATAAAAAAAATCAATTTTACATCTCTTTTTGGGAAGAATGTGATCAAGAATAATATATAAAAAGAAAAACGTCAGTCATAAGGAGAATATTTAAGTTGAATCTTCTACATATATTGTATGAGCCCAATTTTATAGTTCAAAAATTTTTTAAAAAATAATTTTTTTATTAAACGTTAAATCTAAAAATCGAATTGATATGTTTGTGGTACAATCGCTATAGCCCCTTTTTGGCCCCCTTTAAAAAATTTTATAACATTTTTTTATTTTTTCTTTCCAACCACACATTTATCAATAGAATAATATTACACATAAACTCAAATTTTTGTTTCTACTTTTAAAAATACATTCTCCTAAAAATCTCTATTCATTTCAAATAAACTCCTTTTAAAAAAATCAAATAGGAGCATAGACAAAAAGACCCATTGTATACATATTTTATTTAGATTCTCAATAATATATTTTTTCCAATTTTATTTACATATAATTAAATATTCATTTACTTACATTACATTAAATACATAGCATTTAAAAATTAAAAAAGAAATTATGCGAAGGGTCTCTTGGGTTGAATTTTACTTTCGTGCATCCCAAATTTTGAGTTGATTTTCACTTTCATACATTGTCAATATTGCTTAATTTGTTACATTCATTTATATATAGGACCGCATATATTTAATTTGTTGCAATTACTTTATTTTATGTAAATCACAATATTTTGAGAGTTATTATTTCTATTCATGATAGTAAAAAATATTTGGACAAATTCTTTTATTTATTTTATGCAACACAGGTTTGAAAAATTGCATTATTTAATTTAAGTTTGAGCAATTGTTTAAAATATATTTTATCTATAACAACTTCCCTACATCACATGGGTGTGGACAACCAAAAATTACAGTAAAAAATATTTAGACAACTTCCCTACATTGCACATGAGTGAACAAAATCACAAACTATACAAACAATTTAGTATTTAAAGAAGTTTTCCAAAATTTATGAGAACTTTAATTGATTTTTACTTTAAGCATTTGTTGTCAGTTTTTATTATTAATCAAATCAAGTTGTACGTTCAATTTTTTTTTCTATTTTGAAATTATATTTATAATAAAATCATTTTATATTGTTATCTCGTATGCAACACATGAGTGTAATACTAGTGTGTGTGTGCGCGCGCGCGTGTCTATATATATATATATAGTGAGAATGAAATAGATCATTACAAAGAAAAATAAATTCCAAATACAAATATTACAAGAGTATTTGTACTATATCTAACTATGTACTTCACCGGTGAGGGAGAACTAGTTGTGGGGGTGGAACTCTTCAACCCAATATAAAATAAAATAATACTTACACAAATTTTATATTGTCATACCTGCATCCAATACAATGCAAAAGAGAAGGGAAAATATTTGTTGATGAATATCACTTTCATCTTTGTGAAGATCTCAAAATTTGAAAATTTTGGTGTGCAGAACCTTAGGTGTCGACACCAAATGAACTGAGGCTACCATGTTGAGTTGGTGTTGACACCAATACAGGAGGTGTTGACACCAATACGAGGTAAAAATAGTTTTGGTGTTGAGATATAGGGTTTCGGTGTAGACACATAATAATCAAAATCAACATTTTTACATTGAAATTGATAGCTTGAACAGGATATTTGTTAAAAACATAAAACTTACTACATATATAGATTATTAAATCATATTATAGCAAAGTTTTAGGAAGAGGTTACAAAGTAACTCAAAACTTCCTCTTCCCTATTTTTAACAAAAAAACTAAACCAAAAAAAAAAGGTTATATTACTTCAAAATTCTTCACCGGAAAGTCATCGGAATATTCATACTCCATTATTACTCTATCATAAAAGTCTACATAAAAGTGGGAATGCAGAAAACAGGATAAAGTAGGAAAGTCACGGTACGCCCGCCACATGCGAATCTCCACCACATACATATAATGTTGTCCATCGGCCGACTCAATGCACTCCCGAGAGATAACTTTAAAGTTATCAAAGAGTAGCATCTACAAACTAGAAAACATGGAAAACATGATTTGACAATTCAATGAGTAATTCGATACACATGCAAGTACTTTTCAAATTATGATTTTAGGATCCGATTATAGATTATCTCCTCTATCCCAAAGCGCTTAACATATTCACAATACGAATACCGATAAAATTGCCATAATATAATCATGTTATTCAGGATTTCATTATTTACTAGGACTTCCACATCATGTTATCTTACCCCCTATTCGACTCCAACAGGGTTACTAGATCACCACGTCATTTGTCGGAGCCTTGGAGTAGCAAGGTCCTCACGACATACATCGATATCCAAAAATCATACATTGATTACCAAGGGGTTAGAGTTCAAATTTATAATCTTTATTCGTAAATGCTTCTTTTGTGAAAGATATCACATTCAATATCATCATCAATATGAATCAAAAACATTTCATCAAATTAATTTCACACATAATGCAACACGTAAAGGATGTATCAAATACTCACACTTTTGATGATTAGTCTTGGAAGCTAAGGAAAGAATCCACCATGATTGCTAAAGCTAGTTCTAGAGCTACATTTTCATGCAAGTAGGAGGTGTCTATGGTATATACGGAATGATTCTTGCAAATAGAGCTGGGGGTCTAAAGGCCAGCTCATGCTTGGTTCTTTTCTAGATTTCCAGTTTCAAGTGGCTTTGTGTGAGTTTAGTTTAGAGATAGAAAATGAGATCCAAATTGGCTATTTTTGGTACAATATCAAAGTACCCATGGAGTACTTTCATATGAAACTTACCACACAAAATTTGGTTAATCGAGGAGAAAGTTATGACGTCCCAAATTTGGCTACTCGAAATTGTCTTTTCGAGGCGTATAGTGAGAAGCCAACTTTGAAAAACTGTCGAGGTCTGTATATTAATCAAAACAATAAACGGATTTCAGTTTCTGGAATTTCACTCCGAGTACTTATCCGTACATATAAAATATGCATTTATCGAATGTCAGAAGTGGTCAAACGAGTTTCTTACAGAAAGGCGTTTAATCACATTTTTCGAATTTTTTTTTTCGTTTTGAAAATAATTTCATTCTTCTTTCCTAACTTCCCATAAAAATTAAATAAATTATAAAAATACATTTATTATGTAATTGTAAGCAAATAAGGACATCATAATTTTTTGGGACTTTACAATCTTGCACAATATGAAGGAACAAATGTCAGATTCAACCTAAAAGGCCAATTGAGAACAAATGTCGGATCCATGCTAAAAGGCCAATTGAGCGAAAGATAGGGAAAATATTCAACACAAAATATTCACAATGTGAATATTAGGAACAAGCATTATATTGAAATAGAAAGACAACGAGTTTCTTAAAGAAAGGCGTTTAATCACATTTTTCGATTTTTTTTTCGTTTTCAAAATAATTTCATTTTTCTGTCCTAACTTCCCATAAAAATTAAATAAATTCTAAAAATACATTTATTACATAATTGTAAGCAAATAAGGACATCATAATTTTTTGGGGCTTTACAATCTTGCACAATATGAAGGAACAAATGTCAGATTCAACCTAAAAGGTCAATTGAGAACAAATGTCGGATCCATGCTAAAAGGCCAATTGAGCGAAAGATAGGGAAAATACTCAACACAAAATATTCACAATGTGAATATTAGGAACAAGCATTATATTGAAATAGAAAGCAACGAGTTTCTTAAAGAAAGGCGTTTAATCACATTTTTTGATTTTTTTTTCGTTTTCAAAATAATTTCATTTTTCTTTCCTAACTTCCCATAAAAATTAAATAAATTCTAAAAATACATTTATTACGTAATTGTAAGCAAATAAGGACGTCATAATTTTTTGGGACTTTACAATCTTGCACAATATGAAGGAACAAATGTTAGATTCAACCTAAAAGGGCAATTGAGAACAAATGTCGGATTCATGCTAAAAGGCCAATTGAGCGAAAGACAGGGAAAATATTCACAATGTGAATATTAGGAACAAGCATTATATTGAAATAGAAAGACGGAGCCAAAAATTAGAAACAATATATTCAACATAAATTTCAGAGAACATAAATAATAAAACTAAAGCTAACTCACAAATTTAAACCCCTAACAAAAAAATAAAGGCTACTTGGATTACTAAAATTTTAAAAGTGTTTGTAAGCCACATAAGATTATATGGAAATTGTTATGTAGATTATGCATCATAAAACTGTGGCCATCATAAACCCCAGTGGTCATATGAAGTTTCATGATTTATGTTTTAATCGTTGAAAATCATTTCCCAATGTAAAATCGGAAAAATTAAAAATGTTCTAGTTTTGTTTTTTTTTTATTATTGTTTTTAATCCAAGATTTAATCTCTCTTTCCTACTTCTTTTAACATAGTAAGAGGGATGAAGATTTCGAACAATCTATCTACCAACAAACCCAAACAACAATATGATCTAGATTTTGAGAGTAGAGCAGTACGTACTTTGTAGGTAAAGAGAATGAGGATAATGAAGAGGAAAACGACTTCTTGAGAGCTGTAGTGACTTTTGCAAGCGATGGAGGAGCAGCGGGGGAGACGGTAAGCAGCGAAGAAGCAGCGACATAAGGCTTAGTAAAAAAAAAAAATCTTCACCTGAAGAAGAGTGACGCTGTGAAGAGAAGCCTGCATAGAGAGAGATGATGATGATGATAGTGCGAGGAGAAATTTGTAATGTCGTTTTGATAGCATGTATGCTAAAATAAAAAATAAACACGGGGATTCGAACCATTGACGTGAAGCGCATGAGACATGGAGGGAGGTAATCCCGCCGTTGAACTAGGATGGACAGGTTATGAATAGTGCTTCAAGATTTGTGACTTTTTGTCGATATTTATAGCTATTAGTATTAAAATTATTATTTAATTATTGATATTTTATTCGTTTGTTGTTCTTATCAGGATTTAAATTATGTTTTTATTATTAATAATTAAACAATTTGTTATCTTTAATATTGCAAATTAAATCATATTTTTTGAAATATATATTATTACTCGCTATTTTAATAAATTAAGCTTCCGTTCGACGACTATGTTTTTTTTAATAAACAAAAATATTGTTGTTTTCGAGGTAATAATTGCTCATAAAAATTATTGAAATTATCAGCTATTTATTATTTAACTTTCGTTTGGTAAAGTGATTATAAACTAATTTATAATCTACACAATTTCTCAAATCACATTTTAGCTACACCTATTTTCTCTTTCCAATTTTTAATTACACATCTTACCTTGAAAAACTAAATAAATTGATTAATATTCGCCAAACCCTCATCCGAACAGGGGCTTAAATATTTAAATTGACATTTACTATTTAAAGAAACTTTTAATAATTTTGATTAGTTATATATTGTTTTTTTAATTTTTAATAGTAACTATAATATAATATTATCTTTTATACCTTTTGTATTTGTGTTGATTATGTATAAGAATTAAAGTTTTACGAATACTTATGGGAATTTATATTATGGATAACTTTTTGCAATAAATTACAATTTACCTATTTACGAACATTTGAAATCAAAATCTACATCTATGTCTATATTCTATATTTATTCTATTAAAATAAACGTAGTTTCCGTCCCAAAATGACTTTTTAACTCTAGAAATCTATGCAAAAAAAAAAATAACAATGTAATATATATATATATATATATATATATATATATATATATATATATATATATATATATATATATATATATATATATATATATATTGTAATAGTTATTATTCCTTGGATAATTATTGTATTATATTGAAGTCGAAAAATATAATATGAGTGTCAAATCGAAGATCTCAACGAGAAGTTTAATACAAGCTAAAAAGAGAGAGCAAATTGTAAATATATTGTCCGTAATATCATCTCAAAGATCAAATGTAAAAAAAAAATTTATATATATATTTTTTACTTTTGCTGAATATTGCATTCATTTTAAATTATGTCATTTAAGTTCTATAATACTATATATATGTTATAAAATATTATTAGAAATTAGGTAAAATTAGGTTTTGAATGAAAAATTACTCTTATACCCCTGTAAAATTTACATATTACGATTGTGCCATTATTCATCCCTATAAATAGGGGCTTATATTCATTTTCTAATTTACACTTCTTGGAATTGGAATGAAGAATTCTCTCAATTCTCTCCATCTCTCTCTCTAATTCTTGTTAAGTTTTTGATAGTTTTACAACACGTTATCAGCACGAGTCTCTAACCAATTGAGTAATATGACGGGAGTATGCTCTACAGTTGCATCTAAATGATGAACATCTGTATCAGAAACCAGATTATTATTAATTATCATTTATACATCATAGATTAGAAAATCAATTCCAAGTCTATAGAAAAATTGGAGAAATTGTGTAACCCGAAACTTTCAAAGTAAATTCACGCCAAACCGTATATCCAAACGATGATCGGAGACCAGATCCGTGACTACGGCGACGGGACGATCCTCCGGCACCGGCGCATGTCGACGGCAGGGTCACCGGCGTGGTGGCGCTTGAGGTGCGTGAAGCCCACGCGTAGACGTCGAAGTGGCGCGTGACGGAGATTCCGGCGACGACGTCAACAGGAAGTTTGTTCATCTTGATGTTCTTGATTTTTCTATGATCTTACTTTTCAGTTTTGTGCAGTTTTGAAATTTTCCGACGGTCGAACGTGGCGATTTTCTTAAAAACCGTTTTTGGAGAACTTTCGACGGGATTTTGAGCTTCGGACCAAAAGTAAGTTTGTTCTAAATTAAATTTCAAACCTATTGACGGTTTCGATTTATCCGTATGAGCAATATATTAAAATATGGACCATTTTTCCCTTGGTAATACATAAAAGTATATTAATCGTAAATTAACGATTAATTTGTGATCAACAAAGATAAATTAAAATTTTTAAACAAGGTATAAGTAATGATCATTGTCATACCGTGATGGATTAAGTTATTATGGACTGGATTTATACCTTAACTAGATATGACTCATTATCGTAACGGATTGGACTATTATGAATACCTTGACTGGATTTGAAGATATGACTCGCTCACTCATGAAAGGTAATTATTTCATTATGTTGACACCGCCTATATGGTCGGTTTATCAATTAAATATATAAAATACTTTACATATATTCATATTTTATATTATTTCAGAAATACCTCAGTTGTTGGTTAATTCTAACATATTGGAGGTTGTTGTCAACATATATACGTGGTGGTATAACCCCAGTATTATTATTGTTTAACATATATACGTGGTGGTATAACCTCAGTATTATTATATATACAATATTATTGTTATTTGATACTTCATTAAATGATACCATAAGTTATCAATACTAAAGTTAGAAAATATTTTATCAAATGATACCAGAAGTTATCATTACAAAAAAGTTGGTAAATGTTGATAAAAATATTTTATCCAATGGTACCAGAAGTTACCAATATCTGTATTTGAAAGGGTGGATGAAAATTATTCAACAAGAGAATGTTGATGTATGATAAGATAATATCACATGATAGCACGGACATAGCTAATGTGAAAATAATCTCATCAGTATTATGAGATGAATATTAGATGATAAGTGTCTAGAAAAGTTCTTGCACGAGCACTTATTTACTCCAGAAAAAGTAAAAATTATCATCTAAACATACTGAAATGTTATTATTATTATTGCTCCTGAAGAAGCATAAATGAGTCATACATACAAAATATAAAAGGGGGAAACATTTATGATCCTCAAAATTAGAGATGTGTTTCGGGAGTAGCCGTATTTTACCACCTCTGATATTTTGAGGAAATAAAGAAAAATGTGTGTTTCAAGAGTAAGAATACTCCATACTCTACCACCTTAAATCTTTGAGGTACACAAGATTAAACATTGATAAAATCCTAAAAATTTATGGTGTGTCTCAAGAGTGAGAATACTCCGTACTCTACCACCACCTATTCTATGGTTCACAAAGTTAAATTTACATTAACCGGACTCCATTTTCGCTTGATTCCCCTTCCTTGCGACCAATCTATCTTAACTCCTGCTGGATCTTGTATTGGAATATATGATTGCAACTTATCCAGCAGTTCCTCGATAGTAGGAGCAGAAATAAGGATTCTCCTAGAAAATGGAGAGATGAATCCCTATTCCACAGCATAATCAATAAATGTTAGCAAACCATCAAAGAAATTGTTAACATTTAAAAGCCCAATAGGCTTGGTATGGAGATCTAAATGAGCCCATGAAGTAACATTAAAGATTTCTTCTAAAGTACGAAAACCTCCAGGCAAGGCTATGAAGGCATCAGAACCATATAGCATGCAAGTTATGCGTTCATGGATAGATAACGTCTGTACTTCATGCCCTCGTGTTTTTCCTGCGATATCAACTAAAGGAACGGATATAACACCTATCACTCTTGCTTTCTCTGCTTGAGCGGATTGTGAAACACAACCCATCAAACCACTGCTACCACCCCCATACACGAGAGTGATACCTTTCTCTCCCAACTTCTTTCCTAAATCCACTGCTACTTCTAGATACCCAAAACATTTCCCTACTTTTGATCCACAAAATACACAGATAGTTTTGATCTGTTGAAGTTTTAGTCCTTCCATCTTTGAGAGAATAAGGAAGGAAAAACTTATGAGAAAGTGATATTTTTGGATGCATGAAACTGTGAAAATCATTGGCTTTTAAAACTTGAAAAACTTCACTATTTACTGCTCGTTTTTTGAAAAAGTGAAGATTTACTTTTGACAAAATCACCCTACTCACCTTTCGGTGATTTAATATTTTTAACCAGCCTTTATCAAAACTCGTGAAAGGAAACAGAGAAATATTTTATATGTGCATATATATCAAATGATTTACCTTGTATTAATGCTGCATAGCCAAAACATCATTGTTTATAACAGCCTGGCGAACAGGATCTTTTGCTATTATATTTTTGAGACTATAACGCTCTTTATCGCTGATGAATTTAGCCCATAAAGATAGTAGCTCACACAGCACATACCTACTAGGGTGCGTCTCAAGAGTCAATCGGATATCATCCAATGACTCCTTACTCAGTCCACCCTTAATGAATTCTATCTTATCATCTCGATTTATGGATGAATATTCTATTGATTTAAAACGGGTATCACATGTCCATCGAGCACATTTGTAGCAACTATTTAATCTTTTTGCTCTTCGCTTCTTTGCAAAAGTACTCTTACCTAAGCCAGACTTGTGCTTAGAAAATGAATCTGGTAATTCACCAGCTAATCGAACTTGTGCTTCGATCAACCAGCGAACATCTTCTGGGATGCCATGATCCATCAGCAACCTCAATCTTTCGAGCCTAATTCGATAAATTTTCTCAAATCATTTACTGAAATATTGGAATAATATTTGCGAATATTTGAAAGTATGATATCCATTTTTTATGGATCTAGTCTTCTTCCCAAATGATCTATTTAAATGCATTATTTAACGCGTAAAAGAGCGGTGGCTCCGCGTGTCAGTGATATCGATTCCATCAAGAAATAATGGAATAAGTTATTGAAAATGTAAGAACAATGAGATAATGCGTCATTACCTTTTTCGATATAAGGGAAGATTTGGTGACAAGATTGAGATATTTTCTTGGATATTGTACCTAATTTTTCCGGTATACTAAAAATAATAAAGGTATACTGATTTGAACTGTACAGAAATACGTACTGATGAAATTAATACTGCATTGAACCAGAAGTTCATACATATGTACAAGTGAAATATCTTGCTGAACCTGAAGTTCTATAATGATTGGTTAAATTTCAATTCAATAATGAGATTTATTAAGAATGCAAAATGGCATTCATTAAATAACCAGAAGATTGTTCGGGTTAACAAGTTATCATTGCTGCTTGTTCTCAAAAGCAAATTAATTATCTCACTAAGAAAATGAATGACTGATTATTTGCTCAAGTAATGATATTACGAGCAAAGTGATAAATGCTAGCATGAATTTATCTTAAAGTCATTAATGATTTTCCGAATTAGTTGAGATAATAGAATATTATATTGCTAATGGTTTAGCAGATTAAAAGCCTCAAGTTATTTGATATGAGAATAATTTAAATATTTCTCATGCAGCAATATTTTACAAACATGTCAATACTATGAAATAAAGATTTGCTTGTGAAGCTTTATGATTTGTAAAAGTGCGATATATATAAAATCCACCAAAGCGCACTTAGATATATGATTGAGATTATATTTCTAAAAGAATGACATGTATTATGGCAGTTTAGCTAATTGATAATATTTGAGAACATTATGAGGAAAACACGCCTGAAGGGTAATTATGCCTGAAGCATAATGACTATCGATTCCAAAAATAAATATCTCTTGAATGATTGAAATGATCACTTTGAGGATAAATACTCATAGTGAGTAAAAGGGACATAGTTAATGATGAGATATTTAGGTACCTGATGAAAGAACATATAAAGAGATCTCTCTATGTTATATTGAGTTGAAATGGAATCGATAAATAAGTCGACTGCATACATAAACAACCCTCTTATGAAAATGAGGTTGATGAAATTATAATACTTTGGCCAAGTATATAACCCCAATGTAGGGATTATTGTTCAAGGACCTAAAGTCCAAATGCTTAAATGTATAAAGCCAGTAATTATATGTACAAATGAAAAATATTACACAGTCGTAAAAGACGACTCGTTGCGCGCAAAATTTTTCATTAAACTGGCATGACATATGGTGGATAGACTATAGTCTAAATCACTAGCTTGAGCTCTTTGATATACCAATGAGTGAGATCAAAATGTATGATTCTCATCTCGGTACTTTGAGAGTATTCTTTGATGTACCAGTTGATCGCGGTACGTTGGGGTTTCAAGTAAAATGATTGTAGATTATATGTCGAAATTGATATATATTTCAAAGATTGATTATACAAATCAGAAATTGTGGTTTATGAGATGCAAGAACATACATGTATAATCAATGAAAGATTCAATATACCCAAATTAGTATCATTATAGGATGATACAAATGACTCCATGATATAATATGTTGAAAGTGAAATTGGAGTGTATTATTTATGACATATGGGAAATTGATTATTCACTAGAAGTGAATATGAAAATGAATATGTTTAATTATTCACCAGAAGTGAATTCTAGATTTGATTATTCACCAGAAGTGAATTCTAAATTTGATTATTCACCAGAAGTGAAAGATGCAATCGATAAATTAGTACAACATTGCTTAATATAGCATGTTATGACATCATGAGCTATGAACAATTTATATAAATCTCATCATAAATTATATGATTGCACCAATATACTTGTGATATTCCATGAAAGGAATAAATACGCGTTGCACTCTTTTTCCCTTAGCTGAGGTTTTGTCCCACAGGGTTTTCCTAGCAAGGTTTTTAATGAGGCAACAGTTGAGGCGTATTGATAAAAATTAATGAGAATAATGTACTCTTTTTCCCTTTACTGAGGTTTTGTCCCACAGGGTTTTCCTAGCAAGGTTTTTGAGGCATCATCATAGCTATCAACAAGCTATAATTCAGCAACACATTGTTATACTGGAATGATATCAACAAATGAAGAAAATCATACACATCTTATGAAGAATGTTATGATATCGGCTACACACAAGAAGATTTTCATATATACATATTCCAGACGAAAGATGATATCATTATTCAAAAGGTTCATGAATACTTGATTACACACTTCAGGAGGAGAATCATGCTATACTCTTTTTCCTTCGTCCAGGTTTTGTCCTACTATGTTTTCCTAACGAGGTTTTAACGAGGCAGCGGCTATACTCTTTTTCCTTCGTTCAGATTTTGTCCCATTGAGTTTTACTGACAAGGTTTTAACGAGGCAGTACTAAAGTACTGAAGCACTGAAGAAATTCAAATTTCAGTACATGATTTTTACTACTTATCATTGATGTCATTTTGGATATTAGACTCAATGATTAATTATGGCCAACATCAGCGGGAGCAGCTGTACTCTTTTATCCCACTGAGTTTTCTTAGCAAGGTTTTAACGAGGCAGACAATTGAGCAAGCGAGTAATATGTCATTCAAGGGGGAGTGTTATAAAATATTATTAGAAATTAGGTAAAATTAGGTTTTGAATGAAAAATTACTCTTATGCCCCTGTAAAATTTACATATTACGATTATGCCATTATCCATCCCTATAAATAGGGGCCTATATTCATTTTCTAATTTACACTTCTTGGAATTGGAATGAAGAATTCTCTCAATTCTCTCCATCTCTCTCTCTCTCTCTCTCTCTCTCTCTCTCTCTCTCTCTCTAATTCTTGTTAAGTTTTTGATAGTTTTACAACAATATAAACTTAATTTTTATTAGTTATTACTCTTTTGATAATTATTGTATTCTTCTAAAGTTGAAAAAATATGTAATATGAGTGTTAAATTGAATATCTCAAAGAGAAATTTAATACAAGATAACAAGTGAGAGCAAACTGAAAATATATTGTTCGTAAAATCGTCTCAAAGATCAAACATAAAAGTTTTTTTTTTTATTTTTTTATTTTCCTCAATATCTCATTCATTTTAAATTATATCTTTTAAGTTCTATAATACTATTTATAAACTACTTTTTTGTAATAATTATTATTCTTTTGATAATTATTGTATTATTTTGAATTCGAGAAATATGTAATATATGTGTCAAATTGAAGATCTCAACAAGAAGCTTAATACAAGATAACAAGTGAGAGCAAACCATAAACACTTTGTCTGTAAAAATGTCCCAAAGATCAAATGTAAAAGTTTAGTTTAGATTTTTTTTTTTACTTTTCCTCAATATCTCATTCATTTTAAATTATATCACTTAATTTATATAATACTCAGTATTAAGAAACCTGAAATCGGTTCGACCAGAAAAAGGCAACAGATCAAGGGATAGAAGGTCAGATGGAGTTGAACTGGGGTCGAATTGATTTTAATTAAAAATTTAATAATTATTTCAAAGATCACAATTTTATTTTAAAAAATTATTTTTTAAATAAAGCAACATTTACTCATTTTGAGATAAAATTAAATACATAAAAAACATAACAATTTTTTTTTTTAAATTTCAAAATTATCAATTCAAAGCAAATATAGATTTATGTTTGTTAATTTTATTTATTATATTATATTTTAATTCAAAATATTTTAACATAAAAAAAGATAAAAATAACTTACTTAGAAGAAGAAAGTCCAACAAATAAATAAATAATAAATAAAAATACTTTATAATTGGAAAACAATTTTAGAAAGAAAAATCATATAAAGATCAGGATTTTTCAATTTTGATTATTTTTGTACATGTTGTATTTCCTATTTTGATTAATTTTGCCTTTTTAATAGTTTTGAATTCAATAATATTTGTATTAAAAATGTTATTGTATTTTTTTTTATTGTATTATGCTATGTTTTTATTTTATATAATTGCATAATTAAGATATTTTCATAAATTTTGATTGAATCACTATTACAAATATATATTCTCGTGCATCGTATGTGTTAAAATACTAGTTTTTGTATTAACTCCGTTTGATAATCAATATAAACTAAATCAGTTTATAAATTAAATTATTTTCAAAATTATTTTTTACACACATATTTTTTTCTCTTCAATTTTTAACCACTAATTTTTACCTCAAAATTATAAATAAAATATTTTATAAATCAAACGAAAATAGTAAAGAAGAGTTCTTTTTCAGTGTCAATCGTTGGCACTTGTTATTGTGTCAACGGAGACACATGCAATAACCCTCACATCCTTGAGGTTAAGTGTGGAAGCTACTTAATGTATTTTCGTTGGCACAATAACAAGGGTCAACGGTGTACACTTGATCTATGAATAAAGAAAGGCACTTAACCTGGGGGATTTGTTGAAATAACTTTTTCAAATGTGGAGTTTTTCAAAATGCCATTCTTTTGTAAAATGTCTTTATTACCCTTAATGAATTGTATTATTTTATTTGCAAGATATATCATTGAATTAGTCAGGTTGATTTAATTCAATACTTTCTATTATATTCATATTCTTTAATTTTTTAAGTTCTTCTAAAAATATTCTATATTGTAATAATTTCTCGAAAGATTTAGGATGTTCTTTCTTTGTTATATATCCTAATGCTATTTCATCTGAAACTTCATCTTCTATATCTTCGTATTCTTCTATAATTTTATGAATCGTATTTATATTTTTTGCTGTTTCAACAGAATTAAATTCTATTCTATTTAAGATAGCATAGTCAATATCTTCATATATTTCTTTTAATTTAGATTGTCCAATAGAATGTATATTTTTAGATTTTCCAGTAATAGCTAATAAGAATGAAATTTCTTTATTATCTAAATATAGTTTATGATCATAGTTATTAGAAGTTGATGCTGTGAAGTATCCATAAATTATCGGGCTGGTAAATTATTATACAAAATTCTCTGGTATAAGTCCATTCTTTGATCTAGTAAAATATAATAATCTGCAATATATTTTTCGTATTTTTCTAAGAGTTTATTATATTCTTCAGAAGATATGTTTTCATTTTTCATTTGATGTTTAATATCTTCCATTTTATCTTTTAATTTTTCTAAAAGGTTATCTAGTCCTTCTATTGTATATCCTGGCATTAGGTTTGGACTGTATTTGTCAGTATTTTATTTTCTAAATCTATTTTAATCTCTAATATGTCAGAATAATCTAGAATGTATTGATCATGATTTTCTGAAAGTATATAATATTGTTCAGATGATTCATCCATATATATTAAATGAGATATAATGTTATCTATTTTTCTCATTATTTTTCCTAACAAATTGTCTAATCCTTCAATAGTATATCCAGGCATTATAATTACAGAGATAAATAATTTATAAAGTTTCAAGTAATTTTTCAAATTCTATGAGTGTCTGAGAATTGATAATATCTATGTCAGCCATGATATCTATACTTGGTTCAAATGGTATATTATATTTTGAAATATTTTTCTTTCTCTTTTCTAATTTGTCAATTATATCTTGAATATCATGTATCATTATAGATCTTACAGTTCCTCTAGCAAAGTTTTTTATTAAATTTTCTTTAAAACTTTTTAATATCTCTTGTAATGCGTAGAGTTGTTCTTGGTATCCGATTTTATCAATTTCATTTTCATATTCAATTCCTTTTTTACTTTTAATAAACTTTTGAACTTTATATGGACCTCTTTTAGTTCTGGGTTTTTTCATTATATAATTACTGTTGTTCATGATATTAAGATTTTCAAAAACTGGTAAAGAAAGATTCATCTCTTCCATCACTGTCATAATCTATTACAGGATCATAATCATTATCACTACTAAACACATATCCTAAATATAATTCATTATTTATTTCAGTATTATCAAAATAAATAATCGATTTTGTAATTTCTAATCCTAATATTCCTTTTAATGTTGGAAAAATAGCTAACAAGCATGGCATATAGACATGATATAACTTTTTTATTTCATTATTTGGTCTAGTAAACTGTTTATGCATGAATAAATGTTCAATTATGTTATGATATTCATCATTATAAGAACTGTTTTGATAATTAAATTTAACAATTCTGAATTCTGTCATTTTAAAAGCTCTTCTTCCTCCTAATTTCGTAAAGATAGATATATTAAGAATACTAATCTCTTTTCCTGTTCTCAGTACCTTTGTATTTTCCTTCTATTGTTAGTGACCTTCAGGCTTATAGGTTTCTGCTCCACACCCTCCAATAGCTTCCTGCCTTTACGGGTTATTAGCTAAACCTGGATGCCTTCACTGTATAACTCTTTAGATGGAAAATATTTTAGGAAAGAGTGTAGGGAGTTTTCTTAATAATATATCTTCTTTTTGGAAATTGGATTTAGAAGACAAGAATTTAGAAACTCATCATAATATGATAAGTAAATTGGGATTTTATTGATAATATGAAGATTGACAAAGGATTGGTATGAGAATTTTTTCAAAGACAGAAAATTTTTGGCTTTCTCAAAAACCGAGTGCTCAAGAGAGTTCTGCCCTTTCTCTAATCAGAAGACTCTTATTTATACAACTTTACGAGGTATTACTATACAACCTCTTACATCATTGCTTATGTAATGAATACAATAATTTGAATTTTACAACGTCCTACAAGGACACACCTGTCCATCTATTCTTTATTACAAGGATACAGCTGTCCCTTTATTTCTTCACATGGCTACATTATAGGGACACCTATCCCTCTATTTTCAGTCTTCTCATGGCCCTTACATTGTGCTGTCTTGTTTCATTAAATCAGATTTATCAATTGGCTTCCATCTGTCCATCACTTCTGTTGGTATGTAAAGCAGACTTATCAAATGGCTTCCACCTCTCCATCAATTCCTTTGGCATGTGGGGCAATTCCTAGCTATACACGCCTCTTGCAAAGTGGCAAAACTTCCATGGATTTGATGAGTATCAAATTTATTGATGTATTCTTGCAAGATTGTTGACTTTTCTTTTCCTCCATTAGTGAGTAAGGTCCATCCATTGTACTGGCATATGCATTCGAATTTTTTCTCATACAGATTTTTGGCAATGTTGTAGAGAACTTTAATTCCCAACACCCTTCGGGATCTAAACCATGATCTTGTAATGTTTGGTACTGGCTTGGTATTTTTTCCAACTTCAATTTGAAAATTTCGAGCAACATACCCAATCGTGATAATATGCTCAGCAGGATAATATATCCTTCCATCAATTTCAGGACTGATCGAATAAAATTTTAAATATATGGATCTTCCTTGAGCAAATTTTGAAATTTCTCCTTTTAGTAAATCATCAAATTTTTCGATTTCTTTCAGATCTTTTCCTGGATAGATAAGATCCAAGAATCCATAATCAGGTGCCATTTTTGTCATGACGGGATCTCCTCCCTGAGTAACGATCAATCATGGGTATACATGGTCTCCAGACGAAATGTAATAGCAATCACATTCTTGAAGTTCATATATAACTTCAACAGTGGTTTTATATTCGTTTTCTTTTGGTAAAAAAGGGGAATCATCTTCTTCTTCAGCACGAATTCTGACTACCCTTATATGTTCATCTTTGGCATTGATTGTGATTTTTCGAGGACTAGCTTCTTTTATAACAACTTTTTTGGGACTTGGTTCATCTCTTTTAATTATTGGTCCACCACTGCTTCCAGAAGATGTACCTGTTTGTATTTTTGATATAACCTGTTTGGTAATCAACGATTCAAACTGAGATTCAATCTCAATTATGTTATCGCTCAATTCTTTAGTATAATTGTGATGAAATGTTGAGATTTCCATCAATTGCTTGAAACTTCCTTGGAGAGTTTCTGCAAGTTGTTCAATTCCAAGCTTTATATCTTCAGCTTCCTCCATAAGGAAGTTCATTCGTTTTTTGGCGTCTATCAGGGATCTTTTAATATTATCCATCTATAAATTCAATATTCCTGCTTAAAAAATTCGCAAGATAATTATTAATACATTTAATATGAACTATATCAAAATTATAAAATGCCAAATAGGCTTACCATCTATGGAGCCTTCTATATTGAGGTTCTGGTGGTAATTTATTTTTTACTAAACCTGCAACTTGAGAATTATCAGTTTCAACAATGAATTTCTTAGATAATAAAAATAATGAAAACTTCTTTATTCCTCTGATGATTGCTAACAGTTCTTTTTCATGGGTAGTATAATTTATTTCTACTTTATTAAACGTTCCACTTGAGTATCTACAAATTTCATTAAGATCTGTTTTTAATATTGCTGCCCAATACTTATCCGAGGCATCAATATTAACTATCAGATTATCTTTTTCATCTGGTAATCTTAATTTTGGCAAATTTTTACATTCTTCTTTTAGTGATTTGACAATTTCTGTATGTTCATCATTCCATCATTTGGTATTTGTTTTCCTGAGTAAAATTTGAATTTTATGTCTCTTTTTTGATAGATTTTCAATAAATCCTTCTGCATAATTTAAACATCCTAAAAAATTTTGTATTTGTTCTTTTGATTCTAATTTGTTTGGAAAACTTTCTATCTTTTTAGATATATGCGTTTGTAATTTTATCCCTCTTTTATCTATTGATAATCCAAGAAAATCAATTTCTTGTTTTTCTATTATAACTTTATTTTTTGAAAGAACAATTCCTTCTTTTTTGCATTCATTTATAAATTTAATTAAGTGGTTTCTATGTTCTTCTCTATTATTAGAACATATTAATATATCATCGACATAGACAATTAAGAATTCATTGAGTTTTCTAAATATGTTATCCATTCTTCTTTGATATATTCGTGGTGCATTTTTTAAACCAAATGGCATAACCATCCATTCATACTTACCTTGGGGTGTACTAAATGTTGTATATTGAATACTATCTTATTCCATTTTTACTTGCCAAAATCCTGATTTGCAATCAAATTTAGAATAATATTGCTTTCCTTTTGCAAGATTTATCAGTACCTCTTTATTTGGTAAAAAGTATCCATCAAATTTAGTATATTTTTTTAATTCTTTATAATTTATCACCATTCTAGCTTTTCGTATTTTTTGTTCAGAATGTTTCATGACCATAAAAGTTGGACTATTATGGGGTCCATTACTAGGTCTGATTAATTTTTGATTAAATAATTCTTTTATCTGAGTTTTAAACTCTTGTGTATCTTGTATGGTATACATCATTGGTCTAATTCTTATAATAACATTTTCTGTTAATTCTATTTTAACTTTTGGATGATGTGGTTTCCAAAATAATAATGGATTTTCTCCACAAATTTTTTCTAGTTGATCAATGATTTTTTCCATATTTGTTTGTATGTTTGTTTTTAAGGCTTTTTTATACATTATTCTTTTATTTTTTATTTCATTTTGTATAATTGGTTTTTTCTCCCATTTATCACCACGCTGTGTTGGCTGAACTCTGTAAGGTCTAAATTCTCTTGGTATTTTTAGTAAATGTGCACAAGGTGTTTGTAACATTATCATGTAATTATTTTTTTATAATATTGAAATTGTTGTATAAAGTCATTTCCTAGTAATATATCACATTCTAATTTGTTATAATTATATACTTTATTTACAACTATTTGTTTACTCCCAAGTATTATATCAATTTTATCAGCACTATTAATTATATGAGTACTTTCTCCTATTACTCCTGTAATTTTTATCTTTCCATTAGTATTCCATGATTTTATTAAGAAACTTTTGAATATTGTTATATCACTTCCCGTGTCAATTAATGCACATGTTATTATATTTGTTTCAACAATTGTAACTTGTATATAAACAGCTAATGGAAAACTTATTTGGTTATTCATTTATTCAGCTTTTCTGCATAGTATAGTTTGACCATTATGAGTTATATATAATCCTTCACGTTTTATACTATAATCTTCTAGTCCATCTAGAAAGCTCATTCCTAATAATACATGAAGATTTACCATACTACTATCTACATGACATGGTACTAGGAGATGTATTCCTCCTATTTTTATTGGTACTTTTACTTCAAGTTCAGTCATATGTACTTGTCCATCAAAATTTATATATCTATATGGATCAGTTCTATGAGATATTAGTCCCTTATTTCTATTTGAA
Source organism: Ligustrum vulgare (assembly GCA_963555705.1). Taxonomy (NCBI): domain Eukaryota; kingdom Viridiplantae; phylum Streptophyta; class Magnoliopsida; order Lamiales; family Oleaceae; genus Ligustrum; species Ligustrum vulgare. Next base: position 15,557,538 of record OY743173.1, on the reverse strand, counting down.
GCTATATGACATTCACTAGCTCCTGTGTCAATTAATATATTTGATCATTTTATATGTTCTATTCATTAAAATATTCACCTTCTATTTTCATATTTCCAGCATTTCTATTAAGTTTTATTTCTTTTGTATTACTAGTTTCTCGTAATTGTTTTCTATTAGGTAAACTTGCTGATCTCCTAATTAATCTGTCATCTTCAAATGTTATGTTATTATTAGGGTATTCTTATTCTCGTAACTCTATGATTTCTGGTTTATTTTTTGTTATAGTAAGTTCATAGTTTCTTGAAACTAAACTTATTTGTTTATTTGGTTCTACAGCTTTACCAAAATCTTTACATTCTTTATGAATTTCAATATATGGTTTTTTAGAATAAATGTTTCCATAATTAGAATTAGTAAATGTGTATAATGCCCTGTATTCTATAGTCATAATTTTATCTCCTGGTTCCATTATATCATCCTTATGTAATTTGAAATGTAATCCTAAAACTTCATTAAAATTTCTATCTTTTAATGATATACAATATTTTGGGTAACATGTAAATATTAGTTTCTTATATGCTAGATTTCCTTCTACTGTTCCTAAATGACTGTCTTTTAAATTTATAATTCTTCCATCATGTAAACTTACAGTCAAAGGCGAATCTAATCCTTCTCTAAACAGGGATTTAAACGTTATTTGGATACCTGCTAAGTAAACATATTGAATCTTTTCACTTTGCTTTCTATTGATCTTTGTTAATAATTCTGTAACTGTATTTTTTGTTAAAAGATTTAATTTGTGTGTTCCTTGAGTGGTTCTAACATTTATTGCCCTTTCAATTTTATGATATTCATTTATTGTTACTTTTTCTCTTTTCCATATTCTGTCTAATATTTCCCATTTTCCTATTTTCAAATCTAAAGATAATTTTTGTATCTTTCTAAACTTATTATTATCAAAAGTTACATTTAATCTATAACCTTCTATTCCTTCATATTCTTGTTTATCTATGTTCTTATTTGTTTCTATTTCTTCTATTTCTTTATTCTGATTCTGATTCATTACTTTCTGAATCTGTTTCACTTATATAGACTTCTTGATCATAGTATTCTTCAATATCTGATATTTCACTTAGTTCACTTTCTATTTCTAGATATTCATTTTGTAATATTTTAACTTTCTTTTTGTTACAATCAGTGCTTATATGTCCCATTTCTCCACAATTCCAACATTTGCATTGACTTTTATCTTTCTTATAAGTTTTATTTTTCTGTTTTTTATTTGGATTATATCTTCTTTTGTAATATCTCCTCTTAGGTTTTATATATCTTTTTCTGAAGTTTCTGAATTTTTTAAACTTTCTATTTTTATATTTTCTTTTATTATTTTTTCTTCTTTCAGGGTTACATCCCCATTGGGTAGGTTTTTCCATATCTTCACAACATATTCTAGTTAGTTTTCCTGATTTCTTTAGTAATTGTCTTTATTGACATATATATGCTAATATTTCAAATAGGGATTTTATCTTTGATCCTAATGTTCTAGGTGTTCCAGGGTTTTCTCTAATAAAATTTTCAAATTCTATTTTAAAGTATATTCCCCGTGAACCTGGTAATTTATTGTAATACATATCTCTATATACTTTTTGATTTCCATTACTATAGAATTAGACATAATAATATTCTTTAAATTCACAAATATATTCTTTGATTTTACACATATCACATATTGTTAAATTTATTAATCTTATTCTTGCATTATCTTTTTCTCTTATTGATTCTGCTTCAGAATTACTTATCCAATTTTCTCCTAAAAATTCATCCGCAATATATTTTACTAACATTTTTTATTCCTTTTCTATCTGATTTTATTAGTTCTATCTGTACATTTCTTCTTATTAATGCTTTTGTATCACTACTTATTCCTTCCCACCAATTTCTAACATGTCCTTCAAAAGAGACTATTAAAAAATTTATTATTCTATCAGTATTTTCCCATGTATCTGTTATAAATTATTAGAAATTATTAAGAAATTCCTTTGTAGATCTCTACCTAATTTCTTACCTAACTCCCACCTAATTAATATTGTAAAGAATTATTGTGAATGACTTTATCTTCCTATAAATAGAGGCATTCATTGTTGTATTTCACACACCTAATGGAATGAGAATTCTCCTCTTTATTCTCTCCATCTCTTCATCTCTAATTCTTGTTTAGATTTTGATAGTTTTATAACACGTTATCAGCACGAGTCTCTAGCCAATTGAGTAATACGACGGGAGTATGCTCTACAGTTGCATCTAAATGATGAACTTCTGTATCAGAAACCAGATTATTATTAATCAACGTTTCATATTTCAAATCTAGTGTTTTTGGTATTAGAAAATCATTTATACATCATAGATTAGAAAATCAATTCCAAGTCCATAGAAAAAATTGGAGAAATTGTGTAACCCGAAACTTTCAAAGCAAATTCACGCACCGTAACGGATTGGACTATTATGAATACCTTGACTGAAAGATATGATTCACTCACTCATGAAAGGTAATTATTTCATTACGTTGATACCGCCTATATGGTCGGTTTAATTATTTCATTATGTTGATACCGCCTATATGGTCGGTTTAATTATTTCATTATGTTGACATCGCCTATATGGTCGGTTTAATTATTTCATTATGTTGATACCGCCTATATGGTCGGTTTAATTATTTCATTATGTTGACATCGCCTATATGGTCGGTTTAATTATTTTATTATGTTGACACCGCCTATATGGTCGGTTTATCAATTGAATACATATAAACACCTCAATTGTTGGTTAATTCTAACATATTAGAGGATTGTTGTCAACATATATACGTGGTGGTATAACCCCAGTATCATTATTGTTAATATATATATACAATATTATTTTTAATATATACTTGGTGGTATAACCCCAGTATTATTATTGTTAATATATATACAATATTATTGTTAATATATACTTGGTGGTATAACCCTAGTATTATTATTGTTAATAAAATATTGTTATTTAATACTTCATTAAATGATACCAGAAGTTATCACTACTAAAGATAGATAATATTTCATCAAATGATACCAGAAGTTATCACTACCAAAAAGTTGGTAAATGTTGATAAAAATATTTTATCCAATGGTACCAGAAGTTACCAATATCTGAATTTGAATGGGTGGATGAAAATTATTCAACAAGAGAATGTTGATGTATGATAAAATAATATCACATGATAGCACGGACATAGCTAATGTGAAAATAATCTCATCAGTATTATGAGATGAATATTAGATGATAAGTGTCTGGAAAAGTTCTTGCACGAGCACTTATGTATTCCAGAAGAAGTACATATTTACTCCAGAAGAAGTAAAAATTATCATCTAAATATACTGAAATGATATTATTATTGCTCCTGAATAAGCATAAAACGAGTCATACATGCAAAACGAAAAAGGGGAAAACATTTATAATCCTCAAAATAAGAGATGTGTTTCGGGAGTAGCCGTATCCTACCACCTCTGACATTTTGAGGAAATAAAGAAAAAGGTGTGTCTCAAGAGTAAGAAATACTCCATACTCTACCACCTTAAATCTTTGAGGTACACAAGATTAAAACACTGATAAAATCCTAGAAATTTATGGTGTGTCTCAAGAGTGAGAATACTCCGTACTCTACCACCACCTATTCTAGAGTTCACAAAGATAAATTTACATTAACCGGACTCCATTTTCGCTTGATTCCCCTTCCTTGCGACCAATCTATCTTTACTCCTGCTGGATCTTGTATTGGAATATATGATTGTAACTTATCCAGCAGTTCCTCAATAGTAGGAGCAGAAATAAGGATTCTCCTAGAAAATGGAGAGATGAATCCCTGTTCCACAGCATAATCAAGAAATGTTAGTAAAACCATCAAAGAAATTGTTAACATTTAAAAGTCCAATAGGCTTAGTATGGAGATCTAGTTGAGCCCATGAGGTAATATTAAAGATTTCTTCTAAAGTACCAAAACCTCCAGGCAGGGCTATGAAGGCGTCAGAACCATATAACATGCAAGTTATGCGTTCATGGATAGATAAGGTTTGTACTTCATGCCCTTGTGTTTTGCCTGCAATATCAGCTAAAGGAGTAGGTATAACACCTATCACTCTTGCTTTCTCTGCTTGAGCGGATTGTGAAACACAACCCATCAATCCACTGCTACCTCCTCCATACACGAGAGTGATACCTTTCTCTCCCAATTTCTTTCCAAGATCCACAGCAGCTTCTAGATACCCAAAACCTTTCCCTACTTTTGATCCACAAAATACACAGATAGTTTTGATCTGTCGAAGTTTTGGTCCTTCCATTTTTGAAAGTAAAGAAGGAAAAACTTACGAGAAAATGTTATTTTGGGATGCATGAACTATGAAAAATGTTTGGCTATTTAAAACCGAAAAACTTCACTATTTACTGCTCGTTTTTCGAAAAAGTGAAGATTTACTTTTGACAAAATCACCCTACTCACCTTTCGGTGATTTAATATTTTTAACTAGCCTTTATCAAAACCCGTGAAAGGAAACAGAAAAATATTTTATATGTGCATATATATCAAATGATTTACCTTGTATTAATGCTGCATAGCCAAAACATCATTGTTTATAACAGCCTGGCAAACAGGATCTTTTGCTATTATATTTTTGAGACTATAACGCTCTTTATCGCTGATGAATTTAACCCATAAAGATAGTAGCTCACGCTGCACATACCCACTAGGGTGCGTCTCAAGAGTCAATCGGATATCATTCAATGACTCCTTACTCAGTCCACCCTTAATGAAGTCTATCTTATCGTCTCGATTTATGGATGAATATCCTATTGATTTACAACGGGTATCACATGTCCATCGAGCACATTTGTAGCAACTATTTAATCTTTTTGCTCTTCGCTTCTTTGCAAAAGTACTCTTACCTAAGCCAGGCTTGTGCTTAGAAAATGAATCTGGTAATTCGCCAGCTAATCGAACTTTTGCTTCGATCAACCAGCGAACATCTTCTGGGATGCCATGATCCATCAGCAACCTCAATCTTTCAAGCCTAATTCGATAAATTTTTCTCAAATCATTTAATGGAAGATTGGAATAATATTTGTGAATATTTGAAAGTATGATATCCATTTTTGATGGATCTAGCCTTCTCCCAAATCATCTATTTAAATGCATTATTCAACGCGTAAAAGAGCGGTGGCTCCGCGTGTCAGTGATATCGATTCCATCAAGAAATAATGGAATAAATTATTAAAAAGGTGAGAACAATGAGATAATGCGTCATTACCTTTTTCGATATAAGGGAAGATTTGGCGACAAGATTGAGATCATGAGATATTTCCTTGGATATTGTACCTGATTTTTCGGTATAAAAGTAATAAAGGTATACTGATTTGAAATGTACAGAAATACATACTGATGAAATGAATACTGTATTGAACCAGAAGTTCATACATATGTACAAGTGAAATATCTTGCTGAACCAGAATTTTATACGTACAAGTGAAATATGTATATAGTATGAACCAGAAGCTCATAAATGAAATATACATTGTATTGAACCAGAAGTTTAACAATATTGTATTGAATCAAATATTCATACATAGAAATGAAATAAAACCGTATTGAACCAGAAGTTCTATAATAAACGGTTAGATTATCAAAAGTTTCAAATTATTTTCTATGAGAATAACTTATTCAGAAATTGTTTATCATACAACAATATTCTATGTCAAACAGGGATTAGCTCAAGAAGCTTTATGATTTGTAAAAGTGCGATATGTATACAATCCACCAAAAGCGCACTTAGATATATGATTGAGATTATATCTCTAAAAGAATGACATGTGTTATGGCATTTTAGCCGATTGATAACATTATGGGGAAAACACGCCTGAAACGTAATTATGCCTGAAACATAATGATTATCGATTCCAAAAACAAATATCTCTCTAATGATTGAGATGATCACTTTGAGGCTAAATACTCATAGTGAGTAAAAGGGACATAGTTAAATGATGAGATATTCAGGTAGCTGATGATAGAACATATAAAGAGATCTCTCTATGTTATATTGAGATGGAATCGATAAATAAGTCGACTGCATACCCTCTTATGAAAATGAGGTTGATGAAATTATAATACTTTGGCCAAGTATATAACCCCAATGTAGGGATTATTGTTCAAGGACCTGAAGTCCAAATGCTTAAATGTGTAAAGCCAGTAATTATATGTACAAATGAAAAATATTTCACAGTCGTAAAAGACGACTCGTTGCGCGCAAGATTTTTCATAGAACTGGCATGACATATGGTGGATAGACTATAGTCTAAATCACTAGCTTGAGCTCTTTGATATACCAATGAGTGAGATCAAAATGTATGATTCTCATCTCGGTACTTTGAGAGTATTCTTTGATGTACCAGTTGATCGGGGTACGTTGGGATTTCAAGTAAAATGATTGTAGATTATATGTCAAAATTGATATCTATTTCAATGATTGATTATGCTCCTGCAAATTAGAAATTGCAGTTTATAAAGTGCAAGAACATACATGTATAAATCATTGAAATATTCAATATGCCCAGATTAGTATCACTATAGAATGATACAAATGACTCCATGATATAATATGTTGAAAGTAAAATTGGAGTGTAACATTTATGACATCTGGGAAATTGATTATTCACTAGAAGTGAATATGAAAATGAATATATTTAATTATTCACCAGAAGTGAATTCTAGATTTTATTATTCACCAGAAGTGAATTCTAGATTTGATTATTCATCAAAAGTGAATTCTAAATTTGATTATTCACCAGAAGTGAAAAATGCAATATTTGATTATTCACCGAAGTGAAAGATGCAATATTTGATTATTCACCAGAAGTGAAAGATGCAATCAATAAATTAGTACAACATTGCTTAATATAGCATGTTATGACATCATGAGCTATGAACGATTTATATAAAGCTCATCATAAATTATAAGATGAAAAGATTCGTGATTGCATCAATATACTTGTGATATTCCATGAAAAGGAATAAATACGCGTTGCACTCTTTTTCCCTTAGCTGAGGTTTTGTCCCACAGGGTTTTCCTAGCAAGGTTTTTAATGAGGCAACAGTTGAGGCGTATTGATGAAAATTAATGAGAATACTGCACTCTTTTTCCCTTCGCTGAGGTTTTGTCCCACAGGGTTTTCCTAGCAAGGTTTTTGAGGCATCATCATAGCTATCAACAAGCTATAATTCAGCAACACATTGTTATACTGGAATGATATCAACAAATGAAGAAAATCATACACATCTTATGAAGAATGTTATGATATCGGCTACACACAGGAAGATTTTCATATATATTCCAGAAGAAAGATGATATCATTATTCAAAAGGTTCATGAATACTTGATTGCACACTTCAGGGGGAGAATCATGCTGTCATGCTGTACTCTTTTTCCTTCGTCCAGGTTTTGTCCCACAGGGTTTTCCTGACAAGGTTTTAACGAGGCAGCGGCTGTACTCTTTTTCCTTCGTTCAGATTTTGTCCCATTGGGTTTTACTGACAAGGTTTTAACGAGGCAGCACTAAAGCACTAAAACACTGAAGCAGCGAAGCACTTCAGATTTCAGTACATGATTTGTACTACTTATCATTGATGTCATTTTGGATATTAGACTCAATGATTAATGATGGCCAACATCAGGGGGAGCAGCTGTACTCTTTTTTCCTTTGCTCAAGTTTTATCCCACTGGGTTTTCTTAGCAAGGTTTTAACGAGGAAGACAATTGAGCAATAAGTCATTCAAGGGGGAGTGTTATAAATTATTAGAAATTATTAAGAAATTCCTTTGTAGATCTCTACCTAATTTCTTACCTAACTCCCACCTAATTAATATTGTAAAGAATTATTGTGAATGACTTTATCTTCCTATAAATAGAGGCATTCATTGTTGTATTTCACACACCTAATGGAATGAGAATTCTCCTCTTTATTCTCTCCATCTCTTCATCTCTAATTCTTGTTTAGATTTTGATAGTTTTATAACAGTATCATCTTTATTGTATAAAAAGAACAGTATCATTGAATCTGCCCAAGTTAATAAGGCTTTTTTAGTGTCTATTTTACAATCAAGATCTAATTTTGTTCCTCCATGATTAATAGGTTTATCATAATTAAATATACAGGACATGAATATCAAAGAAAAATTACAAAATATTCAAAATAAATTAACAATACAATTTAAAGAATTAAAAGAAATGATAGGAAAAGTTAAAAATATAGATGGAGAAATCTTAAAAGAATTCAGGAGAATTAATTAATCAAGATAAAATTGAAATAATTATAGAAAAAATAGATAGGTTAAATGAAAAAATAAGAAAGAATGAAAATGAAAAAAATCATATCAATAGAAGAAAGAATCAAAAAGCTAGAAATAAAAATAGATGATATGTATGACAAACTATTTAAGGTACAAAAAACTCAAAAACCAATAGTATAAAATGTCGATAAGTGAATATATTGAAGATCTAAAAATATTAATAAAACATTAATAAGTGATCTAATTTTCTTTTCTAGTTTTTTCTTTGTCTTTTAAAACCGTTTGAATTTTTGGTAATTGTTTTAAAACTCTATCAAAATATTCTCTCTTTTCTTCTAATAATTTTAATCTTAATTTTTCTTGTCGTTTTATATTTATTTCTTCTCTTATTTGGTCCATTAAATTTCTTCTTTATTCTACTATTAAATCTAATTTTTCATTTGTTTCTGTGTCTAGATATCTAATTAATTGAGGATCCGTTCTATGATAATCCATTTCTATAATCTTTATATAACTCTTCTAGTATATCTTTGTGGATTAAATCTAATATTTCGTTTATGATAAAATCTTCTTTTATTATATCGAAACTTATTAGATCATATATTTCTCTTCTTACATCTTTATCTAAATCTTTTAAAGTGTTCAAGATTTCTATTTTATAATTATCGGGTAGTGTTAATGTATGCATAATTATAAATCTTGATGTATATATTATATATTCATTTTTAATTTGTGTTATATAATATTTATCTTTTAGATCTATCATATGACTCTGATACCAATAGGGATGCTAGTATGAACGAACAAAAAGCAAATAAAATTATAAACAAAATTAAAAATTTCAAGGACTAGGTTGTAATTTTTCTAAATCTTAATGGGTTTAATTGAAATATAATATATAAGGGTATTTGTGATAGTTTATAATATTTAAGGCTATTTTTAAAAAATATAAAATTGTTAGAGTATTTTCAAAAATCGGTAAAATTTTTAGGAGTTTTTCATGTATTTCCTCCGCTTAACCTCAAGAATATCTGTTTTTTTCTTTTTGGAGTGAATTGTGGTCCGTGATCTACTAGCTAGCGTATCAAATCCCGTGCGAGTTCGAACAGAAGATACTGCAGCAGGTGTCATCCCTGAGCGTTTTAGGTTTTCCTCTTCCACTTCCATCTTGGCAAAAAAAAAAAAAAAAATCACAGAACAGGCGTATTTAAGCAGCTATGACTGGTACTTTTTTTTAAATATTCTTCGTTTTCAGTTTCTGTGTAGAAAAATTGAATATTTTCATTATAGCTATCCTCGTAGTGTGTTATTTGATTTGTTTAAAGATACTTAGTGTAATGGCTGGATTGGTTAAGATTTTTTCCCCTATATCTGTATTTATATGCGATTGTACTGCAAGTTTGATTCAAATCGTTATGAATTTAACCAGGATGATGGTTCCTAGGCTATAGTTATCCAGATAATTGATTCTTTTTAAATTTTGGGACTTGTCAATTTCGTAAAATGTTAACCGAAAGGTCTATAAAGCAATTAATCTTATTTTTATCTATATTTTCTTTTGAGAGCTGGTTTGGAAATTGGAATCCGTTTTGGAGATTTAATTAATTTTTATGAAGTCTACAAGTAGCCCTTGTTGGTCCTTGAAATCGTGATTGATTCAAAACATATTCGTAAGGAATTATTCCAATCTCAGTTTCAAGCTCCTATTCTTTTTGAGTGATTATTCGCATTACACAATATTTTAATTCTTTGCGTTGGATTGATGATTCAGAGAATTTTTAATGAGGAACTTTCTCTCCTGTTTTACTTAATGAGCATAATATATCTAATTTATCTGTCATATCAATTTTTTACTTGATGTCTGATTGTAATGTAATCATATTTATCCTTTCCCTTAAAACTTTGAGACAGACTATAAGCAGGAGCAGGAGATGGAAATTGAAGCACTGGAAGCCATTCTTATGGACGAATTCAAAGGTTTGTGTGTCTGAGTACATTTAAATGTCCTCTTAAGTTGCTTTATCAAAAATTTAATTTACCTGAATCCTTTGATTCCTATAGTTTAATCAATTCTAGTGGATTCATTATACCAGAAATTCACTCTAGTGAAAGCGGATTAAGCACTTCGAATCGATGCTTTCAGATTACATTGTCTCCTCAGGTAATATTCTCAGATTCCCTTCATCGAGTACTTCATGTGGTATTAGAATTTAATTTTAAATGTCGTGTCTAATAATGAACAGTAGTTATGAAAAGAAAAGGAAAGAAGTTTTAATGAATCAATGAAAACAAGTTGCTCCAAAATATTTTTGGTCTGGGCATGACAAGTTTCTATGATTTTACTGAATCAAGAGGAATATCATATCATGCAGCAAAAATAAATTATATTTTGACTTTTACATCAACATGTAACTCATTGCCCCATCTTTTCCTTGACATATTTGTTACTTCCCAACAGGATGAAGAAGCAGACGAATCAACAAGTCCTTCAGGTTTTTCTAACTAATATACAGAGTTGTTTGGAGCTCTGTTTGTCAGTGTCTGTATCACATGGTGCCTATTGCTGTTAAGTTAATAACTGTTGCCAAAATCTTGTTGCAGTTCAGCTAGCCTTGATTTTCTCCCACACTGAAAACTATCCTGATGAACCCCCACTTCTTACGGTGAAAAGGTGGTTGTATTTTTTTTCATGTAGCAGATTAACTGTACTTAGAGCATGTTTGGGGGTTCTTAAAAGTGCTTTATAAGCAAAACTAAACATGCACGTATTATTTTGTTGACTTATTAAATTCTTTTCCTCAATGGAATTGCAGTTCTGATTGTACTTTATTCATTGAGCATTTGAGTTTGATCTGAAATTCTTTACACACTGTTTGGTAAAGGTTTGTTTATAAATTTCCACGTGGCAACATTTCATTGTTCATTTTTTTTTAATCAACAATATCGGCTAGTCAAAGGTTGATACACAAAAAAAAAAAAAAAAGACCAACGAAATGTTGACACGTCGTCGTTTATAAACAAACTTTTACCAAACAGAGGCTTAATCACATTTTTATTGTAGTATGATTCCAAAGATTTTCTTATTTTTTTTATTATTCTGTTGAAAGTGCCAAATTCAATAGCTCTCCCTCATTTATGTCTGAAACCATAAATTTTGGCTATATATAACTTTCCATCTAGTAGATTTAATATTTTTTAGCATGCGAAACACTCATGCGCCTTGTCCCTAACCACAAAATTGCGGTATTACTTCATTTTTCAAGCTATCACTATTGGATTCTGGTAGGTCTAGATAGGAATTCTCAAGCTATCCCATGTTTGCTCCTGTGTTAAATGGATTAACACGTTGAATCCTCAACTATTTGGATAATTTTAGCTACCTGCTTTCGTGTTCTTTAAAAGATATTAGCATATTTTATGACTGTCAAAAAAAAACCCCATATGTTTGAAGGTGTTGTCTTACTCTATTTTCAGTTTAAAAGGAATCCAAACAGGAGATCTTAAAGTTCTGAAGGAAAAGCTCGAACAAGAGGTAGATTTTCAACCCAGTACCAGTACTTTGTTGGGCATTTCTATTTCAGATGCTGCAGTTTTATAGAATATGTATCAAAGAATTAAACAATTTTGGCTGGAGTTCTATGATCATGTTGCAAATTGGTTCTGTGTGCCTAAAGAAATACTACAATATATATGGAGTGGAGAAGAAATTTGAAATAGGGAAATAGGTGGTTTTCAGAACATGTTTATCTGAATACATGACTAGAGATGGAACCCCCTGATTTCAGAATCTAACTGAAAGGATGCACATCAATGTTTGTGATAGATTGATAGTGATATAATATATGGATGCAGTTGAAAGAATCTGATCTCATATTCTTATTCATGACCATGAGATCTATGTTCTTGATCTTGTATCGTAAAGCAGTTGCGCACCTCACTCTGTTTCTCAATGCTCATATTTCGCAGGCATCTGAAAATCTTGGTATGGCCATGGTTTACACATTGGTCACATCGGCTAAGGATTGGCTCTCTGAAAAATTTGCTCAGGATGATGGCACTGAGAATGCTGAAGAAGATTCAGCAGTGAAAGATGATGTACGTTTACTTGTCATGCTTTTAACATACACGTTCTCATGTCCAAACGTCATTGTTCCCTTCTTTGGAAGTTAACAGAACATACATTACTTTGATTCAGTTTTACGATCTCTTGATTCTCTTCAGTTCAGTCAACAATATATTTTACTACTTGTTATTGCAGTGATTTTGGTGACATTAATGATGGCTTGAATATTCAAAAAATTTCTTTCCTTGTTACAAATAATACAAGCCCTGTTTTCCTTGGCTTCGAAATATAGATCTTCTTATAACATGCAAAACTATAACCAATTTGCATCAGGTAGGTAGGTAACTTAATGGCAAGAACTTTACGCATCCCTGCGATATTATATCTTTCCCTGTCAACAGAACCTTGAGATTTTTCTTCTAGTGTGGAATGAATGTGAATTGTCAGTTCCTGTTCAATGCTGGATTGATTACTCTCCTTGTCTGACTTGCCAGAGGTTGACCTCACTAAATATGTTTCTACAATATTCAATTTTAATGAAAGTTCATTTTTGAAATCTCTGCAATGTTCTGTAGATGTTAGACTAAGTCACACACAAGTGATTATTTTAGTGACATATGTGAAATTTCAATATCAGTCTTCTGCTATCATTCTTCAATGGCTAAACCGTGCATAGCTTTTGACATCTTTATTGAGCGGTTATGTGATGATGATTGTAGATCACTTTCAATCTTTTGATTGTCAAGCCTATACCTTATGTGCTTGTTTATTTCAGATAATCATACTGTTTTCATTTCAGATAGTCATACCACACGGAGAACCAGTCACTGTTGAAACATTTACGGCATGGAGAGATAGATTTGAAGCTGAGTTAGCACTTGAAAGAGCGAAGTAAATCTCATGAGTAACATATGACTTCTTATTTTAGCTTTCAATTTTCAACCTTGGTAAACATTGTGTTGAATTTCAACCCGAAGCATTACCCTAATCACGAGTGATACTATAGATTTGAAAACAATTAAGACCATAAAATGTCATCTCGTATCCCTCATTCTCAAAAAAGAATAAGTTTGTATTTTTTTTTTTTTAAATTTTTGTCAAAGTGAGGAGTAACTGTGTTTTTCAGCAGTCACTTGATTATGTTGAGTTGTGAGAACCTATCTGATAAGACTCTAAAAGAGAAGAATAGAAATAGGAATTATTATTGAATGTTGAGGATAATTGCTGAGAATTACAAATTTAAAGCTGTAAAAGAAACCATGACATAGCCATTCGAGAGGGCTATTCTCTCCTCACTCATTTACAAAAACTCCTTCCTTACTCCTTCGTGCTCTTCTCCATTTATAATTGTTTTGCAACCAATTTGTCCACCTCACATGCCAAGGTAACAGAATCCGTTGCTTCTCAATACTTCCTGAACCTTCTAGAATATGTTTATTAATTAGAGATCTATCACTATCTTAACTTGTGGGTTATGAAAAAACATGCAGTCTGTTTACTTTTGCTTATTTTCTTATTAATTGCTGTTATGTGTAACTTCCAGGCTAATGCCTGAATCAGCACTTGCTGCACCGAAGGAGAAGAAGCTTACTGGCAGACAGTGGTTTGAAAGTGGAAGAGCTGCATCGGTACTTTATCTTGTCATTATTTTATCTTGAAATTGTTAAAATTATATATGCACTAAGTATCAATCCTGATCTGAATACTGGGCATGAACCGTTTTGCGTTCTGTAGCAATAAATTTTTGACACAACTCCTAGATACCCGATTCAAAATTTCGTGGTGTTTTACTAGTATAAATTTAAACAAAATTTCTGATTGCTTGGCTGAATTCAATCAAGTCAAAATAATGCATTTGTGAGAAAATTTTATCCGTTGAACTTAAGCATGAATTTTTGCTTGAGAGATGTTGCCACCTAATTTGAGGCACTTAATGTAGCCCGAATCTCCAGCTAGATTAGACAGCAAAATAACCAGTTCTATAAGAGAAACCGCAAGGACTGAAAGATCAGGTCCTGAAAAAGAGAATATCTCAGCTCTCAAGGGGCCCAAAAGATTAAATTCCATAAAAAGATACTCAAAAGACCTATGCCAATGAGAAATGCCTCAGAGATCAACAGATCGGAAGTCCTTATAAAGAGAAGATCTTTGAAGATGCCCAAAAGGCATAGTACTCCTCTGGTCATAAAAATGCCTAAAAGCAGAACCTAACATATAGCGAAATCGATAAGACCTCGTGTTTGAATAAATTGTCCATAAACTCCCCAGCATAAAAGAGGACAAGGACTCGTACGTTTCAAAGAATTGAAGAGTTCAGTCCTAATGTGGAGAAGATCTTTTGAAAGACCTAAAAGCTTGAAAAAGGGAAGAAAAACCTGACATGAGGTTTGGGTAAACAGTGTGTAAAGTCCCATGAGAAGATGGGGACTCCCAATGGATGTAAGTGCTGCATACTTGGAAGGGAGTTTTGCAAGTCACAAAAGAGTTCTAACAAGTAAGGCGTAAATTATCGACCTTATTGTTTGAAATAAAGAAGGCTCAAAATGGTCAATAGGTTCTGTAGAACTCAAGAGCCTTAGTAGAACCAGGTCCCAATGAGAGAATCAACCCGACATCAGGTTCGGATAAATAGTGTGTAAAGTCCCATCAGAAGATGGGGACTCCCAATGGATGTAAGTGCTGCATACATTAACGACCTTATTGTCTGAAATAAATAAGGCTCAAAATGGTCAATAGGTTCTGTAAAACTTTAAGGCCTAAGTAGAACCCAAATAATAAACCTGGTCCCAATGAGAGAATCAGAGGACTTCAGAGAACAAAAAAGTCCCAACTCACAAAAAGCAAAACAAAAAAATTAAATAATTTGTAGGACCCAACATTTTCCAGGAGAAGAGGTCCATGCATAAATCCAAGGCTCCAAGGTACGAGCTATTCTATTTACATCAAATACTTATTAATACGTTTAAGCAAGTGTTTGGTAAGCAAATTAAACTGGTTTATAAATTAGGTTATAAACTACACAATTTCTCAAACCACTTTGTAACAACACATATTTTCTCTCTCAAATTTTAAATCACTATTTTTTACTTAAAAATCATAAATAAATCAGTTTATAAACCGCACGGTGTTACCAAATAGAGGCTAAAATATTTAATGTGTTCTTTTATGCAATGATTACAATTTATAAATAACACATTTTTCCAAACCACTTTTTAACAATATACATTTTCTCTCCAATTTCAACTGTGTGTCTTACCTAGAAAAAAATTGTTGGCAAGAAGTCGCCGAACGGCGCGTAAATTATATTAAGTGCTTGAATATGCTTATTGTGCTTGATTATGCTTATTAAATCATTTATAAGACACGAGCCGTTCAAATTATGTTCTTTTATTCTGTAATCTGTTAAATATTGGAGAAAACGAAAATTGTAATAGCACAACACTTGAGAAAATGTTAAATTTCATTACAAACAAAAAAGAACTCTCAATACTTGGAAAAAAATAGAGGTGTTTTCATCAATAAAAACATGTACAAAAGAGGAGGCAGTTCATTTCAAGAGCTTATAAAAGGAAGAAAAATTCGCTTCTGCATTTGCTATGCTCCTATCCACGGTACCTTGAGTCGCGCAGGGGGTGGGCAAAGCCCATCTTCTTTCGCTTTTCCCTCATAAATCAGCCCCTCCATAATCTTGATAGCTTCAACTCTAGATCTTTATCTAAGGCGGCACCCAGGAAGAGCTTGTCTTCACCATCAGCTCGATTTTAGAGGATTTGGTTGTTTGAATAAGAATTGGGAGCATGAATCAGAACCTCTTCTTGGATTGGAGTAGGACGGAAGTCCTAAAACTTTTTGAGACCCTTACTAAATGTGAAACACCAGCAAAGTATTTGCTTGGGGCAATGGTTAAAAAATACTAGAAAAAGGTTTGAATTAAATACATTTAGCCGAGACCTTGGGGTAGTTGTTGCCATCTAATTTGAGGCACTCAATTTAGTCCAAAGAATTTGAGAGGCCTATTTTAAGTTCCAGTTCAGCAATAGAATAACCACGGGTCATCCCGGGGAATGCTATCAAGTTAGGACCTCACCTTTGAATTCAGGTCCTCGAAAATTCGACCTATGCACCTGAGAAGAACTCGGTTATGGAAGAGCCCATCTTCTTTCGCTTTTCCCTCATAAATCAGCCCCTCTATAATCTTGGTAACTTCAACTCTAGATCTTTATCTAAGGCGGCACCTAGGAAGAGCTCGTCTTCACCATCAGCTCGATTTTAGAAGGATTTGGTTGTTTGAATAAGAATTGGGAGCATGAATCAGAAACTCTTCTTAGATTGGAGTAGGACGGAAGTCCTAAAACTTTTTGAGACCCTTACTAAATGTGAAACACCAACAAAGCATTTGCTTGGGGCAATGGTTAAAAAATATTAGAAAAAGTTTTGAACTAAATACATTTAGCCTAGACCTTGGGGGCAGTTGTTGCCATCTAATTTGAGGCACTCAATTTAGTTCAAAGAATTTGAGAGGCCTATTTTAAGTTCTAGTTCAACAATAGAATAACCACGGGTCATCCTGGGGAATGCGATCAAGTTAGGACCTCACCTCTCAATTCAGGTCCTCGAAAATTCGACCTATGCACCTGAGAAGAACTCGGTTATGGAAGAGCTCAACCTTGGAACAGTTCGGTCCTAGAAGACCTCGTACTTGGGAAGAGCTCGATCGTGGAAGACCTCGTACCTAGGAGCTAGGAAGACTTGAAAAGGCCTGGGAGGATCTGAGAATATGAACTGAGGTCTTGGGAAATCTAAGCCCCTATTTGATATTGATTTTAAAAAGTTTTTTGAATATTGACTTTTTGGAGAATGCGTGGTTAAAAAGTAGGAAATCTTTTATGGGTTTATGTGTAATATTTTTTATTGATAAATGTGTAGTTGAAAATAAGAGAGAAAAATGTATTTTGTTTATAATGGGGGCCAAACGGGGGCTAAATATCAAGTGTTGGTATATCCAAAGTCAGTCCATCACATTGGATAAATTTGAACTTAGCGCACGCTTCAGTACCATCACTAGCTCTCGGCCTACCTCAAGTGATGAAAGATTCATTCAATCAAGTATCAAGTGCCAAGTAAATCTACTTGATTAAATATTTTATATCTTTCAAAACTCATAAAGATCATCAGTTAGATATCTTGCACTTGCCTTACAACTATGAACAAATTGCAGTATGTTATACTCAGAAAGGCCCCACCAAAGCTACTTGTCGTCACTTTCTTTAACTAAGTACTAGTCAGTTGTGTTAGTAAAATCATTACACTTTTACCTATAAATAGAATAAAATATTGTAAACAATGGGGGGATTCAAGTTTCTCCCACATAAGGAGAGGAAAATTATCTCAAATACTTGTATTCCCTCAATTTTTTTCCCCATATATAAAGGAAGAACAATTAAGGCCGGGCCTCAAGTCTGGCCATACCGTGTGTTGGATTTTCCTCGCTTTCAGTTCCTATATTTTCCTTTAAGTTGGCCAAGAGAGAGATGCGTCCATACTATTTTTTGACGTCAAAAGAGAGAAGTATAAAAATCGACTTAGGTTGAACCTCCATAAAAATTGTCACATTCATCTATGTCATAGATCATGGCATCCCAATCGAATGAGGGAAAATGGGTTGAAATATTTCCACTACAAGTTACGGGAAGAACGTTTCTTTAAAGATTGGGGGAAAAATATGCGAGGAAAAACTCTTTAGCTTAATAAGTTTTCAATTCTAGTCTTTTGATGTTGTTGATGATAATTGATTATTGATGTATATATAATCTAAGATTAGAGTACTAAGTGTATTTTGATTATACTGCACCTAAATCGAAATGAATATGAACTGTCATGAAATTTAATTCACTAAATGTCCAGTTTATTCTTTGAACAGAAAGGCGCATATGGATTAATGTGAAAATTAAGTACTGAGTTGACATTTTCTTTTTTGAATAGAAAGGTGTGGCACCAGTTGCTGAAGATTCTGACGAAGATGATGAAGATATTGACTTTAATGACGACGAATTCGAAGGTGATTTTGGTTCTGGTTATGTTTCTTTCTTCTTTCCTTTTTTAAGTCAACAGTTCGAAGATAGTAAGAGTATGATTTTCTTTCGAGGGCTGCAGATGATGAAGACGACATGCTTGAGCACTATCTAGCTGAAAAATCCGACTCATCTGCTCATTCTTCGAGGAGAGGAAACTAATTCTAGAAACCCAGATGCCCCTTACAAATCCAGTCACAGTTCCATCTATGTTTGATTGTTGGGACCTCAATGAGACATACCGGTGAGGACATAGATCTCAAATTAGTATTGCAAGGCATTATCGGAATGGAAATTTTCAACCAAGATGAGCTCCATTTTGATTGTTGAAGAATTTGATACATACACAAAATTGTATCGTGTGATTTTTGGGACTTGCGTTAAAGAAACAGTGTTTGTAAACCGTATGAACCTCATTGTTGAACTTTTTGTGTGACTTGTTAGTTTTGGTTGCGTTTGATAGCTATGGCATGTGCAGCGCAGTGGTTCTTCCCATTGAAATCCCCAATTTGGCCGCCTTCATTTGGAGAAGAAAACAGTATTATTTCTACTATGATGCCTAATAGTATCTTAGTTGCTGTTAAATGTGAGTGGTTGGATTTCAGGGCTGCCACCAAGAACAACCGTAGGGTAGTGGATGTTCGGTTTTCACGAACTCTTGAAAAGTTGAAATGCAGCAGCTTGATGTAGAATCCATGAAGAATAAATCTGTCTGAATTCTGGGTAATTTCTATATGCTCACCGAACTTTTAGTCCATAGTATTGCTCGGCTTTAAACTTAGACCAACAGTTTTAATCCATAATCCTGGGTAAGTGCTATCATTTCAAAAAAAGGATTGAACGCAACCTTGACGGCCCTATTGCCCTCACATTCCTTTTCTAGGATTGTGACAGACGAGTTTTGAGGATTATAATTAGGAAGAAATACTTCAAATTTATGCCATGAGATTTACGTGGATCAATTTTCTTGTGTTACTAGTTTTTTGTTAAGTATTAAAAAGTAATAGAAAAGCTCATTTTTCTGTTAAAATCTTCTGTTTGATCAATACTATATACTAAAGGGATGTCTAGACTTTTAAAGACTAAAATATTTTTTATGTTTTATTTTTATTTTTTTTAAGAAAAAGAGTTTTTTAATGGATTTTATTGACTTTCATAAATTAACAAATTTTTTTATAAATTTTTATTTTGCCAATTGAAAATTTTGAATATTAATAGATTAATCACACCACTCTCATAGCTATACAACTTACCACAAAAACCAATTAATCGAAAAATCTGACACTTCCACTACTACATTACCTCTGTCTTATCTTTCTTGTCTCACCTATATACATAATACGTGTTTTCTTTGATGTTCAAAATCCAAAACATTGGCTTTTTGCAGAGATGATCACCAATGCACTAAGTGAATCTACGATGAATGTATTAAAGTGTTTATTAGTGTCATAGGTTAACTAATAGTCACTTTTATGTCTACATTAGATATGTTAGCATGTTTGTTAAAGGAATTTTTTAAGTGTATTGTGAAAGGAATTTTTTAGGTGTATTGTTAACTTGTTTGTTAAAATTAACAAACATTTTAATATGTGATATGACAATATATATTGAAAACAGGAGAGAGAAATAAGAGAGAAATATTAAAATTTTGTTCGGCGGCCTTCAACTGGATTATAAACATTTTTTATTCCAAATCTCGAGGTAAATAAATGGTTAAAAATTGGAGAAAGAAAAAAATGTGTGGTTAAAAGGTTGTATTGAAAATCGGAATGATTATAAACAAAAAAATAAACAAAGCATCCGAAAAGGTTGTAAATAGTCATTGATTGGTTAATTTAGTTATTAATGAGTAAATTTAACACATCCAATATGACACTCATATAATAGTTAAAGAGTTAAAGTTAATATGTAGATGTGACACTTAACATCTATTGTGTTGTCTATGGGGCAGTGTTTAGCTAATAAAAATTAATACATCTATTGTGGATGCTCTAAGACTGCGCTTGATTCATTAATTTTTCCCTGGAAAATGAAGTTTTTCCAACCAATTTCCCACTTTTATATGTTTGATTGCTCCCAATTTTCAAGGAAAAAGTTTTCCATGATTCTGGTTCACGCGCCAACTTTTCACCTTTATTGTGAATTTGTTTTCTCACAATATTTAATCATTTTCGTCACATTTGATCATTTTCGTTCTTGTTAATTAATTTATTTTTTTACCAAAAATTAACATTATTATTATCAAGTACAAATGTGTAAACAAAAATAAACAAATAAAAAAAAATTGATTAAAATCTCTAAATTTTGCTTTATTTGTCATGGAAAATAATGTCAATCAAGTAACAAAAGTTGAAAAATTTCCAACTTTTTTCACTTAAAAAATTAAACTAATCAAATGTATTAAACTTTCAATTTCCAGGAATTCAATTCCCTATAATTCATTTTCTTTCCACCAAAATTCCAACATCGCAATCAAACGAAGCCTAAGTACAAACATATGGAATCGAATCCATGAGTGGTTGCAATCGCTAATTTCATAGAGAACCATGAGTTTCCTTATCGATAAAAAATGGTTCTATTTTTGCTTCTTATGTTTTTTGGGTGTCAAAATTGAGGTTCCGATAAGTCAAGTCCCTTCAATCGGTTTGCTCAGGTAGTCTTTTCAATTCAAAAATTCTTCTTCGAAGAGGAAAGGGATGTGGCCAAAACATATAAAGATCAGCCTAGTCTACCTCGGGTAGCTTGCTCCAGAACCTACAATAGGTAACATCTAGCTACAAGGGGCGATTCTCATATGTCTTGGATCAAGTACACGATGATATACCGAATGCAACGGAGATTTGGTGGAAGCTTTTGTTGATATTTTTGGTTTCTTTATTGGAAGAAAGTAGAATAGACCCAACAAAACCAAATTTGACAAGATCATGTCGCATACTATACTTGCATGTATATTATATATTAATGAGCCTCATTCCCAATATTATACTTGTTATATAGCTTCCTAACCCGTGTGTGGAGATATGCTAACTCGTATGCTTGCGGGCATCACGGGTGTCGGATGACAAGTCTATCACGTCAGGCTCTATTTAATGGATCAAAATTATTTATAAACAAATAATATTATGTTCTCAATGCTATTGTTTGATAATTATTATTTTGAAAAAAAAAAAAACTTTTAAGCAGTGATTTTTTAGAGAATGTGTAGTTAAAAAGTAGAAAAAAGTGTTGAATTTACATGCAAAATATTTATTGTGTAAATGTGTAGTAGGAAATGAGTACCGTCAAAAAATAAGTTTTAAGTAACGATGGTCAAACATTGGCCAAAAATGTGATTGAAAAATATTTTGAAAAACATATGTAGTTAAAATATGATTTGGAAAGATGATATACAAACATCTCAGTGCAGTAGGAAACACAAACAAGAGAGTGACCTTTTCCTAGGGGTGGCAAATGGGCTAGATAGTTCGTGAATTAGACTCGGCTCGGTTCGTGAAAAAATGGACTTGAGTTTTGATCAAACAAAAAAATTGAATGTTGAACAGTTCGGGTTCGACTCGTGAACATGCCCTATATATATATTAATAAAAATAGTTGTTTGACAATGGTCATTTAACGGTCTAATTGGGACAACGGTCACAATTGTAACTGTTGTTCCATATATATATATTTTAATTTTAAAAACACTATAAATGTTAGTCCAAGAGTAAACTAATCAAGAGGGGGTGAATTGGTTTATAAAACTTTTTCGATAAATAATCTCAAACTTAAAAATTAATGTGTACAAGTATGAGCGCTTAGTATTGTAAGTAACTTAACGATCAATGTAGTGTGCTATAAATGTGTAAACTTAATTGCTTAATTGATAAAGCAAGTATAGCACTTAGATATAGTATTGCACAATATAAATTGATAGAATAAAGTAAGTGCAATGTAAGTAAGTAAAAGAGATAAGAGAATGTAAACGCGATTTATGGAGGTTCAATCAACCAACGTGATCTACGTCCCCCGTTACCGAGCTCTCCGTCACAAGCAAGGTCAAATCCACTATATTGGTAACTTACAACAAGGAGTACCAATCCTTAGGCAACTTACAACAAGGAGCACTTACCCTTAACCAATAATCGAGTTTTCACAAGGCTCTCGAAACCACAAGATATAATGAATTGAATTTACAATTGAAATAACCCTCTTGACAAATGATATACTCAAATTAAGTACCGAGAGAGTTAGGATAACACTTCAATAGATAGCAATGAATTAAGCTCGAGTGTTAGAGAAAAACTTTGATGCAAATGATAATGAAAAGTTCAATGCAATCAAACAAAGTTTTTCAAATAATCTCTTGTTAAAATAATGAATCAAATTAAGTACCAAGAGATGTCACACTTGAATAATTAACAATGAGTTAAGCTCAAAGTGTTTAAGCAATGGAACTTTGATGAATCAAATGATAATGAAAAATGTAGCACAAATAATCAAAGTTCCTTAATTGGAATTTCTCTCTTTTAAAAGATCAAAACAAGTTTAGAACAAAGAGAGATTTACACTTCAATTCCAATATAGTGTGAAGATGTTGAAGAAGTTTAAACAATATAAAACCAAGAATCTTCACAAAACTTTATTCCAAAAACTTTGATGATTTGATAAAACAAAGTTTAAATCAATCAAAGTTTTATAATAATAATAATAGATGAATATAAACCAAGTAAGAACAATGAATTTTCACAAGAATGTTTCTATAAAATCTTTTTTATATTGTTGAAAATGAATGTAAATGAGATGGCTATTTATAAATCAAGATATTCAAATTCAGCAACTTTCGGTTGACCATTTCTGGAGTTTCGGTCTACCGAAACATGCATATAGTCGTTACACATTTTCAACCGTTGAACTTTCGGTTGACCAATTTCGGTTGACCGAAAGTTGACTTTCGGTTGACATGAAAATGTACGATTTTTAGGTTTCTAACTTGTTTTTCAAAGTTGTTTAACATAGTATAATCATGATTTAAGATCAAATAACATATGAAAAGCAATATTGACTTGAATAAAAATATTTTATGCAAGTGATGAATTTTCAAGTAAGTTTCTTGATGCATAAAAATCATTTTCGAGCTCGTTGAATTTCATCGCTAAAGATTGAGAGTGTTATACCTTTACATGGTTAAATCAACTCTAATCTTGTATGCTTGAATTCTTGATCTTCATGTCATGGTTTTCAACTTCAATTTTGATCTTTGAATATCTTCAATTATTTCATGATCTTCTTTGCGTCTCATGTGCTTGATCACATAGTTTTGATTTATATCTTTGAGAGACGATTTGAACATAGAGTACTTTGAATATTTATCATTACATGAAACACTTGAAGCAAACTTGTTAATAACACAATATATTCTTGTTTGTTATGATCAAAACAATAAGGTTAAGTTAACCATAGGTCAACAATTTCCCCCTTTTTGATTATGACAAACAAGATGATTTGTAATGATAATATAAGCAATTGAAGCATATAATCAAAACATAGGGAAATGAGAATAATTGATAAGTTCAATTTTAACATATATTCCCCCTATCTTATACAAACCAATGAGGCATAATCTAGCATATAATGTAATCCTTTTTATGCATATAGATTATCCAAAGACAAGCTAAAACAAATCACTACCATATTTTCCCCCTTTTGGTATAAGCAAAAAGGTGGCATTTATCCCTTCATCATGAGCATGTGTGTGATAAGCATAATAATGAGGCACAAATAGAATATCTTGATTGTAATCATATTCCCCCTTAGTAAAGCATTCCCCCTTAGTAAAACATTTGTAGCATGCAATGAGTTAAAGGGTATAACAATGCATATTGTCAAAGTATCAAAGTATTTTCAACTCATTGAATAGGTGTATCATGTGTGGATGAGTTAAAAAGTTTAAAAGTATCAAAACAATTTTGTTCAACAATCATATCGCTCTTTTAATCAAAGCCAAAAATAAGTGATCAAAAGTAATGTAATACAAGAGTTTTATGAAGAGGAGAAGATGATTTCAAGTCATTTAAGGATTGTGTATGAAAATTTGAAATTAAAAGAAAATCCCTAAATCCAACCACTTTCGGTCGACCGAAAGTATATTGGTCGATCGAAACTCTGCAGGAGTAAAAAAAGGTAGCTGCAATCACGTTCGGCTGACTAATGGTCGACCGAAACTCTGGTTTCGGTCGTACAGTTGTTCGATCGAAATATCTTTTGGTTGAACACTTGTTTGACTGAAAAGACACTTTCGATCTGCCGAAATAGTTTCGGTCGACCGAAATCTACAAATATTGAAATTTACATGTGATTTTGGTTAAATCATGTATGTAACATAAAATTATGAATAAAACACATATTAGCACCATGTTTCATATTCATACTCATACATCTTTTCAATGTATGAAATTTTTTTATGAAGTGCAAGAGGTTAATCAAATATGTAGATTAATAGATCTTTAAATCATTGATCATTCAAAGTCCAAGAGATATCAAAGAAATTTACCTCATCCTCAATAGTTATGAAGCACATGTTAGTCACTTCATCTTGACTCTCATCTTCATCTTGATCATTATCACTTTCATCCCAAGTGGCTTGTAGAGCTTTCTTTTTGAAAAATATTTTTTTGCTTCGATACTCGGTACTTTTGTGACCGGGTTTGTCACAATTATAGCAAACAATCTTTTCATCTTTTTCGTTTCTCTTTTGGATTCGATGATTGTTGCGTACGCCTCTCCACTTCTTTATAAGGATAGCAAGATCATCAAGTTCCTCATCACTTATGTTTGAGTTTGATGAGCATTTACCATGTGATGATTTAAGAGCAATTTCGCGCTTGGCCTCTTATTTTCCTTTTCTTGTCCTCTCCTTTGTTTCGACATTGTTGAGCTCAAAAGTCATCAATGTTCCATAAAGCTCTTCCAATGGATGTGTGTTGACGTCTATTGTGTTTTCGATCAACATCCTCAATGGATTCCAATCTTGGGAGAGAGACCTAAGAATTTTACTCACAAGTTCACTGTTAGTAAATTTATGATCAAAATAAAAGGAAATAAATTAATTGAGAAATCCGGAAAATCTGGAGAATCTTGAATTACGACCGTGAATAATTCTTTTACGGCCGTGAAATGCTCCTTTTACGGCCGTAACTTCCAAGCTTACGGCCGTAAGCCTCGTTCTGCAGAAAATCTTCATTTTTCCTCGTTAATTGATTACGGCCGTGATTGTAAGATTTACGGCCGTGAAGAATTTCCATTACGGCCGTAAGGCCTTTTCTGCATAAACAATTTCTTTTACTCGATTCAGCTCGATCCGTCCCTCTTCTCGGCCCGATCCCAACACGGTACTTGCTCCGTTTTACACGTAGATCACTATCATATTGTTGATGGCTCGACTTCGCCCTTCGTTGCCTGGTCTGGATCACATCATACTCCCTCTCTTGAAAAGGATTCGACCTCGAATCCATTTTTGGTCGGCTTTTCAAATTCCTTCTGCTTTCCTGGGCTCGATGATCATGTTTATGCCTCGTGCTTGCTTTCAACATTTTGGGCTGCTCATTTGAGCCAACATATTTCTTTCCCGCCTTAAGTTCATGGTTTGACTTCGGTACCTGTAAAACAGAACTTAAAGAACTGGGGAGGGGTTTGTTAGCGTGAGTAAGTGCAAATAGACTCATTTTTGTGGTAGACTCTCTTCTCTTTTGCTTTTTGCACTCAGTCTCTCCTTTTTCTGAGGTTTGAACCTCAACTCTCTTTTCTTTATTTTTCACTCCCTCTCCTTTTTCTGAGGTCGTGGCCTCAACTCTCTTTTCTTTAATTTCCACTCCCTCTCCTTTTTCTGAGGTCGTGGCCTCAACTCTCTTATTTTTCCCCTCAAACTCACTTTTCACTTTCAATTGATCTTTCAGGGCGTCAGTTGGAGATAGTGGCATTAGAGTAAACTTTTTCCCCCTTTTACCAAGCTGTATCTATTCGTATACCCATCATGTAGCACAGCCCTTTCATGTTGCCAAGGTCTCCCCAACAGTATATGACTAATTTTCATTGGCACCACGTCACAAATTACCTCATCAGAATACCCACCCAAAGAAAAATTCACCAAGGCCTGTCTCTTCACCTTAACTTCCCCTGACTCAGTCAACCATTGTAATTTATAAGGCGTTGGATGTTTCGTTAAAGGTAAGCCTAATTTTTCCACCAACATTGTACTAACTACATTAGTACAACTTCCCCCATCAATCACCAAGCTACAAACTTTTTCATCCACTAAGCATCTAGTGCGAAAAATATTATCTCTTTGCTCATCCACATTTTCCAAAACATTCGCCTTACGCTTAACGCTAAGAACATGCCTATCAATAATTGACTCATCCACCACAACACTTTTAGCCCCTTCAATATCACACCTAACCTTTTTACGTGGACAATCAAGTGCAATGTGACCCCGTTCCAAACATTTAAAGCACTTAACATTTTTACCCTTGAGAGGCTTGGAATCAGAATTATTTTTACCTTTGGTTGTCGGCTCCTCCCTCCTTTTGTGAACATGATCACTACTCTCCCGTTTTGATGTCTCCTTTTGCTTCAATGTCCTTTCATCCATCCCATCTCCATACCTAGCATGATATTCATGCTTACTACTCCTCCTAACCCTAGAGTCCGCCCGCGATTGCTCTTTTTTCAATTGGGCAATCATCGCATCTCTTTTATCCATCCTAGCCATTACCTTCTTAAATTTTTCCTGCATCTCTACCAATAATTCAAAACCCTGCTCCAATATCCTATCCCCTCTTTCGGGCCGTTTGTTGTCACCCATTGACGAATATCTCTCCCCGCGAGACATGGAAATTTGGAATATGGAAAAAAAAAATGGAATTTTTCGATTTTTTTTTAATCTGCCAGAGAATTAAACTACGAGAATGGCAGAAAAAACGGAACTGAATTTGGACGAAAAATGAAGAAGAAAAACACTTTTGAATTTTTGGGACTGACTCTTATGGATCAAACTGGAAAAACATATGACTGATACGAAGAACGCGAAGAACACGAAAAAACCAAGAAAATCAAGAAACGCAAGAATCTGAAATAGATCCAAGCTCTGATACCAGATGACCCGATCCCAGTCGGGGAATCTCGTCGAACACGCGGAATAACGATAATTAAAACCCTAGGAAAGATCTAGATCAGATCTGACACGAAAATAACAAGAATTAAAATACTGGAAAGATAAACTTGACGATAGGACCTTGACCCAAGATTCACGACGCAAGAAATTGACGATGCGGAATCGAGATCCAAGGTTTTCGAAACACCACAAGGACTTGTCAATTTCCTTGATAAGATTCTAATCCGACACGCCACAAATATTCTCGCGAATATTTGATAAGTACAACGCCACAAATATTTTCACAATATTTGATAAGTCGGATTTGTTCTCGAAGAACACAAAAGGGACTCCTCAACCTTTCAATTGGAGAAAACTCTCTCAACTATATTAATCTCAAAATCAATCTTAACTTATGTACCCATGAGCCTAGAAATAGCACGGGAGCGAAGAGCTGCAAAGGCTCACTCCCAAACCCAAAGGGATCCGCCTAACTACCAAAAGCCTAATTATGGCCAGGCTTTATCACCCCATGAGTGGAACTAGCCACAACAGCCCTATGGCCAATACCATGGTGCGGTGAAATTGACGATGATGAGGAAGTAAGCCCCTTCTCCGAGGGCATCTGGAGGTACCCAGTATCTGTTGACCTTGAGATGCTAGAAGTAACAAAGTACTCCAGAAGAGGTGATCCTGATGATCACATGCTAAACTACTGCTCCAATATGGAGATAGCCGGCGCTACCCCTGCACTAAAATTCAAGGCATTTGCTTAAACCCTTGAAGGGGGTGTCATACAATGGTACAAGAAACTCCCGCCTGGAAGCATCCACAACTGGAGAGACTTGAAAATGGCTTTTAAGAATGGCTTCGTCTCCTCCAGGCCAGGCCAACTTCCCTTAAAACACCTGCAAGACTTAAGGCAAGGAAGAAGTGAGTCTTTAAAGGGCTACTTAGCTCGATTCATGGAGGAAATGCACAACTGTGAAAATATCACAAAGGCAAAAATGTTCTCCACCTTGAAAGGAGGCCTAGACATGACTAGCATGTTTTGGAGGGATGTCCGAAGTCAAAAACTAAGGGACTACAATGCCCTTGTAGATCTAATGAAGGAGGAAATCATCTCGGAAGAGATGGCGAGGGCTAGACATAGCCAACCTCAAGAGCGGTATAACACCGGACTTCATCCTGGAGTGAATCCAAGGACTGGAGATAATAAGAACTAGTCCAGGAATCGCCCGGGGGGCGGGTCGCGTCTATTTCCAGGCTTCGGATCCAACTATGCAGCTGAGATCACGGAGGTCATTCCCAACTTGCACTCCACATTGCCTGTAATGGCCCCTTCTACTGATCCAGAAGGAGTGGGTCGAAGCCGAGGTGTTAAGCAGCCTATGACTGGGTCATATTGCGCCTACCATAGATATTACGGACATGCACCAGAGGACTATAGAGAGGTACATATGTTGGCTGATCAGAAGGACTACGAAAGAAAGGGAGGCAACTCTACCTCAAACAGAGGAAGGTCAAACAGGCCTAATAATCAAGGTTCAACCGGCTGATCGAAGGGACAATAAAAGAAATCCCTCGAGGGGAGGGAGTCATAACCGTCAGATGGATAGGAGCTTAGACAATAACATAACCCCAACACCTAATAGAAATATTAGGGAATTGCCCCATCCTCCAAATGATCCACCAATACGTGAGATCGACACAATATTTAGAGGGCCCCATCCTGGTGAGAGTACAAACAACTCTCAAAAGCGATACATCAGAGAGGCTAAAGAGCTCGCCAATGTGAATTATCACATAAATTCACACCCTGCTGGGACTTTGAGGATGGAGCCAATCACTTTCACCCTGGATGATGCGATTGAGGTGCATTTCCCACACAATGATGTACTGGTAATTAGGATGGTGGCGGCCAGAAATGGACTGTCCTGGATGCCAGTGGATGACGGTGCCTCGGTAAATGTGATTTATGGGGTAACCTATGACAAGATGGGGATCGATAACCCACTCATCCTAGTCCCAGACCCCATATATAGCTTCATCGAGGATAGCATTGTTCTCAGAGGATCTATAATCCTTATGATCGAGGTGGGGAAGGCACCAACTATTTTTAGGATACCAATGGAAATCCAGATCGTAGATAAGACTTCATCGTATCATAGTTCAATTGGAAGGTCAGGCCATATCGACCTAGGGGCCATCACCCACACGAAGTACATATGCATGAAGTTCCCAATTGAAAATGGGATAGCTACTGTCAGAAGAAGTCAGACTGAATCCCAGTCATGCTACACAAACGATATCTAGAAGTTCCAAGACTGAAATGTCAATTTGATCAGTGATACAACAATGATCAAGGCGGTAACATACCCTGAAAAATTAGGTACTGAACCTGCCATAGATACAGACGTAACAATGACAGAAGAAGAAGAAGATTTGGCAGATTTAGACCCTAGGATGACAGGTGCAAACTGTTACGCCACACCGGCTGAAAAGTTGGAATGCTTCTCTATTGATCCATTAGACCCGATGAAGGAGTTGCAGATAGGACAAAACTTGATGGACGAATTCAAAGGACAGCTAAAAAGCTTTCTCCTTCAAAACCTTGATGTGTTTACACGGAAACATGATGACGTGGTAGGGATAGACCCCAAGGTGGCCTGCCACAGGCTACAACTCGACCCAAGTCACCCCAAATATAGGTAAAAGAGGAGACCTATGAGTCCGGAGAAGTATGAGGCAGAAAGAGGAGGTATCGAAGCTATTGAAAAATGGCTTCATTAGGGAATCTCGTTATCCGAAGTGGCTGTCAAACCCTTTATTAGTCCCCAAACAAAGTGGGAAGCTGCTGGTATGTATCGATTTCTAGAACCTGAATCAAGCGTGTCTAAAGGATAGCTTTCCCTTACCTCGAATTGATCAACTAGTTGACTCCACGATGAGTCATGAAATGTTAAGATTTATGGATGCGTATTCCTAATACAATTAGATCCCCATGCATAAATCAGATGAAGAGCACACCTCCTTTATCACGAACAGGGAATCTACTATTATAGGGCCATGCCCTTCGGGCTAAAAAATGTAGGAGCTACCTACCAAAGGTTAGTAAATCAGATGTTTTTGGAGCAACTTGGAAGTACCATGGAAGTATATGTAGATGACATGCTGGTGAAAGCATGATCGCCTCAAAACATATCCAACATTTATTAGAGACATTTGATATACTAAGAAAGTACCAAATGAAGCTCAACCTTATAAAGTGTGCCTTTGGAGTAGTATCTGGAAAGTTTCTTGGTTTTATGGTGAATAGCAAGGGAATTGAAGCCAATCCGAATAAAATCAAGGCATTTCTTAATATGGACTCACCCCCGAAGCCCCAAAGAAGTGCAAAACTTAATTGGAAGAGTCGCTTCCTTGAGGCGAATCGTCTCTAAATCTATCGAAAAGTGTCTGCATTTCTTTAAGATCCTGAAAGGAGGAAGAAGGTTCCAATGGACGCAAGAATGCGAACAACTTTCACGGGGTTAAAAGTGTTTTTGGGGCAAGCCCCACTATTATCAAAGCCAAAGGTCGGAGAGACACTGTTCCTTTATTTAGTTGTCTCCAAAGAGCCCGTTAGCTCTGTCTTGATCATAGAAGAAGATGGGAATCAACTTACAGTATACTATGTGAGCAAAGCCCTGCTAGACGCTAAAACGCACTACCCTGACATGGAGAAGCTTGCATTAGCCCTAGTCACAGCGGCCTGAATGCTCCACTCCTACTTTCAATCACATTCCATCCAGGTACTTACAAATTTTCCCATGAGACAAGTACTGCAAAAACCAGACGCTTCTGGAAGGCTGATGAAGTGGTTCGTAGAGATTATCCAGTACGACCTGCAACATGTGCCTCAAACAACAATAAAAGTCCAAGCATTGGCAAATTTCATAGCTGAATTTACACACTTGCCGAGTTGGAGATGATCGAAAGTATGGGGGACAGTCATGAGTGGGGACCATTCGTTGATGGATCCTCCACTGAAGGAAGGTCCGGCGCCGAAGTAATACTAGTAAACCCGAAAGAACACAAATTACACAGCGCGGTCCACTTCAGTTTTAAAGCCTCAAACAATGTGGCGGAATACGAAGCACTCCTGGTAGGACTAAAGCTAGCAATAGCTTTGAAAATCAAATCACTGAAAGCAAATAGTGACTCCCAACTCGTCGTGAGCCAAGTCAATGGGCAATTCATCGTTAAAGAACCTACAATGATCTCATACTTGAAGAAACTAAAATATCTGGTAGCTCATTTTGAGAAATTCAAGTTGGTCCACATTCATGCCTTATCCAAATTGGAAAGTAGCAAAGACACCGAGCTCCTCAACATGGTACCCATTGAACATCTACCAATCTCTTCTATTGAACCAGGGGCAGAGGTATATGCAATAGAGGAGGAGAGTTCTTGGATGACTCCTATTTCTACTTACTTCAAATATCAGACTCTGCCAGACGATTCGGAGGCGGCTCAAAAATTACAAAGGTATGTAACTAACTTCGTCCTCATTGATGGGGTACTCTATAAGCGAAGCTACATCGCGCCTTTGTTATAATGTGTTGGTCCAGCAGATGGCATGTACATAAAGATGGAAATTCATGAGGGTATTTGCAGCAACCATGTCGAAGCGCTATCCTTAGCCCAGAAAGCCCTGAAACAGGGGTATTTCTGGTCCACTATGTGAAAGGACGCGCCCCCATACCACACCGGCCACACCACGAGTTGAGGGTGGTAACTATCCATTGGCCTTTTGCAAAGTGGGAATTCAATATTATTGGCCCCATGCACCGAGCTAGTGGAAACAACTACTTCTCGATTGTTGCGGTAGATTACATCACCAAATGGGTTGAGGCAGAACCCCTAATGAAAATCACTGAAGTAAACACTTCCAAATTCATTTGGAAAAATATTATCTGCAGGTTCGGTGTTCCACACTCATTGGTGACTGAAAACGTGAAGCAATTCAAAAACAAAAGAGTTGTCATCTGCAAGTTATTTTCATCACCACATCATCCGCAAGCAAATAGTCAGGTCGAAGCAGTCAATGATAAGTGTGCGTTTTACACACTTATTGTGCTTTTAAATAGACAATTTAATTGACAAATTGAGCAAATATCTACTTATAAATTGTGTTTATCTTGTACAATTAGGTACAAACTCAATTGGAAAGAAAATATACAAGACTGGAGAGCAATTGAGCTAAAAGAAGAGCAATTTCGATGTTCAAGGACCAAATTGAAAGAAATCAAAAGTTTGAGGACTCAATTGCAACATCGCAAAAAGTTGAGGACCAGTGTCTACTACTCAAATTCAAGGATAAAATCACAAGAGAAAGCAAAATGATTGCTTAATTTATGAATTTGAGTGAAAATAGATCAATCTTGTACAAAAAGATGAAGTTGGGGACTAAAGTGCACAAGTGCCAAAAGTTGAGGGACTTGGAAACATTTTAAAATCTATTTTATCACTTTTCCACAGATTTTTGTGCTTGGACACATCAACTAAGAGAAAAATAGAGTTTGGGGACCATTTTGCTCAACTTCCAAAACTCAAGGACCAAGGATGCAATTTTCAGAACTTTTATATGATAAAATCTGATTTGGACAGCAGCTAGGTCATTGAGTCTTCTTCTTCATTCTTATTCTGGAGCAGCTGCGTTTTTCTTCTTTTTCTTTTGTTTTCTTTTTTCTTTTGTTTTGTTTTCTTTTTCTTTTCTTTGGAGCTTGCTGCCGGGTTGCTACTGGAAATTAGCTGCTGCATAAGTTGCTGGAAGCCAGGGAGCTGCTGGAAATCTGCTGGAAGGCTGCTGGTGCTGGTGAGAATCTGCTGTGCTGGTGCTGGTGCTGGTGCTGGTGGAGTTGCTGGGAAGCTGCTGGTGCTGGTGCTGCTGGAGTTGCTGGGAAGCTGCTGGTGCTGGTGCTGCTGGTGCTGTTGGAGTTGCTGGTGCTGGTGCTGCTGGAGGTGCTGGACTGCAATGGAGAATGCTGTCATGGCTGGACTGATTTGCACAAAGCTGGAAGATAAAGGACTGATTTGCACATAGCTTGATAGTTGGAGGACCTTGATGCAATTTCCATAGTTTTCTAATTCCGGGTTTTATTTTACTGCTTCTTGTTATTTTTATTCTCAAACTCATGTTTAGCTAAATTTTGCACGTTGGGATAATTGATGGAATTTAACCTAGTTTAGATTAATTTTAATATTTGCTATTTGATTAAATGCTTATTTCATGTGTGTTTGTTATTGAGATTATTACATGTGTTTGCTTGATCTCCAAATATGTGTTTTGTGAAGTGTATGATAATCGAGAGATATTATGCATTTTAGACCAAATAACAAATGCTCTAGGTTCTTGTTAAGGATAGAGATATACCTTAAACCCTAGATGATCCATTGAGATATTTTCACAAAGAGTTAATGCAATTGATTGGACCTTAATCGACATAGAGATATAGTAGGTTAGACCAATTGATTAGGGTTGATTTCACTCGAGAGAGGTAATTGGCTAAGCTTGGAAAATCGGGTCTAACATTGTAAATGAGTAATTTGTTAATTTGCATGTTGAGAAATTAATTAGGCGACGGTTAAATGAAATCATGAATCCCAACTATTTTATCTTTAATTTTCCTTATTTTAATTTGGTTTCAAATTAGTTTCTTTAATTTAGTATTTTCCAAAACAAACTTTTAATTGTGTGTTTCTTTTATTGTTAGAATTAAATTAATTAAAGTTGTATAATTTAAAGTAAACATTCCTCGTGGGATCGACAACCCGGACTCAAAAAGTCCACTTTATTACTTGTACGCGACCCGTGCGCTTGCGGTACACTATTTTGAGCGAACAGTCAACAAGACCATCAAAAACACCTTGAAAAGGAAACAGGAGTCTAGGAAGGGTGCTTGGGTAGATGAACTTCCACAAGTCTTATGGGCACTCCTGACTACCTTTCACACCACTACAGGAGAAACCCCTTTTTCAATGGCCTATGGGTCCGAGGTAGTATGTCCAGTAGAAATCGAAGTACCTTCACCTCGCCAAATTCACTATGACGAAGCAACAAATGAGGAGGCTCAAAGGGCAGATCTAGATTTCCTCCTTGAAAGAAGGAACAAATCATAGGTGGTGTTAACCCACTACCAAGAAAATATAGCCCGCTATTACAACAAAAAAGTAAAGAAGAGGTTTTTCAGAATTGGGGATCTGATCTTGAAGAAAGTATTTCTTTCAACCCAAGAGACAGGAGTAGGGACTCTAGGCCCTAACTAGGAAGAACCTTATAAGATCACTGTCGAGTTGATACTAGGAACATACAGGATAGAAGACCTATCTGGAATACCTCTGCCTAATCCCTAGAACACTGATCATCTTCGGCGCTATTATTAGTAAAGGAAGCTTCCTCTAGTTTGAAACATTTGCATCTAACTCTATGAAAGTTGTATAATAAAGGGCTTCCTTAAGAAAATTTGCGTCAAGTAAATTTAGTATTAACGTGACAAAGCTAAACAAAAATAACTCGTAGATACACCTCGCAAATTTCCACTCTCTCCATAAGGTGTAACAATTCCCTAATGAGTGGTTTCGAATAATTAACGTTATGCTATACCAGTTGAAGAAAGCACATCACAAACTTGGCATACAAAAAAGTTCTTCATTCAATCAGATCTAACCGGTGAACACAAATGTCTTTAACTTAGATCTGAAGGACTATCATATCAATCAAAAGATAACAGTGCTTCGTTATGGAAGAAAGTCATTGTAAGACAGAAAAGTCAAGCCTATCTTATATCAAAATCATTCCGAATTGGTTAAGGCAGATTAAGTTAAGAAGAATTATCATTGCAGGAATTGGAAAATGCGAGTATAAATGCAACAAATAGGAAATTAGGATACACAAGTCAAGACAAAAAAATTCAGAAAAATTTCATAAGAAACTAGGAAGCAGGAGCATCTTGGGCTGAGGTGTCATCAGCTGCCTTTAAAGAATCATCCTCAGTAATACCTTGAGGCTCTGGATAAAAGGCCTCTCTTTCACATCCTTCAGAGCCATCCAGGCCCCAACATTACCAAAGACTCTCTTCATGGCCTCATACTTTGGGGTATCTTCAAAGGAGTCCTTGGAAATCTGGATCGCTTCGAATACCCTTGACCCAACAACCTCCTGCACTCTGGCTTCAATATTTCGCTCCAGAACATCCTTTATCCTAGTTTCCAAGTGCAATTCCAAGGAAGTATGGTCTTCCTCCTAGCCTCAACCTCCCTTCCCAGTCTACTGGTAACCTCGGTAAGCTCATCCATCAATTTTTCCTTTGAGGCGTTGGCTTCCTGCAAAGCCTTAGCAGTGACGGCTTGGGCGCTATTGGCATTGTCCAACTTCTTGCAAAGGGAGGCCACATCTGGCTTAGCAGTACAAAGTTCATATCTCAGCTTCTCATTATCTTCCTAGAGGCGCTTAGCGAGGTTTTTTCCGTCTAAGGCAGATTTACGAACAAAGGAGAGTTGGTCCTTGAGGCTGTTAATCTCCCTCAACATCCTATCTGAATGGAGGACGGCAGTCTCAACATCTTTCTTAGCGAGGTTTTTTCCGTCTAAGGCAGATTTACGAACAAAGGAGAGTTGGTCCTTGAGGCTGTTAATCTCCCTCAACATCCTATCTAAATGGAGGACGGAAGTCTCAACATCTTTCTTATCCCACTCCATCTCTAAAACTGCAGTATTAGCCTCGTCGATTAGAGCCATGTCTCTAATATTCATAGCTTTAGCAACAAGCAATTGGCGAGATGGGGAGATGGTCGAAAAGTAAGCTAACCATGCTTCTGTCCAAAATTGTGCCATGACCAAGGCGGCTCTGGCTGGCGGAGAAGATGGAGAGTCTAGGTGGCTCGAGTCAAGAACAACGTCCCTAGGCTGAAGGAGAGATTTGATTTGGCTGACCTCGGCAGTAACGTCAGGGGTAACATCATTATTCACCCCTGGAAGAGTGACAAAGCGGCGTGTTCTCCTCTTCTAGCTGATCGGAAGCTGGGGGAGAGCTGAAGAGGAGCCTTTGCTAGAAGGTGGTGATGGAGGAACCAAAGGAGCATCCCTAGCCCTTTTTAGTCTTTTCAGGGGAGCAGATTCAAAGTCTGACTCCACCAGCACAATGTCCTCTTGGGATTCGTCCTTAGGTGAACTGTGGGTTGAACCATTTCCTTTCTTTTCGTCACCCTGGTCTGACTTCTTCCCCTTGCCCTTCGCCTGAATTTGGTTGGAGCCGATCTCCTTTTTTACCTCCAAAAGCCCCGACCCAATTAGCAGCAAGGCAGGTGGGGGCAAAAGAGTTGGAAGAGGACCCTAAAGGCGGGCAGTGGAAGTTTCGGAGACCTTTTTGGCAACGTCCACCTGAAGGCCAGCAAGGACAGATTTCCGATTCTTCTCTTCATTGCTGCCATGCCAAAGAGGCTGGGTACTTTCATGGCCATGAGGCCCCTCAAGGAAATCTTCGGAAAATCCTTTGAACCTAGACACAAGAGAACAACCATTCATTCCAAATTCAAGAAAGTGAGGCGGAACAAAAGGGCCACTTACCCATAGCTCGGGTAAGCCCGTGTTTGACAAATTGCCTTTTTGATTGAATCACCCCTTGAAAGGTCCCCTTAAAAGCAAAGAGCTTCCTCACTATGGATAAATCTCCTTCTGGGAATAAGTAAGTCGGAATCTACCCTGAAAAGAGAAAAATCAAGATGAGCAAACATGTGGAGAAGAAAGGACTGAATAAACCACATAATCACACATCGACAACGAGAACAAAACAGGAACTCACGAGGCACGGAAAAGTTCCGGGGAACCTCGATCTTAGGGGTAGGGTAAATGGGTGAACTCTGTCACTCTCTAGCAACCTAGAACCACTAGTTCCTCCATTTCTTTATGAAAGAAGGATGTCCAGTAATGAAGGGAGAAAAAGTGCCTCGGGGAGTCAAGTAGTATCAGTCTTTCACATCGAACCTCAAATCTTTTTCCCTCCTCATTGATTTTGATGTGTGTCGCAATGCACCAGAATAATAAATAATTCATTACTCACTAAATATTGATTAATAATGTAGTAGTGAGAGTAAGGGTCGATCCTACGAGGAACGGTGAACTCATTTAGTTGCTCGAGAAATTAGAATGGAATGGGGGGTTGTGATGTTTGAATTTGCTTAAACGAAAAATATGCATAAAACAATTAAATACGTAAGGAATTAAATGAGAGAAGATCTTGTTCTCGTGTTTGATTGTACCCTCAATTATTGTTATACTTTTCCTTGTAACGTGTTTCTATCCTAATTCAATTATCAATCGTAAATAATCAACAAGCTCTGATTATATCAGTTCTTCCTTATGTGTATTGACTCAAAGCAAACCTTTTGAACCAATTCTAGCCAGTGACAATCTTAAACAAGCTCTTAGGATTTAATGCAAGATTAATATGAAAATTCAGAAGAATATATTTAATTGGATTATTAATTTCACAAGCTCGAGTTAAACAATCCAAGTTGAATTATTGTTAAACATGCACTAAATTTATTTGCTACCAAAGGTCATGATCTAATGAAAATTACAGATCAAAAGACATAATATAGCACATACATGAGTCTAGAAATTAAACAATTTAATTGGCCAAATCAAATTTATTAATAACCAAAACTCAATCAAACATTCAAAACTCAATAATTCAACGATTGAAATAAAGGAATTGATTCAACGTTACTAATATAGGAAAAGAAAATAAAAAAATTGAATGGACACAACTTCCCCTTTGAACAAGACAATGAAACTTAGCCCATCATAATCATGATGAAATCTTCAATTTGCTTCATGAATTCCATTGATTGTTGATACTTCTTGCTTGAAAATCTCCCAAGAAATCTCTCTTCAAATCTCTAATTTTCCAGCCTCCTTATGTGGTGAATTTTCTCTTTTTAAGCCCCTCCAGTCGTGCCCTATGACTGCCCCCAAGATATACCAAAAATAGACCAGGAAATTAGCAAGTTTTCCGCGCAATAGTTTAGGCCACAAATATAGAGCTTATGGTAGTAAATTGGTTTCTGGAAATTCTTGAATTTAGAAGGTTACGGATGTAACTGAATTTCTGCATCTTTTTCACTTGTGACTTGTGTGATTCACGGCCGTAACCTTGAAAATTATAGCCGTAATCTATTTTGCAACCTTGGTCCCCAAACTTCATTTTTGAGTACTTTTTGTCATTTTTTCCTCTTTTCTCCTCCTTTGTGATCCTATACAACATAAAACATAAAATGCATTAGATAATACTTAAATAGGATCAAACTAATAACAAAAATATGACAACGAGTGAACCAAACGAGTGCTAATAAAGCACTTATCAGATTTCTTTAAGATGTAAAGAGTGTGGAAGACATTTAGAGAGAGGGGGCGATCTGGGCTAACCTCTTGCCACATCAACCATATACCTACTGCTTAGGTCCAAAAGTTAGGGGCCAACTGATAGGGACAGAGATTGTAGCTTCAGAGCAAGGCCCTAAAAAAGGGGTGAAGAGGAAGTCTCATCCCGCACACAAAGGCATCATAAAAAACTGGGACTTGACTGGGCAGTGGACTGCAGGGATGACATGATCGGGAGGGATGTATCAAGCGAATCCCCTTTGGCAGCCTAAACTTTGAGGGAGCACCCTCCAAGTCAATTCCCCGAATCTTGGATTCAACCACACTGCTCTCCCACAACTCCGGATTAGGTTCAGGGTCGATGTAGTACCCCGATACCTTATTGACATAATCTACCCAGCCTTCGACTTGGGCGAATTCCTCCTCTGATAACCCCAGCTCCTCCCTATGAGCCCTAAATGGCACCCTAGCACCCTAAGCCCGTTTCTGGTGTCTTGGCAGAGAGTCATTCCACCTCTTCTTCCCTGAAGTCCCTATGTCATTTGCTCCGAAGTTCTTGTAGTGAGGTTTCCTCTGGATGACATGTGGGCCATGTAGGGTGGGCTCCTTTCTTCGCTGTCAGAATTATCCAAACACATTATACTATTATATTTCCAATTCCTCCTCCTCGCACGTTCCCTAAAAAAGCGGGAACTAAAAATCGACTAAGATAAAGAGTAAAAACCTCTGATAGGAATCGCTATTACCACCAACTACTGAGAACCCGTTCCCTCAACTCTTTCCATTTTCGCCAAATCCCAAACTTACCCAAAAGAAGATTAAAAAAAATAAAGGGAAATTCTCAAACAAGCACTCATTAATTCAAAGCTAAAAATAACAAGCATGCAAGGAAGGAAAAAAATTACCTGAGACAAGAAATGGTGAAAATCGGTGACCCAGAATCCAAAAGAGAGCAGTGGCTTGACGAAAAGTCTTAATTGAAAAGGGTTTCGTTGATGAAGAAACTTTCAAAGAACGCAATAAAATTCTTTGTAAAAGAAGTTAGGAGGCCAGCTTTCACGAGTAGACTCTTAGAAGATTCTTGAAGATGCGAGAAAGAAGAAAGTGTGAGACGTGGAGAGCTTTATAGATAGGCCATGTCATTCTAAACCCTTCATCTTGAAGCTGAGGAGCTAATCCAGGCAGTACGTGTCTTGGAATGGGAATAAGGTGAAGCACCAATAGTTTGAAATTTAGAAAGGAAGTAACCATCCCACCAATGGAGTGTGTCTCATGCGCTGTGTGACGCGTTCCCTTAAAGCATTTATTGGAAATTAAAGTCAATTATTTGTTTGCAGTAAATACGCCCCAAGAAGACATGCTTGCACTTGTAACGGCTAAATTAAATAGGGAATAAGTCCAAAGGTCCAAATGTCACACATAAGAGTTATAGTCCACGGATGAAAGACCCCAGAAATTTAGAATGTTGCAACTGAATCCACGCTTGAGTCACCTCGGATTCATGGGAGAGAGTGTTCTAGATGCATCCAACTTTGAGCCACTCCCTGGAAAACCATTATCCCATCTCTATGACCTCACGTCCAGTTCAATTCAGCTTGTCTATATCAAGTCCGATACGCCCATGAATGATCCCATCGAACTTGAGGGACTAGTGTTACTACCACACCTAAATTAAGCTTGACACAGGGAGCCCACATGGGACCCACTAATTACCAGTTTGATCCAAAGACTTATGAGTTATTGCATTGTCGAGGCGGTCTATGGGTCGAACCCTTTATGACCGAACTACTCGTTCCGAGGTAGTGTTATCCAAGGTACGTGCCTAGGGCCAGCGACAAGGCTGTCCAACTATATCAGTAGGATTTGACCTTTCTGCAAGTTGCGACTTGATGGGACAGTGCCTTTATTGGAGATGTGATGGCATCTGTAACTCTACAATAGGTAATAATGATTATGACCAAACAATTGGTTTACCTCATGGACGATAAGGGGCAGGACACGTGTAAAGCACAACACGTGTTACCCTCTAAGACAATAACTTCTACTATAAGTAGGTCAATGGTGTCTCTAAATAAAATGTTAGCTTTTCAATACTTGAACAAAAAGATATTACTCTCACTCCCTTTTCTCTCTTTAACACACATTTATATTTCCCGCATTCAATTTATACTTGGTCAAAATGGGTTTTGACTTGAGCGTCGGAGTGCAAACAGGAGGCCCCTTTTGCACACTGATCGTTTGTCTTAGTGAACAGGAAGTCTACGTGTTCAAGATAGAGAAGCTGAGACATGTTGACCCAAGTCTTACTAGATTTTGTGGTCAACAAGATCAGTTACATTTAATTCTTTGTAGGCAGAGTGAAAATTGTGCACAAACAAGATGCTACGTGTACAATTTTTATATTTCAAAGAAATAATTGAAAATATAAAATAAAATAAAATGGGATATATAGTAAAGCTGTAAGGACAATATTAAGGGGTTGTTCCCAACATGGAATTTAGTGGAGTTTTTTAGATTCGTGAACTCTCATGGATTTTAATAAAATTCTATAGAATCTCTCAGGTTCTAATGGAATTCTATTTCATTGATTTTAGTATATTTCAATCGATTTTAGTAGAATTTGTTGAACTTGTTATCAATATGAATTTTAGAATTTCATTCACTTTTACCTTTTATCGGGTAATTTATTTCTTTATTTATTATTTTTTGTTGTGCAAGTTGAACGTGAATTTAAGACACAAGTAAAAAAAAAAAGGAAAGAATATTCGAACCTTTAAAAAATAAAATATATAACCTTCTCTAGTTTTAATTATTAAAAAAAAAAAATCAAACATTTCAATTAGAACGTGAAGTATTTTCTTAAACAAATAATCAATTAAAACAAAAAGTTGCATTTAAATAATTAAACTCAAATTTTCAATTATATAAAAACATTTATAGATTATCACAAACAAATTGGGAAAATTTTATTAATAAAAAATGGATGAATAAGGCATTATTTTTTTTCCTTCAGTACATACAATTGTCACCTTCCAGATTTGTGGGGATTATGACTGTCAAATTAATAAGGATCGCAGACCTAACACCTTCATTTATATAAAAAAATAATAAGGATCATGTCGTGTTTGTTTTCTTTTTTATTATCATTTTCTATTTTTATTGGGAAAAAGGGAGGAATTGGAAATTCAATGGGTCATGGAATTGGAAATCCGAGAGGTCATAGTCGGATTTGTTGAGGAATCTTTCCTTCATATTTATGGTTTAAAACTCATCAAAATTCTTACAATTCCATTTATATTAGAAATCCACTGAAATCCAAAGATTTTTTTAGGACACCGAAATATTGTGGAATTAATAAAAATTCATATTAAAGACCTTAGATTTTGACAGATTCTATAAAAATTCCAAATAGAGGATATGTGGAATGTTATGAAATTCTAAAATCCTTCAAATTCCATGTTAGCGACACCTCCCTAAATAACTACTTACCAATACGTTAGTTCTCCGAATTCCCTGATCATAACTTTGCTTACTCTATCTTGTATTCGTATCTCCTCAGACTTCCAATCTTTTAAACACATTAAGCTCTAAAATATGTCTTCTTGAAA
This sequence comes from Ligustrum vulgare, assembly GCA_963555705.1. Taxonomy (NCBI): domain Eukaryota; kingdom Viridiplantae; phylum Streptophyta; class Magnoliopsida; order Lamiales; family Oleaceae; genus Ligustrum; species Ligustrum vulgare. The sequence goes on along the minus strand of OY743173.1, from coordinate 15,514,895 downwards.
GTCTTGACATATAACTAACACATGCACTAAAAACAGCCTACGATGCTACAGTTGATATCGGAGGTGCTAGTAGATCTTGTACTATCATAAAAACTTAGAAATTTGACACTCGTTTTGCCTCCAACACTTAAGAATTTCAAAATTATTCTCTCTTCAATGTCTAACAAGCAAAGAAGACGTGTGAGAAATACCTAGTCAACTCGCTCGAAATTTCATTTAGACTATTAGGAAATGTACTAAAAGAACTAGAACTACTATGAAATATACTAGAAGTTCCCTTAATAGTCATAAGGTAGGAAAGTAAATCATTGTTTTCAATTGGTATCACATTAGGGGTGGTAGTGATTTTTCTAAAATTTTTACCTCACGTTTCGGCATTGATCTCGTACATTTGACATAAATATTTTTCTAAATCTGAGCATATTATCGGCGTCTCAAAAGTTAATTTACTCGATAAATATACATATAGTTTCCCACCAAAAGCAACTTTCTAAATCAGAAAATCTATGGCAAAGAAATAATTTAATAAATATTTTAGCAATTATTATGGTACATGTGTCATTGATGTCATTAAAATCTATGATAATAACATCAAGATTTTAATTTATTTTATTATATAAACTTTTTTTGTAATTGTTATTATTCTTTTAATAATTATTGTATTATATTAAAGTCAAAAAATATATAATATGAGTGTCAAATCGAAAATTTCAAATGAAAAGTCTAATACAAGCTAACAATTGAGAGCAAACTGTAAACATGATGTCCGTATAATCGTCTCAAAGATCAAACGTAAAAGTCTTTTATTTTTTTTTTACTTTTCCTCAATATCTCATTCATTTTAAATTCTATCATTTAAATTCTATAATACTACCTATAAACTATTTATTTATTAATTAATTATATTATTTTGATAATTATTGTATTATTTTGAAGTCGAAGAAATATGTAGTATGAGTGTCGAATCGAAGATCTAACCGAGAAGTATAACACAAGATAATAAGTTAGAGCAAACTGAAAATATATTGTCCTTAAAATCGTCTCAAATATCAAACGTAAAAGTTCTTGCTTTAATTTTATTTTTTTACATTTCTTCAATATCTCATTTATTTTAAATTATATCATTTAAGTTCTATAATACTATAAACTACTTTTTTGCAATAATTATTATTCTTTTGATAATTGTTGTATTATTTTGAAGTCGAGAAATACGTAATTTATGTATCAAATTGAAGATCTCAGTGAAAAGTTTAATACAAGATAACAAGTCAGAGCAAAATATAAATACTTTGTCCATAAAAATGTCCCAAAGATCAAATGTAAAAGTTTATTTTATATTTTTAACTTTTGCTCAACATCTCATTCATTTTAAATTATATTATTTAAGTTATATAATACTCAGTGTTTAGAAAACCTGAAATCGGTTCTACTCAAAAATGTAACAGGTATTTACCCCGTGCGATGCACGGAAGTTTTTTTTGTAATATCTATTTCGATAAGTATTCGTAAAATGTTAATATTTTTACATAATCAAAAATAAATAAAGAAACGCATAAAATAATAATATTCTATTACAATAGTTATTAAAATTTAAAAATCAGTTTTTTAGTAGATTTTGATAACAGTTGATGGAATGTGTAGTTGAAAGTTGTAGGACCTATGAAATGGGTAGTTAAAATTAATTATTGAATTTGATTTGAATTTTAATCAAAAGTTTTAGAGTTATCAAATATGAAAAATATAACTAATCCAAATTATTAAAAAATTATTTGGACAGTAAATGCTAATTTATATATTTATAAAATAAAATGTCAATTTATATATTTAAATAATAAATGATCATAGGTTTCAATAATTTTTATGATTTATTGTTAACTTCATTGAAAATGCAAATTTAAATAATTTTTGCATTTAATTTGCTTCTTGTATTTAAAATTTTTTTAACTTTCATTCAAAAAATTATCAAAATAATTATAAATGATTGTTTATTCTCAACCAAACAAATATTTATAAATATTTAATCAATAAAATTATATTTTTATTTACAAAATCAAGAAGTTAAAATAACAATTACGAAAAATCTTCAATTATCATTATATAACAATCGGACAACATGGGAGATCGATAAATTATATTGAAAACCTTACACTATATAATCTTTACACAATTATTAAAATTAAGAATGATTTAAAATATTAACATCCATTCAACAACTTTTTCTATAAATTTATTTACATATAACACATTTTTCACCCACTTTTTAACTCTACATATTTTTAGACCATTTTTCAACCACGTGTTTGATCTAAAAAATAACAATATTTTTGTTTATAAACAAAAACAAAGCTTTTAAACAGAGGTTTTAATTTATTAAATGATTAATAATAATATATATAATATATTTTAGAGAATATGATTTATTATTTAAAGGATTATAAATATTATCTACGCGAATTTTTATTTTATTTTATTTTTATTTTAGTTATTTTTTTCCAAAATTGTAAGTGCATTTTGGAGGAAAAATAGCATTTAATGCTTCTCTATATATATATATATATGATTGTACAATAAACATATTTTTATAAATTTTGATCGAAATCACTATCACAAACATATATTCTCGTGCATTGCATGGGTGAAAACACTAGTTGCCATTATGGTTTGTTTAGTTCCCTCTAAATTTATCCTAGGATCCATTACCGCTGTTAATGGAAACCAATATTTTCTAAATTTGGTCTCTATTGCTACAATAATTTGAGAAAAAATAGAAAATGATTTGTTATTGTTAAAATCAACACCACAGGAAAAGTAGGATAATAAATATCGAATAATTCGTTTGTAGCATTGCAAAAGAAATTTAAAAACTTTTTAACATGAAATACAAGTTCTCAATCACTGACTAGCAAATCAAAATATAGGCTGTGTGAGTGCCGACCGTTGTAATATTGACATATTAAATCCTCGTAACTTTGACAACGTTCAAGCATTAAATAAGTTGACTTCCACCTATTTCCCACGTCTGTAAAAAATGATCGTGCATGCTTACCATATTCTACACAATGTGCATCAAACGCTTGTTTTTTAGAAGGTGATTTCATAATGAAATTGCAAGCATACCTAATTCTTTTTTTTAATTCATATTCTATAAGGTTAAGACCATCTGAACTATCAAATTAAGTATGTGGCACAAAATGAACATGAAATAAAACTCCATCAAATTCAGGATTTATGTGGCTAGTTAATCTATCCACCATGCTTTATTGACAGAAGCATTATCTAGTGTAAAATTACGAACTTTACTATTACTGTCACAACTAAATTCTCCAAGAATTGCAAGCAGTATATTGAAAATATTTGTTGCATTATGTGGGTAATTAATAATTTTAAATGTCATAATTCTTTTGTGCACTGTCCAAATATTATCTATGTAATGACAAGTAACAGCTAAGTAGCCTATATGATTATTGTCGGTCCGTAAGTCTAAAGTAAATAATAAGTTATCATTATATTTATTTAAAGCGCCTATAAACTTTTGTTTTTTCTCAAAATATCTAGCAATGCAATCAACTCGTAAAGTATTTCTAGAAAATAGTTTGTACCTGGGTTGGAGATACTTCTGAACGTAAGTCATGAAATGAGGATTTTCAACAACTGAAAGCGAAAACTCACCACTCGATACGAACATGATAATTCAATCTCGGCGCACTAGATCTTGTGAGTAGACCCAATTATTTAGACTCAATTGACCAAACTATAGTTGTGATTGGTTTATTTCAACTGCGTCATGTTTTCGACATTTTTTTAGTGTTTGTTGAGATGTGTTATGCCACCACACATCTTCCAAGAGAAAAGTCCATCGCAACTTTTACATTTTGTCTTCATTACCGGATTTCCTTCACCATCTTTAGTAGTTGTTTCAACCATATTGAAATAATTTCAGCACTTCGCTTTTAGCTTCCTTTTCAGATTTCTGTTTGAGCCTACCGTCCTGCCACAATTAGCGGATCCATATGCAGTAGCAACATCTCCATCAATGTCCTCCAAATTAATAGGAGTTGTAGTATTTTCATCCTCATTTTCCAAATCCACCAAATTGTTGTGAATTGGAATATCATTGAGACCAATAAATTTATCGACAAATTGGAGAGAATATTGACCGTGAGATTATGAGCGTGCCATTAGAATTGGAGATGAAAATGAAATATGAAATCTGAGAGGAGATTGTTTGAAATATTATAACACTTAGAAATTGCAATTGAGAGTAGTGTAAATAGAATGATAGATTGAGAGGAGATTAAAAGTGTAAAAATTTTGGAGAAAATGTATGATATTTATTGTTGACCTATGGTTAACTTAACCTTATTGTTTTGGTCATAACAAACAAGAATATATTGTGTTATTAACAAGTGTACTTCAAGTGTTTCATGTAATGATAAATATTCAAAGTACTCTATGTTCAAATCGTCTCTCAAAGATATAAATCAAAACTATGTGATCAAGCACATGAGACGCAAAGAAGATCATGAAATAATTGAAGATATTCAAAGATCAAAATTGAAGTTGAAAATCATGACATGAAGATCAAGAATTCAAGCATACAAGATTAGAGTTGATTTAACCTATGTAAAGGTATAACACTCTCAATCTTTAGCGATGAGATTCAACGAGCTCGAAAATGATTTTTATGCATCAAGAAACTTACTTGAAAATTCATCACTTGCATAAAATATTTTTATTCAAGTCAATATTGCTTTTCATATGTTATTTGATCTTAAATCATGATTATACTATGTTAAACAACTTTGAAAAACAAGTTAGAAACCTAAAAATCGTACATTTTCATGTTTTTCAAAAGTCAATTTTCGGTCAACCGAAAGTCAACTTTCGGTCAACCGAAAGTTCAACAGTTGAAAATGTGTAACGGCTAAATGCATGTTTCGGTCAACCGAAACTCCAGAAATGGTCAACCGAAAGTTGCTGAATTTGAATATCTTGATCTATAAATAGCCATCTCATTTACATTCATTTTCAACAACATAGAAAAGATTTTATAGAAAATTTCTTGTGAAAATTCATTGTTCTTACTTGGTTTATATTCATCTATTATTATTATAAAACTTTGATTGATCTAAATTTTGTTTTATCAAATCATCAAAGTTTTTGGAATAAAGTTTTGTGAAGATTCTTGGTTTTATATTGTTTAAACTTCTTCAACATCTTTACACTATATTGGAATTGAAGTGTAAATCTCTCTTTGTTCTAAACTTGTTTTCATCTTTTAAAAGAGAGAAATTCCAATTAAGGAACTTTGATTATTTGTACTACATTTTTCATTATCATTTGATTCATCAAAGTTCCATTGCCTAAACACTTTGATCTTAACTCATTGTTAATTATTCAAGTGTGGCATCTCTGGTACTTAATTTGATTCAATATTTTAACAAGAGATTATTTGAAAAACTTTGTTTGATTGCATTGAACTTTTCATTATCATTTGCATCAAAGTTTTTCTCTAACACTCGAGCTTAATTCATTGCTATCTATTGAAGTGTTAGCCTAACTCTCTCGGTACTTAATTTGAGTATATCATTTGTAAAGAGAGTTATTTCAATTGTAAATTCAATTCATTATATCTTGTGGTTTCGAGAGCCTTGTGAAAACTCGATTGTTGGTTAAGGGTAGGTGCTCCTTGCTGTAAGTCACCTAAGGATTTGGTACTCATTGTTGTAAGTTACCAATATATTGGATTTGGCCTTGCTCGTGACGGAGAGCTCGGTAACGGGGGACGTAGATCAGTTGGTTGATTGAACCTCCATAAATCGCGTTTGCATTCTCTTATCCCTTTTACTTACTTATGTTGCACTTACTTTATTCTATCAATTTATATTGTGCAACACTATATCTAAGTGCTATACTTGATTTATCAATTAAGTTTACACATTTATAGTACACTACATTGATAGTTAAGTTACTTACAACACTAAGTGCTCATACTTGTACACATTGATTTTTAAGTTTGAGATTATTTATCGAAAAAGTTTTATAAATCAATTCACCCCCCTCTTGGTTAGTTTACTCTTGGGCTAACAATTGGTATCAGAGCATAGGTGCTCATTTTTAAAAGATTTTACAATCTTGAGTTAATGGCTAACCATAATCTTGAGGGGCATTCTACAAATCGTCCTCCTTTCTTTGATGGTACACATTATAACTATTGGAAGACTAGAATGATGGTTTTTGTTCAATCAATAGATTATAATATTTGGGAAGTCATCGAAGAAGGTCCTCATAAGCTTACTAAAGTTATTAAGGTTGATGGAAAATCGGATCAAACTATTTCAAAACCTAGAGAGGAATATGATGATAATGATAGGAGAAAATTGACTTTAAATGCTAGAGCCAAAAATATATTCTAGGTTATTTTCCTATTTTAAAATTTTAGCATAATTAGAATTCTATTTTGAGTAAATTAGATGCTAGGTTTTCTTGCTTATTTATATTTCTTTTCATCATTGTAAACATAAGTTAAGATTGATTTTGAGATTAATATAGTTGAGAGAGTTTTCTCCAATTGAAAGGTTGAGGAGTCCCTTTTGTGTTCTTCGAGAACAAATCCGACTTATCAAATATTGTGAAAATATTTGTGGCGTTGTACTTATCAAATATTCGCGAGAATATTTGTGGCGTGTCGGATTAGAATCTTATCAAGGAAATTGACAAGTTCTTGTGGTGTTTCGAAAACCTTGGATCTCGATTCCGCATCGTCAATTTCTTGCGTCGTGAATCTTGGGTCAAGGTCCTATCGTCAAGTTTATCTTTCCAGTATTTTAATTCTTGTTATTTTCGTGTCAGATGTGATCTAGATCTTTCCTAGGGTTTTAATTATCGTTATTCCGCGTGTTCGACGAGATTCCCCGACTGGGATCGCGTCACTTGCTTCCCTGCCTGCCTCGGAATAACCCCCTATCAGGCTAAAGACACTGCTGGACCTTGAGGGGGTCGCTTCTTCATGATATTCAGGAGGTAGGTTGTGCTCACCTGGTATTTCATGCACAAGGTCCTCTTCACGGAGGGGTATGGAATCCACTTAGGCATACATCGGTGGTTATAATAGTAAAAGGCGGTGCCAGCATCAGAGGGTGAATAATGTGGTTGGGAGTACTGCTCAATTTGTTGTTTTTGCATCTACAACATTTGAGCACTCATGCATATCATGTCTTGTAGCATGCGTCGGCTTCAGTGCCGACGAGGAGGATTAGGTTGTGAAACCTCCTCGTTGGCATTTCATACTGGCTTGCTGGATGCGTCTCCTCGTCGCCATATTGTTCCTCTCTGCTCCTTCAAGGGTTGACATTGTTATCACTCCCACTCATTGTTGTAGTAAGTTAGAGGTTACCATTTTTCAAGGTTGGTAAACTTATGCTTCAAACTTTCTAGGCCTTTTTCAAGATTATTAAACTTGTATTTCAAAGTTATAGACATTCTTCAAGGTTTTTAAGCTTGTATTTCGAAGTTATGGACCTTTTTCAAGGTTTTTTATTGCCTTTTTACCAAGTGTTTTTCATGTTTAAAGGTGTGATTTCCCACAGACGGCGCCAAAATGTTGACCACAAAATCTGGTAGGACTTGGATCAACACGTCTCAGCTCCTTCCTCTTGAACACGTGGACTTCCTGCGCACTAAGACAAACGATCAGCGTGCAAAGGGGGCTAGGGTAGCTTCCGTTTACACTCTGACTCTCAAGTCAAAACCCATTTCGAGCAAGTATAGAATGAATGCGGGAAATATAAATGTGTGTAAAAGAGAGAAAATGGAGTGAGAGTAATATCTTTTTGTTCAAGTATTGAAAAGCTAACCTTTTATATGGAGACACCATTGACCATTTATAGTAGAAGTTATTGTCTTAGAAGGTGACACGTGTTGTGCTTCACATGTGTCTTGCCCCTTACTGTCCATGAGATAAACCAATTGTTTGGTCATAATCATTATTACCTATTGTGGAGTTACGACTGTCATCACATCTCCAGTAAAGACACTGTCCCATCAAGTTGCAACTTGTAAAAAGTTCAAATCCTACGACATAGTTGGACAGCTTTGTCGATGGCCCTAGGAACGTACCTTGGATAACGCTATCTTGAAACGAATAGTTCAGTTATAAGGGGTTCGGCCCATATACCGCCTTGGCAACGCAATAACTCCCAAGTCTTTGGATCCATCTGGTAACTGGTGGGTCCCATGTGGACTCCCATGAGTGATGTATCAAGTTTAATTTATGCGTGGTCGTAACAGGTCTTAAGCTCGGTTTAAAGGAGGAGGGTTTAAAATTTTAATTCTTAATCGACTTCGGAATTACAAGAATGTTACATTTTCAACCTAAATTAGATGTTAATATTCTATTAAATTGAAAAATGCCCACGGGTTTAGGACGACTCGTTTGGCTCTTGTGCCAAACTAGCCCAAGAATCGAACCCAAACACTTGTGGGGTAAATGTGTTAAGACGAGTGTACCAACCATACCCGTGAAAATTGACTCGAATCGATCGGGGATCACGGGTCGACCCTGACCCGAGCAAATGGTTCATGAGTCAAGAAGATGTGAACCGCGAGTCTTCTGGGTCACATCTTGGTGGGCCACGGTTAACCTGTCGACTCGTGAAATAATTAAAAAATATATAATTTTTTTTTATTAAATATGGTAACAATGAAAATTTCCTTTCTTTTACAAACTCTAGTACAACTATTAAATATAAATCTTATTTTTTTCTCCCTAATAGCTAAGATTTAGGGAAATACATTTTGTTATGTTATATTCAACTTTGCAAAGTTAGAAGTAATTCATATAATATATGATATAAATTTGGATTCTTTGTTAACAATTCTTTGTATAAATATGAATTTATCATTTTGTTCATTTCATATTTAATAATTTAACAAATTTTTTTTGCTACAAATATGAAAAATTCTATATTTTTATTTATATGGATCAGATCGGAACGAACTACGACCTGCAACCGACATGGACTCGATCGGATGGGTCAGCAGACGGCTTGAGTTGTACCAACTTTTTTTTTTCCTGCAAGCCGTTATCACCGACCGAAGGGAGATATTTCTCCCCTATGAAATCAAAAAACACTTGGATGTTTGTCTTCACAAAATGAACCCACCACCAATTTTTTCATAAACACACTCAAAAATCATCAAAATTCACTAAAATTTCTCCCGCATCTTCTACAAGATGTGGCTTCGATTTTTCTTATACCATTCATATTCAAAGGAATGAAGATTCTGAGAATTTTAATCCAAGAAAAAAATGTTTGTTTCAATTTTCTTCCAATATGATTTTTGCTGCATTGTTGAAATACATCATACGGTAGGATCTCACTGCGAGAAAGCGATATACTAACAATTATCGGGCTCACATTGCAACGACCCGGCCCGGCTTACCTACCTGGATCGACACAAAACTAGCCGGTGGACGGCTTCCCTACCCTTTCCTCTCCTCATCCATTTCTTTGCCGCCGAAATCAGCTTATACCAGAAGTAGATAAATCCGTAGAAGGCTAAAAGCACAATGGCGGCGTCGGCGATACCCACCGGCGGTGGCCTACGCCGGCTTCACACTCATCCATGGCTCCAATGCCTCCGCTTTACAACTCCAGTATGTTCTCTCTCTACGATCTCCCCTTGTCTCTCTCACTCCCCTTCAGAACTACACGCAGAAGAGCCCACAAGTACTGTAATGAAGCCTAAAACGACTGAAAATAATACCAAAAACCCCACTTCATATTACCCGAAGCGAGGTCAGACTTTAGAGCTAGTGTGCGAAACCTTAGCTTTCAAAGGCAAGGGTGTGTGCAAGGTAGCTGACACTGGCTTTATAGTCATGTGCGATCGCGCACTTCCGGGCGAGAAGTTCGTTGGCCGTGTCACTCGCAAAAAAGATAATTACGCCGAGGTGCATTTGTTTTGCTTTGCTTTGCGTGTTCCATATGTTTGATTAAATGTCTGGATGAAATATAAATATTTGTTGAATGAGGAGTTTTTTATTGTTTTGGTGGAATGTGAGTGCAGGTGAAGAAAGTGAAGACTATATCTCCTCACTGGGACTGTGTGGTGGCGCCTTGTGAATATGCATCGTATTGTGGAGGTTGTAAAACGCAGAATCTGTTGTATGAGGCCCAGGTCAGGGCTAAGGAGCAACAAGTACATGAATTGATTGCACACGTTGGAAAATTCTCAGATAAAGACCCAGAACTTAGGGGCATTATGAAGCCCATCGTTCCTTGTGATATCCAGTTCCACTATCGAAACAAGGTTCTTCAACTCAGCAGTATAAAACAATGTTCTCTGGATTTTGATTGAGAGCGTTGTAGACTAGTTTATGTGTTTTGGTTCAGCCAGTGGAATACTTCTTCCACTGGGTGGCAAATCCTATTTTGGGACCATTTGGCATTTTAGTGGCTGAAGAAGCATATATCCGGAATAATTGTCGCTTATGGAACCGTTTCTATTCCGTGGTAGTTTTATTAGTTAAGAAAATGAGAACAATATCTCTTACAGGTTGCAGATTCTTTCACCACTGTACTTAAACCCTTGACTAATGATCTTCAAGATTTAGAAAGAGCACATTCATACTTTCATGAGGTTATTATATATGGTTTCAGAAAAGGAGGGAAAGTTATCATCAATATGCTTTGATTCGACATAGATGTATCGAATACCCATTAATACAATAACTAGTCCTTAGTTCTACAAACCAGGAATCTTTAAACAGTTCAACCACAATTTTTTTTTTGGCAGCATGCTTTTTCACAATAAAATGTTTTGCGCACAAACCTAATTTTTTTCCTACTTTTAAACCACACATTCACTATTTCAAAACTCATTTCATTAAATAATGGTAGATAAATAGGTGCTTAATAGATGGGATGGAGGGAAGGAGATAACGAAAAGAAGGGACAATGAAAAATAATAAAAGGAAAAATGGAGATAATGATTAAGCTTTTATAATTTTTTTTAATTTTTTGTGGCTATGCAGATGGAGTTCTCATTTGGCAGCAGAAAATGGCTACCTCCAGAATTGTTACAACAAGAGGGTGATGAAAACAATGAATATGCTTTGGGACTGCATGCTCCTGGCTTTTTTGACAAGGTCCTGAATATCAACGAGTGCTTATTACAAAGTGATCCAGCCAACAGGGTATGCGGATAATTATCTCAATTACGCAGATTCACAATTTTTGAATTGCTAGAAACTCACTAGAATTCTGCATGTTCTTTTGCCAATATAAATTTTTCTTGCATTGTCCGAAGTTGTACTTGCTTCTTCTGGTTAATGGATTTGACAAGGGTACCCTTTATTTGTAACATGATAACAAGAAAGCATATGGAAATGATCACAGGTCTACCTGCCTCTTTATATGAGAGAGGTCTAGTGTGAAGCTTTGAGCTTACATTTGCAAATCTGCCAATAAATAGCCCCTGTTTGGTGATGATTAAAATCAGATTTTTAATATATTTTGATAGAAATTGATGAAACATATGATTGAAAAGCTATCGGGTCCCATAAAATATGTTGTTGATATTAAGCCCTTGTTTGATCTAGATTTTTGCCGAAGTCAACGATTAATCATAACAACATATTTCATGGGTCCCACAACTTTTTAAGTTTTAACCAAACATCCCATCAAATTTTATCAAAATTCGCTAAAAATCTGATTTTAATCTCCATTAAACAAGGGCTAATTTCAACTTGGATTAATTCTAGATTATAAATTTATAATTCCTACCAAATAGGGGCATAATGTCCTTTTCATATAACCTTAAAATGTTGACATGTCTTACCCCTTCATGCTATTTAGTATTATATGCAAGGATAGTTCTCATGACTTGGGATTTCGAAATACCAAATGAGAATGTTAAAAAGGTAAAGATTTTACTCGATAGTTAAAAAATATGAAAATTTGTAATTTAGCTTTTTTTTTGGCAAGTGCTTAAGTTATAAATTCTTTTGTTCATTCTCTTTTTATCCACACATTTTTGGAACCCACATGTACTACATCTATCTATTTACAATTAAACCAATTATAAACAGTTCCCAAACATGTTTTTAGTATCAATCATCTATCTATATTCATTGTATATCATTAAGAAAAGGTGACGGAAGAAAAGGATAATATTGCACTCAGGAAAGACAAGTGTTTCTATATGACTGTTGTTTGTACAAACGTAATTCTATGCATTTATATTTTTTTCTTAAAAATGTTAAAATATTCTCACCAGTCTGAGAGAACAGTAAAGCCGTGTACCATGCATAAATATTGCTGCTATATTTTATTGGTCTTAGTAGGCACTTTCCTGGTTTCCCTTTCTCATGTTTTTAATTCTTCTCTATCTGTATTCATTAATGATATTACTACTAGCAATAGGGTACTTGTGATGGTGCTGCATTCTGTTGTATTTATCAAATTGTGGTGTGTTGCAGTATTTTATTTCAATTTTCATACTTAATGTATCACAAAATTAAATAAGGTGCTGGTGTACTAATGGGTTGTTTTCCATCTATCACAAATGTTAGCAGCCCAAAAAAGAATAACAATCCATGCATACTGCATTAGTTAACCAAACATAGATAATATTGTTAATGCATCTTTAACTAATTCTTTAAGAAATTACTTTCCAATATTATTCCACAGTTTTAGTCTGTATATGGGAGTGAGGGGTGATTTGAGAAATGGAATGATTAAATATATATTTTATGTGCAGTTTATCATTTATGCATTTCTATGAACTAATTACTTTATGTGAATCAGTTTGGCATTATATTCTGTCTCTGATTTATAGGTTCTTGCAGCTATTCAAGATTGTTGGAGGGATCCTCAGTTTGGTCTTTCTCCATACAATGTGTACTCTCATGGTGGCTTTTTGAAGCATCTGATGATCAGAGCTGGCAGGTAGTCATACTTGTCTGGTTCTCTCTTTAGATCTTGTGATGGTTCTCATTTTCTTTTACTTTCAGAGTCGAAACATCCCTTTTCATATCAACAGCAATGACATGAAATAACTTCCAGATTTCTTTACAGAATTATATCAAAGATGATCCTATAATGTATAAGCAAATGGAAGAGTTGTAGCAAACTAGTAATATGCTTTGAACTATTGTGCTGTCATTCTCCTTATTGCTTTAATTTTTTCCCCCTCTTTAATTGGTACCCATAATTTTATCAGACCCATAATGCCATAACCGTTGGATAAATAAGAAGTCTCTCCAAGTCTCCAACTGATGCTTTCATTCTCAGCTCATCCTTAATTTATCATCCCACCATACGTGCCAAGTTTAGTAGAGAAGGATCATACGACTCCGTGTTCTCTGAGTTTTAGATTTTCAAGTATGAGAGTACCTGAATAATTTTAGGAAGTGGTAAATAGATAGGGAGGAATGATCGTAATTGTACTTCTGATATTCTGTAAGATGAGGATTTGTGTTATTAATAAATGAATGACTGTGCTTGCCACCTCAAATTAGCTTTTTTGGTTATAATTTCTGGGTTCTTTATGTACATAATGTGAGTATTTAGTGGAAACGGTAGTTTTTTATTCTTTTAGATTTTTCTTCTCCTCGTCAATCTGATAGATACCTGAATGCTGGAAACATTGCTGATTAGCTGCTGCTACTATCCTCCTGTGAATTCTGCCGAACAAGGATGGAAGAATGAATAAGAATAGTGGACTTGATGAGATAAAATTGCTTCTGTAATATATTGATATAATAGGAAAAATTATAATTGTAAACTGAAGATTTTTATTTAGCTGATAATGAAAAGTAACAATATTCAAGGCAATTCGAGGGCCTGAACTCTCCTAACTGACTTCCTTTCAAAAACATGAATGAATGATCTCAAACCCAGCCCCCTTACATTTATTCCCCTTGCTTTCCCCCCAAAAGACTGACTCCCTATTATACCATTGCAACTGACTAACATAATATCAATTTGCTGCCTTCGTTCCACTGTTGCTAGTTGTTGTAGCAGCCCTCTTATTCCTTCTGGAATAAGTAAATTTAATCGGGGGTCTATCACAATCTAGCATTGTTCTTCAGTATCTAAAAGCATATATTAGACAACATAGTTCAGCACTCGATTTATTTCTCTGTTTCAGGAATATCGAGATTGGCCACCCGGAGCTTATGGTCAATTTTGTGACTTCATCATACAAGCCAGAGCTGCTGAATCCCCTTGTAGAGAAAATTACAAGTTTTCCTGATGTGGTGGGTGATTGATTACAAGTTGTAAAGATTCCTATGGTTGCTAGCCTGGACTGGTCTCTAGATATTTTGGAGAAATTTCGTTTTGTGCGTAATTGAAGCCACATTGATCAATTTAGAGAAATTCCTGAAGGTGTAGAGTTGAAAACTTCATTAAAATGAAAGAGGCCTAATAAATGTATTTTGGGGAAATTTGACTTTGAAAATATGGAAGAATAATAGAACTGTGAAAGAACAGTTTCAGTAGAAGTTTCTTGTTCTAGTTTGTGTTCAATTGAGTTAAATGGGAGAAAGGAAGGATTGAGGTCATAAAATGCTGCTGCTATAAATTTACTTTTAGTATGTTAGACTCGCATTGTTGAGGAGGATTATCCTCAATCCATCTTCTTTCTATATGTTTCCGACCGAGTCATTGACTATATAATTCATATTCACTCTCTTAATAGGTTAAAGATATGCTATGTAATCTAGTTTCTCATTTTTCTGCTGAACTTACCTAGGTAAGCATCATGAACAATGTTAATACTTCTGTGGGGAACACATCTGTTGGGGAGGAGGAGTATACACTGTATGGCAAATCAACAATTACAGAGAGTCTGAGAGGATTAGCTTTTCAAATTTCAGCAAACTCATTTTTCCAGACAAATACACATCAGGTATGAAACAATTGATATTGAATGACTCCGTCTCATAGCTTATATTTGTATTTCAATTAGACGTCACTGTTGAAGATATTGCTTTTCTGACTTGACACGTGATTAACCTGAGATTTCCTTTCTGGAGGGCTGCAATATGCTTGAATGGCTTCCTTGCTCGAGCTTGTATTTATATCTTTTTCAATCTCAGCTTGAAAATGAACAGAACCAAGCTTAGAAACACATTAAGCTCTACAATATATAAAAATAAGAATTGAGAAGAAATTTTGAATACATATTTTACCCTTATATATTTAGTTATATACCAAATATATCCTAACCTCTAATTTAATAACATTAAAAAATTCATTACAGTAATTTATTTACTAACAATTTACAATGTTATAATAATATAATTTCATATTATTGTACTTTCTCTTTATTTAGTATTAAATTAATTTATTATAACAAGTCTTTTAGCTAATAGGCAATAAATGTAGTGTAAGTTAATCAAACTGCTTGAGAACCTCTTAGATTCAATTTATCAAACCTCAATCAAGCTCGTTTGAGTAATAAACAAGCCAAGCTTAGGAACACATTAAGCTCTACAATATATAAAAATGAAGGATTGAGGAGAAACTTTTGAATACCTATTTTATCCTCTTATATTTAGTTATATTCCAAATATATCCTTACCCCTAATTTAATAACATTAAATAATTCGTTACATTAATTATTTAATTTATTAACTAACGATTTACAATGTTATAATATAATTTCATGTTATTGTACTTTCTCTTCATTTAGTATTAAATTAATTTATTATAACTTTTCTTTTAGCTAATAAATAGGCAATAAATATAGTGTAAGTTAATCAAACTGCTCGAGAACCTCTCAGATTCAATTTATCAAACCTCAATCGAGCTCGTTTGGGTAATAAACAAGCCAAGCTTAGGAATTCATTAAGCTCTACAATATATAAAAATGAAGGATTGAGAAGAAATTTTTGAATACCGATTTTACCCGTATATATTTAGTTATATATCAAATATATCATTACCCCTAATTTAATAACATTAAATAACTCATTACATTAATTTATCAACTAAAAATTTACAATCTTATAATGAAATTATTTTACCCGTATGTATTTAGTTATATACCAAATATATCCTTACCCCTAATTTAATAATATTAAATAATTCATTACATTAATATTATTGTACTATCTCTTTATTTAGTATTAAATTAATTTATTATAACTCGTCTTTTAGCTAATAGGTAATAAATATAGTGTAAGTTAATCAAACTGCTCGAGAACCTCTTAGATTCAATTTATCAAACCTCAATTGAGGTTGCTTGAGTAATAAACAAGCCAAGTTTGAATAAAATTTCAGGCTTCTTTATGTTACCAAACTGTGCTAGTGCAACCTAAAGCTCAATGCCTCAATCCAAGTGGGTTCATGTATTCCCTTAATTTTCGAGCTCTCTCAATTATTTCCAGCAAGTGATGCTATATGGTTGGTTACACCATGCAGGCAGAGATTCTTTACAAGTTAATAGAGGACTGTGCCTGTCTGAAGGGAGATGGTTCAGAAATAGTTTTAGATCTATTTTGTGGGACGGGAACCATTGGTCTTACACTTGCGAAAAGGTAATTTTCCATTGGTGATTTGGTTATGGCGTTATAGTTTGTTTACCTAACCTTTGTTTCTCCCCTGACCCATATTCTCAGGGTGAAACATGTTTATGGTTTTGAGATAGTTGACCAAGCCATCTCAGATGCACGCCGTAATGCCAATTTGAACGGCATATGTAATGCCACATTTGTCCAAGGGGATCTTAACAAAATTGACGAGAATTTTGGAAATTATTTTCCAAAGCCAGACATCGTCATTACGGGTTATCTTCTTGTTAGATTTATTATTTGCTGGTTCAGTTATTCTTTGATGAGATTTGAACCTAACCTATTCTTATAGGAATTGCATTTATTTGAAGTACTCTAGATAATGAAGTTAAAGCTATGTTGTGATTTGAAAAAACCTTTCTTATAAATGATATTGTTTCGTTGGTCTGTCCTTGCTGCTCTGTATTTCTTTGGTAGGCTGGAAAAGCAATGTCTTTTTACTTTTTCAGTCCATTTGCATTTATCCAAAAGAAATTGTTATTTGTTACTTGTGCCTTGGTCGAACTTTGCAATCTTCAAATCTCAGTATAAAGATTGAGATAAATGCCTTCTATTCTAAATATTCATTATAAGTGGAAAGACCTGAATGCAACAAGTAATGGATAACCGACTAGGCTGCCGAAACTCGTGAAACTACATAGCAACACTCATTATACTGAATTACTTACATTTGTTATACTCTCTTCAACTTCTGCAGATCCTAATCGCCCGGGCATGCACATGAAATTAATAAATTTTTTGTTAAAACTGAAGGCAGCACGTATTATCTATGTATCTTGCAATCCCGCCACCTGCGCCCGTGACCTTGATTACCTCTGTCATGGTGTGGTAAGTAGCATTTTGTTGATAAAAGATTGTCATCTTCTTAATCATGACAATCTCAGTTTGTCACAATCCCTGGATGCAGCCAGAGCAGAACATAAGCGGATGCTACAAAGTGAGAAGCCTACAACCGGTAGACATGTTCCCACACACTCCACATATCGAATGTGTTTGCTTGTTGGAACTTTGTTGATTCTACCTGATTCCGAAGGATTAGCTCTCTTTCCCATGTGGCTGCTTTTTCGAGGTTTTGACCCGGTTTCGCACTATAAGCATATATGTTATTGTGGGTTCACTAATTCAGGACTGATGACAGGAAAGGTTGATGTGCAGTTTCTTGGTCTCTATGAAGTGAAGGAAAATAATAATAGATGGAAACTGCTGCTAACTCCCGGTCGGTGTAGGCTGAGGAGCGAAAGGAGGAAAAGTCAGTTAATCGAATAAAAGAGGTTTGTCATACAGTAAAGTATTAAGTTTATATGGTTGTAAAAGTTAAGAAACACAATTTCAGCTCTGATTTAAAGGCTATTCTTTGATCATTTGAGGCTTGCACTGGCTTTCCTTCTCTCAGATTTCCATTTGTTATATTTTCGATGTTTTTCAGTCTTTGGAATCTGTATCACTATATTACATTCAGTCTTTGAAGCTCTTTCTATATTTTGGTGAATTCTACGAAACTTTTTAAATTATACAATCAATATGGTGATTTTCACATTAATTACATATTTTTCGAATTTATAGTTCAATTTTGGTGAAAATTTTAATTAAGTCAAAGTTAATAATTAATTACATTCATGATGGTTTTCAATTACATGTTATATCATTTTTTTCTTATTTTTCTATGGTTACCCAATTTTAATCATACGTTTTAACAATAAAATATTACATACATAAATTTTAAAAAATTCTCTTATTTTCAGATACATAATATTTCATTAATCACTATTTAATTTTTTTTTTTGTCAAATAATGACAATCAAACAGAGGATTAACTAATTAAATAAAAAGAATAACTATTAGTGGCCTTATTAAAATAGCGATCATGTTAAAACAATTTTAAAAATAAGAAATCATATAATAATGCTTAAGACTCCTCATAAGTTCGCAAGAGCATGTCAACTAGGCTCTTTAAACTTAACTAGTGAATCAGCTTGCGCGATGCACGTGAAGAAACGTCTAAATAAAAATAATCATATTCGAAATTAAATGAATTCTTAAACAAAATAAATAACATTCACAAATAAGAGATAAGTTCATCATTTATTAGTTTCATGTATAAACACCAACCTTTTAGGGAAAAGTCATACATGTGAAAATGATTGTACCTGACTCTTATTGATAGTCATGGCATATGACACCATCAATGAAAATTGTTTTTTTTTAAAATCTAATAAGTATCCTAAAATTCGAATGACTCAACGATATCCTTGGAATAAAGAACTTGTGTCCTACATTACTGTCAGATAGAAATTGACCTTATAGAATATGATCGTCAAGTTTTGTAACGATTATTCACTATCTCCTTGAACCAAAAATTTGCTTTGCAAAATGAATACTTAAATGTAGGATCTCTAGTATTCATGTACTTTGAATATTCAAACAATAGATGAAAAAATTAATAATAGAAATCATGCATATAAAAGATAAAATTCAATATTTTGACCATTGACAATGAAAAACGTGTATAATAATAATAAAAAATCAATAAAATTGCGAGGTTGACAAATATATTGCATCAAATTTATGATATTTTAGGTTTTCAATATTTATACAACGTAATTATTTTCTGATTGAAATTATAATTTAGCATTGATCATCTCAATTTTTAGTTAAGTAAATTGTGATACAATTTATATATTATTGTGAAAAAAATATCATAAAATTTGAATTAAAATATAGCAAAAAATATATTGGTATGGTTAATTACTTTTTGAAATTTTAAAATTAACAGTTAGGACAAAAACATTAATAACTATATCATTTCAAACAATATAGATAAAAATTTTAACCGTTAATGTTAAAAAATGTGATATGAGACTTTTTGGAATAAAAAATTAATTAAGAATTAAATGTAATTGTCATTGAAATAATTTTGATAAATAATGCAATATATGAAAGAACTTTAATATGTATATGTAATAAATAACTTAAAAATAGCATTTAATTATAAAAATTTCAATACACCGTGATTTATAAAAATACGAATGTGTATAAATTTTAGATATAATTTTAATTGAGAATTTAACATTGAATTTGTATGACTGAACCAAATATTTATACATAAAATTAAGACTAATAAAATATCACAATTATTATAAGAAATTAATTACGTATTAAATGTAATTATCTATAAAAATATTTAATAATTTAATAATACGCTATAAAAAAGAGCTCCAATTTTTAGATGTACTAAATAACTAAAAATAAGATTATTTATAAAAAAAACTATATGTATGATGTGATTTATAATTTAGTATTCCATCCGTCTCATAAAGATAGTCTTCTACTCATTTTCACACAGATTAAGGACAAAATGGAATATAAAATATTAATTTCACTCTTAAAAAATAAAGTAGACTATCTTTTTGAGACGGACAAAAAAGAAATGATGGACTATCTTTGTAGGACGGAGAGAATATTATCTATTAATAAAATTTCGACATAATTTTTAATTGAAAATTTTACTTAGGATTTGTATAACTGAACACAAATATTTATTTGTAAGATTGAAAACGTTAGAAGAACACGTTTTTTTTTTTATAAAAAGAGAGGTTTTTGCACAAAAAAGTCAAATATAAATAAGTAAAATCAAACAAATTATCGTTCTTATATCATAAAAAATAAAAAAACAACTTCTCGATAAAAGCAAATTTAAAAAAAAAAAAATTCTAGTTTCTTGTTTTTATACAATGTGATATACAATTTCATCAAATATAAATATTTGCTCATGAATAATATATTTTTTCTTCACTCAACGACCGAAAACATTAACATATCTATCCAACCCAAAACTATTCTAAATAGCCCAACATTAGTTAACACATTACAACCCCAACAGAGAAATCTATAACATAATATAAATAGACTATTAACAAATCCTCTTATTAGTCCAAAATAATTTTGTACTCTATATTGTTTTCGAAACTTTCTCTACAATATTATTGTTTTAATATTTTTTCTTTTTTGTCAGAAACCCAAATCTATGTTTAACGACTCAAAATATCACAAGTCTTGAAGAAAAGAGTAGTGTAAATCCTTTTTACTTTTTCAAAAAATAATTTAGGATTTTTTTATTTTCAACTGGTTTGTAATATTAATAACTAATAAGCATTATCACCGCACCAAAAATTTTGAATCATAATAGAATATGGAGTGAAGCGGTCATGTTAAACAGTACACATTTTTTCAAAGAAATAACCCTTTAATTGAATCTTTTATTATTATGTATATCTTCATAATAATTATATATAACAGAAATGGAAGAGGTTTTATACAGGGAAATGGAAAAAAAAAAGATATAGAAAACAAAAATTAATAAACAGATTTTGAAAAACGGGAAAAAATGAAACAAATTCTGAAAAAGCGAAAAAGGAAAAAAATAATAATAACTGACTTTCCAGTGTAATTAGGCGGCGAGAAATAGAAGACATGTAAACACAATAAATATTGAAGACTGTAAGTAGACGTCAGCAATTTTGAAAATAATGAATAAATATTGAAGGCCCAACTATTTTTGAAGTGGGTTTTGAAGGTGATTATTGGAAGGGGGATATGAGTAGTGTGAACATGATAAATATTTAAGTCCCAAAAAACTGAAATAAATAAATAAATAAATAAAATCTGCACATAGTACAAGAGTTTTGGAGGGAAACAGTGAAGTTGACTGAGATTGACTCAGCTACTTTTATATAGAATATATATAGATATGCTCTTTATTTTAGAGAGTCATTCCTTAAAATTTCACTCTAATAGACTCTCTACTTTAGCATTTAAATTTAGAGAGTGAGTTTGACTCTCAAAAATTGGAGAATTAAACTCGCTCTTTTATTATTAAATGCATTAAAAAAGTTCTAATTTTCAATGTTACTATGTTAGTTTTCTTTATTGCATACTCTCTCGTTCCAATTATATAGATTGTCTTTCCTTTTTCTATTATCCCAATTATATAAACTTGTTTATTTATTAGAAAGTAATTATTTTGTTTGTTTACTAATGTACCCTTTTTTAGTATTTCTAATAATAATAATTTTGATATTAAATAAGGGTAAATTGGATTTTTTTTTTTTTTTTTACAAAAATTACTTTTTCAATGATATTAAATATGTTTTCTTAATTAGTGTGAAAAGTCAACACAATTTATATAATTATGACGGATGGAGTATTTTATATTATTGAGCATTCACTTTAAAAAAAAAAAATCTATACATATATAAAAACAAAGTACATGCAAAAAATAACACACACATAGTTTCCAACAAAAAACAACTTTCTAAATTTGGAAATTTATGCAAATAATAATAATAATAATAATAATAACGCGCACAAAAAAAATGTAACAAATATTTTACCAATTATTATGGTACATACCATTAGAAATCGTGTTATACTATTAATGATATCAAGATTTTAATTTATTTTAATGTATAAATTAGTCTTTGTTTTGTAATAATTACTATTTATTTGATAATTATTTTGTTATATTTCAATCGAAAAATATGTCATATGGTGTCAAATCGAAGATTTCAATGAGAAATTTAATACAATGTAACAAATGAAAATAAATTGTAAACATATTGTCCGTAAAATCGTCTCAAAGATCAAATGTAAAAGTTTTTATATTTTTTAAACTCAATATCTCATCTATTTTAATTTATATCATTTTAACTTTATAATACTATTTATAAACTATTTTTTGTATTAATTATTATTCTTTTTAAAATTATTGTATTATTTTGAAGTCCAAAAAAATATACAATATGAGTCCCAAATCGATGATATCAATTAGAAATTTAATACAGGATAACAAGTGAGAACAAATTGAAAATATATCGTCCGTAAAATCGTTTCAGAGATCAAATCGTTTCAAAGTTTCTTAGTTTGTCTTTCCCTCTCAAAAATCAATTACAATTTTTTTAAAAACAAAAATTCATAAAAAAACGTTGTTAATATAACGTAAATATTTTTTCCTTTAAAATAGAAAATGAAATCTATCTATCTATCAATATATCTATACATATATAAATACAAAGTACATGCAAAAAAATAACACACGATTAGTTTCCCGCCAAAATCAACTTTTCTAATTTTGAAAATCTATACAAAAAATAAATAAATAAAATAATATGCAAAAAAATAAAATAATGTAACAAATATTTTACCAATTATTATGGTACATAACATTAGAAATCGTGTTATACTATTAATGACTTCAAGATTTTAATTTATTTTAATGTATAAATAAACTATTTTTTTGTTTTGTAATAATTATTATTTATCTGATAATTATTTTATTGTATTTATGTCGAAAAATATGTCATATGAGTGTCAAATCGAAGATCTCAGTGAGAAATTTAATACAAGGTAACAAGTGAGAATAAACAGTAAACATATTGTCTGTAAAATCGTCTCAAAGATCAAATGTAAAAGTTTTTATATTTTTTTAAACTCAATATCTCATTTATTTTAAATCATATCATTTTAATTTTATAATACTATTTATAAACTATTTTTTGTATTAATTATTATTCTTTTTAAAATTATTGTATTATTTTGAAGTCGAAAAAATATACAATATATGTGTCAAATCGATGATCTCAATTAGAAATTTAATACAGGAAAACAACTGAGAGCAAATTGAAAATATATCATCCGTAAAATCGTCTCAAATATCAAATTAGCTCGGAGTTTCTTAGTTTGCCTTTCCCTCTTAAAAATCAATTACAAATTTTTTTTAAAAAAAAAATTCGTAAAAAAGTTGTTAATATCACGAAAATATTTTTTCCTTTAAAATAGAAAATTAAATCTATCTATCTATATATCTATACATATATAAATACAAAGTACATGCCAAAAATAACACACAAATAGTTTCACGCCAAAAACAACTTTTCTAAATTTGGAAATATATGCAAAAAAATAATATGCAAAAAAATAATGTAACAAATATTTTACCAATTATTATGGTACATAACATTAGAAATCGTGTTATACTATTAATGAGATTAAGATTTTAATTTATTTTAATGTATAAGTAAACTATTTTTTATTTTGTAATAATCATTATTTATCTGATAATTATTTTATTATATTTAAGTCGAAAAATATTTAATATGAGTGTCAAATCAAAGATTTTAATGAGAAGTTTAATATAAGGTAACAACTACAAGTGCGAATAAACTGTAAATATATTGTCCGTAAAATCGTCTCAAAGATCAAATTTAAATTTTTTTATATTTTTTAAAACTCAATATCTCATTTATTTTAAATTATATCATTTTAATTTTATAATACTATCTATAAAATATTCTTTGTATTAATTATTATTCTTTTTATAATCTATATCTATATACATATATAAAAAACAAAGTACATGACAAAGATAAAACACACATAATTTCCCGCAAAAAACAACTTTCTAAATTTGGAAATCTATAATAATAATAATAATAATAATAATAATAATAATATGCAAAAAAATAATGTAACAAATATTTTACCAATTATTATAGTACATAACATTAGAAATCGTATTATGCTATTAATGACATCAAGAATTTAATTTATTTTAATATCTAAACTATTTTTTGTTTTGTAATAATCATTATTTATCTGATAATTATTTTATTATACTAAGTTGAAAAATATGTAATATGGATGTCAAATCGAAGATTTCAATGAGAATTTTAATACAAGGTAATAAGTGAGAACAAACTGTAAACATGTTGTCCGTAAAATCGCCTTAAAGATCAAATGTAAAAGTTTTTATATTTTTTCTAAACTCAATATCTCATTTATTTTAAATTATATCATTTTATTTTTTATAATACTATTCATAAACTATTTTTTGTATTAAATATTATTCTTTTTTATAATTATTGTATTATTTTGAAGTCAAAAAAATATGCAATATGAGTATCAAATCGAAGATCTCAACTAGAAATTTAATACAGGATAATAAGTGAGAGCAAACTAAAAATATATTGTCCGTAAAATCGTCTTAAAAATCAAATCATTCCGAAATTTCTTGTTCGGCCTTTTCCTCTTGAAAATTAATTGCAATTTTTTTTTTTAAATTCGTAAAAAAAAAAAAAAAAAAAAAAACTTTGATGTCATGTGAATATTTTTTCCTTTAAAATAGAAAATGAAATATAATAGAATATGAGCGTTCATCGATCTATTTTTCTTTCTTTTTCATTTTAATAAAATTCTGAGCATATATCACAAATATTTCTATTTTTTTCACTTATTACAAATTCTATTTAAATGTAATTTTGTATTCTCACTTTAAGCTTAAGTCAATTTAAATTACAATATTTAAAGAAATTTCATGTAACAATAAATATACAAACCATAAAAAAATAAGATATATGTAATTGTATATTTTTTTGTAAATAATTGTCTTTTTTGTTTCTCATCCTTAATTAAATATGCATTTCATATGTTAACATATGAAAATCAAATATAATTTTTTTTAAATTCATAAAAAAAATAAAAATAAAAATTGTCAGTATCACATAAAATTTTAAAAAGAAAATTGCTAGTATCACATAAATATTTTTATTTAAAAATAGAAAATGAAAGAAAATTAAATAGAGCATTCATCGATCTATTTTTCTTTCTTTTTTATTTTAATAAAACTCTAAGCTTAAATTTTTAGAACGGTATAAACATACGGACCGTAAAAGAAAAAAATGAAGGTATGTGTAATTGTACGTTTTTTTGCTCTTTAAATTTAAAGACGCTCTCTTTCATGTAGAATATGCTCTTAAAATATAAAGAGTATGTTGGAGATGCTCTAAGGCTTAGAGATTTGATCTTATCAACTTATTTTATTACACTTCAGGTTCATTAGAACTTTACTATTATTTGCTTAATGGATGATTTAATAAACACAACTTTTATATAAAAAAAAAAATATTGATGATACATATCATCACTTTTTTAAAGTCTCAGCATTCAAATATTTTTAAGTTTTCATGCATTGTTTGCACGTGAGATACGCTCTGAGTTAGGTCGATAAATATCAGCCATTTTTGTTGATTTGAGAACATTTTTGTTGTATAGCTAACTCATATCCTTTATTTTGGTTTTTGAGTTTTTCTTTTCTTTCCTTCCCTTCCCTTCCCTTTACCTCGATTCCATTTGGATTAGAAGTCTAGACGATTAATTAATATCGAAAATCACATTACGAAAATGAATAGTAGTCGATAGAGATAAGAATAACAATTTTCACATTTAACTATGTCGTATTAATTAAAGTCGTTTGTGTTTAAATTGTAATTTAAAAGGGATGTGAAAGATTTAGGTTAATGTTTTCAACCGAATGAGTGATAGGTTTACCGTGTTAATTGTTATGCTGATAATGCTAATTTATCATGTCTGATGTTTTGTATGCTTATATTAAATTAGTTCGATTAAGGTTTTTTTATTTTTTGTTTTTATCTTAACTCGACCAGATAAATTTAAGGGAAAAGTACAAAATCATACAACAAAAACTTTCACTTTTTAAACATAACAAACTTAAGATTTTTTTTTTAAAAATCAGGTGTTAGTTATTTAATTAATTAATATAATATTATAATAATTATCATTTATATATTAAATTAAAACTCATATAATATTACATAATAAAATCAAAACAATATCTAATCCACAACCACTCCATCCCAACCCAACCCTGCACTCACCCCACCTCACCCAGGCAACCCACCCGCCCCACCTCACCTCAAAAAACGACTTTTTTCCTACTATTTTTCCACATTCACCCCCACCCCGACACCACCTTACCCACCCCACCCCACCCCACCACAAGAATGATTTTACTTCTATTTTTTTTCTCATCTCACCCACCCACCCTCTGTCCCATCCCACTCCACAAACTCAAACCAAACCCAACCACCCACCCCTATTCCCACCCCACCCCACTCACCCCAACCCAACCCAACACCACCCCCACCTCACTCAAAATGATTTTTTTCTACTACTTATCCACAACTCGTCCAGACCCTACCCTATCCTACCCCACCCAAAATTAATCCTTTTTCTTCTAATTTTTCACTCCCCACCAACATCGCCCCAGACCCTATCCCACCCCATCTCATCCAAAATGATTTTTTTCTACTACTTTTTCACAACTCGTCCGACCCTACCCCGCCACCCATCCCCATTCCCACCCCACCCCACCCCACCCACAACACCCAAAATTAATTTTTTTCTTTTAATTTCCCACCCATCCACCCCACCCTACACAAATATGATTTTTCTTTTATATTTCCACACTCTACCCACCCCACCCTACCCCATCCAAAAATGATTTTTCTTTTATTTTTTATCCCCATCCCACCAAAAATAATTTTTCTTCTACTTTTTCACACTTCCCCCAACCGCCCCACCCCATCCCAGCGCACCCCGTCACCCACCATACCCCATCCAAAAATGATTTTTCTTCTATTTTTTCACACTTCACCCCAACCACCCCATCTCAACCACACCCGACCCTAACCTACCCCACCCACCCACCCCACCCACACACCAACCCACCAAAAAAAAAATTTCTTCTACTTTTTCAAGCCCCCAACCCGAACTCCCCAACCCGAACTCGACCCCACCCAACCCACTACAAAAAATAACTTTTTTCTTCTACTTTTCAAACCCCGACCCACCCAAAAAAATGATTTTTTTCTTCTACTTTTCCATTCCCGGCCCGGCCCCACCCCACCACAAAAATGATATTTTCTACTTTTTCTAGCCCCACCCGACCTCTACCCCACCCTAAAAATGATTTTTTTTCTCTATGTTTCCCTATCTCATCCCATCAGACCCAAACTAAAAATGATTTTTTTTTCTCTTTTTTTTTCCACCCCCACCTCTGCCAACCCGCAAAGTCACAATTGGTCGCACAAAGTTATATTTCAGTCACAAATCACAATTGCAAATTTCATGGCAACCCCACCCCATCCAACTCTACCTCACATGCAAAGTTACATTTGGTCACAATTCGGTTAAATTTACAAATTTAGTTGCAAAACCCCACCTACCTACCCCAACCCCAAAGTCACGATCATACTAAGTCACAGTTGGTCATACAAGGTCACAATTCGTTCACACAAAGTCGCAGTTAGGTCAAACGAGGTCACAGTCAGGTCACACGAGGTCACAGTTAGGTCACAATTGGTCACACAAAGTCACAATTCGGTTACAACTACAAATTTAGTTACAAAATTCACCCTACTCCACCTCACCTCACCCCACATGCAAAGTCATAGCTGGTCACACAAAATCATAGTTGGTCACACAATATCATAATTTAGTCACAATTACAAATTTAGTTGCAAAACTCCACCCACCTACCTCCAAAGTCACAGTTGGTCACATAAAGTCACAATTAGGTCAAATGAGGTCACAGTTAGGTCACATAAGACTATAGTTAGGTCACAATTGCTCACATAAAGTCACAATTCTGTCACAATTAAAAATTTAGTTACAAGATTCAGTCCACCTCACCCCACATGCAAAGTCACAACTGGCTACACAAAAGTCACAGTTGGACACACAAAGTAACAATCCGGTCACAATTACAAATTAAGTTGCAAAATTCACTCCACCCACCAACCCCCAAAGTCACAGTTGGTCAAACAAGATCACAGTTAGGTCAAACGAGCTCACATTTTGGTCACACAAGGTCACAGTTCGATTACATAAAGTCACAATATGGTCACGGTTCGTTCTCACAAAGTCACAGCTTGGTCACACATAATCATATTTGACACAATTTTAGGTCACATCGTGTCCTCGTCCAATGGTCACACAAAATCACAGTTTGTCACAATTTCTAATATAGTTGGTCACAATCATCCATAATTGATTACATATTATTTATTTATTAGTCACAACTTACCCGTTTCTTGACATAGTTAATTGACATTTTGTTTACATATCATACTTATCACAAGTTGCACAAAGTCACATTTAATCGACATTTTGGTCACAATTACCTATAATTGGTCACAATCATCAATATTTTTTTGTCAGAATTATCTAGTAATTGCTCACAATCATCAATAATTGTTTATATATTATTTATTTATTGATCACAACTTACTCGTTTTCTTGTCACATCCTGCACTTATTACAAATCGCACAAAGTCATAATTAATCAATATTTTAGTCACATTTACCTAATAAATGATTGCATTCCATACTTATCACAGGTCCCGCAAAGTCCCACTTAATCAATATTGTGGTCACAATTACAAATTTAGTTGCATATCTGAATAATTTATAACTTTAGAGGGTTTAATTATAAGTTTCATAATATTTAGGGATTGAAATCAATTTTAATAAGATTTGAGGGTAAATAATTCCAAATAAACTAAAATTGCACCTCAAGTCCCGTCTTCAACTAAAATTACAGCTAGGTTTGAAAACCCAACCGTTGCCACCCACGAGATCTGCAGGGGCAACGTTGAAACCGAATTTCGTAGTGTCGGACGGCGTTGCAAACCGCAGTCGTCCTGCTTGTTCGAGCACACCAATAGAATACCTTATATTTATGTCAATCGACGTCCTCTCTAAAGGAACCAACGAAAATTTTCAAGTCTTATCCAATAGGTCAGCCACATTTCAACCCTATACCAACGACCGGCACCAAAGTCGCCATCATCGCCATCCACACTTCAATCCCATACCAACGACATAGCAACCTAGATTGAAGCAGATCGTCGTTGCTACGATGAAAGCACCGGCGCCGCTGCTATGAGATTGGGGTGGTGGGGACTGATGGAGGTTGTCAACGGGGAGAGAGGGCTCCGATACGCCGATCGCCTTGAGAGAGAGAGAGAGAGAGAGAGAGAGAGAGAGAGAGAGAGACGTCAGAATTGATGAATTGATTTGGTTTCTAAGAATGAAATATTTACTAATAAATATTAATTGGTATTTAGTACCTGATTTTTACAAATATAAAACTCACGGCTTTATTATTAAAAAGTGATATTTAAAACTAGGGTTTTATGTAATTTTCCCTAAATTTAATCCTATAAAAAATTAGTTAAGATCCAATATATATGCGTTCGTGACCTAACATAAGTTTTAATTATATAAACTAGGGGTGAACGCGGTCCGGTTTGGTCGGTTTTTGACATATTTTCAAACCAAACCATTTTAAGCTGTTTGACATTTTCTCAAACCAAACCAAACCATTTCATTTTACAAACCAAACCAAACCAAACCATTTTTTGCGATTTGGTTCGGTTTTAATCCGCGATTTTTACCTATCGATATAATATAATATATTTTAGAGGTTAAATTAACTCATATATTTTAATATAAAGATAAAATAAGTTAATATATAAGCAAATACGAGAATTAATAATGTTAGATGTTAAATTCATTCGAATTTGTTTTCAATTCAAAATAAAAACATGAAGTTAAAAAACAATTATAAATTTGTAATTGCATTTTATTTGTTCTCTAACTTCTTTCCGAACAAACATGATAGGTCATCGTCATCAAAATTTTTAGAAAAATCACTATTCTAAGACATACCATATCTAGTCATTCTTTTTTGCTTTTTATTTGAAACCATATATGGATACTTTTCTTGCATAAATGTGTGATATGATTTGATAAAGTACAAGTACCGCAATTATTAGTATGATGCTTATACAATTTTTCACAGTAATAATATTTTGTCTTGGCTCTCTTCTTGCTAGCTTATCTTTGTTGTCCAGATTCTGAAATTTAACAAGGAGTAAATTCTAAGAAAATAAATAAAATAATCGAATGATTTTGCTTGCAAAGAAAGTTAAACAAGTGATATTCAAATTCTTATCCTGATTCAAACCTTCTGATATAGATCGAAACATCTTCCATGACTCTCTAAAATAAAATCAAATGTAGGAAGAAATTGAAAGTACACCTATCACCTCTGTCTATTATAAGAATCTAATTGATATTAGTGAAGAGGAACTTGGAAGTTGGAAGGAAATAAGGAAGACGAATGAAAACAGAAAATTAATGATTGAATTAAAAAGTGGAAACGTTTTTTGTTTGAATCTCTATTAAATGAGCTTTTGAGGTTGGAGTATGTGATTTAAGGATGGTGTGGGTTATATGTTAATGGGATTTTAGGATTGGAATATGTTGTTAAAAGGTGGTATGAGTTAAATGTTAGTCAGATTTTGTGGTTGGACATTAGACAATAACTTTTAAAAAAAAAAAAAAAAAGACCAGAACTTTTATTCATTAGATAAATTTGAAATTTTTTGAGAAAAAACTCTAAATTTAAATGAATAAAAATT
Organism: Ligustrum vulgare; assembly: GCA_963555705.1. Classification (NCBI taxonomy): domain Eukaryota; kingdom Viridiplantae; phylum Streptophyta; class Magnoliopsida; order Lamiales; family Oleaceae; genus Ligustrum; species Ligustrum vulgare. The sequence continues at coordinate 15,483,971 of OY743173.1, read as the reverse complement.
AATTTTTTAATTAAAAAAATTAGCGGTTTGGTTTGGTTTAAGCGGTTTTTAAAAATTGAAACATAAACCAAACCATTTTAAAACAGTTTGGTTTGGTTTGGTTTGAAAATATTGGCGGGTCCACGTGGAACCGAACCAACGGTTTAAAACCAACGATTTCGGTTCGGTTTGCGGTTTGACGATTTTTTTGTGCAGCCCTAATATAAACCCACAGCACAGTTACCTGCTACTGCTGAGAGCATCCATATTGAATGTGTTAAATTTGAGGTAAAATCCAAAATTTGGGGTTGGCCTTTTTATTATCAAATTGTCATTTTCATATTTAATTTAAATGCTAAACATTCATAATTAGTTCAATAATTTATTGTTATAGTAATAATCGTAATTGTAAATATTGTAATAATTATTATTTAATTTGAAATGTTATAATGTTATAATTGTTAATTTAATTTTTTTCTAAAAAAAATTATTTTCGTTCACAATAATTTAATTTAATTTAATTTGGTCTATTCTACGCATTAGCTATTAATTTAATTAAAATCATCAATTAACAATTTTATAATCAAGGTAAAAATATTAAGAAATTTTAGATGGCCTTAGTTTGAGATGTTAAATATTAGTCAATTTTATGTATACATTTGATTTGTTAACTTATTTGCTAAAGAAATTTTTTAACAACAAGTTAACTTTCTTGTTAAATTTAGTCAGTATTTTAACATGTGACATGATACTTTTGTGTTAAAATTTTTCAATAGCGTAAATACACTTCACCCTCACCCACTCAATCCCTTATTTATTCATTTTTTCTTCTTAAATTTTTTAACATCAATAATTTTTTTTTTGTTTATTTCATATTATAAGATTTAATGAGATCTTAAAAATGAGTATCATATTGATATATAAATTGTGCGATTTTAAAATAAGTATTTATCATATTCATTGGATTTAATTAGAAATTAACATATTTATTGTGACAATAATGTATGTGTTAACTTTAACATGTATACATGTCATTTTTTTTGAAAGTTTGTATACATGTCATTTAACATCTATTTTTTGTCTAAAAAATTGCAAAAAAAGTCTAATTAATTTTCTTTTCGCCGAATCCAGCACGCGCGAGAGATCTATCTCGCCATGAGGTAGATCCACCCCTGGTTACACGGTAATACAATAAATTTTCTTTCACGTAAATGAATAATTTTTTTACTTATATGAATAAAAATTACTGTTAAATAAACTTATAATTAAAAAATACTTCTTAATTGGAAAAACACTTATAAGTATAAATAAAACTCAAAATCACTTGTTATATTTTGGGTAGTTTGTAAATAGATGAGTTCAAGTTTTACCCATAACATTTTTCTGAAAAATCTTGAGATGATAATAAAAATTATATTTAAAGTATGCGGAAGAAATTGAAGAAATAAAATATGTGACTAAATACATATTTCAACACTTTTTTTATAGGCCAAAACTATGCACCAAATATTATCCAATATTTAGCAGAGCATAAACACCAAATTACGTATCGAAAGAGCAAACAAAAAATTGAAAACCAACAATAAGTACTAGATTCTAAGAATGTTAAAGACAATCACAATACAAGTTCATTCCTCTAAAAATTAAGGTGGCGTTCTGTTTGTATTTTCATTTTCGAAAATGTTTTGTGTTTCCTGTTTTTATTTTTGTTTTCAAATTTGCTGAAAACACGTTTGGTTTGTCATTTCTGAAAACTGTTTTTGAAAATGAAAAGTTGGAAAACACGTTCTGTTTGAAATTTGGCAGAATACTACTTAAACTATTTTTAATTAATTTGCTTGCAGAATACTACTAATTCAAACTCAAATTTCCTTTCACAATATATTGAAAACATGGTTACATGTAACACACTAATGTGAGCATTAAGAGTCTATATTAACACAGTTTGGTCAGGTTCGAGATTTGAAAAAACTCTACTTCTATTAAAATTCAGAAAATGCAAGTTCTTTCATAACCACCAGAGTCCATTTATCAGTGCATTTTTTGAAATATAATAACAAGAATTCTCACTTAATTTTTTTTTGTAATGTTGATATTGAATTCAATAAAACTTTATTTAAATTTAGTTCCAAGTTATGATAATTCTAAAAAAAAAAAAAAAAAAAATTATTTAGGCTTAGTTCCAAGTTAGGATAATTCTAAAACAAGTAATAAAAAAATAAAAAAAATAAAAACTTTATATTAAGCTTAGTTCTAAGTTAAGATAATTTAAAAAAAAATGTCGAAATACACACAAAACGAGGTTTTGGCCGTTTTGGTGTACAATTTTTTTTTTTTCAAAATGCGTTTTCGAAAATGGTAAAGAGAACGCATTTTTAGCGTTTTCGAAAATAAAAACAGAAAACGATCTCAAAACAGTAAAGAGAACATGGCTAACATTTTTGAATTTTCTTTCCATCTTATTGTTTCCTTGGCGTCTTATCCGGTCATTGGGTTAGGATAAAAAAAACTTATAAAAGAAGATGCATTTGGCTCTAGAGCCGAGTATTCACGGTTCTTATTCAAGAATCACATTCAGAATGCACGATTTGATTAAAATATTCACCTCTACTCCCTAATCTTATCTGCCCGGTTTACCAAACATATCTTAAGAAAACCACTTTTATGACAATTTAATTTTTAGTAAATATAGTCACATCACACTTCTTGTTAACAAGATCACATTTTAATTGCAATGAAGATCCCTAATTTTTCCTTATTTTTACATTTACTGCGCTAAGTTTTTTTTATCATCAACTCTTTATTAATTTTCATATCTTATCTTTAGAGAAGATTTTTGTTCAAAATATTTGTTACGAGGACGGAAAATACTTATTTATTTCTCACACTTTAAAATTATCAAAATAAATAACTAATACAAAATTTAAGTAAAATATGTGCACATCTTTTCAATGCAAATATGATTAGAAACAAAATATTTTAATTAATTGAATGTTATGAATAATAATGTGATTAAAAAAGTTGAGGACATAAAAGTAAAAGTAAATATTGAAGATTTTTTTTGCAATTAAACTGTGGTGTAGATGTAAAAAAGTGTTGTGTGAATATAATTAACGTTTAATTTTTAACAAACTTCGGAGACCTTTGCTGAAATTACTCCAAAGGTTATGAAACATTTGGGTTTAAATTCCCTATAATTAATCTTTGCTTTGGTCAAACATTCAAATTGGGGACGGTACGCAAGTTTCTTAAATAACGGGGGTCAAATTTGCAATTCTCTCTCCCTCTCTCTCGGGGTCAAGTTTCTTTCTACTGCTAACGGTCCTGAACTATTTGTTCTTTTTATTTTGATGATGATTAAAATGAACTGTTTTTCTTTCTTCTGTTTTCCTTATTTGATTATTTGTTGCTGCAGATTTGATGATTTTTTTTCAGAAATTCATTTGGTTAGAGCAATTGCCCAAATTTAATTTGCAGAATTAAGCATAAATTCGCGGCCTTCAGATATAGTTCAGATGGTAATTTTGTCTGAACTTTTATTGGATGAATTATTTCGAAATGATAATCATAACACTGTACATAACTTCAGATGTATTGGTGACGCTACACTACATATGTTAGTTGCTGCAGTTGAATGCCAAGTGTTTGATAAATTGCATGTACGGTACACTATTTGAACTTGAGAAATTGGTTTTTTATTTCTTTTAGGATTCTCTTTCAGAAAAATATAGAAGTTATCAGTTTGTGGGATTTATAAATTTTTTCTTATAGTTTCTTTCACGATCACAATATTTCAAAGAGTTATATCTTTTCCATAATGCTTCCCACCTGTCTGATAATGCATTTCCCAACTCTAAGGCTGCACTTAGTTGCCTGGGAATGGGGTATTTTTCAACTTTGAATAATTTTCCTCGTATTTTAGTTCCAGTGCCTAATCTTCATGCACTGAGTTTTTTTTGTTTTGTTTAAGAAGACGTCAATCTTGTCTGGCAAAGTAGTTAGCATACTTACATTTTCTATAAGACATAATTGATGAGTGACCATTACTCCTCTGCCTTTATTAAACTGCACTGTTGGTTAAACAATCAGTGTTTAAATTTACTCGTGGACTTGTGAGCATTCTTTTATCTATTTGCAATGCAATTTTCCCTGAAAATTAGGGTTTAGCTTTCAAAAATCTGAAGATTTTAGCAGCATCACAAAATAAGTATCAGCTTATGTTAGCAAGTCTACATGCTTGTATTTGATACTTAAAATACTAGTATGTAGCTGATAATTTAATAATTTTGGTGCCAGAGAAATGGCAAAAACATTTGTAGAGTCTCGCTTGAACACATCATTCCCTTGGAAATACTGAACGTGTATGCATGTGTTATAACATGGACTATTTTATATTAGTGTTTTTCCTTAGTTTTTTATTTTGTCAGTGCTTTTCTGTGTTGGGGACTCAAGTGCTACAAACTTAAAATGTTGAGGACCTAGACACCAAAAGATAAAGGTTGTGAACCCAAACATTACATTACCCAAAGGTTGGAGGCCTCTGCTGCAGTTTTTGCTAAGTTTAAACTCAGAAAATATAAATATGAATGGTATGTGAAAGGAAGACAAGTTAAATGAAACAAAAAAAATTTGTTGGGGATGTTCATATGAGATTGATAGCTTGATATGTCAAGTTAAGAATGCTATGCGAATAAAAGAAATTGGCCATTCCTTTTAGCACTCCACACTATCGCTTTCTTTCCTATTCCGAGATTAATTATCTACTTTATTTTTGTTGGGGATGTTCATATGAGATTGTTAGCTTGATATGTCAAGTTAAGAATGCTATGTGAATAAAAGAAATTGGCCATTCCTTTTAGCACTCCACACTATCGCTTTCTTTCCTATTCTGGATTAATTATCTACTTTATTTTTGTTGGGGATGTTCATATGAGATTGATAGCTTGATATGTTAAAGTTAAGAATGCTATGCGAATAAAAGAAATTGGCCATTCCTTTTAGCACTCCACACTATCGCTTTCTTTCCTATTCCCAGATTAATTATTTACTTTGAAAAATTTGCAGATATTTTTGCTGGTGGTTAATGAAACTGTTAGGTTCAATTTTCAAAACTTGCTATGCCAGAATTAAGCTGAGGTCTCAGAAGTTCGTGTTTTTTTCACATACGAGTATAGCATTACCAGCATCGTCATACTTCCAGGATGAAAACATTTCTTCTGGTGACGATTCCTCATGCAATGTGAAACGCGTCACTGATGAATGTGTTGAACAGCGTGACTGGTTGGTTGACTTTGGTGTAAATCAAATCTTTAATCAGAAAGCTATTGATAATGGTGAACTGAAAAGAATAGAACTTACACTAGAAAAATCTGGTTGGGGTCTAGGATCTCTTGATAGATATAAGAATTTAAACTTGGACAAGTATAACATAACAAGGATTTTAAAGGACTTATTTGAGGAGAGCAAGAACGCGGCCCCTGCGCTGTACTTCTTTATATGGTCTCATCATTGCATGGGCTCAAAATTGACAGTCCAATCTATATGTACAATGATTCATGTTTTGATTGCGGGGAATATGAATTATAGAGCAATGGACTTAACTCTATATCTTGTCAGGAAGAATAATGGCGAAGATTGGTGGCTTAATCTGCTGTTTGGAGTCTATTTTGAAACTTGTATCAATAGGCAGGATTTAGCGATTGCATATAGCATGCTTGTCCAATGTTATATCAAAGAAAATATGGTAAACATGGCTCTTAAATTGACTTATCAAATGAAATCTCTCGATATTTTCCCTTCAGTTGGGGTTTGCAATTCACTTGTTGGGGCTTTATTACATGGAGAGCAGATAGATTATGCGTGGGAGTTTCTGGAAGAAATTCAACGTCAAGGGATGGGTTTTAATGTTTCAATATTTAACCTGTTTCTCCAAAAGTACTGTTCTGATAGTAATATTAGAAGTGCTTGGAAATTGTTGATGGAAATGAAACAATGTGGGATTAGTCCTGATATTGTTGCATATACTACATTGATCAATTCTTTATGCAAACAATCACTTTGGAGAGAAGCGGTATCTATATTGTTCAAATTGACTGCAGTTGGTATTTCCATTGATTCAGTTTCTGTTAGTTCAGTTATCAATGGTTTCTGCAAGGTGGGAAAGATGGAGGAGGCTTTTAATCTTATGAAAGTATTTAACATTTTACCGAACATTTACATCTATAATAGCTTAATATCCCGGTTCTGTAGTGATGGCAACATGATTGCAGCTTCAAATATGTTCCATGATATGTCAGAGTCAGGTTTGTATCCCGACTCTTTCTGTTTTACCACCATGATAAGAGGATATTGTAAAATTAAGGACATGAACATGGCTCTTAACATTTTGGCAAAAATAATAAAGAGGGGAATGAAACCATCTGTTGTCACCTACACGATACTTGTGGATTGTTGTTGCGAGTCTGGAGACATGGAGATGGCAGAATATATCTTCCAGGACATGACAAAAGAAGGTTTGGCACCGGATGTCGTGGCATACAACACATTAATGGATGGCTTTGGCCAGAAGGGCTACTTGCACAAGGTTTTTGAACTATTAAATATCATGAAATCTTCTGGAATCTCACCTGGAAATGTGACCTACAACATAGTCATTCACAGTCTTGTTGTAAGAGGATATGCTATTGACGCAAAAGATTTATTGGATGAGCTCGTAAGAAGGGGTTTCTATCCTGATATTGTTGCTTTTACGAATATTGTGAACGGATTCACAAAGAAAGGAGACTTTGAAGAAGCATTTCTCATTTGGCTTAATATAAGTCAAACAAATATTAAACCTGATGTTGTGATGTGCAGTTCTATTCTTAATGGGTTTTGTCAGGCACGCCGAATGGATGAGGCTTATGCTCTATTTGTTAAGATGCTCAGTATGGGTCTGGTTCCAGATCTGATATTATATAACACGCTCATACATGGATTTTGCAGCACAAGTGATCTTGCTAGTGCATGTCACTTAGTCAATATGATGATCAAACAAGGAATCTATCCAAATGATGTTACTCATAAAGCATTTTCCCTTGGATATGAGAAGAAGCGGATCAGAAATCCCTCGGAAGTTGCTAGGTGTAAACTGCAACAATTGGTGCTGGAATATGGTGCATAATTAGTATTAAGACGTGCTTCATCCTACAGACCAAGCAGCCAAATAGCTATATATTTGCCTGATCGTTTGTTGGCAGCAATAAGTTGTAAGGCCATAACTAACTTTTTATATGACAGCCCATCCTGTTTGGAACTTTTATGCTTTCTGCCAGTTATCCATTATGTTGGACATTTGTGGCCCAATGTCTCATTTTTATGGTTTGTCCCCTTCATGTTTCAGGCGAGTTGAAAGTCCTTAAAGCTAAAGCTATTTTACATGGTATCTCAGAATGTTATGAAATTGAAATGTGGTAAGTCAGTTTAAAACATGGGATCAATTTTACATGAAGAATTTGGAGAGTCTTAAATAGAAAGGTAGAAAGATCATAATTTCACTTCTGATATTTTTTTATTATTGTTTCAAAAAGAAGTCTTAAACATATGATCCCTAAAGTGCTCTGTATTATTCTCTAAATTTTGAGTTGAGAGTTGTTATTTTGTGCACAACTCTGAATCATGTAAATCAATATAGAGAAATCTTGAAGCTGTAGAGTTACTTAATTTCATTATAATGAAAGAGGCTACAGATGAATCTAGTTTATTATTTTTCTGATAGAACACAGGTAAGCATCATGAACAATGTAAATACTTCTGTGGCCAACACATCCAGGAGGAGTATGCGCTCTATGGCAAATCAACAATTACAGAAAGTCTAAGAGGAAATACATTTCAAATTTCAGCGAACTCCTTTTTTCAGACAAATATACTCCAGGTGTGGAATGATAGACATTGAAGCTTTCCCTCCGCAAATTGGAAAGGCAGTTCCAAAAGGCCCCAGCGAATTCTTAATTGGAATTAGAGATGCTTTGTGACTACCCTGAGTTTCCCATTCTGAAGTGCTATAAATATGCTTGTGTGGCTCCGGGCTCCTGCTTGGCTTTAGAGCTTGTTCAAGGTCAAATTGAAAATGAAATGAACCAAGATTTATAATATTTTAAAGCTCATAAAAATTCTATAATTTGGTTTAAGCTTGTTGTTTAGCTAATAAGCAGTGAATAGTGTAAATTACTGGAACAGCCCGATCTTGTTTTGGATTTAATTCATCAAACCTCATTCAAGATTACACAGAGTAACAAGCAAGTCATCTTTGAACATATTTTCAGCTCATTTGTGTTACCAACCCAAGCTAGAGCAATCTTAAGCTCAATCCATGTAGTAAGCTCATTTACACCCCAGCTCTTCTGATTTCGCAATTACTACCTCCAAGTGATACCATCTGTAATTGGTTCACCACGCAGGCTGAATTCTTTAATTGGGTGACTATCTAAAGGGAGATGATTCAGAAATAGTTTTTGATCGATTTAACAGGACAGGAACAATTGGCCTTACACTTGCCTAAAGGTAATTTTCCTCTGTTCATTTTGGTTATCAACATGATGGTTTGTGTATCTAAATGTTTGTTTCCGTTTGCCCATATTCCTAGAGTGGGACATGTATATGATTTTGAGAGAGTTGATCAGGCAATCAGAGATACGCACTGCAATGGCAATCACATTTGTCCAAGGAGATCTTAACCAAATTGAGGATAATCTTGGAAACTATTTCCCAAGCCTGACATTGTCATTACAGGTTATCTTCTTAGTTGTATTTGTTGCTTCAATTCTCTCCTTAATGAGACCCTAACCTTTTTTATTGGGTTTACTGGGAGTACTCTAGTTAACAAAGTCAAAACAAGTTCTGAGATGACCTTTCTTGTAAATGGTATCGATTTATTGGTCTGTCCTTGGGGCTTTCTATATCTTTGGTCAGCAAGGAAACCATGCATTTTTACTGTCCGTGCTTGCTATTATCCATGTTTTGATAATTGCTCCTTATGCCATACCGAACTAAGCAATGAAGGGGGTACACATTTGTCTTCAAATCTCAGTGCAAGGATTGAGATAAATTTCTTTACTTCTGAATATTTATTGAATATGGGAAGGCCTAATTGTGACGAGAAATGGATAACAGACTAGGTTGAATTACTTAATTACTGAATTAAGTATACTAAATTTCTTACCATTTCAAGTGCTGCAGATCCTAAGCGTCCAGGCAAGCACATGAAAACCCGCCATGTTTGCCCATCACATTGACTACCTATGTCAAGGTGTGGTAAGTAGCACATTCCGATCAGAATTTTGTCCTGTCCTTGATTATGGTAATCTCAGTTTGTCATAATCCTTGCCAGAGCTGAACAAGCTGAGAAGCCTGCGACCAGTAGACATGTGCTCGCTTCTTGGAGCTCTGTTGGTTCCACCCTGTTTTGCATTTTGGCATTCGAAGAAAAGAGTTTGTCATATCACTAGATCTAGCACTCCCAACACCTATGTAGTTTTTTTTCTTTCTGCTCGAGTATTGCAACTTGATATAATCTAGTGGTAAGGATCTCGATTACAATAGAAATAGTTAATTTTCCACAGTGCAAGGCCAGTTACTTTCGGTAGTACATTTATGTGAGATATTATTAAATAAATAAATAAATATTTCTATCAATCCTTTTATAAAGGTTGCAGGTTGAGCCATTTCATTTCATATGAATTTCCTGAGTTTTTCCTCATAGATTATTTTCGTTTTCGATATAGCACATCCTTCATGTTTGCTCAGTACCTTGGTATTATTGTACACGTCAACATTTAACAATGTCACGTTGAATATGACATTATTTTCATTGACAGAGTAACACTTTTAAGGACAGATTGTATAACATAATTAACTTTAAGGCTCTGTTATGCGATTGATTTTTGTTTATTTAAAAAAAAATAAGATTTTTAGAGTAAAATGCGTGATTGAAAAGTGGTTTCGATAAATGTACGTGATTAACAAGTGGTTTGGAGAAATGTCATTTTTTAAACTTATGAGTTAATTGTTCCGATGATCACTGAACTTATGTTAATATCTTCGATTGATCAATAAACTTTAAAGTATCGAGTTTTGATCACTGAACTTATGTAAACGTCTTTGACTAGTCCCTGAATTTTAAAATGTCGAGTTTTGGCCATTAAACTATTGGTTAATTGTCCCAATAATAACTAAACTTATGTAAATGTCGAATTTTGATCACTAAATGTATCAACTTAAAATTTAGTGAACAATCGAAAACGTTTTAAAAATTTAGTGACTAATTGATGACATTTTTAAAGTTTTCTTACGCTGTAATTTGATGTATCATGATTTCCTGGTTGAAGTGACATGATGCTACGTGTACATTCCGTCACCACGTCGTCAATTCCGTTACGAAAGTTAAGTCAATGAGTAATGTCCACCATTTTGATAAGTTTAGTGATCAAAATTTGACATTTACATAAGTTCAGTGATTATTGGGACAATTAGCCCATAGTTTAGTGATCAAAACTCGACATTTTAAAGTTCAGTGACTAATTGGAGACAAAGATATAGTCAGTGATTATTGAGATAATTAAATAATAAATTCAGTTATCAAAATTCGACACTTTAAGTTCAGTGATCGATCAAAGATATGAACATAAATTCAGTGATCAATGAGACAATTAACTCTAAACTTATTTATAAACAAGTTTACAAAACACACTATTAAATGATTGAAAAAGATACTTTTAGGACCAACTTGAAATTTTACACAAAGATTAGTGACCATTTGCGAAACTAACAAAAGTTTTTATTTTAAGCAATTATCGGAGACCTTTCATCAAAATAGCACTTGATAAACAAAATAAAATAAATTTAGATTCTTGTAATTTTTTTGCCAATAAATTTCATTCATTAGTCCTCCATTAGTTCAAGATATAGGTCTTTTGAGTTGAAAAATACTTGCATACAACATTCTAGATGAGATATTTTGAAATATAAATTATTTGTCAACTATCGAGTTGCAACTTTGTCTGACCTTGATTTGATGATAGTCATCACCACATCATATCGAGACGGTCAAATTGGGTGTAGCTACACACAGTGTTCAGCAGTTAAAGAAGCGATTTTTTTTTTTTTTTCTAAGTAAAATGTATGATTGAAAATTAGAGAGTAAAAATGTGTATTTTTAAAAAGTGATTTGAAAGATTGTGTAATTTATGAATGACTTATAAACCATTTCTTTTGGCGTTGCCGAACATGCTGCAATGTAATTAATGAAACAAGATGAACAATATTTGAATTTCTCCTCTCCACACTTGATTAAACATATGCACAACTTGTCAATTCATGTTACTACAATCTGCTGTCATCAAACCTATGGCATAAAAAGAAATGAGAGCAATAGATTGACAACTGATCCCTTGATCCTGTTGTGTGTATATATTTACAGTAAATCAACAATTGGTCGAAAGAAAGAACGACAAAATCACCTTTCAAACATGTACTCAAGAATGGGAAAAGACAGTTCTAAACGGGTTTTACTCCTTTGCTGAAAAGGGATAAAGCACCTGATGCTTCTTTCTTTCTTCTTGTATAGACTGGAAAATCCGGGCTGCAGATTCAGAAGCCAACTTAGGTTTGTGAGGAACAACCTTAATCACTTGTGTCTGCATCTCGTTACATTGTGCTTTTGAAACCTTGAGGATTGGATTCGTAGGGAAAAGAGAGAATCCTTCCCCTTGCAACCACTCTGGGCTACTTGCAGTGCTCCCTTGCAAATCGCTTTCTTTAGAAGCACGCAAATTTCCACCAGAATCAGAAATGATTCCACTCTGTTGGCTTGATACGTTACACGAGCTTTGGCACAGTAAGGAAAAGTTGAGGTCTAGTGCTGATTCGTGCTGATTTGGTCCAGTTGACTGATCTCCAAAAAACTGGGGCATCTGCTCAGCTTCAAGATTTGAACCATTTGCAGCTATGATAGGCATATCACATTGTTGAAAGTAATTCTGACCGAGTATCGGGCCAGAAAAACATCCTCGCCCTTGTTGATTAGGATCCAGGACACCATAATCCGTCCCTCCTCCCACTGCATTTAAGCTAATAGGCCCACAATTTCCATAATCCGGTGCCATGAAACCAACAGTTGGAGGACATAGCCCCGTATATGGCTTGTAAATAAATCCCTCCGTAGGAGATCGTACAGGAACTAACCACTGATTTCCTGGAGGAGGGAAACACCAAGGTGCCACTTTAGCATCAATGGCTATTGGTGTAGGCTTATAAGTTGACTTCTGAGCAAGATTTCCTTTATCGGTCTCGTAATAGGGATTCAACTCTTGAGGATCGTTTTTTGGTTTAGCAACTGTTGGGGGTGGTTCTGGGACATTCTTGAGAAGTAGCTTATTCATAGAAGGAAATTTGATAGGTGGTTTGCCCAAGTAGACGTTTTCATACAACATTTCGGGTGATCCAGCTATGGATCTCTGCACCTGTTAAAAGCATTACCCAGAAATTAATGTAATGATATCCTGAATATAAATTCCCACAAAACAACGTATAGACCAAACTTGCCTGTATCAGTCTATGTAACTCAAAAATCTGCACAGCAAAAATTCTTTGCTGACTGCAAAAAGCTGCATAGGGTAAGAATAACAGCACATGAAGAAGCACAACCTCTTAAATTTTTTTATAAATCCTGGAGGCAGAGGCCTAAAATGGTGGATAGCATAGAGTTCATTAAATGCTTATTGCATGCCACTGGATTCTAATTATATTAAGGAATTCACAAATTAAAAATTCTTATTTTCAGGAAATGGTCATAGCAAGTCTTTGTAGCATAAACCAATTTAGAGATTACTTACTCTGCAATCGTTCTTCTAGCTTTCCAGAATAATTCCAGACCTATAGCTTCAACTACATCATCAGGAGCTAAATTGAGACCTGGTAAAGGGCCAGCCTCTGATGTCTCGGAAATACCCTGCTTTTTGATCGCATTTCCTACCTTCGAGGACCTAATATCCTTATTTTTGGAGCACTCGTTAACAGATTCAAGATTAATCACACTCGTGTTACTATCTCCAAGTAGTGGAGTGGAATGTGATGAATCTTCCATTGCAGAAGCACTTCTCTTTCTCGTGATCATTTCGGTCAATCTGTGTATATCATCTTTAGTAGCCTTGCCTTCTTGCACAACTTTATACACTTGATGTGGCTGTGCACAAGGATCGTGTGATCTGATTACCTCATTAACCGAACTGATTTTCTTGTTCTGATTTATAGATACAAGTGATCTGTAACCGGGCCCCAAGATTTCACCTCTGGCTCGAGGGCTTGAAGCTGCATCAACCAAACGCCTCTCTCCCGTTGGCAAAATATGAACAGGCTTTTCTGCATTGTGCTTACTGGTATGAGATAGTTTATTGTCTTTTTCAGTTTGATTGCTCTGATGTTTCCTCGATCTGACATCTGCACAGCCAGTCTCCTGTGGCAGTTTTAAGCTAGCAATTTGGAGTTTCCCCAAAGAGATTGAGCTGAAGGCAGCGACTTTTTCTTTCTCCAAACGCGACTGAAGATTACCATAGTTGAGAGTTATCTCTGATTGTACAAAAGATGGTACTCTAATTTCATTTTCATCTCCGGGTTTCTTCATGCAAGAGTTCTCATTATTGGAGAAACCGCATGTCAAAGACAAGTTACATGCTGCTGTCAGCATTGAACTCCCTGAAGCACCTGAATTTTGATAATACTTTGGCACCAATGTTCGCGGTTCAGTATTCGTTAATCCCATATTCAAATTTACTCCTATAGACTGGTAAGAAGGATATTTTTCCATCGCGTGTGAAGACCCAGGCAAGCTACAGAATGTAGGAAATACCATCTTCTGGAAACAATCAACCTATAGTCATTTCAGATAATTTAAGCCTCTGTTCGGCAACTGTGATTTAAACCAAAATTTAAATTACAAAATTTCCCAAATCACTTTTTAAATACACATATTTTCCCTCTCCAATTTTTAACTACACATTTTATCTAGAAAACATAAGTAACTCAGTTTAAACCCATTTAATGGGCCACCGAACGGATGATCAGGTAAAGACAGTAGAGATTAATTCAAGAAGCATTCAATTACATTGTCATTTTCAAGACTTTTACTTTGTGAGCTTTTAAAATCCGAAAACGTAAAGATCGCAGAAGAAGAAGCCATTATTTCCGGTTTCGCACAAAGCCATGCGATCGCGGGGCTTATGCGATCGCATGATAGAATGAAAAGTTGTGCCTTTTCGAAGTGATGCATTATTTGGCTTCACACCACTTCTTTTCCAACCCTTCATCATCTATAAATAGGACTCTTGGGATGTCTTAATCCTCACACGAATGATATGCAAATATAATATCATTATCTCTTCTTCTTTTGAATAAAAATCTTGCATTTTTGTTGCATACTTTCGATTTTCTTTTCATATTCATTTTGGTGTACAAAAACCATAATTCTGGTTCGTTGCATTTGTGTTTTAGAGTGCTACAAACACAAATGGGAGTTGTATCTTGGGAGTTGATAGCCATGAACCTAGGCATCATTGCGGGGCAAATTCGACTTAAGGCCAAAGTGTTCAACACTTCCCTTTGCATCTTTTCTTTTCTTCTGTTTTCTTTTTCTTGTTTCCTTGACGTTATTTTGTCCAATTTTCGGCACGGATTTACATATAATTATTCTATTTCTTTGGCGTCATTATTCACAAAATATTCCAACAAACTTAACCATGACAAGCATTCTTTTGAGGCAAATGCTGAACAAATTCCTAAAGTTAAACAAATTTATGTAATTTTTCTTACGCTACGAGGAAATGAAGCAAATAAATAAATATACTCAATCAAAGTAAAGGTGAAATAATTCGAGAAAGCAGAAGTTGTAGCAATGTTAATCCAACTCACTTGGCTCGAGGATGCTTTTGGAAAGAAGTTACTACCACCAATACTATTAGGAAGAGGCAGCATTGCCACTGATCCAGAGGCGAAACTCGGAGTTTGAGAGGATAAACTATACTGTTCAAAGAGAGCCATCTTGTTCCTTGGAGGTGCCCTTGGCCCTTCTTTATCTGCATCACTAATATGCAGCCTAGGGAATAGAGGATCCATTGATTTCCCTTCATCTTTCCCACTTTTCATCCTTAACTTTCACAATGCTTCAACTGATAAAATCCCACTTCTTTCAACAAGAAATATATTCCAAATTAAGAACAATTATTTCAGTTCGAAAAACATTTTCCAAGTACCCCACATTAAGGACGTATAGAAATCAAATCTTGAAATTGAGAATGAAGAACCAAAGAACAATAGAACTTAGAACTACAGATGAAATTCAGGTGGCATTATTCCAAGAAATCCAACATTTCGAGCAGAAACTCAAAAGGAAGACCCCCAAAAATCCCACTTCAACAAAAATCAGGCAATCTTGGAAGACAATAGATCAAATCTTTTAACTGAAAGCACACAAGAAAAAGAAGCGCTTAAAAGCATAGAGTATCAATATCATATAAGGTAGGAAATGGATAGAGAAGAAATCAGAATCAGCGAAAGAAGAGGGTCGCCTCAGATTCTGGAACGATAAAAAATGATTTTAGAGGTCAAAATTTGGGGCCCAAAAAGAAATGAATGGGGCTGTAGACTGGGTCTTTGTATTCAATTATCTCCCTCAAATTTCCATTCCATCCCCTGCGAATATTCAATGGCGACGCAGGAACAGCTGCCGAAACAAATGGAGTTGTAGCCACGTCTGCTACTGTGTTAAATTTGGCCAATCTTTTAACGAAAAATCGGTTAAAGATCGCCATCAATTTACCTTGGCAATGCAATCGCGGTTCCTGTATTTTCCCCTCCAAAAATTTCACCTTTCCAATTGTCTTCTTATTGAATTGAATCGGGTAAAATTAAGGTCGCTTTGTTTAAAAAAAAAGGCATGCCAAACAAAGTTTCATTTAAAAAATTCATTTCATAATTTATTAGTTCAATAATCTCTTAGTTAGTCTCTTAGTTGGAAAAAAATAAGAAAATGATTTATACAATTACCCAAATGTTCTTGTCAAACAAAACTTAATTCTTTTCCCTGGTTCATTTCACGTTCGCCTATTCCAGTTGATTTCCTCTGCAAGAGTGGCTTCTTCTCCAATCAAGTTCATGTTCACGTCCTTCTTCTCTGTGTTTTTCCTTCTTCTTCAAAATCAGTTCCTTCATATTCATTTTCTCCAAAAATGAACATTGTACTCCAATTTATCCAAACCCACGTTTTATTTAGTGCATTGAAAATCTATTTTGCAACATTAATATTGAGTATTTGGAGAAGAAGAGAAGGTAATGTTGAATTTAAACAATTTTTAACCATTTTATTTAAGTAATATCTGAATCAATTCATATTGATATAATTTTGCTGATTTGCTCTTAATCCCTGCGTAACGAGTTCAAAATCGTTTTGGATATATTGATGTCGTTATTATGAATATGTTCTTGTTTTTAACTATTTTTTTGATAGTTGAAGTAATTTATATGTTGGTAAATACAAACTTCTCATGATATTTAAAGTTGGAACAATATCTAGAGCATGTTCTTTACATTTGTATTTCATAGCAGTTAGATATTGCATGTTATACATAAAAATGCTATGTTGAATTGCAGTTATGGGCAATGTGGATATGGTATGGATATCAACATGTTACTAGTTGAGTTTGAGTAGAATCTCGAATGTTTGTAGATATGAAAATATGTGGGAAATCCAAGAGGGAGAACATTGCCTATTCTTGTTTCGAGGACAATTTCATATGTGAAATTACATGACACAGTGAAATAGGTGCTGAAAATTGATTCAAGGATACTTGAAATGGAGATGACATGTCATGTTCCAATAATCGGTCCACTTGTACGAGCTTAGGAGCTACGGATTAGCAATAATGTGTGGAGTGACAAGCTTCTTTTGATATTATAATTTCATTTTCATTTGCTCTTTTGTTATTGTATTTGTTGTATTGAAACGATGTTAAATTCAATTTATGTTGTTATGAATTTGTGTTCAATGATCATGTACAGGATTTTAATGATAGCTGTAACGTTCCAGTTATGAATGTATCATACCGTGTTTAATTAAAGTACCATATATGATGGTATATACAAGCTTCTTGTGATATTTAAAGTGCAACAGCATTTGGGAACATTTTCCTTTACATATGTGTTTCATTAGTTGTTAGAGTTTGTCTCGTTTTCTTAAAAAAGTTATGTTGAATTACAGTTATGTACAATGCCAGGTTATTGAATGATTTGCTTGAGAGTTCAACATCGTTCCACTTTACAAGAACTTAAATTACATTGAATTTCTCCAAAAAAATATGGACATGAATGCAATTGTTCGAAATGCGTACCAATGCGGAGGAAGAAATTGACCGTGAAGTTATTGGTATGAAATTCCGAGCCTTAGTTTGTAGTGATGAATCTGGATTTTATTTGTCTAGTTAAGAATCTTTTGTGTGGTTGTTTATTTATTTGGTTTGTATTAGAAACTACATTTATCATTTTTTGTTGGAATAAGAATGATTGATTTTTAGCAGAATATTATTCATTTGATTTTAAACTATGAAGAGGTTTAAATCGTTACTTTGCACACATAACGACTTTAACGTCGTTCCCGTCTAAAAAAGATAGTAACGAGGTATAAATCGTTACTTTGTAAACATAACGTGTTCAACATCATTCCTTTTGAAAAGACCTTACTGCTTTATATCTGTCCATAACGAAGTTGAACTCGTTACTGTGTACATGTAACGACTTAAATGTCGTTATAGTTACTGCTTCGAAGTCGTTCGTAACGATATTAATGTCGTTACAGTTGAAAATACCTTACTGCTTTACTGTTGTTCATAACGACATTGAAATCGTTACTTCATAAAAATAACGACATAAATGTCGTTACATATATATTTACGGCTATGCCCTCGTCGTCCAAGGTTTCCAACAGTCAACAAAGTCGCACTAACTTTTCAAAAACGATGTTTAAGTCGTTGTAACGACTTCAAATCCGTTATCATTTGGAAGATCGTTTCATTGTAATCGTAACAACATTGAGCTCGTTTGTGTGGAAAATAGCCTAAAACGATGTGGAACTCGTTACTGTTTCAGTAGAACGAGTTCGAGATCGTTATATTTCAGGCTCAGAAAGTCACGTAACGATAATTATGTCGTTTGTTTACAAATTTGACGACATTAAGCTCGTTCCAGTGTACCATATTACCAAAACGATACCAATGTCATTTTTTCAATAACAAAACGATATTGGAATCGTTCTGTTCATAGCCGAATAAATATCATAATGAATTAAATGTCGTTCTTTCGTAAGTTTGGCGAACTCGATATCGTTTCAGTGTAAATTATTACTATAACGCCGTCTATATCGTTTCTTCAATCGCAACACGACATGTATATTTTTATAGCTCAAATCGTCAATCCGATCGTTCTTTATAGTCCGAAGTGCCTCCAATAGACGTAATCTAACAACAATGGGTCATAAAGGTGATTCAAATATTTTATAAATCGACATGATTAGAAAGATAGGATCAGTATGAGATGAAGTTTCTTTAGTTATCTATTACCTTGGAACTTCTACACTTGGGAGAAATGATTATATCTTTCTAATCATGTCGATTTACAAAGTGTTTGAATCACCTTCTATGATCCATTTACGTTCGATTACGTATGTCGGAGGCATTTCGGATGGTAAAGAACGATTGAATCATCGATTTCATCCATAACGATACACAAGTCGTGTTCCGCATGAAGAAACAATATCTAAGCTGTTATAGTTATAATTTATACTGGAACGAGATGTAATTCGTTAATTTTACACTATAACGATATGGAAAACGTTATGATGGTTAGTCGATTTTTGACAGAACGATTTTAATGTCGTTATGTTTGCAAAGAAACGATGTAAATATCGTTTTATATAACATTTCAACTATAACGATCTTGATGTCGTTCAATTTGTACAGAAACGACATAGTCGTCGTTATGTTATTTTCAGATGCTGAATCAGAACGTTATTTAACTCGTTATATGTAAAATGAAACTACATATATATCGTTTTAATTTTATTTTCAACTCCAACGATCTCAAAATCGATATTATTATATTGGAATGATTTATCAAATGATGACGAATTTGAAATCGTTACAACGACTTAAACATCGTTACGACACCTGAAGCAGTAACTATAACGACATGAACATCGTTATGTGTACACAGTAACGACTTCAAGCTCGTTACTACTTTTTTTTACTATAATTATTTTAAATTCGTTATGTGAACAAAGTAACAACTTAGACCTCGAAATGGTTCTCCCGTCGTTATGAATTATATTACAAGGTACTTATAGCGACAAAAACTCATATATAGCAATAAATAAAACATTTTCTCGATGTCGTTAATTTTTAGTTAACATTTCAACTAAAACAATCTCGATGTCGTTAATTTTTTACAGAAACTACATGAATGTTGTTATATT
Organism: Ligustrum vulgare; assembly: GCA_963555705.1. Taxonomy (NCBI): domain Eukaryota; kingdom Viridiplantae; phylum Streptophyta; class Magnoliopsida; order Lamiales; family Oleaceae; genus Ligustrum; species Ligustrum vulgare. The sequence goes on along the minus strand of OY743173.1, from coordinate 15,464,443 downwards.
ATTTTCAGAGACTGAATTCTTACAATATATAACTCGTTATATACCAAATGAAACCACATATATATCGTTTTAGTTTATTTTCAACTCCAACGATCTCAAAATCGTTATTATTATATTGGAACGATTTACCAAATGATCACGACTTTGAAGTCGTTACAATGACTTAAATATCGCTATGACAAAATTTGTGCGAGTTTGTTGACAGTTCAGTTTTATGGACAATAAGGGCATGATTGTAAATATGTCGTAACGACATAAACCTTGTTATGTGTATAAAGTAATTATTTCTATCTCGTTATGAATATATTCGAAGCAGTAACTATAACGACATTGAACTCGTTACGTGTGCAAAGTAAAGATTTAGACTTCAAAAGAGTTCTCTTGTCGTTATGAGTTCCGTTACAAGGTACCTATAGTGACAAAAACTATCTACAGCAATAAATAACACATTTTCTCAAATCAATTTTTAACCACACAAATTTATCAACCTTGTTCCTATGTTTTTTTGTACTGGAACGATATGAAACTCGTTATGTGTACAAAGTAACGGTTTAGACTTCGTTATGAACAGACCTAAAGTATTAGTCTTCTCAACTGCAACGACATTGAACTCGTTATGTGTACACAATAACGAGTTCAACCTACTTACCAAGTTTTTCTATTTGAACGACATTAAACTCGTGGTTTCGAAAGTATTACATAGCGTAACAGTTCTTTAGTTAAAAGAAAACAAATCTATTTGCCTTTTTTTGTCATGTGAATAGAATGAATCATCTTGATAAGCATTTGGAGTCACCCTAAGTTGTCATAATTAACAAATAATATATGCGCATTAACTATTCAATTTATGTTAAACAAAATAAATTTTCATTTAATAAGTCTATAAAATAATTATTTGGTATTATAAAATGAAATAAAATGTCTAACTTCAATTTTTTTTTTTTTCCAAAATACTTTTATAAAATATTACATGTTTATTAAATATAACTTATTACAAAAATGTTGGTTCTAATATTTTTTTTATTAAATATTAAAGGTTCAATTCATTACTATTTTAAATTAAAATATTTTTAAAAAGTCTTATATGTTTATTAGATATAACTTCTTCCTCAAAGTGTTTTTGGTTCAGTGTTTTGGTTGACTTTATAATATTTTTAATACATATTTATTTGTTAGATATAATTTATTACCAAAAATGTTATTAATTCAAATGGTTTGATCCTTAAACTTTTTAACTAAATGTACAGGGTTCAATTCCTTGAACCTTAGATTTATATAGGAAAGAAAATATTTAGAATACAATATATGTGTTAGAGATATTTGTTACACAAAATGTTGTTGGGTCAAGTGGTTTGGTTCTTAAATTTTTTAACAATAGGTGCAATGTTCAATTCCTCTAAAACTCAGATTTTCGGGGAAAAAAGGAAATTTTTGTTGTAAATATTATATTGTATTAGTGAAAGACAGTTGTACCCTTAAAACCCTAAGTATTATTACCTTATATATCCCTTATTCTCCCTATATATATGGGGGCTTTGATTCATAATAATACACAAGTTTATTTGTCTCTTTATTTTCTTCTCTCTTTTTCTCTATTTCATAACACGTTATCAGCATGAGTCTCTACCAAATTGAGTTAGAATTTTCTTTTTCAAAATCTCATATATCAAAATATTAGTTAGATGGTAAAATCATATGCACCGAAATTAATTTGGCGACATATGAATTTTTTTTATTACTATTCAATTGCAATTCACATCTATTCATTACCATGTTGTTCATTAGCAATTGCGACTCATAAATCTGAATCTGATTTTCTCCAACCAATTCGACAGATTTTGATCTTTATATTGATAATTCATTATGTTGTTACTCCTGAAGTAGCACAACATTATATATTAATATTCTAGAAGAATATTAATTATAGATTTGTCCATTACAAATTTATTGATACTATTAATTCATTCGTTGTTGCTCCCGAAGTAGCACAACATTATATTAATATTCCAGAAGAATATTAATCATAGATCTGTGTCTATCTATTACAAATATTTGTTATTGCTCTTGAAGTAGCACAACATATAATTCAGATGAATATTATTTGCTCCTGAAGAGCATACATTGTAATTTTCAATATTCTAGAAGAATATTGACATTTTATTCTTGAATAATAGCAATTTTAGATCTATAATTTTTTCAGAAGAATAATTCGTTATTGCTCTTAATGTAACGTAATAAATAATTAATATTCCAGAAGAATATTAAATTATTAATCGTATAATTGTCTATTATAAATAATTTTTTGTTACTCCTAAAGTAATACGACAATAAAATTAATATCCTAGAAGGATGTTATTTGCTCCTAAAGAGCATGAATTATAATTTTCAATATTCTAGAAGAATATTGATTTATTATTTCTTTTGGAAGAATCGAAATAAATTCGTTAAAGTATACCTTGTTCCAGCAAATTATTATTGTTATTATTTTTTGCTCTTTCAATTTTGTCATTAGAAATCACTACGTTATTTTGAATTTTCAAATACATTATTAGATTTGATTCTACCATATATTAGTTATATATCTAATTTTTATATATGGAATTCACGTGCATGTTTAGTATCTTTTACATATTGGTAAAAGATTTAGTCAATTTTGTTAACTTCTATATATGGAGATTCTTTTTCCTGATGTATATTTGGTAATTCATTTTTATATATAAATTCATATTATGTTTATATGGTAATTAATATTCTTTAAGATGATTAAATATTTGTAGATGTTCATTCATAAATTCTGATTTAATAATGTATCATGTTGTTGCTCACGAAGTAGGACAACAATAGTAGTATTCTAGAAGAACATTACTTGCTTGTCATGAGCAGTATATTACGATTTCAATATTTCAGAAGAATATTGATCCAATGCTCTTGAAGAATTATAACTTAAAATATGTTTTAAACGAATATGGTGTTGGTGTTCTCGAACAAACACAACCCACGTTAGATAAATATTCTAGAAGAATATTTTAAAGTCACTCGTGTAGAGCACAAATATTGTTAGCTTGAAAGGTAGAATGAATCATTAATATCAATATTCTAGAAAAATATTGACTTATTATTCTTGAAGAATTGCAATTTTAGCAATATAATTATTCCAGAAGAATAATTTGTTATTTTGCTCCTAAATAGCACAATAGATATTAATTATTGTTATAATTGAATGAGATTCGAATCAATATTCCAGAAGAATATTGCGTTATTGCTACGTTTCAATATTCTAGAAGAATATTATTTTATTTCTCATGTGATAAATATTGCATTCTTTTTCTCAAAAAAATTCGAATTTATTAATAATCCAGAAGATTATTATGATGTAGAATAATATATTGTTGCGATGATTCCTGAAGAATCATAATTTTATCTCATATGAAATATAATAATGGAATATAATTTGCTCCCGAAGAGTCCAATATTATGAGATATGTTATTAATTTGATATTCTGAAAAAGTATTTTGTTGTTACTCCTGAAGAATAACAACTTTATTTTATGATAAATATTCTATTTATTATTTTACTTGTTCACGAATAACATAGTTTCTTTTTCTGCTCAAAATAAAAGTTAGTATTCTATTAACTTTGAATTTTCATAGAAAGTGGTATAAATATTCAATCTTATTATATCGTTTTGACTATACCAACTTACAATAAACATTTGTTCGAATGTATGTTTTACATTCAATATTATAGTACTATATTCCAGAAGAACATTGTATCACTATTCTAGAAAAAGAAACAATCTAAATCAATATTCCAGAAGAATATTGATCTAAATGGACATTCTAGCAGAATATTGCAGCATTAGAAATATCTCATTTGAGTTATTTAATAAAATATTCCAAAAGAATATTTCATTTTTGCTCTTGAAGAAGCAATACGTTGTTGCTCCCGAAGAAGCACAACATTTATAAAATAATATTATCCGCTTTTGAAGAATATGATATTATAATTTCAATAATCCAGAAGAATATTGACATATTGATTTTGAATGAGCAATAAAAACGTGCTTTCGAAGTAGCATATGTTTCGAAGAATATATCATTTGAGTTCATGTTTATCCCTGAAGGAAAACATATAACTAATGTCATAAGGACATTGATTAGTTTGACTACTTGAATAATATATGATTATATAATATTTAATCATTGAATTATATCTTATATTATTGAACCAGAAGTTCAATTTGATTTTATTATTTTGCATGACCAGTTAGACCATCACTGGATCAATAATGATGCGAAATTAAATTGAATATTTAATGAAGAATCAGAAGATTCTTCAATTCAATCATATATGATGTTTGTTCTCTTTCTTGAAATTTCTTGACTGTCACTAGCTAAAATAGGGATTAAATTTCCTATATTTCTGAAAAATAATTAGGGTGATAAATGGACCATCACCATCCTCCACGTTGATCATCTAAATATTATTTGTATATAATAGATTTGATACATGTACTAGACAATTGCATGGTATTAGCAACATGAAGTTTGCGAAATTATTGCTCAAATTATGAATTATGAGCAAAAAAGTTTCAGATTATATAATCAAGAATATGTCTTGATAATGCTAGTGGACATGAATCTCAACATTTTAATAAGTATTAGTTGAGATATCGATAAATGGTTTAACATTTTTGCTTGTTAAACGCCCCCAATTAATTTAATTGAGAACAAAATACTTTCCTTTTTGTTTAGGGAATTCTATTACGCATCATGCCAACATCATAGTTCTCTATATTATAATTGGCTTATGGTTAGAGCCTAATTTTTCCATATAATTAATAGTTCAATTGATCCACCACAATGCACTGATATGGGAAATAAAGAATGTTGAGAAAAATGCGTTGTTTGAACATATATTCCAAATGGGCGATATTTTACAACGTCGAAAAAAATGATTGTCAATTTGATTGGACAATTTTCTCAACATTAGGGGAAATAGCTTAAAATCAAAAAAATGCATCATATTATGTTATATATATCCTCGCGATTGATAATACGAACCAGAAGTTCGATTGAAAATATGAACGAAACGTTCAAAGATAACATAATTACAAGATGCATAAGAGATTAATAAAATCTCATGCTCTGTCTTATATTGATATGTAGCACGCCTGAAGCGTAGCGATATTTGATTCGAATAAAGATCCCTAAATAAATAAAAATAGAGCAAATGATTATAATGGTCTTATTGAGGAGGCATATACTCGTGAGAGAGTATTTATTGACATAATTAATTGTAAATCTCCAAAAGAGGTTCAAGTACTTGAAATATTGAAAATTGAGATATCTATAGTTATGTCTTGTGGGGAAAGAAATCAAATTGAGATGATAATTATGTCGACACACTTTTTAAAGTACTTATGCAAAAGCAAATTGTGAAGCTAGTCGCATCATAATCTGAATGATAGCGAGGATAATAAAAAAAAATATGCCGAAGAAAATCGACATAAAAATAGTTGGCAAAAGTATGCATTCAGGCTAAATTAAACTTATTACAAAACTTGAAGTTTTGGGACCTGAAGTCCAAACGCATAAAAGTGTAAAGCCAGTAAAATACCTATAGGTATAGTCGTAATACAAGACTTGTTGCGCAACGAATGTTTCAAAGATCTGGCATAGATACAATATTTTATTTGCCTGAAAATGCATAATAAATGCCTATAAATATATGATTATTAGAAATGTATATAATGAAAAATGATTTACTCTGATTACTAGCTTGCGCTCTTTGATATACCAATGAGTGATATCAAAATGTACGATCATCAACTCGGTACGTTGGGAGTATTTTTTGAAATACCAATGAGTGAGATCAAAAAGGGTAATCAATACCTCGATACTTTGGGATTGCGGTGAAATAATTAGAAAAAATCTATTTGAAATATAGGAATCGTTACCTATCTAAAGTTTCACGACTTAAATTAGGTGGTAGCAATTTGACAATTACAATGTGAAACATATACTATGATTGAAGCATACAATATAATCCTCGAAGGATTAAATATGTTTGAAACATATAATTCAAGTTTTTAAGAAAATTGTTTGATCAAAGTATAAAGATACTTTGCTATCTGAATATATCATATGCCCTTAATAGATTCAATTTCCAATGGAATGTGATTGATAATATGAAATTAGATTACATGAAGAATGGTACAAATGACTCTATATGACAAAGTGTTGAAATTGAGATGTACCATTACTGTGAATAAAAATCGTGGCAATTGATTTTCAAATTCAAATTCATGGTTAATTGTTCACCTGAAGTGAATAAGTTAATTGTTCATTGAAGTGAATAAGCCACTTCCAAATTTTAGAACTGCATTAAATGCATTGATAATATTGATTATAGAACGTGACTCGATGCAGCATGTTCAAATGATTAGAAATATTTTATAGTTCTTCAAGTTCAAAGGAATAATTGAATTTATA